>OX344797.1:27207104-28436104 GCA_947034925.1 Eudemis profundana
GAGTTGGGGTGAATGATTACATACACAGCTAAATGAAGTACTCATTGCAAAAAAGTGAATGAATGAAATGAATGAGTGAGTAAATAAACACAAGGCTATAGTTTAACGAAACTTTTTGGGCTATCTTGCAATTCGCTGTTGAACTTGCTATCGGTACGAAAAAAGAACAGTAATTTTAAAACCTCGCTGTCATTACATGACAGTGTTGTTGTGTGCGTGGCCTCAACTATCGTGAAACTATACCTATACGTATGGTATTAAAAACATCTATGGAAATTCTATATTAACTTAGCACCCTCAGTTTCTAATTACATTTGGAATATACGATTTTACGATACGATATAGGGTTTTATTTTAAAATAAGCATGGAGATACATTATTCGGCGTTTATATAGGGTAAAATTTCATGCGGACGAAGTTGCGGACAAAAGCTAGTTTAAAAAAAAACATACGAGACGTAAGTAACATTTTTTGATATGTTCTTAACTTCAGGCGCTAAAAAAATGGTGTCGTAACTCGTAACTTCGTATAGTCAAAATGTAATGAGAAACTGAGGGTGCTAAGTTGTATAGAATTTTTTGATGCCATACGTATGCGTATATTATGAGTAGTTATCGAAATATCATAGTGGTTCTGCTGGGGGATGCTTGCCACCAGGACCACCTTGCAATCAAATTTACGGCGAAACTATTTACATCGATTGTTTTTATTCATTATCATCATCATCAGCATCGGTTCTGCTGGGGAGCATGACGTGATTTTATGCGCTTTAAGGTGTAGGCTATTTTTTTATGCAATACCCTCGTGGGGTATTACAATAAAGAGTTTTAAACCGAGCGTATGAAAATATATTAATTTATGCAGTGTACGCGAGTTTTTTAGTTTTTTCAATTATTAATATTTCAATTAATAACGGACGTAGTCATCGATATATAATAAGTATGGGGACCATGCCGCAGACTGAGTTGCTTGAAGGGGTATTCTCTTTGTAATCTCTTTTATTTGTATAAAGTTTAATTCCTTTTTTGGTATATGCATGGCATAGATATTTTTAGTTACAATTGTATTTTATTATTTTATGTTATGTCAATGATTTCAATTAGTGTTTACTTTTCAAACTATATGTGTGCAATAAGCATGCAAGCGTAACTGAAGCTCAAAATCGGCCCCACGGAATACGTACTAACGGGGCGGAGCTAGTACTTAGTACTGAAAAAAACTTAGTAACCAATCACAGATTTTTGTCTTTTGAACGATATGCAACCTATCCAAAAATGAATTCTTCTCAAAATTAATACTAATATTTATCATAAATGATTTTATACTCACACATAGTAAACATTAACTTGGTTATTATTTACTAGCGACCCGCTCCGGCTTCGCACGGTGTTTCTCTATTATATTATGCATATATTATACATATAAACCTTCCTCTTCAATCACTCTATATATTAAAAAAACCGCATCAAAATCCGTTGCGTAGTTTTAAAGACTTAAGCATACATAGGGACAGAGAAAGCGACTTTGTTTTATACTATGTAGTGATTAATAATACGAGTATACACTTGATATATAAGACATATTGATTTTAAAAAGTGGGCGTTGTAGGCCGTTGGACGTTAGGCGGATCTCACACTGCAGCGAAAATCGCGGCGACACGCGACTCAGTGATTTTCAACTTTGTACGTAGAATCATCGATTTGTATAGAAAAATCGCGGGGTGGCGCACACTGGCGCGTAAATCGCGGCGATTTTTTCCGTGTAGCTGCGCATACACGAAAAAAATCGCGGCGACGGGCGATTTCAGTGTGTTCTTCGCCTTATCGTTCCAGACATTATATTTCGATGGACGTAGTAGGGAGATAAATAATCATAGCGCCTCTCGTGCCCAAAATACCGCATGCCCAGAAATCCCAGAATACTAGAATTTGAAAAATACCAGATTCTCGATTTGTTAGATTCCCCGTATACCTGATTTCTAAATTAATCGTTCAACAAAATCATTTAGTTTATTGAGTAACTTACTATTTTATAATCTAGTGCAACGGGACTGCTGTGGTAAGATAGGAATACCATCACAATCAGGAATCCGGTATTTTGAAACCTCTGGTATTGAATTAATCTGGTATTCTTCGAATGCGGTATTTTGGACATGAGGGCATAGCGCGACTATTTGTAACGTTCCAAAGCAAATTATACCACTTTACCGCTTGCCACAAGGACGCTTGATAATAAGATACAATCAAATGTCGTCTTTATTGACAGGCGGCGATTGGTACATTTTTCCTAAAAACACATTTTTTGCTTGAAAACAATCTATAACTATTTTATGGATACTTATAAATATCCTGTTGTTTTTAATTATGTCTATTTAAAACTCGACTTAAATTTCAGTATCTGCAGTGTTCACTCGCCAACAACAAGGCACAATGCTTCTAATGCAAATCCAGCTGTAAGCGTCTCACATAAATCCATTAATCTCCCAGTTAGAGCTAAGTTGTGAACTTTGCCGTAGTCATATTGTTGAATACATTCAAGCTAGTACATTTTAATCACTTAAAAAATAACTACTTGAATATCAGAGCAGGAGATGAAGTCTATTCTATAAAAAAAACACAGATTCCTAAAGATTATCCTGTATATTCTACGGCTATTTTGCCCTAAACATTATTGATTAATGTCATTTTCCAGTGAGCACCATGCCATGGGGAATGATTGTGCAACGTAAAGAACGTAAGTGGGCGACCGAGTGGAAGACGTCGTGTAAGACCCCAGATACCACTTGAATGACGAAGTCCAGGAAAATCTAATTGACTTCAAAACACAAAAAATATATGAGAAAATTATTCTTTCTAACACTACATTGAAGTGGTTATATATATCTGACTGTCGATACATCGATGTGCTAAGATGCTTGTACAAAAACGCCATTATGTCTGTGCCGCTACAGGATCAAAGTACTAGGCCAATCCAACTCAAAAAAAGTGTGAGACAGGGAGGCGTCATCTCTCCGAAACTGTTTACTACAGCGTCAGAGGACGTCTTCAAGCTTTTGGACTGGGATGGACTTGGCATCAACGTCAACGGCGTGTACATCTCTCACCTTCGATTTGCCGATGACATCTTGGTCATGACAGAGTCCATGGAGGATTTGAAGAATATGCTCAACGACCTCAGTGCGGTATCGCAACAAGTGGGTCACAACACAAGATAAACATGGATAAGACGAAAGTTAAGATCTGAGAAGTCTTAGCGACGTCTAAAATCCCGCAATGTCTTCGACCAGTGTGAGTAGCAATGGGCTGGGCATATAGCTCGAAGAACCGATGGCCTATGGGGCGTATAGGTTCTGGAGTGGAGACCACGAAACAGAAGACGCAGCGTAGGACGCCCCCCCACAACATGGTCTGACGACCTGGTTAAGGTCGCCGGAAGTCGATGGAGGCAGGAGGCATGCGACGGTTCGTTATGGAAGTCTTTTGGGGAGACCTATGCTATGTTCAGCAGTGGACATATCAAGGTCGAAATGATGATCATAATTTTTACGACTTCACCCTGTTATGTAGGTATGTATGTTGCGCAGCGACCATAGAATCAATCAAATATAAATAGTAAGGACAATTTGATTTCTCAGATTGAGACTAATATCCCAAAATTCAATCCCAATGTTGCAACGTGACTAAATTGTTAATACGCAATGTCCGGAGCTTGATTTCATTGATGCCCTGTTTGAGTGCTCAGTCAAGCATGAATACATGCTTATTTATCCTCACATGCAAGCGCAGTGGATACAGTGTAGATTTCCATTGAAGACTGAAGTAAACTCGAAGTTTAAACCTTTGTTCTTCAATTTAGGCATAGTAAAATACACCTATGATTATCAGAGTCTAACTTTTTTAATTAACCGACTTTCAATGAACCTATTCGATAAGAAATGCACGAGTAACTTATGAATAATACCCAAATCGCTCTAATGGTGTCTATAAAATTTGAATAGTTCCTTCAATTTCTATTATATCCCATCATCAGATCCTGATTTGGTTACAATGGGACCACCTCGGATGTGATGATGATTGCTAACAAAAAAATAATTTTCCAAATTGATTCATCAGTCTTCGAGCGGTCGCGTGATAAACATACAAAAAAGTAAAAAAATCGGTAAAGTGCGAGTCGAACCGGTCAAGTCGGTACAAACAAGTTCCAAGTACAAGAACCGTTCTGCTTTTGAAATTCGGCTAAAATTAAACCTCGACGCCAAGGAAGCGGTGTGAGAATAGAACAACCTATGAACAGATTAATTTGTTCGCGTTCGTTCAGATTTCGGAACAACCGTCAGTTATTATTTCTTGTTACGATTACAACCAGTATCAGATTACTTACCCAAAGAAGGCTTATGTGAATTAAATGAATAAAACTGTATGCATATATTTTAATCTACCAAGTACTTTTAAAAGCTATCAAGCTTTTTGAGAGCCCATTATATTTAAGACACGAATAAGTCATTGTATCAATGTTGACTTAGGTATTCCTATCAGGGAATATCAATATTACAACCAAAACGCCGGAATGCAGCTAGCTTATTGATTGGTTTCGGTGCTGAATATATAAACAAATGGACGCCATCTTTCAGTAGGTTTATGATACTACGCTTTGTTAAATAATAAAACATCCGTCACGTTCTGATAAATAGTGTGTGAGAGTGACGGATGCTTTATAATGTCGGCTGTTTGTTCCGGACAAGCGGTCGCGGTTCCGCCGGCTGTGCCTGTTTGCCGTGCCCGTGGCGCACACGGTCGCGCGCCGTAACTCTCCCGTGTGCCGCGCTCTACACGCCCTCAGTAGGCTTGATACGCAGCAGCTCTCCTGCGATCTGTTTGCACTCTATTTCAACAACCGTCCAGCCATCCGGACGGTTGTTGAAACAGAGTGCCTGAAACTGTGTGAGAGTCTTACCTAGTAATTTAACCATTGACATGTTAATTACTGTTTAATTTGTATTTTTTTTTATTTTTATATGCCTAAATTGGAATTAATGTCTTGTTTATGCCTAGTATGAGATTGAATTTAATGTAATAATATAATTGACCTAAACTTAGCTGTAAGAAATTGTAATGACTTAGGATTATCCTGTAATGTTGCATTTTCTTTTTTATTTAAATAAATCACACTAAATAATTTATTTATCACGCGACACAGCGTAGCATCATAAGCCTACGGAATTTTACGTTTTTTTAAAGTACAATAATAATTTAAACAATCAATAACCTAGATAAAATAACTTACTGAAAATTACTTCTTATGTTAGTATCCTGGAATATAATGCTCTGGGGTGACAACTGACATAGCTAGAAGCTAAAGTCATGTGTCTATATGTATAGGAACGCTTCTGCTGTATAAGTCGCTTCTTCTGAACATGTTTTTCTGCGGCAAAGCTATTAAATTATCGGGAGAAATATCGGCAAACGTCGAGACAATAAAACGGGACCGTCAAAGGGCGCGGCCACATGTCCACGGCACGACGCCGTCAACGGGCAACGGCACGTTGCACGACGCGACGACGGAGAAATCCACGTTGCCGCGACGTGGAAATATTCGACGCCGCACCGCGTAAAGTCACGTCGCGGCACCGTGAAATTCCCCGTTGCGGCAACGTGGATTTCTACGTCGTCGCGACGTGGAATTTCACGTTGGCCTGAACCACAGTACATAAATAGAGCAGTATGGAAGCTAGGCTTATTTTTTGAAATAAATACCTACGCTCCAATAGAGCGTTAGGGTTGTCGATTTAATTTTTGTAAAATCACACGTATTTTGCTCTTGTTGGTTTTAAGAAGAAGCATGAAGAAAAAGCAAAGAAAAAGAAAATATTGGATAAAACCATATCTTTCCGTTATGAATCATGATGGGACTCATTTCATAAGGAAGTACGAGGCGTTAAAAATAAGTGATCACAAGTTTTATGATTATTTTAGAATGTCTGTGTCAAGTTTTGAAGAACTATTATGGAAAATATCACCTCGTTTAAAAAGGCAACACGTATTTAAGAAACCAGTTGGACCTCTGGAGATGTTAGGATTAACGATAAGGTAAGAATTAAAAAAATATATAGTATCGTTTATTGTCACTCAAACAAAAATGTTTAAATATTAAATCAGCTTAATCAAAATTGTAATTATTTGGATATAATTAACACTATAAATTAACAACTTTTATATATTAATGGATAATGAACAACTACCTATAATTATAAATGTGCGTTCCCATTGAGGGTCCACGTTGGAATTTCGAACTTTTGAATGTGTCAGTCTTTAGTAAAAGTTCTCAAACGATTGTAAATTCAACCACTACTTTGTAGAAGTCGGCACTCAAAAGTTACAATCGATTAAAGGTGGTCCCTCAATTGAAACGTTATGTGCGTTCCCATTGAGGGTCCACGTTGGAATTTCGAGCTTTTGAATGTGTCAGTCTTTAGTAAAAGTTCTCAAACGATTGTAAATTCAACCACTACTTTGTAGAAGTCGGCACACATTAGTTACATTCGGTTAAAGGTGGACCCTCAGTCGTGACTGTCAGGTATCCATATTTAATAATCTACTTAAAATTTACAACTGCTGTAAAAGGCCACTCTTAGTAAAAGATTTGTACAACTAATTTCATTAATTGTGACTCCTTTCTGCTAACTTAATAAGAAAAAGTAGCATGATGAAGGTGGTCCCTCAATTGATCGCGATAAGTTCACATTAAGCTAGAACAATAGTAATATTTAAAATATAGGTGTGACTGAGAGAGAGTTAGTAAAAGTACTTGAATCATTGTAAATTCAATCTTTAGTTTGTAAAAGAAGCCATTCAAAAGTTACAATCGATTAAAGATGGTTCCTCAATTGAAACGTTTGTCATAGAAATAAATCAATTTACGTATCATTTGGTTGTTAAATAGACAATTGCTCTATAGTCTATTCGTTAGTAAAAAAAAATTACTAACTATTGCTCCACCGAACAGTATAAACAAATGTACCGTTTTGCATGAAATAATAATCAAACGCCTGAGAAGAAATACTACGGTCCAGGTGACCACATATTAGGATTTTGTAGGATAAGTAAATAAAAATAATTACTGTTTGTTGACGTTATTTATTTTTTATTTTTAAGTTTGACATATCTTGGCTAATCATCATTTGAGACCAGATTTGAAGTAGCAATATCTCTCTCTATATTAAGTATTATGGATATGACTATAGTGCAATTTGTTAAATACATGTCATGTTGGTTATATAAGGTCTTAATTTTTACTGTGCATTGTGCAGAAGAAATATTAAAGAAGAAGAACTTAAAAAAATAAACCATTTCAAAAATTAACAAACAATGTTTTTATTTATTATCAGTATAATTTTTGCCCAATATTTACAAAAGCTTCCAAAAAGGTTTTTACTTTTTTGTTCCGATAAGTAACATTATTATTGTGTGTAGAAAAAATAATAAATTATACCAGTCATATCCATATTAATATTGAGATCGCTACTTCAAATCCGGTCTCTAGTGATTATTAGCCAAGATATGTCAAACAAACTTAAAAATAAATAATAAATAACGTCAGCAAACAGTAATTATTTTTATTTACTTATCCTACAAAATCCTAATATGTGGTCACCTGGACCGTAGTATAGCATAGGTAATTTCACGAGAGTTGAGGTGAATGATTACACACACAGCTATATGAAGTACTCATTGCAAAAAAAGTGAATGAATGATATGAATGAGTGAGTAATAAACACAAGGCTATAGTTTAAACAAACTTTTTGGTCTATCTTGCAATTCACTGTTGAACCTGCTATCGGTATGAAAAAAGAACAGTAATTTCAAAATCCCGCTGTCATTACATGACAGTATTGTTGTGTGCGTGACCTCAACTTTCGAGAAATTACCTATATTTCTTCGCAGGCGTTTGATTATTATTTCATGCAAAACGGTACATTTGTTTATACTGTTCGGTGGAGCAATAGTTAGTATTTTTTTTTCACTAACGAATAGACTTTAGCAATTGTTTATTTAACAACCACGAACGTATACGTAAATCGATTTATTTCTATGACAAACGTTTCAATTGAGGGACCACCTTTAATCGATTGTAACTTTTGAATGGCTTCTTTTACAAACTAAAGATTGAATTTACAATGATTCAAGTACTTTTACTAACTCTCAGTCACACCTATATTTTAAATATTACTATTGTTCTCGCTTAATGTGAACTTATCGCGATCAATTGAGGGACCACCTTCTGCATGCTACTTTTTCTTATTAAGTTAGCAGAAAGGAGTCGCAATTAATGAAATTAGTTGTACAAATCTTCTGTCTGTCAGTTCTTTTTTCATACCGATAGCAGGTTCAACAGTGAATTGCAAGATGGACCAAAAAGTTTGTTTAAACTATAGCCTTGTGTTTATTACTCACTCATTCATATCATTCATTCACTTTTTTTGCAATGAGTACTTCATATAGCTGTGTGTGTAATCATTCACCTCAACTCTCGTGAAATTACTTATACTATACTACGGTCCAGGTGACCACATATTAGGATTTTGTAGGATAAGTAAATAAAAATAATTACTGTTTGCTGACGTTATTTATTATTTATTTTTAAGTTTGTTTGACATATCTTGGCTAATAATCACTAGAGACTGGATTTGAAGTAGCGATCTCAATATTAATATGGATATGACTGGTATAATTTATTATTTTTTCTACACACAATAATAATGTTACTTATCGGAACAAAAAAGTAAAAACCTTTTTGGAAGCTTTTGTAAATATTGGGCAAAAATTATACTGATAATAAATAAAAACATTGTTTGTTAATTTTTGAAATGGTTTATTTTTTTAAGTTCTTCTTCTTTAATATTTCTTCTACACAATGCACAGTAAAAATTAAGACCTTATATAACCAACATGACATGTATTTAACAAATTGCACTATAGTCATATCCATAATACTTAATATAGAGAGAGATATTGCTACTTCAAATCCGGTCTCAAATTATGATTAGCCAAGATATGTCAAACTTAAAAATAAAAAATAAATAACGTCAACAAACAGTATGTATGTATGTATGTATGTATGTATGTAAACACTTTATTGCACATAAAATCATAGAGAAACAGTAAAAAGAACAATGGTTATGTACAAAGGCGAACTTATCCCTGTAAGGGATCTCTTCCAGCTAACCTTTGAGCAAATGAGAAAGAATAACTAATAACAAAGAAGATAGACAAACTCACAAAATTAAGTCATTTACTTACAGGAAGAAAATAGGGAAACTTTTGAATACACATGAAAACCAAATATAATATATTACCAATTACATATACATAACAGTAATTATTTTTATTTACTTATCCTACAAAATCCTAATATGTGGTCACCTGGACCGTAGTATTTCTTCTCAGGCGTTTGATTATTATTTCATGCAAAACGGTACATTTGTTTATACTGTTCGGTGGAGCAATAGTTAGTAATTTTTTTTTACTAACGAATAGACTATAGAGCAATTGTCTATTTAACAACCAAATGATACGTAAATTGATTTATTTCTATGACAAATGTTTCAATTGAGGAACCACCTTTAATCGATTGTAACTTTTGAATGGCTTCTTTTACAAACTAAAGATTGAATTTACAATGATTCAAGTACTTTTACTAACTCTCTCTCAGTCACACCTATATTTTAAATATTACTATTGTTCTAGCTTAATGTGAACTTATCGCGATCAATTGAGGGACCACCTTCATCATGCTACTTTTTCTTATTAAGTTAGCAGAAAGGAATCACAATTAATGAAATTAGCTGTACAAATCTTTTACTAAGAGTAGCCTTTTACAGCAGTTGTAAATTTTAAGTAGATTATTAAATATGGATACCTGACAGTCACGACTGAGGGTCCACCTTTAACCGAATGTAACTAATGTGTGCCGACTTTTACAAATTAGTGGTTGAATTTACAATCGTTTGAGAACTTTTACTAAAGACTGACACATTCAAAAGCTCGAAATTCCAACGTGGACCCTCAATGGGAACGCACATAACGTTTCAATTGAGGGACCACCTTTAATCGATTGTAACTTTTGAGTGCCGACTTCTACAAAGTAGTGGTTGAATTTACAATCGTTTGAGAACTTTTACTAAAGACTGACACATTCAAAAGTTCGAAATTCCAACGTGGACCCTCAATGGGAACGCACATTTATAATTATAGGTAGTTGTTCATTATCCATTAATATATAAAAGTTGTTAATTTATAGTGTTAATTATATCCAAATAATTACAATTTTGATTAAGCTGATTTAATATTTAAACATTTTTGTTTGAGTGACAATAAACGATACTATATATTTTTTTAATTCTTACCTTATCGTTAATCCTAACATCTCCAGAGGTCCAACTGGTTTCTTAAATACGTGTTGCCTTTTTAAACGAGGTGATATTTTCCATAATAGTTCTTCAAAACTTGACACAGACATTCTAAAATAATCATAAAACTTGTGATCACTTATTTTTAACGCCTCGTACTTCCTTATGAAATGAGTCCCGTCATGATTCATAACGGAAAGATATGGTTTTATCCAATATTTTCTTTTTCTTTGCTTTTTCTTCATGCTTCTTCTTAAAACCAACAAGAGCAAAATACGTGTGATTTTACAAAAATTAAATCGACAACCCTAACGCTTTAATGGAGCGTAGGTATTTATTTCAAAAAATAAGCCTAGCTTCCATACTGCTCTATTTATGTAGGTACTGTGGTTCAGGCCAACGTGAAATTCCACGTCGCGACTACGTAGAAATCCACGTTGCCGCAACGGGGAATTTCACGGTGCCGCGACGTGACTTTACGCGGTGCGGCGTCGTAAATTTCCACGTCGCGGCAACGTGGATTTCTCCGTCGTCGCGTCGTGCAACGTGCCGTTGCCCGTTGACGGCGTCGTGCCGTGGACATGTGGCCGCGCCCAAAGCGCAGGGCACAATTTATTCCGCCGCGTTTCCTCTCGGTTACCCTCCACATATTTCATGAAACACATGTAGAATAAAACGTATTACAAATAAGATTGTACGGTTGTCTGTTGCCTGAAAAACGCGCTTTCCTCAAACTGTGAATTTATTCATGAAGAGCTTCGTTGTAGCGATTTGTCGGCGGTTACGGCTGTACGCGAGGCGAGAGACTACGAGTGGATGTTGCAGAGGCGACGTTTTGTACAAGTAAAGTGGAAGTGTTTTCGCGGCGCTGTGAGAGGCGTAAGTTTCTCGCATTTTCCGCAGCTTGCTTGTTTTTTAGATAAAACCAACCGCGAAAAGCTCCGCGGTGACGTAATGTTTGTTGTTGGGTCACACACCTTACTAAGTGGGAGGAAATTTGCCGTTAACTACTACGTTTGACGTAAAACGGCTTACCATCATCGATGTATTTGTATTCATTATGAAGTAGCGTCAGTTACGTTAAAATACATAATGTCTCAAAATTTTAAGCTTTACTTACAACTCAAAATTCAATATAGGGAACTCAACTCCGAGTACAACTTCGTGCTGATCGGCGTTGAGAGCTGGCCTGTGGGGACCCAACAAGCACCAGCTGTTCAAGGAAATAATCAAAAAGCTTTATTATAAGGAATATATATTATTGCTCGACTTGGCGGGGGCACTGCCGTGCCCCCAGATAAGGAAATAATCCGAAAACTTTAGGTACATATTGTTTTTACTTTAAGGTTTCAGTTAAGAATTTAGCTAGCTTAATTTTTAGTTTTAGATTTATTGTTGTTTATTCGATTAAATCAATCTTCTTCTAATTCAGTTAAACATTGCATCCAAGTTACAATTCTCAGATTGTCTAAAACATAAAAGCAGTCATCAAAACCTCGAATAAGTCTCTTAGTTGCAAAAACTATTAGTTAGAAACTAATTGTTAAAACCACCTGTTGTCATAAGGACTACTTTAAAATCGGCCTCCTTAATATCAACATGCTTATAAAATTGCGAGAGATAGAAAGGTTGTCCGTTTGCATCTGTTACCTATACTCGTATGGCTGCAGTTTCGGCTTTCTACCAGATCAGGTCGTATACTTGTTAGTTAATAAAATTGGTGGTACAACTAAAAAGAAGACGAATAGTTTCAGTCTGTCATTAAACCATATACATAATCCCCTCCGGCCGCGACGGCAACTGAGTTTGGTAACCAGTTGCTGAAAAGTATTGAATATTCTTGTTAGACAACCAGTTGCCAAAGACGAATGACTGTTCTTGTTACATAACTGTTATCTTTCCCCTTGTAGTTTCGCAACCAGTTGCCGAAAAAGAAAAAAATCTTGTTACTCAACCAAAGTTGCTAAAGAATTAAACACATATCTAACCTTTTTTGGGCTAGATGATTGTATTCGCCGGCGAAAAACAGCGATAAAGTAATTCTATTTTTTTATTAAATACCTGCTTACCATAGTCTTTAAATATGTAATTGGGATAACGGTCGGAATATGATTTTTAAAAATTAAAAAAGAAACATACGGAAACTCCATGGAACCTCAAAAACTAAGCTGCGTTTATTTCTCGGGATAACTGCTAAGTTTGTAAATACTTTCCAACTACGGTTACGTCAGAGGCCGGCGTAAACATGGCAATTACTTGATCGAAACTAGTTACGTACAAGTGAAACAAAATGCTTGAACGAAACCAGTTACTTACAAGTACAATAAAAGCCTCTATCCAAGCCAGTTTCGAAGCCCCGGTTTCGTAGGCGGCCGAAGGGGGGCACTGTGTGTATGTAGTTATAGCGAAACATTCGCTGTCATATATTTATTCCACGGTAGTAAAAAACCTTCCGCAGTAATGACATAAGTATTTTTTTAACAACATTATGATTCCTAGTTATGAAACGAGAATGATAATTCCTATTAAGTAACTATACTTGAAAAATTCCTAGTTGGCAACTATGGTTGTGTAGCAAGAATAGGCATTCGTCTTTGGCAACTGGTTGTCTAACAAGAATATTCAATACTTTTCAGCAACTGGTTACCAAACTCAGTTGCCATCGCGGCCGGAGGGACATACTCTTTGTCACAGTACAGTATCTAATGAAAATAAAAAAAATCTTTAATCAAAACGTCGCGTTAGTTCTGTTCCAGTAAATCTTGAGGTCGAGATGCTTATCACGACCAAAATAGCCTCGCCGGGCCAGGGCTTCATTCTTGAATAGATAACATCGTTAACATAAAACGCAAATTCGTTCGGAGAGGTTAAATAATTATCACACACGGCAACATATAAGATTCTTTTTACACGACTAAGTTGAAAAAAAAGAGACATTTAACTCAATTCACCTCCGCGAACGAAATCACGAGCGTGTCCATTTTTAAATAGGTATGTATAGCGCCTTTGAGCGGAGATTTATATCAGGGTTTATTATAGTAGTGATTAAAACAGTTATTACTACGACAACCTCAAGATTAAAGCTTCATTAGACAGTTTTAGCCGTAAATTGTATGAATAATGGATTGACGAAAACGCTGACGCAAAGAAATTTTGTTTGATAAATTGCTCAAAAGTTGAAAACGTCTGGAAACTCGCTTTAAGTTTATCGAGTTAGTCTTTGGTCCATTAGACTTATATGAAAGCTTAATGAGTTGTACACACTAATGTACGAATTGGAAACGTTATAATAAGTATCTAATATTTGTCTTAATATAATATACAGCGTGTCTATCCTATACAAACATACATTTTAATGAATGAGAGCTTTAAGTGTAATAGTTATTGATGATGATGGTTATAGAGCTTTAGCTTAATTTTTAATGTTTTTCCAGCAACAATGTTATACAAACACGTCTGAGAGGCAGATGTTAGTAATGTCAATATTGCCGTGCAGAATGTAAAGTAGGTACATTAAGTTAATAAGTTTATCTTTAAACTTAATGCACGTTAGGTTCTGCATGACAGAATAATAGTTGTTACCGTTACATTTCATGCCTTGGTTTGTCTGAAAAAAAAGCTATGTTATGTAAAATTCGATATTATTTTCACCGAATCAGATCGCCTTTTTTTAATAACCGACTTCCACATATAAGACTAAATTAATAATTATGGTTTATGTAATTGTAAAATGTAAATACAGATTGGGAACTCCCTTTAGCCTATAAATAATTCCGTAGTCTCCCCACACATCCTACGCCTGTCCTGAATATAGGTCCACTTTTATTTGCAAAGCCATATGTACTGACATTCAGCCGAGGCTTAAGTTACCCAAAAACATCACGTCTCTTTGTAACTGAAACCCCTTATTTTGCTCAACTGGATGACCCAGTGATAATGTTATCACTATCAGTTTGTTCTTTGCCAACGAACAAACATGTATGTTGACACAACGTCAAAAGTGGTATTTTCAAAACAGGAATAAATTTTAACCTGACATACCAAATTTCGAGCACTTACGCGATTTTGATGTCTTTTTATGTACACAACAATGCTATCTCCCCAGTTACGCCTTTATTATGCCTTGGGCTTGGTCATCCTGTATCCTTCTTTGTACAATTATCCACTAGAATAATATCTAATCCTAAATAATATCTGGCACTATACAATACGATATTCTTCATTTAATTGTGCAACAAAAAAGCTTAAACCTCTTATATTCCTAGAACCAGCGTGTTGGATTATAATAATGGGTGACTGTGTATTATGCAATTCATTTTTAGAAATGTATAGGTGATATTAAATCAAAAAACTCGAAAGCCTTACAAATAAGATCACAATTCTGACATTTCATCTAAAAAACAACAAAACCGGTAAAGGAAATCTCCGTTACGCTGAATAGGGACTTAATGAACCTTCGAGCTTTTATTCGAGTTCAATCTCAGCTTTTACGAGCAATCTAACGATTAATGACGAATATATTAGTCACAAAAAGGGCCATTAACCATCAATTCGTCATTGAATAAGTAAGGGTATATTGTTTTATTAGCGGGTATAAATCATAAATTATACTGAAAAATAATAAAAATCTAAGTAAGTCTCATTAGCTGATGTTTGATTTTTGGTCACTGTTTGAACTTTTTTCGTTCAATAGCTGATTATCATAACTGGCATCTTCGTTAGAAGTGTTAAAGTCCTAGAGAAATGCTAATTAGGAATAAACCAGCTATGCTAAATTAATATTCTAGAAACAAGATATTACAAATGAAACTGTTTTAACTAGATATTTCTCTACGAGTAAAATAAATAGGTACTGCCCTTTAAAGATTCCAAAGTATTTCTTGACTTTGTATTTGCGTTTTAAATCAGAAAGGTAACCTTTTCAGTCAAAAAAGTATAATCCCGGTATTCCTAGATTTTTCAGTCCCGCTTTTTCGCCATTACGAGTGTGGAATCCCGCAAAAATTATACGGCTGCGAAAAAGCCCGTACTCGACCATTCGGGTGTGGGCTCGCTCGAATTACTCGTATAGGTACGTTAGACACTACACTCTTTGGATCGGATACTGAAGTGACTGTCTCAATTGTATGTTACGATTTGGTTATAGATTTTCTCGGGCTAGTACTCGGGTAAAAAGTTCAATTTGAGTTATCTCTTATCGCAGATAAAAGTGGTAGATTATGTTGATTATTTATTGTTTTATTTACCTTATATTTATTGAAGGTACCATAATTAAAAATATGCAGCAGGATGTTGTATAGTCGTCCTGTTTCGAAGTTGCAGTTGCAACAGCTTGAACAGCAGCGCCACAGTCTTATTTCCCACATCTTCGCCACGGGTTTTCAGCCCTAATGCACATTGCACAGCTCCCATAGGGCTGAAGTACTTTACGATATTCGGCAGATGTTCACCGCGGCCATAAACACATATTTGGCATATTATGCCAAGGTTCATGCCCTCAAAAATATGGTTTTTAAATTAAAATGGTTTTTAGTTGTTGCCGAAAATAAAAACGTCGTTTGGCATCCTTTTTTTGGAGTCATACTTTTTATCCGCTAGTTATTACGCCACAGCCTTACTTCCCACATCTTCTGCACGAGCTCTCAGCCCTAATCCGCAGCTCTAACGCGGCTGAGGCACTTTACGATCGTCGGCAGCTGTCTGCTGCAGCCGTAAACATCTTTGCGAGGACATGAACCTAGGCATAGCTTGAAAACTGTTAAATAGTTTTAAGCGTATGGTGTACATAAAAACGGACTTTAGTTGTCTTCTTTTGGAGTCATACTTTTTGTCTGCTGGGTGTTACGCCGCAGCTTAGTCCACACGTCTCCGGCACGAGTTCTCAGATCTATTCTGCAGGTCAGGTGTGGCTGAAGCACTTTACGATCGTCGGCAGCTGTCTGCCGCGGTCATAAACTCATCGTTGTGAGGACATGAACGTAGGCAAAGTTAAATGTTTTGTTGATAAATAATATTACATTACATAACTATGGTGGTGTTAACGACGCACTCACGGATCTCGTGAGGTCCCGAAGTTAACAGCGATACAGCTTCGACAGCTCTCTAGGTTCAACTACAGGAGGTTGTAAGGCTCCTGGATTTTAATTACTTAACAGGGGATCAACTACTGGCTCGCTCAAAGAAAATAAATGCTTCTGATTCAACACTTGTATTTATTAAATCACTGACTCTAGTGCGCATTTCCTAGGGTTTTACCAAGCGGAAGAATAGCGCTAACAAACCGACACTGGCTTAACCATCTTTTCAAAACACTTAATCTATTACACGGGAATACACAAACAATCACAAAAATAAATCAGTCAGAGAATCAAGTTATATACAGTAAATAAACACTTATACTTTCCTATACTATTTACACGCTTAACACTATTAAAAGAATACTTCTTGATCGCTGGGTGAGATCGGCTCACAACGCGAGGTAAAATAATAACTGATTAACTGACTCTAGTCCTACCTAGACTTCACTTAGGTCATAGGATAGCCATCTAGTGCTTAAGTTCGGATCGGATCACTACTGGTTCGGTTCGGTTCAGACTCTCACTATGATTTACAACTTGGGTTCGCGACACCAACTGGGCTCCGAATGAGCTCCTCGGGTATTTATGTACCTAATTGATTATTGCGCAACAATTGCGTCATATTGCGTGATGGAAAATTCCGTTTAGAATGATACCAGAGCACGCTGAATTCTCGTGGTCAGACCGAGAAATTATAAGGCATCGATACACGAAGTTGTTCGAAAACTTTCGCTCTTTGCCGTTTTACGTTATGGTAACGACTAACGTACTATATACTCGACTACACAATCCTCATGGTAATTATGGGCGTGCTATATACATCGCCTCACAATCCTCATGGTAAGCTGGCTCTGACCGGTAGGAGTCTCGAGTGGGTGTGTCGAGAACTCCTACCCAATCGTTCACTGGCCGCTCCTAGCACTAGTTGCCAGTGAAATCTAAGTATACTCGATTTACACATTCGTTACGAGTTTTTCCTACTGTTTACTTAGGGGGATCAGAGTTTAAGGTTCACACAGGTTCTAATGAATTGGTAGACACTACACATAGCCTCTTTTATGGGCGAAAAACTCGTAAATACTTAAATATTCCAATATTACGTACTAACTTACGAAACATGGGTCTAGGTTCTAAACCTAGGGCTTACGAGCTACTTACAAAACAGGTTCTTTTAATAGACGATTCAGGTGGCGTTCCTCTTCGTCCTCGGAGTCCGGGGTTCGGTGGGGCTATCGTCAACAGGTGGTAATACAAAGAAAGGCCGAGATCGCAGAAGTTTGCGGCCCGAGCTGCGAGGGCTTTCTTTATTACCTCCCATGTTGTGTACATCATTTTATGTCTATAATATTTATGTGTGGCATAAAACATAATTTAATTGTTTTCTTTTGGAGTCATACTTCTTATCCGCTTGTTTTTGCGCCGCAGCTTTATCGTCTTCGGCACGATTTCATAGCCCTAATCTGCAACTCACTCACAGCTGAAGCACTTTACGTTCTTAGGCAGTCTTTCGTGACCATAAACTCGCCTTCGCGGGGATTATAATACACAACATGACAGCTGTTACTAGCTCTTTTCCAACATGCTTCAAAATATATAAGTAATATATGTCCTACTAGCTTTTTCCCGCGGTTTCACCTGCGTCATTCCCGTTATTATCCAAAATGAGTTTCTTACTGGGATATTAATATAGTATCCAGGACTTGGTCAGGGGCGATCCGCCCCGGGCGCCAAGCACAGAGGGATGACACAGCGGACCGTATGTCTTACGCCGGTGGGGGTGCCTGCCGAATGCAATCCCCCAGTCTAAGTCTTAACGTAGACCTTTTTTACTTACGTCGCTCCGGGTACCTATTTATAGAATTATAATAATTGCCATGCCAACTGAACTACTCCAATTAGAAATCCAGCTGAAGGAATCGTCTTTATTTACTTAGCTCCGTAATTATCCAATTAATTAACGTAGGCATCACGAAATGGAGGAAATGTAAATACGTGACAGCTCGCCGCAGCACGGGCTTGTTAGCAATGCAAATTGACATCCTGTCAATATGATTAATCTCATTATGACATAATTAAAACAATACAAAGCAATAATTTAATGAGGTGCCTTCGGGTGCTATGCGACAGTAGGTAATTAAATTATTGAGAAACGTATTAAATGCCGGGAATATGCGCAAAAGCAAAACAGGTGCATATATCTATCGTCAAGTTGCAAAAAATTTGCTCCTGTTAACCTACAACCTAAATGGCTGGTCATTTTATTTTGGAAGCAGGAAGCCGAAGCGTGGGAAGACCACGAACTAAATGGTCAGATGTTAGGGCAAATCTGGGTTAGGCTGCCGCAATATCCAAATGGAAATCCATGCACGAAGAATAACGCCCAATAATCTTTTACTTCTCTTTTTCGTTTCGCTCTTGGCAGGGCGGTTCTTTGTCGGATACTTATTCTCTTGACGGAGTAGTCGTGGTTGCGAAGCAAAAAAAATACGATTTACGCGCCAGAAGTAATACAAATAAAGTACGCACTAAATTAAAAGCAATGGCTTACAAGTTATTTAAAACAATTATCGAAAAGGTTCTCTCTATTTGGCATAAGTTTATTAATCTAAACGTATTGTTTGTTTCAATTTTCACTTATTAGGCACTTAGAAAACACGCTTTTATAAATTCTGAAAAGTCATTGATATGGCAAATTAATTATTATGCGGGAAGAGTATTCGGATAAACGAAACATTGATAAAAACAAAAATATACCAAATCATCATCATCGTCTACGCCTTTTCCCATTATCTGAGGGTCGGCTCTCCTTGTCCGCTTTCTCCATTCCGGGGGATTTTGAGCGGTTTCTGCGTTGATATCCGCTTGTTTCAGGTCTTTTTGAACCTTCGTTAACCGCGGGGGGTTTTCCGCGCTTCGTCGTTGGTATGTCTAGGGCCACTCGAACCATGTGGTCTAAAACGTCTCATAACGTACCTACCAACGTAAACGTTTTTTCCTGGACTACAAATAAAAATATACCAAAACAAGAGGAAACTTATCAAAGATTTGGTTAAGTAGTCATGACGTCACGCATCGCTGCTATTTATTGCTCCGCTCACATTAACGGCGCAGTTAATCAAAAACAAGTGGAGCCGAGTTAATTGTGTGTCTGGTGTAATTTACTACGGAACAGGCAGACCGGAGACAATTACAGAAGCCACAGAAGGTTCCCTCATACTTCGTACCCTTGGTCAAATAACGACGCATCTGCAAAATGACAAATTTTCAGGATCTGTGTGTATCATGTAGTTCGTATGATTTGTATGACTTTTGAGCAATAAAAAAACTTTTGACGTAAAGTCACATGCGTCGTTATTTGACCGAGGGTACGACTTATCCTTCAAAATCAAAACCTTTTGGAACTTACGACCTTTTGCGAACTCGAAAAACCTCTCGGAGTTCAGGTATCCCGCAATGTCCAAGTCTGACGAGTGTGAGTTGCCATTTATGAGTTAAAATGTGATCTTTCACAGGGGTCATCCTTCAATTACGTCATACAGAAAGGAAGGGGTTGGAGCGGTCCTAAGTTTTGAGACATCACTTTTCAAACTCTTATACAGTGTGTTGAAAATAACTGTATCCGATGTGAAAGGGTGTAAATGTATCTTACGAATAATATTGCCGAATAAAATAATGAACGGATACTAAATCTTCATAGTTCATCCCAAGTCAAAGTTACCGCCGCCGGGACTCGTACGCTATTTGCGATCTGTAAAATTATGTCAGTTTCTTTCCAGTAGTCGTCAGTCATGGACATTATCAAAATAGTTGTGGTGCAAGATATGTGATATCACACTCGGGGGATCTCACAGATGTCACCAGCTGTGTGACAAATACGGGGGTTCTGGCAAACAATCATGAAATTTGTGTGACATAATTGATCTGATGATTTGATTAATTGAACTGTTCTTCCGACAAAAGGTACATCGGGAGCGCGCATGTGTGCGCGCCGTGTACGGACGCACCACAGGCAAGCATTTCCGATTGCACGTGCTTGCTTTAGTTAGGGCTACGAGCGGTCGAACGCACAAAATGTCTGCGCACAAAGTGAAATATCGAAGTCGTGCAGTGTGTTCGGATATTGAACGGTTTATGAAGTTCATATACTTAGAATTCAACAAATCAAATCAAAAGCATTGTTCACTAACCACCTACATAAATTGACAATTAAAAGAAGCAATAAACGGACCGATCAGTCGGACGACACAGTTGGACCAGAGGGAATTTTAGAATGATGTGTACGGAAGTTACATTTAATCTCTATGGTATAAAAAGCTAACAAATAACAGGCCGAGAGGAGAATTCGGTTGATTAGTCTGAACCAAAACTAACAGAACTGTCCTTTGGGCCCTACTGGATATTTTTCCTTTAGAGCCGTGTCTGTTTGCACAGGACAAGTTATTAGGGCGTTTTGTAGCACATGTAAGTAATTACCAGAAGGGACACTCCAAGTATTAAGGGTCCGTTTATGCTAAACTTTCCGAAATATATCACTGGTGATATATGTCGCAGGGTTCCTTAGTGATGATTAGTTTCCCTCAAATCAGTGTAAAGTTAGCTTTTAGCTTGAAATAATTTGAGTCGGCCGATTTTCCGTATGGATCCGGGCAGATTTGTGTTTCATTTTACAGCTTTATACATTTAGTCTGCGCGAAATGACATTAGACGTCGCAAAAACCCAAAATTAACGTGCCCCAATTAATTTGCCGTTTGAGGTTAGCGCCATCTATAATTATTATTCGAAAACAAACGTTTTTGCTGGATATTAAAAAAAAATAACTTTCGTTCTCGTGTTAATTCGCGCAAACAAATTTTATCAAGCTATAAGATAAAACAAACTTCAAACATAGTTGATGCCCTGGACGCGAACGATGACAGTCTTTTTATTCGTAGAAAACCGACCGACTCGAATCACCTTAACTAATGTCACCGCAATCGCAATTCAGTGTACTCGTGTTTGTGTAGTTGGGTGATCGGCAATTGTTTTACTCAGGACTAATATTTTCACGTCATATCTGGACATAAAGTGGCAATAAGCGCCCGCTACGCGTGCGGGAAATCCCACTTCAGGGCCTGGGTGGGACGTAAAATTTTGTACTTACCACGGGCTATTCAAATACCTGCGATCTGAGACATTCTTTATTTTACCGCCCTAGGTAAGCCATGTACTATTTGTTGTCTGGCCTGCTGCGTGACAGGGTGTGATGAATCTCAGATGGAAACGACGAACCAGAAGATGTAACGTGGGTCGGCCCTATACAAGATGTGTTGATTACCTAAATAAGATCGCCAGACGACGGAGCATCCAAAAGGAGTGTAACTATTCGCTGTTGAAGACTGCGAGATGTAAGTCAGTAGTGAACGTGAACGTCTCCCGGTTAAAATTATGATAATGATACTGGAATAAAAAACAACGATTAAACTTGCCTTGAGGTGACCCAAATTACCTACGCTCATCTTCTTGTTATTATTATGGCCATTTCAAGCCGTAAATTACCTATTTTTGCCGCTACGCCGAGGAAAAAATCCCTCTTCTTGGCCAGGGGAAGGCGTGAAATTATATACGAACCACGAGCAGTAATAAAAAAAGCCTTTGAACGCATATTTACGGTCCTCACCTATGGCTCGAGCCACAAACTCATTTTGCACATTACCGCCCTGGGCGCGTAATATACAATTACCACAATTACGTTCCGTTTTTTAAGGTGTGTTATAAAGAATACCTACTTACTTACCTATATAAATTGTATCTAATAATAGGGATGTTGACTAATATTGAATTTTACAACATAATATAGTCACATGGATTGGAAAATACTAAATTATCATAACACAAAAGAAATAAACAAAAAATGTATAAAACATATAAAGTTATGAGACCACAAATTTCGGAATGCTTAAATAACACTGAAAAAGTAAATGTATGACAACTATGTGCTTAAACGCACTTTTTCGTGCTTAAAATGGCATAATGCTATTTTTTTCATACAGAATTAGTACAGCGAAGGAACGGATGACGTCATAAGTTCCTACCGTTTTGTATAGAGCGTTTTCAATGCTCAGTGCCATCTGCTACTTTTGATTACAATTTGTGGCTGTTTACTTATACAAATGTATTAGGTGTCACATAAATATTTGTTTCTCACAAATAGTAGAATCGATTTACGACAGAAAAAAAATCGAGTCAACAGGCGAATTGTCATGTAATTCTCTTAGAAAATTCGTAAAAGAACTAAGGTAACCGACACAGCTGCCAGAGTTAGCAAGTTACGTAAAGTGGCAATAGGCTGGGCATATAGCTTGGAGAACCGATGGCCGATGGGGCGATAAGGTTCTTGCATGGAGACCACGAACCGGAAGATGCAGCGTAAGTCGGCCCCCCACAACATGGTTTGACAACCTGGTTAGGGTCGCCGGAAGCCAATGAAGGCAGGAGGCGTGCGATTGTCGATGAGGAAGTCTTTGTGGGAGACCTATGTTCAGCAGTGGACGTATCAAGGCTGACACGATGATGACGATGATGATGGAATTCTATTATAGTAATACACTGGTATGGTAGGTGCATCATCATAAAAGGTCCGGCAAGACGTGACTAGAAAGCACCAAAGCCGATGGACAGGAATTATGTGACGGATGAATTCCGTGCCGCTTGCGCGTCACAACAGTCGGTTGGCTCTTCATTGCGTTTTGATTTTACGCCGTATGCATACGCGAGGTGAGCGTCAAACTAGGTCTATTGTTATGTGTAATGCTTACAGCAATATGGAAGGGAGTCACCATAGTGCAATGTTACGATACATAACAGGCTGCAATATTTTGCGGGGGGAACACATTGTTTGTGTTCGAAAGTACAAACGATTCTGAGTAAGAAAACCTCAAAAAGTCATTCATAATAGACCGACACATTATCTGATGATGATTACAAAAGTCGTTAAGTCAGCTCGTCCTAAATAGGCAAGGTTTTACTAGTGATCAAAAATAAATTATTAAGCTGACTATAATTATGGTAGGAGGCTACCGTTTTGGTCTTCCCGCAACCAACGTGGTTCGGCACTTGTGGTGCAGATGAGAGAAGACCAATACAGCACAGAAATCACTAGATTTGACCTTATTTAACGATATAGGTATGGCCATATATGGGTCATTGATTTCACTTAACAGTTGAACAGAGTCCTCGCGAAGGGATTTAAACGTAGAAATGGGTTTTTGAATGCGCGCGCGGCGATGGTCGACTAGGAACTGTTCTTTGTTCATACCAAATTATTGAGGGTTCGTCCCGAGCACCTTGTATACATACTGATTCTGGAGATGTGAGCAGGATCAACCCTACGGATTAAGTAGGTAAATTATAAGCTACTGTTTTTTTACCAGTAGTAGTGCGATTAAGGTTAATTTTTTTTGATATTGAAAACAAGTTTATTAATTATGACATGCATGGTCACTCTACAATTAGAATAGTTCCGTTAAGTACCGATACTATTAGCTTCATCTGTGGATGTTTATAAACGTTGACATTGCCAAAATAACAATGACAATTTACTTTCACGGTTACGACAGCACTTTGATTATGATGAAAATCAAAGTGCTGTCATAACCGTGAAAGAGATTTTATTTTTATTAATTAGTTGTTTTAACCCCAGGATAACCCTTTTATCCATGATTGTAGATAATTAAGTTTTATACTTAACGAAAAATTAAAAATGCGTGGGTGTTTAATTTAAATTCGATGGTGAACCATCAATTAACATTTTTTTCAATCCATAGGGTTGGTCCTGGTCGTCTCTCAAATCACCCTGTATAAAGATCAGAAATTAATTTAGGCATACGAAAATTCGTGGCCTCACACTGTGATTCTGAAGGTAATGTGGGTCTTATACTAGTTCTGTAGAATGTCATAAATTATAACCCTAATCCGCGTTCCTGACATCAGTATGTAAGGAAACAGGTCATTATTTACGGTGGACGTTCTTGCTGTTTGCACTAACCGTTTCGTAGGTACGTTCGTTATGTGACCACTGACCACAGAGGTAATGTAATCCTATATGGAGCAGGTAGATTGGTATTGGAAAAACTGTCGCCCAATTCCATTTCATTTCAATTTTTATTTGTGTTTGTGGGTCGTTTTTTTTTAATCCAGTGGGCTCTATTGCATTAGAATCGAATTATTAGTGGACACTGTTGACGTTGAACTTTTATTCAACTTTCTATTAATGTAAATCTGGTTACTAAACACTACTACTACTTATTTTATTAAGAGAAAAATTGAAAAATTATATGTTTCGGGCAGGATTCGAACTTGCATCTCCTCGGCTATCCGGGCCAAACACAGGCGCCTTACCAACTAGGCTACCGAAACTCTGTCCAAGACATCCAACAAATCAATTTTTCTCTCCTAATAAAATATTTAGAATTCGTTGGTAGTCGTTAATGCTACAATAAATAATCATTACTACTACTGTATTGATTTTGATATGATTATAGTAACTATACGTTCGAGAATGTTTGTTTTGACATGAACATGACGCACTCTTGGTTTGAAAATGTTTGATATGTATACGTAGTTGACAATTGTGCCTTGTCACTTAATTTTTTTGGTAGCTGTGTCTTCACGAGAAGTGCCAAAAAAATGAAGCGAAACAAACTTTTTTCATCTAAGTTTAAGGACAGGAGTGTCTGTCAAAGTGCATTATTAACCCCATTCTATTTTCATTAATTCTGGTTGGTTTAGCAAAAATAACAATTTAAAAATAACCTTGATTTTCGTCATGAATAACTCCGAAGAAAAGGAATATCGAAGGCTGATATTGGACATAGAGTGTTCTTAGGTTCTGTCACTTCATAAAAGGATAACCAGATCCCTCGTGAGGGCCACTCTTGTTCGCTTAGCCTGCTAGACCCTTTTCAAGTATACCTATATACAACACGCAAATAAAGAAGTAGGTATCAACTTCAAAATGTCTGTGGTTAGTTGGTTACCTAAGGGATTAATTGAACAAAATGATAATCTTGCTTCTTTTGTATAACGAAAGTTACCATACAATTTAGGTATATAATTAATTTATCAAAGTGTTAATTTTGTTCCTTTCTGTAAAGAAAATTGTGCAATGCACGTGTAAATGATAAGTGCGAATAGGTTTGAATGCAATAAGTCATTCTTTCTTAGAAAACTGTAGTCGGCTAAAAAGTAGGTAATTATTTGCTTAGTTATGATGAACATCAACATGAAAAGACACCAATGACTAATAAAGCTCATTACTGTGTTATAAAAGATAGCTTCCCTGTCCTCTGTGGAAGTCTAGGGCTCAGCTAATTTAAATTCTTGTTTTACCATATCAAAGCGTAACTTTTCATTTCAATTTTCTTCATGTTTTTTCAAAGAACCCTGATATAAGCCGCCGTCTGTAAATCTCGGCACTGCCTGCTCACGAGACGTATTAACATGTAAAGTGGTGTTTTATCTACTCCAATTTTTTGGAGCTTCACCCCTAATGACATGATAAAATAAAAATCTGCCTGAAATATGCGGGTGTAATTTTTGCGCGATTTAGAATTTTTTGTTATCAAGTCCTTTGAAAATAGGTTGTAGAGACTTCGTTAGATTTGAAGATATAAACCATTGTTCATTATTATGCCAATGATTAGTTTTTAAGCATTACTCGATTTTAAAGCTTCTTAAAATTTTATTTTAAATTCTGAAAATTAATACTTATTATAGGTTATGTAGTACTTGTGCTTATTATTCTTGGTTCATTCAAAAAGTGCGTTCAGTTATTTTATTATTCTAAAGGAGAAAATTGTATTAATGATTATTTATTATAAATTAAACTATGCTAATTAATATACCTATATAATTTACCGCAGAAACTGCTACAAAATCTGCAAAATGATTAAACTTTTGTTTATCACTTCCTCGGTACCAGTGATGGGTAAAATTTAATCGACTAACGATTAACGATTGAGATTAACCTATTCAATCGCGACTAACGATTAAAAATGACGATTGATCAATCTTAATCGTAAGAGTTTCGACTAATTTAGTCACGATTAAATCAATCGTCGATTAATAACCAGTGACTAAATTTTTAATCGATTAATTAATCAGACTAATTTTCTCTCGATTAATATAAGGAATGTATTTTTTTATGCAAGTCTAAGTTTCGAGTTACGTTGAGTGTTGACAGATTTCTCTAACAATGCCTGGGGCTGGACGAAAGAATAGTACATTAGATAACTAGGGTGGTAATACAAAGAAAGGCCGAGATTGCATATGTTTGCGGCCCGAGCTGCAAGCGAGGGACGTAAATATGCGATCGAGGGCTTTCTTTATTACCTCCCGTGATGTGTACATCATTTTATGTCTACACTTGGCCAGAAAGCGGCTTTTTCCGTACGCGCAGCGTGTGTCAAACATCAGATGTGACGAGTAAGTAAAGAGGTTTTCTCACTCTTTCATACATCTTTCTCTTTCTAATAAATCTACCCTTACCTTATGTAGGAGATCCTAGACTATAAAGGTCTATAAGGTACGGCACTGTAAAACCATCTTGTGTTACTAGAACAAGTTTATCACACAGTATACCTACTAGAATGATTTTTCAAATGTATAACATTGGTGACTAGTATAGCACCTAAAAAGTACCTATTTTTAGACAACTTTTGCTTTTGACAAATTACAATAAAAACAGTAACCATAAAAAATAATTCGGCCCGCAATGTAACCCAACAAGTTGACACACACGCCTGTTGACAGTTACCTACTTTTTCATCACATTTGCTTGAAAATAGTGTTGTTACACGTAGGTTCTGCGGGCCGTAAATGACCTATTACGCCCTAGGGCGAAATGGTTTTTTTTTTTATTTGAAACGCTGGTTCTGTTTTACTCTTATTTGTCATGTTCAAAGGAAACGCCAACTTACTTTTTTAACTTTTATCACTGAAATATTTATTTAAAGAAAACTGTTATTGCAAATACATGTATACACATATTTCGGTAACATTAATTAAATGTTTAAATTGTGTATTTCAGTATTTTGAACATATAAAATACGCCAGCGTAATGGGGACCATGCCGCAGACGGAATTGCTTGAAGGGGTATTCTTTTTGTAATTTTCCTTTTTTGTATATAGCTTAACTCGTTTGTAGGTATATTTAGGTTTTAGTTTATAGTTTATTCTTTACTTTTGTTTGTTTTATTACCGTTATTCAGATAGTTTATTACCGATAATTAAAGAGACTGTTATTAATTAAATACTAAATATTAAATTAGTTCGTAAACAGCTAATAATAAATAAATTCTAACATATAAAATCAACTAAAATGGCCGTTTTAGGTCTTTACCGCTATGGTTTCCGAACGTGACTTGACATTCGCATCATCTATGGATATAGGTAATATCACTTTCTGTGTTAAAAGTTTTCCTCACTTATGAAGAAATCTAAATAAACAAACTCGACACATGAGAAGAAAATTTTAAAACAGAAATAGTGACATATATCATATTACAGGAAAAATACCTATAACGATTGTCCTAACCAGCATCGTAGAAATTTGCAAAAATCGCAACACAAACTTATTAGCTGCTACTAAATTAACCGCGACCTTTGTCGATATATGGAGACAATAGCCTTCCAACCACAAAGTTAAGTTTGTATCAATACAGTTTATCTTGAACTACTCATATATTATCAAACCGCGTTTAGAAAGGGATTGAGCTCATATGTCATTTTTGAACTAATGCATGATATGACATTGTCAGTGGTAGAGTATGCAGATAAATTAAATTGTTATTTTGGTACAATGAAGTTCTAAAGCATGGAAAAAATATCAAATTATACAGCGTGTTTTTATTGTTATCTTTATTAAAATATGTTAGTACATTATAGACAATTTCTCGGCATCGACCGTTTAATACTTTACCGCGATTCATATTGCATACAAACGTATTTTTGAAAAGCTACGGCAATTTGATAAAGCGAAATAATGTGACTGGTGACAGATTTGTCAAATATGATAATACTATTTTTTATTAAACAAATGACAATATTTACCGAGAATAGAGTTTAAATATGCAAATCATATTTAGCTATTAATTCTATAAGGGTCTGCACTTATGAAGATATCAAAGATTGGTTTATGATTATATTTAATCATTTATTAAGTACACTTGTGCTAACGGTACACTCGAATCCCTTTCTCAACGCGGTTTGATAATATCTATTTACGAGTTTATAAATTACCCTCGGTGCGCAAGTCCGACTCGCACTTGACCAGTTTTATTTTCCATTTACTGGCGTAAAAGTGGCTAAGGAGTATTATATAATCAAAGTCAGGCACGCGGACTCGCGGCGGGCTGCGGCATAGGTCGCGATCTGATTGGTCGATATAATCTCGCTGAAGCATACGGTGTGCCTTGGTCAAATTACTGTTGAAAACTGCCCAGCAATATTATTGTTAACGTGTTTGATCACGTTGTTGGCTCCTTTCATTTGCAGTAAAGATAAAATAAGACTCACGGTTTCGCGGTCGCAATTCCAACTATCTATTTCTACATATTCCTCGTCTTAAACTGGCAAAAAACGGGCGATACTTAAAAATGCCTTTTTCTTCGAGACAAATTTAGCTCTAAATCTTTAAGCGAATGCTTTGAGCTTGGCAGTACTTGCCCTAATAAATTTAAGCCAAGCAAAATATAATATTTGTTCGCGTGACTCCTTCAAATAACTCAGTGTTAGAATAACCTGCTAAAATGACTTGGAAATAATACTTTTCTTAAACGAGGCCAATTATTTTCATGGTCTGAGTGTTGTGACACCGTTCAATATTCTTTTGAGTGTTTGAAAAGATATAATATCGATCTCCAAGAAAATTGGGGCCAGCTTTTACATCGTTGGCGTTTACCTATTCTGGAAATCTGGCAATGTCCCATTTTTTTCTTTTTCATAAGCTTTTATTTAATTTGCAAAGTTTGTATTGAAAATAGCACATGATAATTTTATAATAATAAAAAACTACGCGAACCCTCGCGTACTGTGAAACCCAATATTGTGAAAGATTACATAAATCAAAATATCTCAAAAATGGTGACGCTTTTACTAAACCTATATTAGCTTTATTTGATAGACCTAAGTGCCCTCTATCACTTACACAGTTCACAGGTTATCCAATCATTACCTAACTTCAATCACTTCAGTTGACATGTATTTTATTATTTTTACCTGAATGCGGCGAAGATCTGTATGTATGTGGGAATATATCTATGTTCATTTATATGCCCGCCCGTAACTGCTCAAAGACGCAACCGATTTTGATAAATGATACCTACGTCATTAGATTCGTCATGGCGCTAGTGTCACCGAGTACATAAAATTCTTTTTCTACTCCTGTACTGTTATCTGTGTTTTACTTGGTCACGAACACTAATATAAGAACATACATAATATGAGTTCAGAGAAGTCTATACTCTATTCCCCATAACAGCACTAGTGTCGTTATAGTCACTTTACGTTATTGCTAGCAGCCACAGACTTCTAAATCTAGGTTAAACTTAGGTCAAGGATTAAGCGCTCAATTTTAACTTTACGGTAAAAATGCACAACTACCAACTTAACAAACAATTAAATTCCTACGGTTTATAAGAAAAACATAACTTTCCGAACTAAATTCATTGATGCCAACATAAAAAAAGTATTTTTAATTTAAGTATATTTTAAATAAAAAATAAAAAAGTTTACCATAGACACATACTGTCAATCAAACGTCATATTTGCCTTGTTTCCAGGTTATGATTAATTTTGTATTTTATAATTTAAAACCTCGTCGTAGAAAAAGTATTGTATGCAACGTTGTATAATTAAGTCAAAAAACGCTCATTGCGTCTCTATTTGCGATACTCGCCGCATTCGCGGCTCGTATCGCAACTCACGCAATTCGCATTTTTTGAACCCACTTATACAACTGTTGCATAAAATACTATAATAAATCAAAATGGCGGATTTTATCTGCTTTTTTCTACTCCTGTACTGTTATCTGTCTTTTACTTGGTCACGAACACTAATATAAGAACATACATAATATGAGTTCAGAGAAGTCTATACTCTATTCCCCATAACAGCACTAGTGTCGTTATAGCCACTTTACGTTATTGCTAGCAACCACAGACTTCTAAATCTAGGTTAAACTTAGGTCAAGGATTAAGCGCTCAATTTTAACTTTACGGTAAAAATGCACAACTACCAACTTAACAAACAATTAAAATCCTACGGCTTTTAAGAAAAACGAAACTTTCTGAACTAAATTCATTGATGCCAACATAAAAACAAAAGTATTTTTAATATATTCACTGCGTGTCAACTTAATTTAAAAAATAAAAAGTTTACCATAGACACATACTGACAGTCATACGTCATATTCCTTCTTTGCAGGTTATGTCTTGTTTGTATTTTATATGTATTTTAAAACCTGTCGTAGAAAAAGTATTGTATGCAACGTTGTATAATTAAGTCAAAAAACGCTCATTGCGTCTCTATTTGCGATACTCGCCGCATTCGCGGCTCGTATCGCAACTCACGCAATTCGCATTTTTTGAACCTTCTTATACAACTGTTGCATAAAATACTATAATGTGGGTTACTAAAATAAAGGGCTTTAAAAGGAAACTACCAAAAAATATATATTTTTTGTTTTCTATAGAATGATTGCACAATCTGCTGTATGAAATAATTATGAAAACTTTTGGCATAGTCTGGATTGAAAACATTTCCATTTTTAAGGCCTTTAATGAGATGTGGATGGTGTGATGGGCTTCCAAGCTTTGACGCAAATAATAGTTCAATCGCGTTGCGTCATCGACGCAATTATGCGTTAATTCTTTTAACAGCTGCCATTACCTCATAATAACCTCACCATTTACTCGTAAAAACGACAGAATTTAAGTAAATTGAATAAAAGCAATTGCCGTTAGTAACAAATTTTACGGTATAAAGCTAGCAATTCTGATTGCTGACAAAAGAAATGCCAAACTAGCGTGAAAATCCGAACTTCTTCGGCTATGCGTATTGAAGAATTACAGTTTGTTTATTAACTCATGATTGAATGAAACAATTTTAATGGTTATACTCTTCGATTTATGTAGTACAAAGTACATTTTTAATGGGTTCATCAATGTTTATCGGCTGAAAATCAATTTATAGGCTTTTATTTGAAACTGTAGGAGAAGGTAAACATAAAGTGTGACTTTCTATTTTGTTTTTTTACTTTTTATATTCTATTATATATTATAGTATTATAAAATACCTAATCTAAGAAAATAAAGATATACTGGAATAATAATGAGGTTTTTCAATGGAACAAAAGTTAGCCTTTTCCGCGATCGTTGTAAAATAAAAAGTGCAAAATAATAATTAGTGCGAAACTAGACATCCCGAGTTTAAAATATTTGTGCGATGAAGAGGCATCGTTTTAAGATTAAAACTAAACTATCAAAAATTTTGAATTAAATCGCTTTCATTCTAACGGTGCGATATGTTACTGTTTTTTTTTTAATTTTTACAGCGCCTTTGCCAAATACACTTTCTGGGATTATATTATTAATATTTAAATAATATATTTCACCAATTATGGTTCTCACTCTATTTCTATCATAATCTCATAAATATACATTGTTTTTGATATTATTTATTACTATACTATCAATCCAATTTCTGCGTGTAAAGCTTATTAAAAGGGAAGGTCGAAATTAATTTGACCCTTCAAGAAACTCTACTTAAATCAAAAGTCACAAACGCAATAACGGGGACTCTCCGTAATATAAGTTCAGTATCTTGATCACTAACGTAATTTCCCCATAGCCGTCTTGCTCCGTAACGCTGAATTTCAATAGGTACGACAAGGACAAAGGATAAAAGTCAAAACAGATTCAGCTGATAGTGACGTCTCAGAAGTAATTAATAAGAAGTTATCGCCGGGGAATAAAGTTCGGAGCATTTCCTGCACCGAAGTGAAGTGCCAGTAATTTTAAACATCAGCTCAAATCCAGTTGTGTGTTCAATATCATCTTTTTGTTGGGTGAGTAATGTTCGATATAAAAATAAATAATACAATTTCTTTAGATATAACAACATTTATATGATTCAACTGTTATATGATTCAATAATTATATCGAATGAGCGTTATTGCGACTAATATTATACCAAAAATTTTTATAGCCCCCGTACGCACCCAAAATAATCGAATGGACCCCTCCCTTCCATGAAATGGGTCAGCCACCACAAGTTGGTCTGACGAACTGATTAAGAGACCTATGTTCAGCAGTAGTCATATGCGGGTTAATATATTATAGCTTTATTGAAGTGTGTTTTAACTTGAAAAATTATCCTAGCCTTCAGAAGTCTAAAATTTACCTAACTCCGTAGCTATTTGAGAATCCCTGAAAAGTTTCTAGTCAGAAAATTACTTTCAAACTTTACACAAACCAAGTGAGCAGAAAAGGCGATATTTTATTAAAATAAAGTTGTATAATATATGGAGTTTTAAGATAGTCACTGTGAGGAAGTCACCGAACTCAAGACTACGATGTGACTGGGTTTAGAAAGGATGACAGGATTGGTTGAATGCTTTTAAGGACTGACCAGATACAGCAACGGTCAGAGAAGAGAGGAAAAAAACTTTCTTCGTCCATCTGTTTAGGTTCATTTTCATCCGTGACATTTGTATGCCATACATTTAGTTTGGCATACAAATGTCGCGGACGAAAATCCACCCACTGAATTAAAGTGCGAATGGGCCTGGTATGGCTACTGCATGCAACCGGATAGGTGGACTTGTGTAATCTGTGTAGCCTCCAAGTGTGTGTCACTAGATAGGGAACGCAAACAAGGCAAGCCCAGGTGGAGGTGGCGGGATAACCTGGACGCATCTTGTAACGGTCAAAAGAGGCAATTGATTGACGATTCAGAAATCTAGGGTATAGAGCCACCTGCATAGCAGTGGGCGGATTAACATATTTTTCTAAATTATATGCAATTAATTATTGGACCGGAGGGAGTATTATTCAGAAGTATCTAGCTCTAGTTTGCGTTAGATGTTGACATTGAATTGGGGCGAGCGGAGGTGTAATAGGATTCCTGAACGCAATCCACTTCAAATGAGAGACGACTTCACGAGAGAGCACATGAGTACATGTATGCTCGTCAGCGAGATTATGTAAGTTATAGATATATATCTCGCTGACGACCTTACATGTACTCATGTGCTCTCTCATTATATATAATGGTTCTTATTTCATTTTTTTTTGCGAGTCAACACCTAATTTTACAATAAGAACATATTTCTGACGTTTTACAATTTGTAAAACTTGAAAAAAATACAATAAATATCATTTTTTCAGTCGTTCAATATTTTTTTCATTTCTTTGAACAACGTAAACACAACAATAAGAATGTCTACAATAGTTTGCAAACTACCATGATAGATAAACCAGGTTAGTTCATCTATAAATATAGGAGAGTAAATTCGCGGTCTCCAGAAAAATCTTCTGTCTCAATCTCAACTAAGTTCAGACAAGAATGGCCATTTGATTTAGATCATTACAAAATAATAAATCGTCTAGTGTTCATTCAGGGCACTGTTCTTGACAGGTTTAGAAGTGGTTGTGACTTGAAACTGATCGATCCTAATTTATTTTAAACTGGATGGAAAAAAATCATGGTCAGATGGATGGATTATACAATGTATAATCATATACAAGGAAATATTTTTGTTCTTTTTGAGATTTTTGATGAACTTGAAATTATGTCACACATCTAATTACAGGGTTTTATGGGTGTGTTCTGTTCATTGTTGGTTTTATAGATGCTATGATATGTATGTATGCATGCATGTATGTGTGTACGTGCACCCCGGGTAAACGCCAGGAATAAATCAGCATTCGGTACTCGTGTTTGATTTCAATCCTCCACAGCAGGTAAAATCGAAATCGACCCTAAATGTAATAAAAACAAGAAAATTAACATGACATTGTATTTACCATTGCAGTATAGATACGAGTAAGTAACGCACGATGCTACCCCATTTTCTCATATCTTGTGTAACATCTTACTCATTGGTTGATTATAATAGCAACCCTGTTTCTTTCTCCGGAAGACTGAATTTTGGGCGAAATCATCTAACGAGTTTGTTAAAGCAACGAGCAATGGCGGAAAAGTAATTTTATTGTTGATTTAGTAATCTAATTAACTGTACTTTGGAATTTTAATGAGTAGCACGTGATAATTAGGCGAGTGTTTGGTTGTAATTGTGAGTCATTTGTAATCATACACATTATTTTGGTCTTATTACCCGATACAGGTAATTTAAACATTTGTATAACTGGTTATTATCACCAAAATAATATCTTAAATGTGCAGACATTAATTTTTTTTATTAATCCGCCAGAGGGGGGAGACCCCTCCTTTTTCCATTCGCTTCTACTTACTTAGAAACTAGCCGGTTGGCGAGTGTGTAAAATACATTTGTATGTAATCTCTTATCTCCGTTTCCATATCCCTGAAAATACCTAAATATGCCTCGGACTAACTTTTCCCATTGCTACTCAATGTGATTAAATTTCATTCAAATAATTAACTTGGTCTACAATTTAATTAATTACGATACGATTTTCTGTTTGTTTCTTAATTACTACAAAATATGGCAAATTGAAGAGCCCTTGTCTTTGTTTTAAATTACTCTTCCTCAATAATTCAAGACGTTATAAGAAAATCAGTAAAATTTATATTAATTACTGAAAGCTTATATTAATATGTTTTATTTATTTTTATTTATTTAGACTTTATTGCACAATACAGGAAAGTACAAACGGCGAACTTAATGCCATAAGGCATTCTCTACCAGTTAACCGCTGGGCCAAACAGAAATATTAAATTGGTGCATGAACATATAGTCAAATCCGTAAAATTGTGAACACAAATCATATACATAATACTGATATACCTACATAAATATGCTGTAAAATATACCTACATACATACTATTACATGTACCCAGTATAAAATATCATGAAGACAATTAATCGTGAATTTTGTTAGAAAAATGCTTGCGCAACATGCGCTTAAAGCTGAATTTGCTCTGCGCTTTCCTTATAGTAAGGGGAAGATCGTTCCAAAGGCGAATGGCCTGAAGAGTAAAGGAGTTGGACATAAATCCGGACCGATGTGGGGGAGCAGTGAGCTTAAGAGTACGGGAAGTACGGAGATCGCAACCTGGACGTGCAACATCAAATTTAAATTTGGATTTAAGATAATCAGGGGTAGCTGGATCAAATAATAAAGAATAGAGAGTGGATAAGTTTCTTAAAGACCTACGTTGACGAATCGGGAGCCAGTGAAGTTTTTGGCGAAAAGCGGATACGTGGTCATATTTACGGAGGCCAAACACAAACCGGATGCAGTTGTTAAGCAGCCGGTCCAGTTTATTTAAGGAAGCTTGGGTAATATTGGAGTAACACACATCAGCATAATCGATAACTGGTAATATGAGAGCTTGAACCAGGAGAGTTTTTGTGCTGATCGGCAGAAAGTGTTTGGACCTGTAAAGCACCCTCAGCGTATTAGTCACTCTGCGACAGACGTCAGACACCTGAGGATCCCATGTAAGGCCACTGTCAATAATCAGACCCAGGTTTCTCACTTTTTATGTTAGTTGGTGGTTTAAGTTTTATTTTATTGTTATCTCCCACACCTAAATTATTTGTTTAAACCGGACTACTCTGAAATACTTAATAAAATCTTGCATTTGACAAATAATTAATAGTATTTTATGCAACAGTTGTATAAGAAGGTTCAAAAAATGCGAATTGCGTGAGTTGCGATACGAGCCGCGAATGCGGCGAGTATCGCAAATAGAGACGCAATGAGCGTTTTTTGACTTAATTATACAACGTTGCATACAATACTTTTTCTACGACGAGGTTTTAAATTACAAAATACAAAATTAATCATAACCTGGAAACAAGGCAAATATGACGTTTGACGGACAGTATGTGTCTATGGTAACCTTTTTTTTTTAATTTCAAATATACTTAAATTAAAAATACTTTTTTTATGTTGGCATCAATGAATTTAGTTCGGAAAGTTTTATTTTTCTTAAAAACCGTAGGAATTTAATTGTTTGTTAAGTTGGTAGTTGTGCATTTTTACCGTAAAATTAAAATTGAGCGCTTAATCCTTGACCTAAGTTAACCTAGATTTAGAAGTCTGTGGCAGCTAGCAATAACGTAAAGTGACTATAACGACACTAGTGCTGTTATGGGGAATAGAGTATAGACTTCTCTGAACTCATATTATGTATGTTCTTATATTAGTGTTCGTGACCAGGTAAAAGACAGATAACAGTACAGGAGTAGAAAAAATGATTTTACCTGTAGTCTTAGGTACAATTATTTTAGGATACGATATATTTTATTTTACGTAATTTATGCTTATATTGTTAACAATAAAATGATGATATGAAGTATAATTTAGATAAGAATCCTAGCTAGCTTTTTACAGGAAATTGCCATTGTCTGCGCCAGATTTCATGGCGGCGGTCCAACATTGTCGTGTTTTGAGATCTTAGTCTAGGTAGGTACAAGTAGCAAAGTTGAGTTAAAACTATTGTGAAGGACCTACTACCTACTAAGGTACTCGGTTACATAGATATATTACAATCAGTACATAGGCATTCATTGAAAGGCACGATTAAAACAACATAACTGTCATTTTTGGCGAATACCAGTTATTATGTCATCGGCACATTTATAAGACATTAGCGTTTGCCCACGGCTTCGCCTGCTTATTCCCAAAGGACTCTTTACAGGGATATAAATAACCCTATGACTCAATCCAGTACTTGGTCTACTTGCATGTCATTATCATCTCAATCCATTGGGTTGTTATCCCGTTATTAATCTTCTTACTTCGCCTATTTCGGACTCCGTAATTTCTGAGAGCAAAGCAAGCGAGATTACAAGCCCTGGTTCTGATCTGATCCGTTTTAACACACTGTACGATCGACCACTGAATCCCGATTAAACTACGGCACTAAAAGTTTAACCTGTAGATTTAGCTCAGGGACGCTGAGGTCTTACGGAATCTCAACGGCAAACAACCAAGACTTTGATATTCAGTGCAAGTAGAACTATGTTGCAGAGCTGACCTGACCTTATAACGGTAACCTATACCCACATACCTCCATAACTGAGGCTTAATATAGGTAGGTACCTAAAATATATCGTCGTTGCGAATTTGGACATAACTACGTATAGGTATTTGTTGAGTAAATAGGTACAATACAATAATTCTAATGAAGTACACCAAAAGAACATTACAATTCAAACAATTGGCGGTCTTATCGCTAAAGAGATATCATCTCGACAACATTTGGGTAGTGGAGTCGATTGAAGAGACTAAGAATGCACACAAATAAGTTATTATAAAGGAAGTGATACACATAAAATTAAATAACAACGAAATAGTTATACTAGTAATTACAGCGCAGCCCGTAATAAAATGCTAACAAATGTTCCTATTTACGGATGGGGCTATAGAAGTAAAACAATAATTACATTTTAGTTTGTTTAATAACATACGTGGCTATTTGTGAATTCGCAATTGTTTTGTGGAATTACTGGCTCTAATTTGTTGTAAATGGAATGCATCATCAAAAATTCTAGGAAATGTGAAATCCAAGTTAGTAATGGGTATCATTTAATCGATCAGCAAAATATTCATATTTTGGTCAGCAGAAATATGTATTTGGTCAGCCAAAATAGCTAGTTGGTAAGCAACTTATGGTAAGCAAACATTTATAAATCAGGCTGCAATTAATGATATACTGATCTGCTCTAAATTATTTTGGTCAGCAAATTAAATATTTGAGCAGCATTAAGAGATCTACGGTAAATCAAATTTTGGTAAGCAATCAGTAGGTAAGCAAAATATTTCATTTTGTTCATCAAAAAAAAGGGGGCAATAAAACCTAACTGGGCGCAACTATTCTGCCGCCAATCGTGTGCGCATTTTGTCATTCGGTAATTGTCAGCTGTCAAGTAGCAGGTGTCACTGTGATATATACAGGGTGTCACTGTGATATATACAGGGTGTCACTGTGTTATATACAGGGTGTAACTGTGATAGATACAGGATGTAACTGTGATATATACAGGGTGTCACTGTGATATATACAGAGTGATACTGTGATATATACAGGTTGTCACTGTGTTATATACAGGGTGTAACTGTGATAGATACAGAATGTAACTGTGATATATACAGGGTGTCACTGTGATAGATACAGAGTGATACTGTGATATATACAGGGTGTCACTGTGATAGATACAGAGTGATACTGTGATATATACAGGGTGTCACTGTGATGGATACAGAGTGATACTGTGATATATACAGGGTGTCACTGTGATAGATACAGGACAGGATGTCACTGTGATATATACAGGGTGTCACTGTGATATATACATAGTGTCACTGTGTTATATACAGGGTGTCACTGTAATGTATACAGGGTGTCACTGTGATGGGCTCATATAAAATTGGTATTTCGATTTTTTATACATCTCATAATGTTTAGAAGTTATATTATTTATTCACAACGTGTATCGTTTCGTTTTTAGGGTTAGCAAAAAAATAACCCTAACCTACCTATTTTTGAGAGCCGTTTCGTTTTTAGGGTCATCAAAAAGAAAATAACCCTAACCTACCTATTTTTGGGAGCCGTTTCGTTTTTAGGGTCATCAAAAAAATAACCCTAACCTACCTATTTTTGGGAGCCGTTTCGTTTTAGGGTCATCAAAAAAAAATAACCCTAACCTACCTATTTTTGGTAGCTGTTTCGTTTTTAGAGTGACACCCTGTATACATTACAGTGACACCCTGTATATAACACAGTGACACCCTGTATATATCACAGTGACATCCTGTATCTATCACAGTGACACCCTGTATATAACATAGTGACACCCTGTATATATCACAGTGACACCTAGTATATATCACAGTGACACCCTGTATATTTCAATTAAACTGCTTACAGACATGTTTTCTCTGCTGACAGTGACATCCTGTATCTATCACAGTGACACCCTGTATATAACACAATGGCACCCTGTATATATCACAATGACATTCTGTATATATCACAGTAACATCCTGTATACATTACAGTGACACCCTGTATACATATAACACAGTGACACCCTGTATATATCACAGTGACATCCTGTATCTATCACAGTGACACCCTGTATACATTACAGTGACACCCTGTATATAACACAGTGACACCCTGTATATATCCCAGTGACATCCTGTATCTATCACAGTGACACCCTGTATATATCACAGTGACATCCTGTATCTATCACAGTGACACCCTGTATACATTACAGTGACACCCTGTATATAACACAGTGACACCCTGTATATATCCCAGTGACATCCTGTATCTATCACAGCGACACCCTGTATATAACACAGTGGCACCCTGTATATATCACAGTGACACCCAGTATATATCACAGTGACACCCTGTATATCTCAATTAAACTCTCTGCTGACCAATTGTGAAATCTTGCTACCCAAGTAATTATTTTGCAGCTCGACTGTTTATTAGGCAGCCAAATGATAAAAAAAGCAGATTAATATTGGTTAAAATGCTAACCGTTTTTAAACTGTTTGCTGAACAAGAGTTGCCGCCCAATTTTATTTATTGCCAGCCAAATCTTTGTATGCTGCCCAAATGATTTAACTGCTTATTTTTTTTTGCGGATCAATTTTAATAACGGCTGACCAAAAATTTACTTTCCGTTAGTAATTCCGATTTGTTTGATACGTGGACATTAGTCCACAGAAATATATCATCGAGTTAGAAGGAGACAGTGTATGTACCTCGCGTGCTAAAAAGAAGAGGCGGCGACCTACTTTGCACGCCGTTAACTTCAGATGCCGGCAATATTATTATCAGATTTGAAACTTGATACAAATGGTATAATTCATTGTTCAAATACCACCAAATGAAATGGAAAATTTATGTTTTCCATCACTAAATTACACTTTTGGCGTCAAAAACCAAGCGAAAAACATTACACGCTTGGTTACCATAAAAATTTACGATCTAGCTCCTTTTATTTCGATATATCTCTGTGCTAATGTCCAATACTTGACACCCTTCTTCACTTGTGTTACTAATGACTTTCTTTGACATTCAAGATGGCTACTTCTGGGACAATGTCAAGCACACAAGCACCCAGCTTAAATATTTTTACAGTTTTTAAATGCATGATCAAATTCCAAATAAAAATAAAAAACAAGACATGATTGACACCTGAGCCCACGTAACAATGCGTGTCCCGAGGGAAATAATTGTTTCAACTTCAAAAGAATACATTCACATCGTATCATCAGCCCATATACCGTAAAATGGGGTGAGTAGGGAGAAAACTGACATTCAAACCTCGATAACATTTTATTTTTACATATGAAACTGAATGGTTTAAATAATAAATGTTCCGGACGTTTGTATTTTAGTTTTTTTATGATTTTGGGTAGTTCCATTTCATAACTTTACCGATAAACAAAAAATCCCTCGTCACCCCGTAGTACCTCATAGTTGGGGTGAGATGGGATTTCATACAAAGGTGATTTTGGAACATTGTTGGATGGATTTTTTTTCTTATGAATATCACTATAGCTCCATTTGTAATACGAATAGATTATTTAGGTAGCAGTAGCCTTTAAAAACCATTTCACCCCCCTGGCATCCCTTCTCTCCCCATTCATAACCCAACTCATCACTCAATCCCTACTCACCCCATTTTACGGTACGTCCCACTAGACACAGGCCTACTCTCATAGAGGAGAGTGAATGGGCTATAGTCCGCACGCTAGCCCACTGCGGATTGGGGACTTCACATACACCTTTGAATTTCTTCGCATATCTATATTACAAGCAAGGGCATTTAGGAATTAGGTAGTATAAAAATATTTAACTAGCTCATTTCTAAAATATGTGAGATAGTGTGTATGGTAAGCGTGCAGTCAGCTTAACATTTGACAGCTTTGTTATACATCTTCCAAAATCATTGACTGAGCGAGCGAGAGGTGTTTCCGTTACAGCTTGTGAAAAAATGCTTTCATATGTCTGTCAGACTGTATTGCTTTGCAGTGCGCATTTCTCAACCGATTCTTATGACATTTTGTGAGTAGGTTCGTGGTAGTTTCGATAAGTTGTGTAATTCTTCAAGCTACTAAAGATATTTTAATTCCGCGACTTTTAGATGTAAACGTATTCGTAAACTTTATTGCTGTGATATTATTGATAAAATGATTATACCTAGCTTGGCAATTTCGTTGGTGACAGTCCCATGGTCCGCGCGGGGGGCGGGGAACGATGACGTATTGAGCACCGCTACATACGATGCGAATTACGTACGGATATATCTTCCGATATCCCTAAAGGCGGAAGCAGTCTTTCGATCCTTTCTAGCTGCAAACGCAGTTTGAAGGCAGATTTTTGCAGTTAAAATAACTGCACGCTGACTGCAAGCGGACTGCAAAGTTGGTTTACAATTTTGATGCAGTTATTTCACCTGGAAAAAACTGCCTTCCAACTGCACTTTTGCAACCAGAATTTGTTTTGCTCCACATTCAATAAGTTTTCGATCCGCAGACTCATCTTTGCGTAGTTATCTCGTGCGCTTTTTGTTGTGTGCAGCCTTAGTTATGTACACAAGTTACCGCGACCGGCGACGGCCGGCCGCCAAATTAATAAATAATATAAAAGTACTGAACTAAAAGGAATGAATTCAAAAAATATGCTTAGTTACTTCAACAATAAGATTATATAGTTATTTTGCAATGCTGTTCTCATTTTTCGAATAAATTGTAGGCATAGCTATACCTATTACAGATATCGTTCGACATTATTATGACGTTATTTGTATCTACCCGTCAGCCGCCCATTACTTATATTCGCGACGTGTCGTGTCGCTGGTTAGTCGACAACCCTATACATCGGATAAGTCCGCTGCATACAAAACCGGCCGGTACCGGACCGGCATATAAATGCCGTCCCCGGGGCGAAACTAAGTGATTTCGTGTTATTTACACCTATAAGAAATTTGTTGTAAGCGATTAGGTTTATGTGTATCCGTGCGTCCCGCGGTGAAAAATAAGCACCTTTTTCATATTTACTAATATCTGATATTAAAATGCTTCACAGTCTTGGAAGGGCCGTCACATAATAGGCTACTTGATGACAGTTCAAATCCGCTTCTCTTTATGAAGTGTCAAAACGCTCAGAAAGCTGCAGTAGTATGAAATAGGTACTGACTTGCTGGCACGAAAGTGATTTTAATTGATTTTATCCGGCCAGTAGTTTTGGAAACGTAATTTAATGTAACCATTAAATTATGTTGTTGATTAATTTATTTTGATTGTTGTCAAATACCCTATTATTGTGCTGAAGGTGGCCCGAGTCCCTTGGTTATGTAGTGTGTTTCGGGAGACGTGAGCAGGATTAACCCTACGGATTCAGTAAATTATATTTCGTACTAGTATTACTGAAATTAACGTTTTTTTGGTGTCGAAAACAAAAAAATATATATTTACGACATTCATGCTCAAACTACAATTAAAATACTTCTGTCTTCACTTTCTTGTTAATGTTTGTAAACGTTGACTTTGCCAAGATGACAATGCCAATTTACTTTCTTCATAATCAAAGTGCTGTCATGACAGTTAAAGAGGTTTTATTTTTGTTAAATTAGCTCTTGCAGGGTGAATAATTATGACTGCAGACAGTTAAGTTTATTCCTTAACAACAAGTAAAAGGAGAGGAAAAAGGTGTGGTTTCACTGAAATACGATGTTGAACCATGCATTAACATTTTACTGAATGTTAATATTTGTTGAAATGTATTTTATTTTATACCGTAATACATCTCTATTCTGCGCGAAATAACATGAGAAGTGCCAAAAAGGCAAATACATTTATAATTAAAGTTTTATTTTCGAATGATGCTTAAATGCCGTTGACCATAAACGGCCGATTGCCTGTGTTCCTGTAAAGTCTAGTTTTAAACGGTTAACATTCAGAGTTTCTAGCGCAATAAATTCTTAGCGTTGAAGCAAAAATATTTGCATGCAATGGTTATAGAATTGACTGTTTAAGGAAATCATGACAGTATAGTATAGAGGCAGAGTCTTATCAAAATTGGTTGCTACATATTATTCCTTTGCACCAATATGTAAGTTAACTGTAGGTAAGTAATTAAATTTAATTGAGATGCTAAGACATTGTAGTACACCCTGCAAAACATTTACCTTTAATATTCCCGGAACAATTTAACACGAACCTCATGTTACAAAATAGGACGGCACAAAACCAATATATATCCAACGAATCGAAAACAAACAATAAAGAATCTAATTTACAAAATTTAGAGCCCCTGTTGAGGCTTCCATGAAACGGGCACGTATGCTAAACAGGTTACGATATCGTGTGACAACGAATATAATGAACTCCTGTCGGTATAGCTAAAACAATAATAGACCAAGAGCTGCCACATATTTTCAATTTATTCTTGGTATTTTAGCTCGTAGATTTGGCGACGTTTAGCTTAATGGCAGTGACACCGCCTACAAAGCTAGAAGTCTCAGGTTCAAATCCTGGTAAAGGGAGACATTGGTGTGATGAGCGCGAGTATTTGTGTCTGAGCCCTAGATGTTTTCTATCTATTTAAATATGCATATAAATATGTACATATTTATCTATAGGTAATAAGCAAAACTGCTTAGTTTGAGACTAGGTCAATTTGTGTGAGTTTGTCCCCCGATATTTATTTATCTATTTTCTGTTAGCTATCTTATTTAAGCCAAACTCAGGGGCGCGTACGGTGTCATTGTCAAGCACCTTCTGATTGGCTAATTTAAATGGCAGTTGCAATTAGTTGATAGTTGGCTACAGAAGCGCTATGCTATACTTGGACGTCCACTATTGAACATGTCTCCAACAAACACTTCCATTACGAATGGTCGCACGCTTTCTGTCGCTATCGACTTCCGGCGACATCTATCCACGCTGCGTCTTCCGGTTCATGGTCTCCATTCGACAACCTTTACGCCCAATCAGCCGCTACCTTTCTAGCGCGTACAATAAGGAATTGGAATGAACTTCCTGCTAAGATTTTCCCACTGCGCTACAATATGGGATTTTTTAAAAAGGGTGTCATCAAATTTCTTCGAGACCGGCAACGAATTGGCAATGCATCTACTTAGCAATACTGAGCTTTGACGTCATAAAATAGTGTCAAATTGTTTTACATCGTCATTGGAACATATAATATGTATAATATTCCGCTGACGATGTAATAACAAAGTTTGTGTCGATTTTTTTTATGATAATTTTGTTTACAGTAGATTATATGATAAATAAGTACCTACCTGCCTTTCCTATAATTAACATCTACTAACTTATACACCGTGGGCCCGTATAACCCGACCAACTTTAACCATAGATTCTAACAACTATTAGAAGTAAAAATAGTTATGTGACGTATAGTCGATTAACGCAAACTTTCCGAGATATTCATAATTTTTAAAATAAAAACTCCCAAGTGTGTAACAAGCCCTAATAAATGTGACTAAGATACTTTTACTGATTTTTTAAAATCCTTTAACTAAACAGCAATTAACCTTCGCAGTATTAGATGGTAAGCGATTACAAAGCCAAAATATTGGCCTTTCGTTTCCATTTTAGCTTTTTTTCCTTTTTAATAACTTTTCCTCCAGTAAGGACATGTTTATAACGAAGGACTGAATTTATTGATTTGTTTTGTTCCTTAAGACTATTATGTAAAATGACAAAATTCGACCTATGTTGATATAACGTTATTTACTTGTAATACCATAACCATACATGGTTAAAGTTGGTCGGGTTGTACGGGCCCACGGTGTATATTAACACAACCGTTTGTAATTTCTTGTGAAACAACTAACTAACTAAAGGCTTGGTCTTTTGTGTATTGTGTCGGTCTTTAATCGTAATACATTGCGTTTTTAAATAAACTTTAAAGTGTACTTAAAATCAAGACATAAGTTATTTAATAATGTCAATGAACAAATGTTGTTCAGTTTGACGAGTAGAATCTACGTTATTATTTGCCCCTATTACAGGGCCCACAGTGTATACCATTAGTAAGAGTAATTCAGTGGGACGTTATTTACAATTTGCCTTCTTGCCATTGCATAATTTACTCGACTTGCTAGTTTGTTTGGCAACGGCGGGTAAATAGCGACTAATTAGGCAATTTGGAGCGCAAAAGATCTACTATTCAGCACAATTAAACGAGAATGAGATATTTGAAAAGTTTCTAGGATTAGAAATTCTTAAAGGAGACTGCAGAATCGTGGCATCAAGAGAACTTACTCTATGAGAGCTTATAACGACTTTCCAATTACTATTATAATTATGTTTCGGTTTTTTAATACAATATTTCATGTACAATTGTACACTGGACTCTTCGCATAGCATATACAGTGTGTAAGTCTAATACGAGCGAATCTCTTAACGGTGGTTAGTATAGGACAAAGTGAAGGTAATTAGATAACATTTACTTAAAATTGCAACAATAATTTTGTCCATACAAAATAATTCAGCCCGCAATGTAATGCAAACACACTCACGTTAAACGCTCGTTGACAGTTACGTTGACATTTCGGTACCGCCGTACCGCAACCATGTTTACAGTATATTGCTGCTGAGAAATTAAAAAAAAATAATTATGGGGTCGTAATGAACTGCAACTTAAAAAAAACCTTTTACTTCATGATTACACTAATGAATACTATGTCCGATTTAATTTATCGCCCGTATTAGACTTACACGCTGTATGTAGATTTTTGGTACCGTGTTTTTTTTTTCTTTCAATAAAACTTACCCTAGGCGGTTACTTCTATCTTAACAAATGTCCTATCATCTTTCCTCGTCTATTTACAATAATATTCAGGATTTTCCTCTTCTCTTTCACCATCATTAATTATATTTCGTATCCCAACCGAAGACGATTACTATAGTTTACATGCAGCAGTACATGATATGGTGCTGTCCTTGTCACACATTTAGAGCTATAAATCTTAAAAAGCAAAACCATACTTCCATCTCTCTCCCGCCGGCATCGGCATACCCTCGCCTGCGCTTACCTGACCTCATTACATTTTTTGGTGTTGTCCGAGTCGCACGAAATTTAAATATAACGTTAAAAAATAGTGTAGTGAAGTGAAAACGAAAGCGATCAAGGGATCGAAAATACAACCAGGATTATGAAGGTAAATTTGTAATCATTTTAACAAAAGTACTAGTTACTATAAAGTGTTTTTAGATAATACGGCACTGCCAATAACGGTACTTTCAAATTTCCTTTACGCATCTTACCTACAAAATCATTAAACCTGGTTACTTACATATTTACGAATAAAAAGTAAAGATACGTGTAGGTATAAAGTTATATAATTAGGAAAGATGTATAACGGATTTGCTGAGTTTTTTATCTAACTAACTTCATATCACTGTGTATGCCATGTGAAGGACAATTTGTCTCACCTATTTTCACAGTACCTAAACCTAACGGAACTCATCGTTTCATACTAGTTAATTGTAAGTTTAAAATAATTAAACAAATTTACTACGGTTCATCACTTTAAGTTGGATGAAACGTACCGATTACTGTTGTGGGTACATTTGTTATGTGTAGATCTACCCGTCAATATTAAATAAAACCAGTTGTCATCTTGAGCTCGGTGTTTGATTTACAACATGGTGGCAGCGGTGGAATAAATTCTTTTTAGAATATTAATAACGGATAATTTTGGTAATATTGTGTAGTCACAGTGCTTAGAACGTTTTGTGATTAAAAATGGAACATGCAAGACCGCCTCCCGAGCTCAATACCGACGGGAGCCCCGTCAGCCGGGCTGACGCGTGGCAATGTTGGAAGATGCAATTCAATTTATTTATTAAGGCTTCCGGAGTGTTTAAAGAAGAGCCTGAGGTTCAGGCCAGCTTGCTGATTAATTTAATTGGACCCGAGGGGTTCAACGCGTATCAAACATTCGTGTTCGACAAGGAAAGTGATCGCGATGACATTAAAATTGTTTTGAAAAAATTTGATGAATATTTTGGTTTGAAGCCAAACATAACATTAGCGAGATACAAGTTTTTCACTCGCAGTCAGGAAAATGGAGAAAGTATCAGTCAGTACGTCACCGCTCTCAAGTTATTGTCGAAAAATTGTGCGTTTTCGGCATTGGAGCAGGATTTAATTCGTGACCGCATCGTTTGTGGTATTAACAACGGGATAGTGAGAGACCGGCTGCTTCGTACGGATGATTTGACTCTGGATAAGGCCATTAAAATTTGCCAAGCGGATGAAGTGTCCGCTGATGGTTCCCGGAGGTTAGAGGCGCTCAATATGAGCGCCGGGCCTTCGCACGTGGACGCTTTACAGTTCCGTGGCGGTCGAGGAGTCAGAGGCGGCAGGCGATGGAGGCCGAGCCGCGGCGGCGGTGGCGGAGCGAGCGGTCGTGGCGCCTGGGGCGCGCGGCCAAGCGGGAGCGGCGCGGCGGCGGCGCAGCCCGCCCGCCAGCGCATCGGCGGTGCAGCGCGTGCACCGTGTCCCGGTTGCGGCCAAATCTGTGATCCTGGGATGTGCCCGGCCAATGGAGTGCAGTGTTTTGTGTGTCAAGGATATGGTCATTTCGCTCGAATGTGTGCAAATAATATTGTGAGTAGAAAAATGTTTGACATTGCCGTTTGTGATGAGGAGCCGGACAATGAGTGCGAGTCGTTTTTTATACCGGTGATTGCTGATATCTCCGGATCGGGTTCGTCATCGGACGATTGGTATGAGACATTAAGAGGTGAGTGTGGTGATGAAAAATTTAAACTGGATACCGGTGCTGATATAAATGTTTTGTCATTCCAACGATATTTGTATTTGGGCTTTGATCCTAAAATGATTATCAATAAACCGAACATGAAATTGCAGTCCTATAGTGGCAATGTTATTCCTATAAAAGGAGTATCTTTTATGAAGTGGTATTATAAAAATAATTTGTATAACTTGAAATTTGCAATAGCTGATATAAGTTGTGAAAGCGTACTGGGACGTGATAGCTGTGGCGAGTTGGGATTAGTTAAACGTGTACATACTGTGAACTTATCGGAATATAGTGATTTATTTGAAGGCCTGGGTTGTCTTCCCGGGCAGTACCACATAGTCGTAGATGAGTCGGTTCAGCCCGTTATTAGTGCGACACGGAAAGTTCCGATAGGTCTGCATGATAGATTGCGACAAGAATTAGATAGGATGGTGCAATTAGGCGTAATACGTAAAGTGAGTCACCCGACGCGATGGGTAAATGCGCTAGTTATAGCGGCTAAAAAGAATGGGTCGCTCAGGATATGTCTCGACCCCCGCCCGCTCAACTGCGCCGTGCAGCGCGCACACTTCCAGCTGCCAACAATCAATGAATTGGCGGCAAAGCTTCATGGTGCCAAATATTTTTCAGTTTTAGACGCCAATTCTGGGTTTTGGGCGACTCAGTTGGATGAAGAGAGCGCGGACTTGTGCACATTCGGTACACCGTTTGGAAGGTACCAGTACCTTCGTTTACCTTATGGATTAAATTGTGCAAGTGAAGTATTCCATGCCAAGATTAAACAGTTGTTAGAAAATTTAGAGGGGGTTGATTCATTTATTGATGACATTATTTGTTGGGGCCAGACAAAGCGCGAGCATGATGAAAGGCTGAATAATTTACTAAAAAGGGCTAGAGAAATCAATTTGAAATTTAATAAGGCCAAGTGTAAGTTGTGTGTCGAAGAGGTAACATATTTGGGTCACGTGTTTAATAAAGATGGCATGAAACCCGATGATGATAAAATTAGGGCTATTATGGATATGCCGGCGCCTAATGATAAGAAATCATTAGAGCGATTTTTAGGAGCAATAAACTATGTGTCAAAATTTATCCCCAATTACTCTGAGCATATTTATCCGCTTACTCGACTTCTTAAAAAAGAATCTGTGTGGTGTTGGGACCCTGTGCACGACAGTGCTTTAATTAAATTAAAGGAGCTAGTATGTAATGCACCAGTGTTGGCATTATTTGACGCGGCGCAGCCCGTCGTGGTGTCGGTGGACGCGAGCGGCGTGGCGCTGGGCGCGGTGCTGCTGCAGGGCGGGCGGCCTATTGAATATGCATCCCGCACGCTCACCGATACGCAGACAAGGTATGCGCAAATCGAAAAAGAAATGCTGGCAATTGTATTTGCGTGTGAGAAATTTCACCAGTACATTTATGGTCAAAAAAATGTTCTCGTAGAAAGTGATCATCGACCGCTAGAAAGTATATTTAAAAAGGCATTAGACACTATCCCAGTACGCTTGCAAAGGATGTTGTTACGTTTGCAAGGATATGACTTGCAAGTCACTTACAAACCAGGCAAATATATGTTTATTCCCGATACCTTATCGCGCGCGCCCCTTCCTGATTTGTATGATGAGTCTATAAGTAAAAGTGTTGTATATGAAGTAAATCAGTTGTTAAGCAACATACAGATGTCGGAATCGAAACTAACATTAGTAAGAGATGAAACGACAAAAGACGAGGTTATGTCCCAGTTAAAAGAATATATACATAACGGCTGGCCACAACATAAGTACAATGTTATAGAAAATTTGAGATGTTATTGGTCGTTCAAAGACGAATTACACATTGCGGCAGGTGTAATTTTTAAAAATCGTCTTGTGATTATACCATTTTCTTTAAGAGATCAGATGTTGAAAGTGATTCACGACGGTCATCAAGGCATAGATCGCTGCAAGAGGCGTGCGCGAGAGGTACTGTTCTGGCCAGGCATCTCGAGAGACATCGAGTTGTATGTGAGGCGTTGTGCAGCCTGCCAAGAGTGCCAGAATGCCCCTGCTAGGGAACCGATGCTGCCAGTACCGATCCCTAAGTTGCCGTGGTGCAAATTAGGTGCCGATATATTTGAGTATAGAAAAAAGTATTTTTTAATTATAGTCGATTATTACTCTGGTTACATTGAAGTGGCTCAATTGAAAAATATAACATCATCAGAAGTAATAATGGTTTTAAAAGAAAACTTTGCTAGGTACGGAATTGCACAAACGCTGATTAGTGATAATGGCACTCAATTCTCTAGCAGGGACTTTCATCGATTTGCATGTGAATGGGGATTCGAGCATATAACATCGTCTCCTCACTATGCTCAATCGAATGGAAAAAGTGAAAGAGCAGTGCAAACAATAAAAAAAATTCTAACAAAATCAATTAATAGCGGCACTGACTTTTACCTAGATTTGTTAAGTTATAGAAACACGCCGCGCGGGACAATAGGATCGCCAGCGCAATTGTTAATGGGTCGTAGGTTAAATTGTAGATTACCTGTTCATCATAGTTTGTTGAATCCCATAAATCGACACAAGCAATATTACAAGCAACTCGTTATGCAACAAAACAAAAGCAAAACAAACTATGATAAACGAAGTAAAAATCTGTCAAAATTAAATGTCGGCGATGATGTTATTGTAGTAGATCACACTAATAGCACGAATAAAATGAGAGGGAAAGTTGTTAAAAGCTGTAGTACACCTCGCTCATATATTATTAAAAACCGAAGGGGTATGGAGTACCGTCGTAATCGCCGACATCTAATTAAGTGTGAGCCGGCAGTGCCAGGTGCTGGGTGCGTGCTACCACCGTTAACGGGTTCGAACCCGCTTGATGTAAAGTGCTTGCCACTACCACCTGTGTCGCAGGCGCAGGGTCAAGGTCAAGCACCGCCCGAGGCTAATGCAAGTACGAATGGTTCTAAAAAAGAAACTCAGCCGATTGAGTCCACTCTTCTTACTCGCAACAAAGCTCGTAAACTGGGCATTGATATAAATACGTTATTTTAATTATAACTATAAAATTACATAAAAATTAAACTATGTGGATCATATCCGATACATAGTTTATTGTACTTTATGAAGTTCAGTTGTTTTATGCATGCTTTTTATTTTTAAGGGAAAGGTGTTGTGGGTACATTTGTTATGTGTAGATCTACCCGTCAATATTAAATAAAACCAGTTGTCATCTTGAGCTCGGTGTTTGATTTACAACAATTACTTTATTTCATTTCATTTATTAATTGCTTACATGTAGGTACATTTTATGTAAGGTATTGCAAGGTGTGTTATGGCAACTATAGATCTACAAGATGCCTATTTTCTGATATATGTTGATGAAAATGATCGCAAACGATTTTTTATTAGTAAGATCATACAATTAATTACTTAACAAACGTAAAAACTACAAGACTTTTTTAAGTCGTTCGGGTTCGTCATCAATAGTGATAAAAGTGTTATGACGCCAAGTAAAATTGGCAAATTTTAGGGTTCGTGTAATGACTATCACCTTGCCTGGCAAAAAGAAACAAACATGTAGATGTATTTACACGTGTATAGCTCCACGAAAATCGTGTTGAAGATTTCAAGTGTGATCATATTGATCATCCACGTTACAAAATGTTGACATTTGTATACTCCACGCGAGCCGTGTAGAGGACTATTATATACGAATGTTTACGTCTACCTACTCCATTTTAACAGTGTCGAGGATTTCATACTCCACGTAAATCGTGTAGAGAATACATAAGTTTCATTCAGAACATCTGCTCCACTTTAATAGTGTCGAGGATTTTATACTCCACGTAAATCGTGTAGAGAATACATACGTTTCATTCAGAACATCTGCTCCACTTTAATAGTGTCGAGGATTTCATACTCCACGTAAATCGTGTAGAGGATACACACGTTCTATTCAGAACATCTGCTCCACTTTAACAGTGTCGAGGATTTCATACTCCACGTAAATCGTGTAGAGGATACACACGTTCTATTCAGAACATCTGCTCCACTTTAACAGTGTCGAGGAATTCATACTCCACGTAAATCGCGTAAAGGATACACACGTTCTATTCAGAACATCTGCTCCACTTTAACAGTGTCGAGGATTTCATACTCCACGTAAATCGTGTAGAGGATACAAGAACATCAGTTCCATTTTAACGGTGTCGAGGAGTTCATTCTCCACATGAACCGTGTAGAGGATACACACGTTCTATTCAACATGTGCTCCATTTTATATATAAATATAAAAAAAAAAAAAAAAAAAAAAAAAAAAAAAAAAAAAAAAAAAAAAAAAAAAAAACCATAATAACATTCTTCATGCCTTTCATATTTACGGGGACACGGAGGCCTCGGACCCTGAGTTGGTCGAGCCGGGCGAAGCAACAACTACCTACTACTGCCGAGTATGTCGCCCGCGCCGATCGCGCCGGCCGAGCCCGTAACGATCGAAGCGCCCACGCCGCCTGGCGGCACTTGCCGTGTCCACCCCCACAGCGGGACCCCTTGATAGCGTGGCGAGACTATACCGTCATTGGAACCGAAAATATTAGAACTACTGGGCGAGGACCCAACTAATAACAAAAAATACGGCAAAAACCTACATAAAGATATTGCACCCAAGTCGGCACCCATTTTGGCAAATGGATTAGCTAAGAACTTTCACCTGGAACTAATCAGACGTTACTTGCCTCCTGAAAATTGCTCCAATATGAGGTTTCCGATGCTAAATCTTGAGATCAAAGCAGCCCTTTTGGAAATCAATGTGTAAAAGGACTTCTACGGCCAAAGTAAGCAGAGCCAGCTGTTCGGTAGTCTCAGTGCAATAGGACAAGTGTTAAATTAGGCACTGTCATCTAAGAATACAGCATCTCAAGACATAATAAACACTGAGTGACGCCGGCAAGCTCATATAAGTACAACAGCTATTATAGAGAATCTCAGTCTCGTCGGTTCGCAGCCCTAAACACTCTTAATTAAAATATTAGAGATACCGTCAAAAATACCAAAAATGGATGAACATCTCTTCCATTCAGCCTTAACAGAGCATATCAAGTTTTCAAAGGCGATCATTGAAACCGGTTCAGAAATGAAATCGACAGTTGTGAATCCTGCTTACAAACCATCAGTAGAAAGAAGCACAGCAACAACGGAGTGCTTTAAACTCGAGGGGGATGCCGCCACGAGTAGCAGCAGCGGCCGAGCCGCGGCCGCCCCCTGCACCTCACCGGCCGCCGTGGGACCGTCGCACAGACGCGCCGCGCGGCCACCGCCCGACCGGCTACACGCGGCATTACGCGACCACGTGGTGGAGGCGATACTAGATGAACCGCACAAATGTTACAATTTGATATTTAGCTGAATTCATCAGATTTTTGCCCTCCGTATGTCCAGCCGTCAACTACGGAAGGATGTAGGTATACTAAATTCTTCGAACGAGAAATATTTTAGCTCTGGATCATTCGGAAAATTACAACAAACAAATGAAACTAGAAAAATATTTAAGTCCACATATTTCATGGCGGATTAATAAATAATGATACATTCTCCCCGATCCGCAAGAATAACTACTTGTTAGAAATGTATAGTAATGCATCTATAACTGGTTGGGGCGCGACCTGTGGTGCCCAAACGCTAGTGGCAACTGGACAGTCAGTGAACTGACACTAGCGATGTTACGAGTTGATTTTATTCCAACTCGGATAACTCGAGTTGACTCGCCCGTTAACTCGAATCGAGACTCGAGTTGACTCGACTCGCATCTACCGGATGGAATTCGCTTCGCGGCAGCAGCCAAACGGGTCGGCGAGTCGAGTCGAGTTCAGCGTATTCGTAACAAAATGAATATTCGTCGAGTTGAGTTTCATAAGATAGATAATGAATGCGAGAGCATAACTCGCATTCATTATCCGGTCCGTGTCAATTCTAGCTAGAGTTAGTATGCGAGTTGATTCGAGTTGCGAATGAACTTGATTCGAATCAACTCGCTTAGAATCTGATTCGAGTTATTCGAATCAGGCAACTCGACTCGCCCATCGCTAACTGACACTTCATTCATATAAACACGCTGGAACTTATAGCCGCATTTTATGGACTGAAGATATTTACAGCAAATCTAAAAGATTGCAACGTTTTACTGAGAATAGACAACACACCTGCCATGTTATATTAACAGAATGGGGAAGTACAATATCCCCATTTAAATAAGTATGCAAGAAACATTTGGCAGTTGTGCGAGTCAAAAAATATCTATGTATTTACATCATACATACAGTCTTGCGATAATGTAGTAGCAGATCGGGAGTCTAGGACTCCAGCCAAATGAATATAGACACTGAATGGGAAATTTCTGGTCATATATTTTCACAGATTGTTCATATGTTAGCTGTACACCGGCATTTGACCTTTTTGACAGCCCTCAGAACTACAGCCTACTGCAGTAGATATGCGCCTTCGAAATTAGATCCTTATTCAGAAATAGTCGATGCCTTTACTTTTAGTTGGGAAAATATTATTTTTATGTCTTTCCCCCATTCAGCCTAGTGAGCAAAGTATTAGAAAAATCATTTCAGATAAAGCTAAAGGTATCGTTGTAGTACCCTACTGACCATCACAAGCATGGTACTCCTTGTGGTCTAGTCTTGTCGTACCGGAAAAAACGTTTATTGATTCCGACGGATCTTTATTAGTCTCTCCGTTCAGAACGCGCCTCCCGCTTCATGCCAGCCTTATCCTGGTGGCAGCTAAATTATCAGGGATATGATAATAAAGCGTGGCCTACCACATGAATCACTAAATATAGTGATGGCCTCTTTAGCAAAAATACTTTTAAAGCAATAATTTAAAACTTTATTAATTCAAATCCTGGGGGCTTCTCTGTAAAAAACGAGAAATCTCGATGTTTATGACGCTAATGACGGTGATGTGTTGGTTAACACATCACCGTCTTGTCTTTTTGATGATGTCTTTTTGACCATAAAATTTTAAGATATAGCTGTTTGATCATACACAGATCAGCCTTATCGCAATACGAATGTTACGTCAAATGATTGGGTTAATCGATTTCTTAAAGGCTTACAAACTTAAACCTCCGAACCCAAAATATAAATCCACGTACAAATATAGTTCTAAATCATTTTTTAAATATTTATCGAAATGAAGATGTCTCATTAACTGATTTATCATATAAAACTTGTACTTTTATCGCCATTGTTTCGGCACAAAGGATGCACACGATCAGGCTACTGATAAAATTAGATAATATGCCAATAAGTAATGATGTAATTATGGCTTCACCTTCATTAGCACTGGTACTGGACAGTATAGCTAATGAGATGATACTCCTCCAGTAGGAGCCATCTAAATGTTAAATATAATCAAGGTTACAAATTTAATTAATACTTCGAGGCCTGGAGCTTGTTAACCAATCAACAGATTACCCTATATCCGCGAAAGTCCTTATTTGCCCAGCACTCGCAGTTCAAACGTATGTTAGTAGGACAAATGAATTGAGACGCCATCATACTAAAGGATACCTCTTTGTACGAAGGCCTTATAAAAACTTTGGATCTCAGACCTTAGCACACTGGGTTAAAAAGGTATCACGAGACAATGCCATTGACATAAGTATTTTCAGCGTTCACAGTACACGGGTAGCATGAAAATCTGCCGCGCACCGTGCCGGGTTTAATCTGGAGACTGTTTGCAAGGCTGCAGGTTGCAGTGATCGTTCCAATGTCTATCTTAATAAGTAATATTATAGAGACACCCTGGAATGAAATGAAAATAATTTTACGTATGCTATATCTGACATTCGCTAAATAGGATTAATTGCATTTATGCCATTAAAATTAAACAGTTAAGAATCTGATAAATGTAAATTGAACCTTAAAATTAAGTCATCAGAATATTGTTCTCAATTTCGTAGCTAATCAGCATTATAATGATTGGAATTACCAGTTTTTTACTTTTCATTTTTCACATATTGAACATAACAATGCTCTGAACATCTGCATGTAAACTATAGTAATCGTCTTCGGTTGGGATACGAAATATAATTAAGAATCAAACGAACTTACCTTACGTGATGTTTGATTCCAATTATGTGAGTATCCCAACCGAAGACGATTACATCGTCCCATCCCACCCTAGCCCAAGGGATAAAATAAAAAATAAAAAACTTGTCTACAACACAAAATATCTAACTCTGAAAAAATGAGGTCAGGTAAGCGCAGGCGAGGGTATGCCGATGCCGGCGGGAGAGAGATGGAAGTATGGTTTTGCTTTTTAAGATTTATAGCTCTAAATGTGTGACAAGGACAGCACCATATCATGTACTGCTGCATGTAAACTATAGTAATCGTCTTCGGTTGGGATACTCACATAATTGGAATCAAACATCACGTAAGGTAAGTTCGTTTGATTCTTAATACTTCTTCATTGGTTTTGTTCTCCGTCCAACTTCAATCATGTCTAGATATACAAATATGTTATTTATTCAGTGGTTACAACATTTTTGGTCTCCACCTCTTTGCCTGTCTATCCTACGTAATCACGTAATCAGGCAGAGAAATGCAAAGCATGAAATATAAAAGCCTCTTTATTGTCTCTCATCACACAGATCCGATAAAATTGCGAAATCGTAAGAAAGGCTTTTGCATAATGAAGATCGAGCGGGTACCAATATTAACTATTAATTTAATAAAACACGTGAACGCGTAGGCATCGAAACTAACATTATAATAAAACAACTTAAACGGAATAAAGGTATTACTTAATTTTTACGTCCCAACGTCCCTGTGACCACAAACGCTGATTATGGGTATTTTTTTCGTTATATCGCATTATATGCCTACAGACAGTGGATAGTCCTTATCCCAGAAATCATCTCCTAAGGGGATAAGAGGGGGGGGGGGGGTTAAAATTTGTATAGGGAATCAAAAACTTCTCAAGTAAGTGCTTACTTATTGAATACTGCAGCATAAACCGGTTTAAATGCAAAAGAAAACAACCAGTTCATATCGGACAAGGGAGTATAATGAATAGCCCAGCACAGTAATTTAAAAATATAACACACAAAGGTGGTGGGGTATTAACGCAATTGTGGTAACGCGCAGTCTAAAGGTATCCACACGTGGAAGGTGAATCAAGAGTCGGGTATGCTGAATAATGGCCTAAGAGGTAATCAAGCGAGTAAGTGCTTCTTTTTGAATTTTGGGAAAACAACCGTGACGTGTTCCCAGCAGGTGAACAGGCGGGTCAGTGAAAGAGAGCTCACTACGTACTAACCTTACCAAACTATAATTACATCAGGGGCCCTGCGGTATGCTAGGTAAACGCAACGCTACGAGTTACCGGAGCTGCCCGCGGCATCCTCACCCGGACGTGGAGATCTTCGTGACTCTCAATCCTCGCGATAAAGCCCGGCGATGGGGAAGGACCGCCTCTTGCGGCAGCAGGAACGTTGTAGCCCCCCAAGTACGAACCACATTTTTGGTTATCTCGTTTTGAGTGATTTTTTAGTTTTTTTTGTAGGACATGTTAATCAATTGGTTTTTTTGCACAGCATACATTTCAGTGACATCTGGTATGCATTCAGTTAATTAGTGGAGTTACCTAGTGTGCTGAATTTTTTTTCAGATGTACATTTAAAAATATCCCTTTGTTTAATACTTATCAAACTGTGCAAAGTATTTATTGTCGAACCGTATCAGTTTAAATTCACTTAAAATTTCAAATAAGAGAGGAGAATAATTTCATTGACTAATAGAGTGAATTCCCCTTTGGGTCTTCTACCTAACGTTCTGGGTCATAATTTTCAGACAAAGAGTTTTTATTACATTTATACTGCTTTTTACTACGTACATTTTGAATAAGTCATATTTTTAAAAGTCAAGTTGCCTCGTCTGTGTAAACAAAACCTTTGTGATGCGAATATCCTGCGGCTAAATAGAATGATATCTGAACGCTATATTTGAAACAAATTGTATATTTATACATTTCATGAATGCGTTTTACTGGTTTTGAACAATGAAAGAGGATATTTTAATAGGTTTTATTTGGGTTGACCTATGTTTGTTTATTTGTTTGACAGTCACCTACAATAAAATCCCTAATATTCATAGAAGTTTTACAGTATTATCAAACCGCGTTGAGAAAGGGATTCGAGTGTACAGTTAGCACAAGTGTACTTAATAAATGATTAAATATAATCATACACCAATCTTTGATATCTTCATAAGTGCAGACCCTTATAGATAATAGAATTAATAGCTAAATATGATTTGCATATTTAAACTCTATTCTCGGTAAATATTGTCATTTGTTTAATAAAAAATAGTATTATCATATTTGACAAATCTGTCACCAGTCACATTATTTCGCTTTATCAAATTGCCGTAGCTTTTCAAAAATACGTTTGTATACAATATGAATCGAGGTAAAGTGTTATACGGTCGATGCCGAGAAATTGTCTACAATGTACTAACATATTTTAATAAAGAAAACGATAAGACGAAGGTTCTTTTGAAAACTTTGATGGCCAGAAAAAAAACGCCTCTGGGCGATCAACGCGCAAGATCCCTATTTGTTTACTTTTCAGTTTTAAATCGAAAATAAATATTAATTCGAGTTTTCGGTCGCAAGAAACACCAATACTTGCAACAAAATAGTGCGGGCAACAAACAAGTGAATAAACATCCCAAAATACTAGCAGGAACTGTGAGTTATAATCGTTTTTGTTATAAAACATCGGTCAACCGTCGAAAATCTCAACCCTGTTTAAACTGACCGTGATTGACATTCACCAATCAGTGCCGTGCATATTACGCACACATACAAAAGACTGAGACGTTTTTCGAGGCGACTAAATTAGTGCACGCTGGTGCTGTCAACTGTCACAAATAGTCACAATACGGTCCGAATTGGACTTGCAGATCCGGACATAGTAATTTTGAAGAAACGTTCTAAAAAGGATATTATTATTATTTTTCGACACAAAAAAGGTGCATCTTGTTTTATAGCAAATTTTCTTTTGACTAAATCTACAATGTCACAAAACATGTCGAACTTAGATAACAGTCGCAGATTTGTGTCGGATCGGAGACACAAAAATAAAGTAAGGCGAAGCTACTCATTATCCAGTGCACCAGATGATAGTGACTCTGACTTATCAACGAAAACATTATTAAGTCTGCCCGACACGTTCGAAGATTCTACGCAAAAAGCAGAAATGGAAGAAAGAGTACGCATTTTGCGAATGGAGTTAGATATAGCCCATGCGGAAATAGAAAAACTAAGTCAAGAATTAATAGGACTCAAAAAACAATTAGCAGCGTGTGAGAATAAGATTAATGTATTCAAAAAAATTGGTATAGAGGACCTCACTATGCACAGCGACCCCAGCATGTCAACTCCACTAAGTAGCCGGCGACGCAGGAAAAAGAAACGCCACTCATTGCACAACAGTAAGCCATTACTCGAGCGATTTGAGGTGCGACGCAGCCCTTCAGTAACACCGGAACCGGAGGAACCGATTCATACGAAAAAAACTAACGAATCAAATCCAACGGAAACAAACTGTACAGACGTCACAAAGAAGGAACAGGTTGATGTCCAACGAGACAAACGCTGTATACATATACTCGGCGATGAACAAATAACTGGACTCGCAGCAGCTTTATCAGAAACCAGAAAAGGGAAATGGAACGATAAATATTTACCTAGTGCACTTATCCTATCCAATGCGAATTCAAACCATGTTTTGTCATACTGCGATAAAATAAGAGAATTAGCATCTAAAGACGACATAATTGTTCTGTGTACAGGAAGCCATGACACAAACCCTATTAAATTTAATATAAATTTAAGTATTGCACTAGACAAATTATCACACTTTGAAAATATATATGTTTTACCAGTTTTACAGAACCCACATTTAAATGAAAAATTGTTGAATTTTAATATAGGACTAGTTACTCAAAACTTCCAACATTGTAAATTTATTAAGTCACAAACTTATTTCAAGTCCAGAGGTATATACATTAGTGAAATGTGTTCTAAATTAAATATAGAGATCGACCATACACGATACGCAGCCGATTTTTTGAAATTGAAAATTGTCAATGAAAATTGTAATAGAAACCAATCCATAACTGTCGCGAAACCTGCTCGAGGAACAATCCCATTCTACTTTAAGAAAATGACAGATGGTCCGCAAAATCAGGTTGAATCTAATGAACTACATCCAGCGATTACAAAAAAAAGAAAAATTACAGACTACTTTCCTACCAAAAAAGATAGGCCCAATCTTTTTCGTGCATAATGAAAAGCAATTCTTAATTCTTCATCAAAATATTGCTGGTATACTTAATAAAACTGAAGAACTGGAAATCGCAATTTTGGAGCTTAAGGCAAACAACATGGACGTTGATGTTATTTGTCTTAGCGAAACATTTATTGGAAGAGGGGATGAAATTTATCTGTCTTTAAAAAACTTTAAACTAGCGTCATCCTACTCAAGAGCAAAAAAGAGAGGAGGTACTTGCATTCTAACAAAGGACAAACTAGATTTTGAAGAATTAACTTCGATAAAGCACCTAGCAAAGGAAAAGGTTTTTGAAGTATGTGGTATTAAAATAAAAATGTTAAATATCACAGTAGTGTGTCTATATCGGACTCCCGATTCCGATATTGAGGTTTTTTTCCGCTTACTTGACGAGCTTCTTACAATTTTAAGCCGACTAAGTGGCAAAATCGTAATAGCAGGAGATTTTAACATTGATTTTATGAGTAAAAGTAAAGATAAAACACAGATAACAGAATTGATTCCTAATTATAATTTTAAGTACCACATTACTCAGCCCACACGTCAAAAAACTTGTATTGATAATATTTTGAGCAATGTTAGTGAAGTAATTGGTAAAACACACAATTTTGGATTATCTGACCACGATACCGCTCAAACTGTTGAGTTTGCTCTGAATTTGCCAGCCAATGAAAAAAAGTTTGAATATATATATAAAAGAGATTACTGTGAAGATAATATGCGGAATTTTCAATACTGTATGAGTAGTTTATCTTTTGGCGATGTAATGGCGTCAACAGATACAGAGGACTCCTTCAAATTGTTGCATGAATTAATATCCCTTTTCTTTAATCTGTGTTTCCCGGTTATAAAAATTCGCATATCCAAAAATAATAAAATACCGTGGGTCACGAAAGGCTTAAGGCGAAGTTGCAAAACAAAATGTCTGCTACGATTTCAGTATTATAAGTACAGAAAGTTATCTGATCAATACAAAACCCAGTTTAGGAAATATTCTAAACACCTTAAAACCTGTTTTAATACTGCAAAGAAGATACATTTCAAGAAAATTGTGCATAACGCCAGCAATAAAGGGAAAGCAACTTGGGACATTATAAAAAAGAATACCGGTCAAAATCGAAATTTGTTACAAATTGATACTATTGAACAAAATACTGCAATGCTAACGGATCCACGAGAAATTGCCAATGCTTTCAATGATTATTTCATTGACATAACCCAAAGTAGTATAAATAGTCACGAGTATACCTGTAATTTAGTCAATCTAGATAAAACGATATTTCTTGAGCCTACAGACCCTTATGAAATCGAGAAATTGATAATGTCACTACGGAATACAAACTCGGCAGGATATGATAACATCAACGCTAAAACACTTAAAGCAGTAGCCAAAAACATTGCTGTACCTGTGGCTCACGTTGTTAATCTATCACTGGAACAAGGCCACGTTCCTGACATGCTTAAGTTCTCAGTTATCAAACCTTTATTCAAGAAAGGCAAACGGTCAGAAAAGGGTAATTATAGGCCCGTAGCTCTTCTGCCTGTAATATCAAAGGTGTTTGAGAAGGTCATGTATGCGAGAATCTTAAAATTTCTAAACAAGCATAACATTCTTTGCTCGGAACAAAATGGATTTCGTAAAGGAAAGTCCACGACACATGCTGCATTTGATTTGGTAAAGAGTGTTCTCAGCATGTTAGATGAGAATGACATGGCAGTCGGCCTGTTTCTGGATCTAAGCAAAGCGTTCGATTTTGTAAATCATTCGGTTCTAATAAGAAATTACAGAAATATGGAATAAGAGGACCGGCATATAGGTGGCTAGAGAGTTATTTATCGAATCGCAACCAAGTAACGCGAATTACCAATACATCTGCGGTAAATAACACTTCTCAAAGCGTTGACTCTAGCCCGAGAATAAATCAAAGTGGGGTACCTCAAGGCAGTATCTTAGGGCCACTATTATTCCTTATGTATGTTAACGATTTGCCATCCTGCATTAAGCATCATTGTCTCCTTTTTGCGGATGATACAACGGTTATTATAAGAGGAAAAAATGAAGTAGAGCTGGAGGAAAACATTTACACCACATTGAGGGACATATCGGTTTGGTTAAGTAATAGCGGTCTTTGCATGAATACGTCTAAAACTAAATTAGTCAGATTTATCACCACAAATAGTAAAGAAACTGGTGTGTTGAATATACAGATAGATAATAAACAGATAGAACAAGTATCACACACTAATTTCCTAGGTATCGTTATTGATGAAAGTCTGAATTGGAAACAACAAGTCGATCAAGTTTCTGCAAAGATCAATAGATTTATTTATGCCCTCAAAAAACTCAGATTTATTACTTCCGAAAGCACCGCATTACTAGTTTACCATAGTTATGTTAGCTCAGCATTACGCTATGGAGTGGTACTATGGGGGAATGCCACTAATATACAACGAGTGTTTATAGCACAAAAAAAATGCATTAGGGCGATAGGCGGATTAAAGCGATCACAGACATGTAAGACGTTGTTCAAGAAGTATGGCATCCTGACACTTCCGAGCATATACATAATGGAGATTTGCAAATTTGTAAGAAATAATCCGGACCTTTTTGAAAAGAAATGCAACGCCGGTAAACGAAAGGTCACACATAAGTCTTTGGTTGCGCCCAAAACCAGATTACAACTTACAAAAAAAAACAGCTATTTCATGGCTATAAAAATTTACAATGTGCTCCCTATGTCATGGACAGAACTCCCTAATAATATATTTTTCAAAAAAATTAAATCTTTTCTTCTAGAGGAAAGTTTTTATACACTTAACGATTTTTTTCAAAAAATGAATGCTGTTAGAGATTGAGATGACTTGAAATGATGTTTATTTTTTGTGTGAAATTTAATTTAATTGGAATGATGTAATCTAATTTAATCTTATTCTTATTATGCATGGTGATAATGATTTATATATTGTAATTAATTCTGACCATAAATTTGTTTAATTGTGACTTGTAATTTGTAATATATCTATTGTAATTTTATTGTATACCGTAAAACGGTCTATTGTGACACTCGCTTCATTTTGTATTTAAACACCTTGTCTGTATATGCACAATTATGCAATAAATGATTTCTGATTTCTGATTTCTGATTTCATCTTAAGCGTAAATGCAATCGTCTCTGAGGTAAGTATTCCAAGAACATACATTGCAGGAAATAATTGGATTACTGAACAATAATACCAAAGTTTTGAATCGTGTGGTGGCCGCGACGGGCGTTGGAAAAATCACAGTAACATTAATAAAAAAAGAAGGCAATGTCGCCAGAGCAAATTCTTGTAAATTGAGCACACCTAAAAAAGGAAAACGCTGTATAATTTGATATTTTTTCCATGCTTTAGAACTTCATTGTACCAAAATAACAATTTAATTTATCTGCATACTCTACCACTGACAATGTCATATCATGCATTAGTTCAAAAATGACATATGAGCTCAATCCCTTTCTAAACGCGGTTTGATAATATTGAGAGCGTTTTAGTTGCATGTTAATTTAAAACTCGAGGTTAATTCTTTAAAAGTAGCATACCTAACATTGACACTTTTAGGGCACATAAATATTATGTTGCTAAGATGCATATACATACATACTTACATGTATTTCATGGTCATATGTTACATATACTGTAACTGTGTATACTGTACCCATCACAGACTTTCTTAAAGTGGGGTCCATGGACCCCCGAAAGGCCCATGCCATGATTACCAAGGGTACAAGGCTACTTAATTCTCTATTAAAATGTGTATGTGCTATATTTTTCTACTATATTCTTGAACTGGGATCCGAGGCTACTTTTAAATTCTGAAAGTGGTCTATGCATAACAAAAGTTTAAGAACCACCGCTCTATCTCTTCAGTGCAAGGAAAGTTCTTACAAAGAAATAAAGAAACTTGCATTGAGGAGATACGAGTGCAGGGCCGACAGGAGAAAAACCATCAAATCATGAATGAATGAACGTTGTTACACTAATTGCGAAAACTTTCTGAGTGTGTGCCTGTATGCAACGCTCGATTTCCATATTTATTAGTTTGTCTTCAGTTCCGACGAACGTGCAGCGTACGATCTAGCACTGTATAAACGTATTTTATCCAAATTAACCGGTTAACCGCTGGCGGTTACGATAATTCAGTAGCCAATAGAACGTACCGAGTCCGTTCCGCTCCCGTCCCGCGAGGCAGATAAAGGATAATATATATAGCGGTATTCGCACATCGCGTACGCATTGCGGTATTATGCAGAGAAACGCGCTACTTTTTAGGGTACCAGGAGATTGGATGCAAAAATATACTGACCTGCCTTTTAAAGAGATTTGTAAATGTACTTTGTAATATCTGAGCGAAACATGTTAAGACAAAACAATGTGTCGTTTTCAAGCAAAATATACCTATTAATTTTCGCTTATCAATAAAGATGAAATGCGTCAACATTTTTAAACCAGTACGTAATTAAGCTAATACGACCTTTATATGGCAAACGGCAAAGTTAATAGAATAGAAAAGTATTTTTTCGGATAAAATATCATTATATTCATATAAGAAAATTCATCAATACATCACTTTATTTATATAAATACAAAAACAGATTTTGCTAGGAAATGTCGAGTAGGTATTGATGGTGCTCAAGAAGAGAAATATTTACTTACCTTCCTACTTATTAGAATATTTCTCAAATTCGATTAGTACTCACATAATACTATACAGGGTGGGAGGGACTATACCGACATACTTTAGCCATGAATTCCTGGTGGTGTGACGAGTAAAAAATGTTATATCAACATGGGTCGAATATTGTCATTTTACATTAATAGTCTTATGGAACAAAATAAATCAGTAAATTAAGCCCCTCGTTATAAACATGTCCTTACTGGCTGAAAAGTTATCAAAAAGAAAAAAAAAGCTAAAATGGAAACGAAAGGTCAATTTTTTGGCCTCGTAGTCGCTTACCATCAAATACGGCAAAGGTTAATTCCTGTTTAGTTAAAGGATTTTAAAAAAATAGTAAAGGTATCTTAGTCACATTTATTAAGGCTTGTTACACACTTGGGATTTTTCATTTACAAAATAATGAATATCTCGGAAAGTAGGTAAGCGTTTTTCGACTATACATCACATAACATGTTTTACTCCTAATAGTTGTTAGAATCTATAGTTAAAGTTTGTCGGTATAGTCCCTCCCACGCTGTATAACTGGTTATGGTAAAACAAAATAAAGTTTAGTTTTTGCTACGGATATGTCAGAATAAATAAACAGAACCCCCATTGCCTCACTTCCCGCTACGAATTCTTTTGCGACTCCACAGTTAAAAACTTTACCGCTCGTTTGTAGAAATACCGGGCTCATTCTAACCAAAGACTTTACGTGGAGCCAAATTCCAGTGACTTTAAATTGTGTACAGAGAACGAGGGAAACCTTACTGTTTATTGAAACAATGACTCATTTAATAATACTTAATTCCGATAGCAGTCATATTTTTATGCATATTAAGCAGTCATTTGATTTTGATCTCATCTTTTTTAGGGTTCCGTACCAAAATGGTAAAAAAGGAACCCTTATGGTGCGACTCTGTCTGTCTGTCTGTCTGTCCGTCTGTCACAGCCAGATATCTCAGGAACTACTGATGCTATCGATTTGAAATTTGGAATAGCGTTAAAAATAGCTAACCCGAGCCTATTGGACATAAAAAATATATTGTACCTTTTTTACTTTTTTTTTAAAAGGCTCCGTAATGGGACTTTGAACATTGAAAGTAGGGCTATTATATTGAGTGGGGTATAAAATGAAAGGGCTTAATTTGTAGATTGAAACACCATTTTTATTTTTTTTCTTAAATAAGTAGTTTTTGATTTATACATTTTTATGTACCATTCCCCCCCTATTATCTCCGAAGTTACTGATCAGAAAAATGTGTCATAATTACTAATTATAAATATCAACCTGAATATTACAGGAAAAATAGAACGGTCTTGCTAACTTTAATACCTTTTTAGAAATTTACAAAACTTGAAATCCCTAGCGGCGAGTAGCAAAACTAAGCGATGGCATGTTTCACGCTAGGGGATTTCCGGGCAAAACTAGATGGCGCTAAAACACTAAACATTTAACGATGTTATAATTGAACAAAGAAACATAGTATAGTAACAATTAGTTCGTAAACAGCTAATAATAAATAAATTTAAATACATTTAAATACTGTGTCACGTTTGCAAAGTTAAATAATTGTAAATAATATTATAATTATTTTACCAAGCTTATACATAGATGGCGTTGTAAATTCGGGGAACAGCTTTTTGTATGGAGAATGACAGTCCTCTTGATTTAATGGTCCTTGCTATTAAATAGAATCATTACACGTCAGGTTCTAAATATTACAGGGAAAATATAACTGTTTTCCTAACTTGCACTGTTTTTTAGAAATTTGCAAAAATCATAACATATACTTATTTGCTTCTACTAAACAAATCGACATACAGTTTTTCTTGTACTATTCACGTATCTACTTATGAGTTTGTACGGAACCCTCGGTGCGCGAGTCCGACTCGCACTTGACCGGGTTTTTTTTAATTCTATAACCGATCTGCGTCTGACCGCAGTAGTGCCTGATGGAAAGCAAATACGAAGCCGAAGAAAGGGCTCACCGGTTCAGTAAAAGCCTATTCACTTTAGTCTCGAAGTTAAATGATGTTAGGAGTCAATCAATTCGAAGATAGAGCAGAATTTTAAGTTATCTTGGTTTTAACGCAAGTAGGATGGCGTTTGCAGAAAACATAATAACAATATTAGTTTTTTTTTCTATCGGGAATGTGCAGTCACATTGCATTGCGGCGCAGTGCACTTTAAAATACTATAAAAATACTCCAATGACAAGGACTAAAGATTACGTATTCTGTGTTTTTAGTGACTTTTTAAATACTCCCCAGTATCAGTCGGATCTAGAAGCTCCCTTTCAAGTGATACAAATTAACAAGTTGTGCGATCAGATAACCGACTGATAACATAATACGTAATTATTAATGCTTGCTGCAATGCGAATGCTTAGCAAAGATAGTGATACCCGCTATCTATTGTAATTGCGAAAATAGCGATCTATTAAAATAGCGAAATGCTGTAAAATTAGAGCGCAAATAATGATGAAACAGCAAATATCAATATATTTGCTGTTTCATCATTATTTTCTTAATAATAGTAGCAGTATCTTACTTTGTAACAAGTTCTCGATAAAATTAAAAGAAGTATTTTCAATAAATTGACTAAGCTTATTGGCTGTCGAATTTGTTTATTGTTATTGATTATCCTACTTAGGATTCGACAGTAATAAGGCCTTATTATAGTAAGAATACCAAAAAAGTACCCTAATAACATCCAAAGAAATAATAGAGAATAAATATAGAAGAAAATCTTTTCTGCGGGCAATTTATAGGATATAGAAAAGGGATTGTTAGATTAGTTTGCCCGGAGAAGGAAAACAAACTTAGGCAAAAAACTATTCTAAGATAACGTCTGTTTTCTCATGAAAGGATTTGTTACCTACAATCGTTGTACCTATATTTTCTCGTGAATATGTGTAGATATATTGCATAGGTTAAAATGGCGAAATTTATGAAATTATCATCGATACTAGAATGAATATGCAATCGACATTCTTATTTGATTGAACTAGTAGTTTAGTAGGTACGCTGACAATGTAACAAATCGAGTTTGTTTGTATTGCAACCAGCCAACCACCACTACGATTTGAATAAAAATACAACATACATTTTACAAAGGTACCAACGTTTTAACAGTCTGTATATAAAACCCTAATCCACTAAATAAATTAGTTAAATTTGGCTACCGGAGAGCATGTCTCGCCAAGTTCGCATCACAAGCAAAAAAGGCTCACAACGGATCCCCTAAACACTGACGAAAGCGCTTTCAGCATAATATATTTTCCGCCGAGCTGAAACTTTCCGCTCCATACACTATTTTGGTTCGCATTTTTTTCCGGGTACCGGTAAACTTTTCACTGCGCTTTGCGTAGCGTGATTTTTTAGTTTTCCATGAATAGATAGAGTGCGAATAGGCGCAAACTGCGTGAAATCTCGTGATTGGTGAACGTTTTAGAAATGATAGGGTGGCATTGCGCTGGTCATTTTTTAACTGACTTCCAAAGGAAGGAGTTTGGTCTATTCGACTGTATGTTATTTTTTATATGTTTGTATTGCGATTATTCAAAGACGGCTGGGTCAACTTTGTATTTTTTTAAATGTACACCTTCTAGTAGATTCCATTGGAACCAGGGTAAAATCAGTATGGTTCTTGATAACTCTTTTTTTTAGATAAAGAATGACAAACTAACAATAAACTGTTCATTGGAATTGAGAATTTAAAATGTTTTTGTTTTGTTTCAGATTTAAAACAGAAAAGGAGATAATAATGGTAACTGTACACCAAGATCTGAGCTAATTATTAAGTGTCTATATGTTAGTTATTCAGTCGTACTACTCTTTGGTTACCGCAGTAAAGGCGCATCATGACTATACATCAAAAGTGATTTTATTACTCGAAAGTGACAGAAATAATTGGTGTTACGTGAAACAAAGTTTCTCACATCTGAATCGCCACGTCACTAATTCTTAATGGGAATATAACGGAAGTTACAATTTCATCGCATGTTTATTTATTTATGGCGTAAATTGAAGTATTAATTTTAATCTAGATAAATAATAAGTTTTATCCGTAGATATATTGACACCAGAATTTGCACCATCAATTAAGAAACACGCTAAAAATTGGTAACCTGCGTTACTCTCTGTCGTGGAATTACCCAATGGTAATTCATAAAGCAGAGTAATTGTATGAAACAAAATTTCAAGTAATGTAACAAGTAATGTAATTAAGTATACATGAAAGGAAGATTAATTTACCTAATGTTTCATGGAATACGCAATATTTCTAGCACTTTTACGTGATTAAATCACTCTTGACGTATACCTAAGTGGCACACAAGCGGTACAAGAGCTTATGCAGCCTTTATAACGCTAAAACTGGTATAATAGCTGTATAAGTAAGGATGCCATATGAAATATCCTGCCAAAAATCCTGACATCACCCTTAAAGTCCGAATATTTCCTTTTCCCTCTTTTAATGAATTTCGTCAATTAAAGAAGGTAGAGAGCCTACCGAGGTGCCGTGTACAAAATTCAAAGGTGCTGCTGCTGATACTAGTATTGAAAAGTGCTTTCAAAAGTAAAATTTGTAAAAGCCAAAACGTATAGTTCGTTTTTTTTTAGTAAAACTATCTTGGTTGTACACTTTTAAAGTCCGGCCGCATCATGACAAAGGGCCAAAAATCCTGGCATGGTAGGACAAATCCTGACGTTGGCAACCCTATTTATGTATAAGCCATTTATACACCTTGGCCAAGGGTACGAACAATGTATAATTTATAAAATCGATTGCCTACTCCCTCATAAGATCTGCTAATGCGTAAGGCATCATATTTGTAGATCAATTCTTTTGTTTGAAACAATAGTACATTGTGTATCAAGGGCGGTAAGTAAGAAATTACAAACGAGTGTTTGTTACAATAACACTAGTTTGTAATTCTTTTACCGCCCCTGGCACACACAATGTTTTTCAACACACCTGTCAGGAAATCTAATTATAATAACCTTACTTAACCTAATAGTACATTGTGTATCAAGGGCGGTAAGTAAGGAATTACAAACGAGTGTTTGTTACAAGGCCGAGGCGAAGCCGAGGGCTTTAATAACACGAGTATGTAATTCCTTTACCGCCCGTGGCACACACAATGTTTTTCATCACACTTGTGAGGAAATCTTAATAATATCGCTCACTTTATTACATTTCGGAAAATATAGATGTATTAAATTGTCCGCCGGAGGTTAGATAAAGAAGTCAGTACAATCAGGTTAATATTAATTCCAAAAGCAATTTTCATTACACTGCGTTTGAAACTCCTGTCAGCAAATAAATTAACCAATGTCACGTAGCTCCGACCCTTCTTAATGTCCTTTGGTTTTTGTTTCGCAATCCACTTAAAGTCTTTACAAAACCCACGCCTCCAAACAAATAAGAACAATACAAAATCCATCCGCAAATCTGAGATCAAAGCCTATAAATAATAACCCCTCCGGAGTGTAACGTCAAAGTCGTAAAATGTCCAGTCTCGAAATTGCGTCCAGATCGTAAGAAGTCCATATCTTACAGCGTCTAAGTCGTGCCACGTCTAAGTCTCCGACAGTCCAAATCGTGAAATGTCTAAGTCGTAAAATGTCCAGTCTTTACAAATGTCGAAGTCTCGGGCGGTCCAAATCGTGAAATGTCCAAGTTGTATAGATGTCGCCGCCAACTAGCTTAAGTAATTAGCCATTTGGTTTACTGTCTAGCCTTTTCATTAAACGGCGCGATTTAGTTAAGTGCCTGGATGAACATCGGGCCGTCTGGCCTTTCTATCAAACGGCTAGGCAAACTACTTTCGTTCGACAACATTAAATAACCCGCCTAGCCGAGTCCGTCACATTTTAGTTGTATAAATCTATTCTGTCCTATAACCTGATCTCACATGGGGAGATGCCGGATGATTTTGTTCTATAGTAACGTCCAAACAATATAAGTTGGTCAAAATTACAAAAAAAATTAACGCAATAATTTTCAAATTGCGGCAACCCTAGGTCTTGCCGGGTTTTCAGTAGGCAACCCTATACCATCGTGCAATTTAAAATGCCTTCATTATTATGTAAAAACGGTTAGGAAAAAGGCTGAGCAACAACTGAGTAGCCTTTGCGCATTGTGTTTGTTGATGCATGCTCTTTCATGCAGTATATGTTTCGTTAGGAAAAAGAGTGAGGGAATGTCGTTGTTAGGCCATCTCTTCTACTATACCTAAAACATTTAGGCATGAAATAATATCCAAGTTACTAGAATTGATATACTATGACTTGATCCCTTACAGCAGCGGTCGGCAACCTTTTAGTAGCAAAGGGCCACATAGTAGCTAACGAATTTGACGAGGGCCGCACTTTGTGATTTTATACCATTCTGAATATAGTGAGCTTTACCTACATAAAAATACTCAGGGAGGTTCGCGGGCCGCAAGTGAGTGGTTCACGGGCCGCGGGCCCCAAGTTGCCAACCGCTGCCTTACAGGGATAAGTTCGCCTTTGTACATAACCATTGATTGTTGTACTGCTTATGTATGATTTTATGTGCAATAAAGTGTTTAAATACATACATACATACATACTTGGAGTATGGTGATTTTACGATCTTGACATTTTACTACCTGGTTACTTTACGATCTTGACATTTTACTACCTGGTTATTTTACGATTTTGACATTCTGCTACCTGGTTATTTTACCAACTTGACATTTTCCTACTTGGTTATTTTACGACCTGGACACCTGGACATTTTACGACTTTGACGTAACACTCCGGAGGGATAATAACCATCTCCAATTTTAACGCGAAATGTCGTCCAATCTAATCTCACAAATGCAATAAAATTAATGAAAACCCGGGCATTAGCATTCAGTATTCGTAGGAAGTCCCTTGTATTTGGAAAGTGTCCAACCCGGGACAGTTTTTGTCCCGAGAAATATTTATCCTAGCAATATCGAGTTTATTGTTTATTTTTGCCGACGCTTTCTTTTGACGTTAATTGGTTATGATTTACAAGTTACAATTGTATGCTTCGAAATCGAACATAAAAGAGACAAACGAAAATAAATTACTGATCTTATTTTATTGGAATATTATATGACTTAACAATAATTGATATCTGAAAAGTTACAAGGTAGAAAATTTACAGTACGGCAAATATTCATCTAGCGATGCAGCTATTTCATTTTTTTATTAGTATAAAGCTGTCTTAACTATTACGTATGCTATGCTTAGGAAGTTTTGCCTTGTAAATTTATTTATTACAATGTGACATGAAAATGATTTTAGGAAGACAGCTTAGATTTTATAAATAAACGGTGTACATCCTTACTAAACTTTAATTTATTATATTAGCATCTGGAGTATGAGGATACCTGCAAACTGAGTATGGTAGAAGTGATATTATACCTACCAGATAAAATCGTGAGGGCCGCTTGCAATTCAATGGTAAAATGCGTGAAATTGTATTTAGAAAGAGAGAAAAACCCTAGTTGCAACCGATAAACGCTGTAGGGTATACTTTTTCTAAACAGTGCCCAACGATGATTTGTTCTTGCTACAACCTTAAGATTGCTCTCACAATACGAAGATGTCGCTCCAAATCTTCATACTTCTTTTTGGTAACTTGTTATTTTTTGTGAAATGTGTGAAAGAGATTTAGATATTCCATAATATTTAGAGTCGTCTCTTAGAACATTTAATAAATGAGGCAAGGTAGCATTATTACGTCCCACAAATCGGTTCAGTCGCGCGTTCCAGCCTTCCAATTTCACGGCAGTAAAAAAGAAGTATGATGATTTCAAGTGGCATTTTCGTATTGCAAGAGCAATCTTACAGTTGCAGCAAGGATAAATCACCGTTGGAAATTGTTTAGAAAAAATATGCCCTTAGCGTATTAAATTTTTAAATTCGTTGGAGAAAGAAGATATGAAATTGCATTAATTTATTTACTGAAACAGAAAGATTTAAATATTTATTTATATTTTAAAATAAAATGCGTTTATTAGTAATAATAAATCTTTATTGTTCAAAACACATATAACAGTAAAATTGAAGCCTTAGAGACTGGGTTAATAGTATAATTGACTTTTATTGTACAGTAATACAATAAAAAACCTGTAGGGCATAATTAAGTTGGTTAGATATCTGGAAGGGAAAGATTTTCTTCGCAGATAACCGTTAATAAACAGTTATTTACGGGCAAAATAAAATCCCTGGAGATAGCTTATACCAAAAAAAATCTTCACAGATTACCAGCTACGGTTATCAGTAAGGAACAAGGGAAGTAAAAGTAAAGCAATTTAAGCTTATAAAATTATTTCGTAAAATAAAGTATGTTTTCTGCCCTCCGGCCGGCAAGCGTCACCTTGCCGTTTTCAAGATGCCGCTTTCTGGCTCCGTCGAACAGAAAAATAGTATACAAACCTTGGCCAGTAAATAAGAAAGCCTCAGATCACATGTTTGTCGTCCTCGGCTTCGCTTCGGCCGACAATTACATGTTATCTGAGGCATTTCTTACTCTACTGGCCTCGGTATGTAATGTACTATTGTCTTATTAATAAAACATTCTCTATCCAGGCGAAAGGCAATCAGTAGGTTCCGTCGCGCAAAGAAAGACATTTCCACATAGAAAATAACAAGAGCAGAAGGAAGATTAACGAGATCCATTAATTACCTAGGTTAATTTGCCGAGAATTAAGATAAAAATTACGTATTAAGTCGGTGATTCTGCTTCCTTAGGCTAATACCTACTTCAACAATTTTTATAATGAAAAGTTAAAGTACCGCACCTATAACGTCACTGCTTACCCTGATGGTTGACTGGTAGAGAATGGTTTACGGTATTAAGTCCGCCATTTTTACTTTCTTGTATCGTGCAATAAAGTTTAAATAAATAAATAATTAGCTATTTGTGTGCATTCTTTGGCATTTGCATCGCTTAGTCCTCATCTCTAACTCATTCATTTTTGTTAATTTAGTATCGACTTCGCTACCCAACGGTTGTGTGGAAGAGATCGCTCTCTAGGTCGTCTATTTTTTATCATTGTTTAAATTGTTTTTTTACATACGTTTCTATTATGTTTTATAGACGTGCATTACTCGAGTGTTTTAAGACCTAATAAGTACTCTAAGACATTGTTATACTCCTTACGTATAATAAGTACTTACTATAAGATTGGGATCAGAAGTCAAAAGAAAATTATAACAACAAACAAATAACAACAGTAATGGCGGAAAGAAACCCGCTAAAACAATGCTTTTTTTTTCAAATAATCAAAATTACAAATCATAGACCAACGAATATAGTTAATTACGCAACAGGGGTGATAAAACAAAGAAAGGCCGAGATCGCAGATGTTTGCGGCCCGAGCTGCAAGCGAGTGACGTAAATATGCGATGCGAGCTACTTTATGGCCAGGTATGGTGTAGTATATTATACAACTAGGGCGGTAAAACAAAGAAAGGCCAAGTTCGCAGATATTTATGGCCCGAGCTGCAAGCAAGGGACGAGGGCTTTCTTTATTACTTCCCGTATTGTGTTCATCATTATATGCCTACACTTGGCCAGAAAGCGGCTTTTTCCGTACGCATAGTTGGCCAGGTGTGGCCTAAAAGATACACTTTATTCCCCTCTCTCAAGTCACCGTTAAATAACAAAAACCAGAAGAGTTCTTTGTCAACAAATAAAATATTATTTATTTTAACTTTATTGCACAACAATAAAAAGTACAATAGACAATAGTACATTGTGTATCAAGGGCGGTAAGTAAGGAATTACAAACGAGTGATTGTTACAAGGCCGCGGCGAAGCCGAGGGCTTTAATAACACGAGTTTGTAATTCCTTTACCGCCCGTGGCACACACAATGTTTTTCATCACACTTGTGAGGAAATCTTATTGAAATAACCTTACTTAACCTAAATAAAATTGTAAAACTGACAGTGACATTAGTGATATTATCCATAGACAATGCGAATGTCAAGTCACGTTCGGAAACCATAACGGTAAAGACCTAAAACGGTTGATTTTATATTTGCAAAATACTGAAATACACTATTTAAACATTAAATGAATGTAACAGAAATATGTGTTTATATGTATGTGCAATAACAGTTCTCTTTAAATAAATATTTCAGTGATAAAAGTTAAAAAAGTAAATTGGCATTTCCTTTGAACACGACAAATAAGAGTAAAACAAAACCATCGTTTCAAATTTAAAAAGAAAACCATTACGCCCTAGGGCGAAATAGGTCATTTACGGCCCGCAGAACCTACGTGTAATGACACCATTTTCTAGCAAGTGTGATGAAAAAATATAGAAAATGTTTCGTAGGAAATTGAACTATTAAATTAAATTTGTTAAAACATGGTATAGTTAACTGATACTCATTGTACGTTTTTGCTTTATCTCAAATGTTCGTCCCTCGTGTTTGTCAAATTTGTGACAGTTTGACAAGTATGATAAAAGGCGTTATTTTTTACATTTAATTTTGAAAGTTTACCTAAGAAAATACCACGTTTTCTGCAGGTCATCCACATAACCTTTTAGGGTTCCGTACCAAAATGGTAAAAAAGGAACCCTTATGGTGCGACTCTGTCTGTCTGTCTGTCTGTCTGTCTGTCTGTCTGTCTGTCTGTCCGTCTGTCACAGCAAGATATCTCAGGATCTACTGATGCTATCGACTTGAAATTTGGAATAGTGTTAAGAACCGCTAACCCGAGCTTATAGGATGTAAAAAAAATCTTGTAACTTTTTTACTTTTTTTTTAAAGGGGTCCGTAATGAGACTTTGCAAATTGAAAGTAGGGCTATTATATCGAGTGAGGTATCAAATGAAAGGGCTTAATTTGTAGATTAAAACAATATTTTTGTATTTTTTTTAAATAATTAGTTTTTGATTTATGGCGAAAAACGTTAAAAAAAATACCGTTCCCCCCCTATTATCTTCGAAGTTACTGAACAGAAAAATCTGTAATAATTACCAATTATTAATGTCATCCTATATATTACAGGAAAAATATAACGGTTTTCCTAACTTGCACTGTTTTTGAGAAATTTGCAAAAATCTTAACACATACATATTTGCTCCTACTAAACTAATCGCCATATAGTTTTTCTTGAACTATTCATGTATCTACTTATGAGTTTGTACGGAGAGTGTATACTCTACTTTCCGAAAATCGTTTTTTCCTAATAGCGATTAATACCAGTCGCATATTTTACCACTTTTTATTTTCTCGTTAGCTTCCTTTCCCGAAAGTGTTTTTAACCAGTTGCATATTTTGCCAGTTTATTTATTTTTCAAAAGCATATTTTTCCAATACGTTTTTTAACCACTTGGACAATTTCTCACGGTATTATTTTTTCAATAGCATATTTTTCCGATAGGGTTTCTAACTATTCGCATAATTTACCACTATATTTCTTTTTCAATAGCTTATTTTCATGACAAGTGTTTTTGTCGCATCTGCGGAGGGCACTACAGAATGCAAAGAACATTTCTGCTTTTCAAGGGTAGTTTTGTTTATGTTTAGACGTATTGTGCTAGACGGTTTATTTTGTGACGTAAACACTACACAGCACATGATAGGGATTTCATTCGTCTTGTGGCTGAAACGTCAAAGACTACTATGAGATACCTACGGTGATGACGGTAATGGGACTTTTGGGACAACAATATGGATAAAAATATTAGTGCCACTTGTCCCATGGGACTGCTGGGACATTCAGATCTAGGAATGTAAGGGGCAAACGCCTGACAGGTACTAGAGGTAGACGAAAATTTTTATCGACATTTATGGATATCGATATTTTTGTTTTCGACTTTTCTTACCATATGAAGTTCTTGACAAATAATACTAAAGAAGTGACAAATAATACTATTTTTTTTATTTGGTTAGTCTGATGAAGCTCACTATAATTCTAATTATTTGTATGTATTTGACATTTTTGACCCACTATATATATATATATATATTTTTTTTTTTTGGATGACCTTTTTGTCCAGCCGAATACGAGTGTTTTGCTCAGTTGTCATGAGCAATATTGATCACTGAGCTGGAACCTTTTTGTACTGCTGCAAGGCACACAGAGTACAATTTTACAAGCTACCATGTGCATTGTTTGTTTTATTTTTTTTGTGTATAATATCATTATTTTTTTCTTTCATGTTTCACCTTTCTGTTTTTTTGTTTCCTAGGTTTTTTGTAATTATTGTATTTTTGTGTGTGTTATAGTGGAACAAATAAATGTTTTATAAATAAAATAAATAAATATATAAATATTAGGGGACAATCTTACACAAATCGAACTAGCCCCATAGTAAGCTCAATAAGGCTTGTGTTATGGATACTAGACGACGACTATCTATCTACCTGTCAGGCGTTTGCCCCTTACATTCCTAGATCTGAATGTCCCAGCAGTCCCATGGGACAAGTGGCACTAATATTTTTATCCATATTGTTGTCCCAAAAGTCCCATTACCGGTATCTCATAGTAGTCTTTGACGTTTCAGCCACAAGACGAATGAAATCCCTATCATGTGCTGTATAGTGTTTACGTCACAAAATAAACCGTCTAGCACAATACGTTTAAACATAAACAAAACTACCCTTGAAAAGCAGAAATGTTCTTTGCATTCTGTAGTGCCCTCCGCAGATGCGACAAAAACACTTGTCATGAAAATAAGCTATCGAAAAAGAAATATAGTGGTAAATTATGCGAATAGTTAGAAACCCTATCGGAAAAATATGCTATTGAAAAAATAATACCGTGAGAAATCGTCCAAGTGGTTAAAAAACGTATTGGAAAAATATGCTTTTGAAAAATAAATAAACTGGCAAAATATGCAACTGGTTAAAAACACTTTCAGGAAAGGAAGCTAATGAGAAAATAAAAAGTGGTAAAATATGCGACTGGTATTAATCGCTATTAGGAAAAAACGATTTTCGGAAAGTAGAGTATACACTCTGTACGGAACCCTCGGTGCGCGAGTCCGACTCGCACTTGGCCGGTTTTTTAATGTTGTCTTGGGTGTTCGCGTTAGTAATTAAATTGAAAAGCGCTGGTTATACTCACAATAAAAAATATTTAAAATCCGCGAGGCTACAGCGTATTCTTTCCACTTCTGTTTAAAAGGGTTTTAAAACGAATATAAACTTGAATACAACCTCATGCAAGCCCTTTTCAAAGCGTCCTATAAAAAGCAATGTAACTGTGTACACGATGTATTAGTCTAAAGTTTGAGATTAGTTTCCCTTCAAGTTACAGCCGTAGAAGTTGCGATTAAATTTACTTGTTTGTGAACTTACCCGCTATCTTTTCACTGCGGAAATGGGTACGGGAAAGAAAATGTTTCGTTTTAGTCACGTCAGGGGAATACTTTGAGAGTTTGCGATGAATTCGTACGCTTTACTTTGTCAGGAAGGAGCGCTGAAAACCTTCGCCGTATTAGCGCCGAGTGTCATTTCTCCTATCAGAGACGCGACGCGTGATTCTGAGTAGAAATTATGTAAAATTTCTCAGTTCTAAAAAAAAGTTAGTGTACAATTTAAAAAAAAATTGCCCTGATAATAGTGTAATGATAGTAGTGTAAGTATAGTAGTAACTAGTAATTCAGTAAAACTCTCTCTAAATCTGTCGTTGTATTTTGAAAAAAAAAAAGAATCTACTTTGAAATAGTAAATTTGTCACCAGAAAACGCCTATTCTAAAGACATAAGTTTGTTAAGTTTGACAAAATGTATGATGACCTATATATTTTTAGACGTGATTGTACATATTCGGGACAATTTAAAAAAATATGTCTGTAGTTAACAGAGAGTTCATCTTTTCCTCTGTGTAACGTAAGTTACCATGCAATTTGTATGGACAACTGTCGTTACACAGAGCAAGGCTGTTTATTATATCTCATTATAAAAATATTACACTGAAATGTTTATTTTCGTACAATTCGATCGGTATCGCGGGCTTGGTAGTGTCTCCATACCAATATTTCCACTTCAAGTCCCGCAGCGTGGCAACCAAATCGCCGATTACTGTTTATAACGCTGCAAGCACGGTAAATCTGGCAGTTTAATTTAGTACAAAGGTACAGGTACACCACACCTAGCGTATGGTGCGAGTATGTATATAACGTGCATTGCGGCACGCACACATCGATAGCGCTAAGGCGGCTAACACATAAGCAATAATAAACACATAATCAATAGCAGTAATTTTTCTTCCTACAAAAGGTACATTAATAGCGCGGCTTGTATGTATATGGGCGCGCCGTGACGAACGCATTACAAGCAAAGTTTTACGAACGCGTTAGAATGCTCCAGTACGGATCGCACCGTCTGCATCTCGACCTTGAATAGGTATGTCGCACTCCTCAACGGCCGAAGTATGACTACTTGGCTGTCTATATTTTGGCGAAGAGCCCCCGCAGACTCCATAATGTTTATCGGCCGTTAGTTTAATCGGGCTGTTCATTAACTAGTATGAACATAATATAAAAGTACGCACATTACACCGATTGGTGTTCATACTATTCAATAGCCCGATGAACCTGCGGGTCGATAAAAAGTGTATACTCTGCGGGGGCTCTAAGGCGCCATAGTTCGGGTTGTACCGTCGCTTCGCCGCGCCGGCCGCGCCACACACCTTCGTGCGCTGTAGGCTTATGATGCTACGCTTTGTCACGTGATAAATAAATGATAAAACATCCGTCACTCTCACACACATATTGTCAGAACGTAACTGCTTGCTTTATGCTTTATAATTTATTTATCACGTGACAAAGCGTAGCATCATAAGCCTACTGATGCCCGTGTAACTTTTATAAACCCACGTTCGACTACTGTTCGTACCACTGAATATTTTGAAACGTAAATACACAAACAACCAGCCTGTCACTCGTTCGCCTCTACCTGAAATGTTACGTATGTGTACTATACATACAGCTACAGGCAGAATAACCCATTAATTCCCAAATAAACCTTAGCACTTCGGGCCATAAATACGCAACGGCCATTCGTGGCCGTCCGGGCTATTGGAACTCGCCGCATGGCCGTTCGTCGCATTAGTGGTCAATTATTCGAAGTCGGAACGTCGGTTGATAAACGTGGAGAACGCTCATGTTGAAGTGATTCGTCAATTATGAAATGTCGGGACATTTAACATGAATTGAAAGGCTTGTTGTTATCTGCTGTAAATACGGTTTGCAGTATTTGTGACTTATAAATATTTTTAACCCCCGAAGCAAAAGTTTGATCGTTATGTGTTACATCAGTCATTTTATAAAGTTATTCAACATATATATATTTTTTTAAATTCTGATAAAAACTGGCCAAGTCAAATCTAACCTACTTTAAGATCTCACATTTTTAAATAACAGCAATTGTTATAGGTATCCAATAAAGCAAAGAAATAGAGTTTAATACTTGTTCATATATTATTTTGTTCCTATAAATACATATTTGGATTTTGCATAGGACTTGGCACTCATTTAGATCTCCATTCTTTTTGCGGCGAAGCCCACAGCCTAGCATAATTTTTGTATCAAACTTGGCTCTCCTTTTTTACATTTATGTTTTTGGTGGGATATCATTACTTTTTGTAAAGAAAGAAAACTAGGCAGGTATTGAGATTTAATGGTTGTAACGGCTCCAACGATACAATAAAAAAAAAATTGTATGGGGACCCCCCTATTTCTTAACTTTTTTTTATTTTTAGATTTTTTCCTACGCTTACTCACAATTACCGAGCTGGATTCCAAATTTCATCCTTCTAGGTCATCTGGAAGTAGGTTAGGTTTAGCTACTATATATAGATCAGTCAGTCAGTGCTAAAATTTACGACTTTTTGACCTTCATATCTTTATAACCGTTTGAGCTAGCTTCATGAAATTTGGGCTTCTAGATATAATTAAACACACGTAGTTTTATTATGTGTTTACGTTAAAGAGGTTCTGAGTTATAGAAGGGTGAAAAGTGGCATCAAGTGGTTCGTGTAACTTGGCGCTAGCTAGCCAGTTTTGCTTGAACTTGGCTTGACACGCTGCCGCGTGTCTAGATCTGATTGCATAGAATACATAACATAATTCGTTTCATAAATGAGTCTCACATTCTTTAGTTGTAAGAGAGTTCTGTATAAAATCTCGTAAAATTGCCCTAGTGGTGTGTGTTAGCATTCTCCATCCATACCACAAGCTAACTTGGCCCACATTACACTAATGTGGAGTTATGTTTTTACGTCGGCTAAGCGCCGCAACGTGAGATTACAGCTTAGTAGTATCAAATTTTAGAGATCCCTGGTAAAACCCTACGTCTTCAATGTGAATAGTCATTCAAAATTATAGATATAATCAGGTTTATTACCTTTGTAGCTCGTGAAAGATTTCACCCAGTAAAGTTAGTGTCACCACTTTGCTTTTACTTCCGTGGTATATATAGTTATAATACACCGTGTTTTTATTTTTATTTTCGTTAAGTGCGACACGTTGCTTCGTACCTCAACAGAAGCTACCTCGTTTTTGCTAAATTAATTTTTTTTTTACTTTTCATAGAATTGAGTAGATGATCATTTTCAAAAATACTTTTGAGTTAGTCATAGAATGTGCCCACGAAGTTAACGCAAATAAAAAAAACCGGTCAAGTGCGAGTCGGACTCGCGCACCGAGGGTTCCGTACACACTTGTAAGTTTGTAGATACGTGACTAGTTCAAGAAAAACTGTATGGCGATTAGTTTAGTAGGAGCAAATAAGTATGCGTTATGATTTTTGCAAATTTCTAAAAAACGGTGCAAGTTAGGAAAACTGTTATATTTTTTTCTGTAAGTTTTAGGATAATATTAATAATTGGTAATTATTACAGTTTTTTCTGTTCAGTAACTTCGAAGATAATAGGGGGAATGGTATTTTTTTAACGTTTTTCATCCTAATTCAAAAAGTCTATAAATAAAAAAAAAAACAAAAAATAGATTTGAAATTTACAAATTAAGCCCTCTCATTGGATGCCTCACTTGATATAATAGCTTAAACTTAAATTTTCGACCTCCCTTTAAAAAAAAAGTAAAAGAGGTATGAGATTTTTTTTACATCCAGTAGGTTAGGGTTAGCAACTTTTAAAACTATTTCAAATCGATAGCAGCAGTAGTTCTTGATCTCAGGAACTACCTACCTACTACTATCTGGCTGTGACAGACGGACAGACAGACAGACATAGTCGCACCATAAGGGTTCTTTTTTTACCATATGGTACGGAACCCTAAAAATGGTGTATAATTCTCGGAGCGCGGAGCAGAATTCTCCCCTGTCCGATTTATAATACAACAGTTATAATCACATTTGTATAAAGTGTCTACAGGTTCCTAAACTAATCCCGAACATTTCGTCTGTTGTCATCAAGCCAGCCCAAGGAAACCCGAGGGAATTTCTAAAAGCAAAACGCCAGAAATGGTGTGACTTTCGCGTACATTTCAGCACTAAATTTACATTTTAATTTGAAGTAGGTAGTTAGTTATATCCAATTACATCAGACGGAACCTTTGTTTGCATTACCATGGTTTGCTTTATCAACTTTTCTCACTTACCTAGTACCTACGTCCGCAGGCAGATAGCATTTAATTTAATTTAGCAAGCTCTGTATGCTAGCTTGGCTTTTACTATTCACGGCATTTTACACATACATTTGTCATGTTGTGTATAGTTCTATTCAGTCATAAAGAATGCTCTAGTCGTAGTAGTACTCTGCAAATTGTATGACATAAACGAGTTAGCATGGGACAGGTAACCGTTAAAGCACACGTAACAGCTCGGCACCGGAACGGCTCCGCCTCACCTCATCTTTTCACCGTTAATCCGACGCAAGCAGCGGCAGCGAATCGGCACGTCCTAGCTGTCATCACACATACGGCTGGTCGGCAGCACGCTTACCGCGAGGCTGCAGCTCGCCTCGGTACAGTCAGCTTCAAATAGTCAGTAGCATCCAAAGCGACATATATATCGTAACATGTCGTGATTACTATATGCACAAAGACGTGTTACGTTACGATATATATGGCGCTTTGGATGCTACAGACTATTTGACGCTCACTGTACAAGCCAGTGAACCGCAAGCGGGGCGCCGCGTGTGCCGCACGCGCGAAAAACAGTCTCAAAGTGGTTCATTGATTGGTGATCCTACTTTTGTCTTATGTAGGTATTATTCTTTGGTTGCGATCCCTGTATGTGGTGATCATTTGATTACCTTCAAACTTATTTTGCGTTAAACATAGATCTATGTATATTTAATGAAAAATAAATTTGAGAACAATCAGATTGTATCTAGGTACGAGGGGCGTTCAATAAATTCTCGGTATTAGGTAATATCTTGCAACCTCTTTCAGTATTTTTTTTGTTACTGGCCGCTAAGAGTCATTTATAGACTTCAAAAAAAAGTTAATATCGAATCGATATGTTCTTTAGTTTTTCTACAATTGCCGAACAAACATGAACACTATGAGCAAATGCTGACACAGCTTCAAAAAGATATGCGTGTAGCTTGTTGTTCTGATTTTATTGAGCTATGCGGTGAAAATCCTGATGAGGTGCTGCAAAAGACAGTTACTGGAGATGAAATCTGGGTTCATCATTATGACCCAGAAAGTAAACAGGAGTCCATGCAGTGGCACATTAAGGGTTCAGCTCATCCCAAGAAGTTCAAGGTCATTCCTTCAGCTGGCAAGGTCTTGGCCGCAATATTTTGGGTTTGTGAAGGAATATTACTGATAGATTATAAAGAAAAAGGTGTAAATATAACAGGACAGTACTACGCTAACATTTTACGTCAATTAAGGGATGCAATCAAAGAAAAGAGGGAGGAAAATTAACCAAAGGTGTTCTGCTTCTGCATGACAACGCCCCTGTGTATACTGTTCATATTGCCAAGGCGGCCATTCTGGAATCTGGTTTTGAAATTATTATTCATCCACCGTATTAGTCCGGACTTAGCCCCCAGCGACTTCTTTTTGTTACCCAATCTTAAAAAGTTTCTGTGTGGAAATCGATTTTCTGACGATGAAGCGTTGAAAGCAGCAGTGGAGGAGCATTTTGACACCAAAGATAAAAAATATTTTTATGAGGGATGAAAAAAAATAATAGTTCTATCTTTTAAGTGTATCGACATAGGGGGGGACGGGGGAGTATATCGAAAAATAAAAAATATCAAACCTATCGTATTTGTTTGTTTTCATTCATATACCGAGAATTTATTGAACGCCCCTCGTAGCTACTAAATAAATCAAAGAACATACAAAGATTCGATTGCGCTCACCAATGATCCACAGTTCCACACCAATAATTAAACCCGGTACCTCTGGATTTCTGGCCCATTATCTTAACCATTCGACCGGCGGGATAGTTAGCAAGTGAACGTTTGTCAAAAAAGCGTACATGTTTTGATCAGTTAAGGGTCCTGACTGAACTGAAAGTAAGGGTCAATTCAATACATTTTCGTGGTGCAACATAAAGGTAGACGGTATATAAGTACCGCTAATTGTACACTTTTTTTTTGAAAAACGCTCAATTGCCTTCTACTTTACTATCTACTTTAACTTCTGTATGATTCTGGTTTATAGGCTTTTGACATTTATTTTGCATTGTTGCAGGATCAATACCGGCTAGACAGATGAAGTCTATGGCCCCTCAGTCCTGGGGCTAACACCATGACGCCGGCCTGGCTCCTGGTCTTCAGCTCGCTGCTCACAAGGACACTGTGCGTGATAGCCCCTCAAATACCAGGTAACTTGTGAAAAATGAAAATGAAAATTTATTCATAACAATTGTTATAGGTCTTACAATGAGTATAATACACGTTAGAGCGTGATAAGTAGGTCGAAAACTTCCTCAGAACCATAAAACATTTCGCTCATGAGCAAATTTTTTAATCTACATATCTACATACTTCTAAAACCACGGTAGAATTTACATTTTTAACAGTTTCGGGTATGCGGTTGTATTTAGATGAGCCTAAGTAGCATGTAGCAAAGGAAAGTCACCATTATCACCATTGTATTTTTATCGTATACCTCACATTAAGTAGGTTCCCTAGTCGGTTGTATTTTTTAAATGTTTGTTACTTATCTCAGAACTCCGTCGTTTATGAACCGATATGAAACATTCTTTTTTCAATTGAAAGGGTACAATTCCGGCCCCATTCTTAAAAATCCAGTTCTGATGATGGGATCTCTGAAGTATTGAGGAACTCTTCAAATATCAATAGCACTTGTATAACAATTTCAGTATTTTTAGGGTTCCGTACGTCAAAAGGAAAAACGGAACCCTTATAAGATCACTTTGTTGTCCGTATATCTGTCTGTCAAGACCCTTTATCTCGGGAACGCGTGGAGGTATCGAGGTGAAATTTAAACCATATGTATGTATATTTAGGTCTACGGTCCCTTGAAGCTGTGAAAACATCAAATTTCTAGGTTACCGTAAAAAAAGATATGACCGTTTATGCCTCAAAAGACGTATATTTCGACACTCTCAAGAAAACCAAAATTTATAGGGTACTGTCCGTTAACCTAGGACGATGAAATTTGGCAAGTAATACCGTCTTGTACTACAAGTATAGGGAATAATCTGAAAACTATAAAATCATAAATAAACCTCTCTACCCGCACTGTGCGAACAATTTGTAAACGTTCGAGACTTATTCAAATCTCAAACGCTTCTTTTGTACCAACGAGTCCTGCTTTGAAAAACGTAAAGAAATCGACGGTTATTTTGGAATGCATGGTTATCAGGGGAGCTAAATGAAGATTCACATTGGTCTAAAAGTTATATATGTGATAGAGTAAAAATATTATGGCTGTTTTACATTATTGTTATAGAATAGTTTATCATAAAGTGACTTTTTTTTGTAAATTTATGTTTTTTATAGAAATCGGCTAGATGACCTTTTTTACCTTGACTTTCAATGAATGTAAGTGCGGTTAAGTTTGACATGTCCGTTCATACATCAACATAAATTTATTAACATCAATAAATTAATATAAACATTTACTGGAATGGAAAGTAAATCCATAGAACCGCTAAAATGAATAAATTTTGTCTGGTTGTATAAAGCATGTATAAGACGCACCAGTAACAAACGTATCTCTTTTTTTACGTTGAACCTCGTGACGAAATAACGCGTATTTCAAATCGCAGTTATGTGTAGGTACATGACCGAATGAACAACACCAATTTTGAATTTTAGTGAAGTTATCCTCTTATACGTTTGAATATCTCCTGTATATCTTAACATAGAAAAAATATTAATATATATCGTTAGATGCGCAATAACGAATTAAAACCATATAAACAATAAATACGCACCGCACCGCACATGAGAGATGACTCGAACTTTAGTCCCGCACCGACTTTAAGTCGAGATTGAGGCAATTTCAACTGACCCCGAAGTGCACAATTGTATTCAGTCGTTTACAATAAAGGCGGAAAATTAATGTTAAACATAGCTTTCTTATTTTAATCCTTTTAACACCGGGGGCGGGTTCCTCCGCGGGCGCTAAGCTCGTAGCAAAATTTAGCGCTACGAAATCTTTGGTTGCGAAAGTGTTAAGACCACATTCGTACTAAGACTCAGTCTCTTACAGCACGAAGCAAATCTTAAATTTTGTAGCCCGGACACCAAAGCTTACGTCCATCGGTATTCATTCACAAGCCATATCCCATGTAATCAATGACAAATTTAACCTTATTCCAAGGAGCTAAAGTCAAATGTTGCAAATATAAGTAAGACCATAATAGACGTCGCTGAAAGTTGAAATGGATCTAATACCCATATATAGGTATTTCCAATGCGAGTCAGTAAGCCGCTGTAGAACATAAATTCGCATTTGATTTCTGTAGATTTAAGACTGAAGTTGGTTCGAAATGGTTGTTTTATTACACGCTTCAGTTTGGATTGTTTTAACTTCGTCTTTAACTTAAATCTCTGAAGGCTACAACAACCATCATATGTGCAAAAATATACGATTATTAAAGTTTAATTCGTTTTGAAGAGGGCTTATTTTGTCTCTTGTGTGGTTAATAAGATAGTCAAAAAGTTTGCTTTTAATTTCCTTCAAAATTATTTTGTATTATTCGCTGAGAAGGATAGTTAGCTGTGTGCTTGTGTTGGTCTAATGTAATTAAGTATTTGTTATAGTTATATCTGTACTAACCTTACGTGTCTGTGAATAAATGACTTTCCTGCCTATCCATGGCCCATTTAACGAGAACATCATTCAATCAATTTGGTACTCACAATTTTTCAGGAGCTTGCAAGAAAACTTTCAGTTACGTCCATTACTGGATTCATCGAAATATAATGTACGGAACGATAACGCTTAACATTTTTGAAATTTGCCCCATAATGCCCAGACGTCTTATGCATCATGTGGTGTTTATGTTTACAGTCATTTATGACAAATATTGATATGAAGTTTGAGTAGAGGATATTCTCGGATGCATATCGTTTAAAATACAAAATTTGTGATTGATTAAAAACTTACTGACGAACAAATTCATTTGACGCTATAATTTTCATGGCTTTCTTCGGCACACTATAGGGTGATTCGGGAGATGTCAGCAGGATCAATCCAACTCATTCAGTAAAATTATAAGCTACAGTTTCGTACTAATTAGTCACATTACCGTTCTTTTTTTTGGTCTTGAAATAAAAAAGGTTTAAATTATTTACGTTATTCATGGTCACTGCAAATAGAATATTTTCGTCAAGTACCGATACTGTTCGCTTTACCTGTGACGAATGTTTGTAAACGTTGGCATTGCCAAAATGACAATGACAATTTACTTTCTTCATAATCAAAGTGCTGTCATAACAGTTAAAGAGATTTTTCTGTATTAATTAGTTATTTTTGAGGTGACCATGATTGTACCGAATTTAAACTTAGTAGGTACTGAACAAAAAGTAAAAATGCAGGACAATTAAACGTGTGGGTGTTTCATTTAAATGCGATGGTAAACCATGTATTAACATTTACTGAATCTGTAGGGGTGGTCCTGGTCACCTTTCCCTAATCACTAGCTCCACCCCCGTCGGCAGCTGTATAGTCCGTGGCGCCGATTCGGAAAGTCAGTTACGCTTCCAAGTGCACATAAGAAACCCGTAACTGTTCAAACTGTGCACTCTGTAAAATTATCGTTACGGAGAATAATGGCGTGGAGCCAAATGTACTCGGGGATAAATTGGCTCCGAATAATTAAAAACCTACAACGGACGATGTAAATTACAAAAAATTCTGACACAATTCGATTTACGTTGTAAAAACAGTTTCAGTAAAATGCACAGTTATTCATTGATTTCGCCTAATTTCGCTAAAAGTTAGACTAGTTCTATGTGTAGAGAATTAAATTAATTGTGTAGAAAGACTAGTATTTGCCCACTACACTTTACTGGTAAGGGTCAAACAAGACAAATCTTTTGTTTGGCTGTAGTTGAGTAAATAATAATTTTATATCAATCATCTTTGTCATTATTAGCATTGAAAGCACAGGTTCAACAAAAAGAGGAAAGAACGGGAACATATTGTTTTTATTACTTAACCTAATACAATACCATAATCATTTATTGCACTCTATTTCCTCTACGTCTCTTAATATCGAATTCAATTTTCCTGTATCTTTCGCTCGTTGTTTTACTTGTACGTAGAAAATGATATAACAATACAAGCTTAATAGTGTAGATTGATACATATTAATAGCATCAGTTTAAATGTTTATTAATGCATTATTTTCGAGTCGAAAGTCATGGAAGGTAGTTTAACTGAAGTCATAAACCAATGTTTGATAGTTGCAAATAAAGCTATTAAAATGTACAAAATATATTACTTTGTCTGCCCTTAACATAGTCGTTTACCTAACTGTCAATATATTTAAGTATACAAAGCCTTTGGGACATTCTGATAATAATGAAACTCTTAAACCAATGCCTACAAATTCGTATTTATTTGAAAACATTAAAAGGATACCCTTTGAATAAGGGATTAATTATCATAGTTTGACAATAACTTAGAAATAGAAAGTTACATTATCATTTTAGTAAAACTAGATGAAACTATTTAGAGTCAGTTTCAGATTGGATGAATCGAAAAATTTATACTGTAGAGACCAGAGTTTTTTCTAACAACAATTAAAGTTTAAATCTTATTATAAGGCTCAATTCAATAGTGCTAATTTTAAGTCGCATTATAGCTGGGGTTGATGTTTATTAAACGGTACGGACATATTCTTTGAAAGAAATCTATCTGTTCAAAGTTTTTTAAATTCATGTGGTAAAAATATCTTTGATATTGTGTCATTGAGTATTGGGCTTCGAACATTGAACGTGACAATATCGTCAATGGTATTACTACAATTCTATACTTCAAAGCATATCGATGCTTTGAAGTATAGAATTGTAGTTAGCTCGCTGCCCCTATAGCTTTTCAGAAATAACCAGAAGAAATAAAATGTTGGCTTGAACTCATAGATGGAGATCATCAATTTTAAATAGCTGTAGTGCAAAATCAGCAAAGTGTCACACTGTCAGACATGCCTGTTTGGTTTGCATCTACATTTATCTTTATCTTTTTCTTTAGCCTTACCTTCCGAGTTCAAATTTATTAAAAGTATATTTATGCCAAAGGCGCCAAAATCACTGATGGCCCTTGGAATGAACTATGTTTTCACCTCATAATTCAATTTGTTAACAGACTTTAGCACTGGCGAGCAGAAGATAATCAACGGCGCATTCTGGCATGAGGCTTTCACGGAGATGTACGAGGACCATGAGGAGGACGTCTCGACCACTACGACGGAGCCTCTCCCCATCTTCGAAGACGACGCGTCCACGAACAATGTGACAGCGCAGCTGGGCAGCCGCGTGCATTTGCACTGCAGAGTCCATGACTTGGGGGAAAAAACTGTGAGTACGACTAGTCTCGAAAGTAGCTTCTTGTCTTAAATTTCTTGTTTTTGGTAAGTACCTGAAGTTAATACTTCACTTATGATACTTCCGCTCATATTAAATGGACGGGTTGATATGGCGGCAGCATGATTCGGGAGACGTGACCAAGATCAACCCTACGGATTCAGTAAATGTTAATGGATATTTCAGCGAAACATTTTTCTTTTTTTTATCAAATCAATTTATTGCGTTTTATTTTGTTATAAAGTTCTTAAATACTGATACAGCTTCAACATGAACCCTGTAAGGGCACAACATCATTCATTTATTTAAATATGAATACTTCATTAATTCATATTATATTGCAATTATTAGCAATTAAGCACGAGATAAATTATTATTACTTATTAAATATCTAAGCTGACATGGCAAAGGGACCTAAATTCACCATTTTCATCCTCAAAAGGTTGGCATTGCTAGTCTATTTCTGGGACGTAGACTTGACGAATGGGAGTTTTGTGGGGATAAAGGACCTATTATTTTTCACAAAAGTGCATGCCTATAAAATGTAAAGTTAGTATTTTACGTTCAATAAAATAGTTTTTACAGCTAGTCATTATCCAGGGAGGTAGGTTGGGATTTTATGGTGGAGTCAATATAGAGGGTGTTTGGATATTAAATACATTCCTTTTAAGGGGTTATAAGTACAACTCATTTGCAACAAAAAAGTCATACCCTTTCCGAAAATTATTGGTTTCGGAGATATTGGCGAATTAAGTTTTTTATCCAAAATTGCCGAATTTCGTTAAGAAGAATTGTGTAAAAAAATGTATTATACAGGCACGTAATCTTATCCTTACTTCAGTTTTTGTGACAATGAAAATAATACACTTCGAACCGGACTTCATAGTAAGTAGGTAATTTAAAGATCATTTTTTTTCCTCATTAAAAGTCGGTTATTTAGTTCAGTCACACATTTTACCATCAATAAGCGGTAATTAATCAACAGTTTGAGTATTGTGAGTCTTCTATGATTACTTTAATTTTAAGAGTATTTCTAAGAAATGTACTTTCCTGGTTTTAATGAACTTGTAATTATTTTAATGACTTTAATTTTTTTGTAAATTTTGTTGCTTATTTAATCAAGGATGTTTTTTCTATAATTTGTACGCTACCCAGCCTACATTTTTTTTATTTAATCACCGTCTTATAATGGATTAATAATTTTATATTGAGTTTTTTTATGCGACCTTTGTTAATTTACATGAAATTGAGCAGTATTTTTTCAGTTATTTGTCATGAAATAAAGTAGCTAATATCTTAAATTTTGGAAAATACCAAAAAAGTCACAAAATAATTGAAACTAAAATTTTTATACCATTTTTTTCAACGACATTTGGCAATTTTAGATAAAAAACTTAATTCGCCAATATCTCCGAAACCAATAATTTTCGGAAAGGGTTGTACTCATAACCCCTTAAAAGGAATGTATTTAATATCTTCTATCTCTATCTATTTTTAAACTAATAATTTTCGAACAAGGTACAATATGACTTTATTTGTTGCAAATGAATTGTACTATATCCAGAGTTGTGGCTTATTTGAAATACATGTATTTAAGGGCATTTCTCCAGAAATATGTCTGCGGTCACCTCATTCATCTGGCCCTTTTTCATACTAAATGTATGGAGACAGATGAATGAGTCGCAGACATATTTCTGGAGAAATGCCCTTAAAATCCAAATACAAAATTCTATAATAACTAATTTATTTGGTAAAATACGTATTTGTGAATAATATGGATTAGGGAAAAAACCGCCCGGGTAAAATGTTTTTCAGCGAAAAGATCAAGCAGAAAATAAAGTAGTTGGGGAAATATGCGATTGGTAACACATACGATGGGGAATAAACTAAATGGCGAAAATAGTACTTTTTGATACAAGTGCGGAAAGTATGTCATTTTTCACGAGTCCCGAGGTGTCTTGGCCCGAGCCGCAAGGCGAGGGACAAGACTCGGGACGAGTGGAAATGACACTTCCGCACGTGTATCAAACGACGTTTTTTAATACATTTGCGAAAAATGGCAACGAAAATGAAATGATTTAATGATTAAGAGACAAATTTGTTTATTTTTTGGCCTCATAAAAATGGAGGAATTGGAACACTTATTAAGAATCACGTTGAGTATCTTGACCACATTGTAGATGCCTGATATTTCTTAGATAATTCAAGAAAGTAGGCCATAAGTACATTTTCTGAGAATGACGCCGTTCGATTTTCTCGTTTCCAGTCAATGAATTGCTCATAGACGGCCAGATATTTCTCCTTCGACTTCTCAGGTAAAATACTATTCGTTGCCGTTGACGCCTTTGCTAGTATATCTCGTGGTGTTGAATTTATTTCAAAATCGTCTGAATCGCTCATTTTTCACAAAAGTGTTATCAAACTAATGCGTGATAATTAATAATTACAAAATTACAATCATGAATGAAAATGGCGGGAATAAAACAAAATGTGTTACTTTTAATTGCGAACTTTTTCCAACGTGGCAGCGTTTGTCACCATTCAGCCAAATAAAAATAAACTATTTTGGGAACAGACAAACGTTCTAAGATAATTTAACTGCATTTAAAAATGGAAAAAAGCAATAAATATTTAAATACTTAATAGCTCATTAATTTCCAAGTAAAATGTAATCTTTAGTGCCGGAAAGCTAGTTGTCATTTATAAAACTCGAACAGCCTGCACCATATTATCTTATCTGTGACAATTTTTATTTTTTGGGTCTCGCATAATACTAGTATTATGCGAGACTAAACTACTCATTGGTAATACTCAAGAAGCATACTTTTTAAACTATTTTAATATTAGATAACAGTTTAATTGTTTATAATAAAAACAATCAAACGTTATATATGTGGATTTAATATTTTAAACGTATCAAATGTATACTTTCATTCAATGTCCACTGACGTAATAAAAACAAAGAACGTATTTGACCATTAGTTGGATGTATGTATTTGAACAACAGTAAATTAAAAAAAATGGGAAATAAAAAGCACTAGTTCGCAAAATCGAACTTTGCGCACGATATACAGCTACAAAAAGTACCACTTTTTGAGCAAGTGTATTAAAAAAGCTATTTGGGACCAACCAAGCTATACAGCCTTCGAGCGAACGAAGTGAGTGAGTATATGGCGATGTATGTATATTTGAGTGTTTGCGTAATTATTTATCTCGTACGGAAATAGGGAATATGCATGATATTTTTTATTTACTTTTATAAAAACTCATTTATACAAGAAACAGTAGGAAACAAATATTTTTCGAATAACTGTAAAAATAATCAAGATATAAGACAACAAAGATTTATCTCTATCTGTTTCTAACAAAACAGAATATAATCTCCATACGGAGATTGTATGGCGGCCGTGTACTATGACGTCATAGTCCATATCGGATCTCTCTGTCTAATCGCTGTCTGATTAGTGCTTTAAAATGTTTATATCTTCCGTATTTCTCGTTCGATTTTAATTTTATTTTGACTTAATGTCTTCTTTTTTACGGTATTTTCATATTTTGTTAAGCAAAGTGTTAAAAAAAAATCATGCATATTCCCTATTCACATGTTCGAATTTCAAAATTCTATTAGCTTCAATATCCCTTTTATCAAATTTCGGACGGAGAAAACAGTCAGAGGCGAACTACTAGTAGTGTTTAGTTACTTGATAAATACGAGACTGGGAGTGTTGCTGTTCTTAATCGGCTACTTCGTGGATGCCAAGTCAAGTTGGACTTGGTTCCTAGTATTTTGAAGTAAATTTATAATGTCCATATTGCCTTATTATTAGATGATTGTGGCAACAGGTTCCTATTCTTATATTTGTTTCCAGATATCTTGGGTAAAACGTCGCGACGACGAACTGCATCTCCTCTCTTTCGGACGTCATACGTACTCCGCGGACTCACGGTACTCGCTTGCTTTCGAACACCCGAACGACTGGCGTCTCCTCATCCAGTATGTGAGCGAGCGAGACGAAGGATTCTACGAGTGCCAGATCTCGACGCACCCGCCGTTGGTGCGAAGAGTACACTTATCTGTTGTCGGTAAGTGCTTTGCATAAAAACTTTGTTGAAGTATAGAAGAAATAAAAATGACCTTCATATTTTTAAGACGTAAGGTAACTTCAATTACCATATTGGTGCAGTACATCGGATAGTTATTTAGAGGCCGCCTACGCCGCCAAAGTATATGGAAAGAAAAGTAGTCACACTCCGGCCCGACTCCGAAGCGCTCGATATCAAGGTCGAGGCGCAAGGCTGCTGTCCATCGGTTTTTTTAAAATACCTACCTACTATGTCGTAACTTTTATTTACATTGACCTTGATCGACTGTAACTAAAGCAAACACCATAATTAGGCGAACTAGTTCCGTGTTTTCCTTTTGAGGTACGGAACCCTGTTAACATAACCAACACATTTGAACGGATTATTACTACCACCAATTCACAATTTCACGCGAGTGATGTATTCGCTCGCTACTTTGTAAATAATTTTCTTATCACAACAAAACGGGCTTATATCGTTTATTTTTACGTTCATTGCAACCTTTTTCCTTCTATTTGGTACAAACACCATAACTGTATTTTATACGAGCGGCGGTTTACTAGTTTCGAATAGCTTTGCGGCGATACGTAAACAAAGAAATTGGGGTTACCGCCTTTTGCTGTTACGCTTTTAATAAAGATATTACGGAGCGGATTCACGAGGTTTCGAATGTCCATCTTATACCAATGTAAAATACTTAAAAAATGATTCTAAAATAAAACCGGTGAAGTGCGAGTCAGACTCGCGCACCGAGGGTTCCGTACAAACTCATAAGTAGATACATGAATAGTTCAAGAAAAACTGTATGGCGATTAGTAGGAGCAAATAAGTATGTGTTACGATTTTTGCAAATTTCTCGAAAACGGTGCAAGTTAGGAAAACCGTTGTATTTTTTTTAACGTTTTTCACCATAAATCAACTTGCATAGTATTTTAGAAATTCGCAAAAATCGGAACACAAACTTATTTGCTGCTACTAAACTAACTGCGACCTATGTCGATGTATGGGGACAACAGTTTATCAACAGCAAAGTTAAGTTTGTCCCATCCCATCATACAGTTTATCTTGAACTATTTATGTATCTATCTACTTACGTGTTTGTACGGAACCCTCGGTGCGCGAGTTTTTATTTTATATTCCAAGCAAAATAGCAAAGCTAAAACGGCTTCATTCCTCTCATAAAGTCAATATTCTCAGAAAAAACAACCGCAAAGTTCTCGCATAATGCTTGCATATTTTATATAAGCGTTACGCTACATTTGCATGCATGAGAAAACGATACTATGCGTCATATATCTCGTATATGTACCCGCGATACTGTGCCAAGCTCGGCGTTATATGCCTTGCCAAAATCTTCGATGGTGGGAGTACCCTATTTGAGTGTGCTATCCTTTTGCGTTTTTAGAGTTTTGTAGGCCTATGGTAGCTGCTTTTTTCTTGTGATAAAATTAAATGATGAAGCGCGCGTCCCCTATCACACACATATTTGTATTTATTGTTAAGAATGTGACGGGAGCTCTTTGGGAATTTTTTGCGCAATAAAAGCAACTCTGGACTGAAATGATATAGTCAACTGATGAATGTGTTAAAGTAACATAAAAAACGTTGTACCTGTAACAATATTAAGATAAAATTAACAAAATTATATGTATGTTATTTTAAATAGATGGGAAATAATAAAGCTTCCAAAAATCTAATTTACTTCCAATGAACTGTAATACTAACTAAGCTGTGTTAAAATGAATTACTGAACATTTTATACAAAAGTAATCGAGAAAATATTGTATTTAATAAAAAAAATTGAGCTATTCAAATTACAATTCTACGAAAAATAATCTGTACTTTCAAATAATAAACTAAATTTCCAAAAAAAAACCAAACCCCCGAAAAATGACATACTACTAAGTATGTCCCGAAAACGTATGTTCTGCTAAAATAAATGTTTTCTTAAGCTCTATAAGAAACAGAATTACTTTTTCAACTATCAATTTCAATGAAAATAATTAGGTACCGAAGTTTTCTAGATAAATATTATCGTGTACAGTCTACACACGATAATATTTATCGAGAAAACTCACTCCCGCTCATATATTTAAGTATGGTTTTATTTTAATTGTATTTGCATCATAAAAAAAATTCTGCCTCGAAATTTGCAGTGAATAGTAAAATATACCAGATCATGCATGGCCAGATTTTATCGTGTGCAGTCTTTAATTACCTTTAGGGCAGCAAATTTCATGTATACTGACTGTCTCATGCAAAGTGCCGTGAGATTAAACTTCTGACGCAAAGCTTATAAGGCAGAAGAACAAAAGGGGGATCCATTAAAAAAATGTCTTTATACTAACTTATTCAACCTCTTGGGTAGGTTCATTCGTTACCTTGCGTTCCTCAGAGCGGAAATAAAAGCCCCAAAAAGTCAAGTAAAAGTCAGTAATTATAACGATATTTATTGCAAGTACACTTTAATATTTCTTAGGAGTATCTATTAAATCACTTTGAAAAGTATTTTTATAATGTCACAATACTTTAACAAGCGCCAAAGTTTATAAAATGGGTAAGGTTAATACTAAATTTATAATAGGTGAATTACGATGAAAATAACTAAATGTAGTTTTCGGTAAAACGCAATTTAAGCTGGTGGACAAATATTACGTCAGCAAATGCTGTATTAATTTTTCAGTATTTTGTTCTCTCGTTTCTTTTTAAAATTTAATATTAGCATTTTTTTTATATAGCAGGAATTTTCATAATATTGTCTTCGGTTTCCGCGATTATCACTCATAGTAATAAAACAACTTAAACGGATTAAATCGCGTATATTACTACATTTTAAGTCCCGACGTTTCGTAACCCTTTTCAGCGTTCGTGGTCGCGGGTAGACTGAGAAAATAATAAATTTCCTCTGTCAAAATTACTGTTGTGCAAACCTACCCACTTTAAAAATACAAATTCAATATTAGTGTTGCGAGATGGGCCTAAAGTGTAAAGATGTTCACACACATGCCAGAAGGGCTTAAAAACCTAACTTTAGAAAAACTAGCGACGTTTCCAAAAGGCATACTTGATAAGAAAGAAGGCCAAGGAAACTTATCAGCCACGCCTTATGCAAAAAGAAAATAATTTAAGCAAAAGACTCTAGGTATGCTATTTTTGGTAAAACAAATCAGAAAAAAGTTTAGTGTTGCCAGACGGGCCTAATGTGTAAAGACGTTCACACACATGCCAGAAGGGCTTACTATCCTAACCTTAGAAACTAGCAGCGCTTCCAAAAGGCATACTGGATAAGAAAGAAGACGCCAAGAAAACTTATCAGCCTTGCCTTACGCAAAAAAGAACATATTTTAAACAAAAAGACTCTAGGTATGCTATTTTTAGAAGAAACAAACACCGTTCAGTGTTAAGGTTTTACAGTGCTGTGTCTCGCCCGTCCCTTGATGAGATGTAATACAGGATCCCAGGCAGGTGGTAGTTTAAATTAACTTAATTAACGCGGTCGTTTATTAAGATGTATGACCAATACAGTTAGCAACACAGAGAATGCAGCAGAACATGCCACCCCACGCCATATGTGCACTGTGTAGTGAGTCAAATAGAAAAAATTAACGGTGATCTATGTTTGTATATATCGATGGCAAAAAGCGGAAATGTAGTAACGTAGTAACCGCCAAGGGTTTCCTTTGGCGGTTCCATATACTTGTTCGACCATAACTCGAGTATTTACCGTTTATCCGATTTTTCAGAAATTTGGTTAAAGGGTAGTTGAAGCTCATAAAATCCCAATTCTAGTCGTCTTTGAATCTAAATTTGACTGCTCTACTTAAATTGCTATTTTACCAAGACATTCGAAAGGAGGAGAGCAGAAAGTCGAGGCGAGCTACTAGTTTACATGTAGGTAGTATTCTTATCATTTGCTATATAAGAAATTTTGTCAACAGTACCGAAAGTGGAGATAATCGACGAGAGAGGACGTTTGCTTCAAGACAAGTTCTACAAGGAGGGCTCCATCATAGAGCTCCGTTGCATCGTTAGCGAGGTGCCGCGGCCTACCAAACAGGTCAACTGGAAGCACGGCGCGAGGCTTCTCAACTACGACACCAAGAGGGGCGGAATCAGGTAAAAGTATAATCAAAAATACACTCATTTATTCAACACAAACAAATAAGAAAAAAGAACACCCCTTAAGTTTAAATCCTCAATGCAGGATTCTTCACCCTTACCAACAAAAGTAATCCGCAACAGGCTTCGTAATTTGAATTGCTTACTACTGTACTGTTAAAAAGGATCGCCCCGAACAGTAGCTGGCTCAAACGTGCCCATGACGCTGGCGGCGTTGCAACGCTGTATCACCAATGAAATTTGCTGCACCAGATACGATCCAGAGCGAGGATCACCGCCCCTATCCCTCAGCCGGCGACCCAAATCCCAAAAGTCGAATTGACTTGTCAATAAAGTCAGGCTACAGCCATTTAGACCATCGCCAACCGATGGCCCCAGAGAGGAGCAATTCATATTAATGGAGTGTGAGGAACGTATGCATTGTGGGTATAGTCTAGAGCTTCACACTTGTAGTGCTTAGGAATGATCGGTCAAGCAAGCAAATCAAGTGTATGCTTTGGTTGCTTTATATTTGGCTATTTTAGGGTTCCATACCAAAATGGTAAAAAAGGAACCCTTATGGTGCGACTCTATCTGCCTGTCCGTCTGTCCGTCTGTCACAGCCAGATATCTTAGGAACTACTGCTGCTATCGATTTGAAATTTGGAATAGTGTTAAAAATTGCTGACCCGAGCCTAGTGGATTTAAAATAAAATGATGTATCTTTTTTATATCTAGGGAGGCAGCTGCCCCTCGCTGCCTCTCTTTGGCAACGTCTTTGTCCCTCTACCCTGTAGGCGCTAAGTTGCGTGTACATGCAAGAAATGAGCACTGCTAACATGCCCTGTGTCAAAATGCGGCAGTGAACCTGTAAAGGCTCCTAAAAACATTACCGTTGGCCTGGCCTAGTGCATCAGCAAAAGTGACATAGGCCTCGGACCCGCTCGGCGGGTTACTGAAGCCAAGATTAAAATAAAATAAAATATATGTAGAAAATGCTTTCAATGCTTTCAAGCTTTGCATAATTATTGTTATAGATGTTTTTTGCTGATAAAAGGGTGATATACACATAGGCATACAAAAAGCTATTAATATTTACCTTATTTTCGCGTTTTTTTATGACTGAGCATAGTTGCGAGTATCGTGTTTTGAACCATGGAATTAAATAGAAACATTATCAAACTCTAACATTATATTTATATTAAAATTAAAATTTGTAAAATTATTAGTTCGGACACTATCTCTAAGTTTAAAAACTATGAAAATCGCCTACTCGAAATTAGCCCCCATTTCGCAATCACTACTTTAAAATTCTGCCTTTTCATCCCAAAATTAACTGATGTATTTCGCTGCTGTCTCTTAATGAAATTTCATATTTTACTGCCACAAATAAATGACTTAATCAAAACAAAATTTATTTTGAACATTCAGCTCAACGAAGAGTCATGGACACAACCCAAGTAGCACACAAGCTGTATAAAATCTTATACCTCCAGTTGAGGCCCTATAAGAGCTGTGTAAGCTCTTTTACAGCGTGTGTGCTCCTTGGGAAGCATCTCTTCCCATTCGCTTTGGTGGGATAGGCTTCCGCAAAATTTCATCTGTAGCCTTCTTGTCCTCCGTCTATAGCTCCGCAAATCTCGTAGGTAAAATTCTAAGGGCCAGCTCTTTAAACTGCGAGATAGTGGGCTTAACGGAGGCCAAAAATGCCTGGTCCACTGCCTGCCCGGGAAAGGATCACCCGGACAACCCGAAACCCCAAAGGACCTGGGTGGGACGACATACAGTCAAAATTTCTGTACGATTCCCTGCTAAGCCACTCTGCCGGTGCGGAATGTGTCCGGATACTGGCCGCGGGTACCAAAGAGTCCGGTCAATGGCTACACGCCCTTCTTTCTATCAACACCGGTACATTCTTAGACCTAGATACCCTGCGTGAAGCAATCTGCCTACGTCGGGGGGTCCGGATTTGCGCTCCACATAGGGGCCCCTGTGGCAGTGACGTCAACGCGCTGGGCCATCACGGGCTTGCTTGCCAGAAAAGTGCCGGGTGCTTCTTGAGGCACGTCGCACTCAACGACATCATCCACCGTTCTCTTGCTACCGTCAACGTGCCAACCCTACTCGAGCCCGACGGCATATCGCTAGGGACGATGGCAAGAGACCGGACGGGATGTCCCTGATTCCATGGAGTTTGGGAAGAGTGATGGTGTGGGACGCTACCTACGTAGACACACTAGCCCCTTCCCATCTCCACGGAACCTGGAATAGTGCAGGTGCGGTGACCGAAACGGCCGAAAAGCTTAAAACTGATAAATACAGGGGTCTCGGCGCCGTGCCGTTCGGCGTCGAGCGAGACCCTTGGCCCGTGGGACCCCAGCGTCCACCAGCTATTTAAAGAAATGGCCAAAAAGCTGGTTGACGTCACTAGGGACCGAAGAGCTGGCAGCTTCCTCGCTCAACGCATACTAATGAAGACAATGGCAGCGTTTCCTTGCTGTATCACTTAGGCAGGTATATTTTAATTTTAGGTGTATATTATTTCCACTTTAGAGGTTTAGTTTAGTATGTTGTTTGTAATTTTCTTTCGCATTTATTAAATAAATAACTGGCCAAGAGCATGTCGGACCATGCTCAGTGTAGGGTTCCATAGCCGTAACTATAAGGTAAAAAATACGATGTAAAAAAAGTACAACAACAAAAGAGCGTATCTTCATAGCAATTACGTCCTTTTGTTGAGAAGCGCAGTTTATCGGCAATAACCTCAAAAACGGTTAATTCGATCTTGTTGAAAATAATTTTCATTGAAAGTATTAATTAAGCGTTACCTTCGTGATTTTTTTCATATTTTTCGGACGCACGGTTTAGAAAATAGAGGGGGGGGGGGGCACAATTTACACAACTTTCGGAGCGATTATTTCCAAATACATTCACTTAATCAAAAACATTACTTAGGAACCTTATAGTGTTTTTTAAAGAGCTGTCGAACTATGTACCACACGTTGATATTTGCTGAAAAAAATTGTAAGTAGCAATTTTTTACTGTCTTTAACATGTATGGAGTGCCCCCCCTAAAAATATTTATTTTAATTATTTATATACCAAACTAAGTAGCGGCTCATAAAACACACCTATATTCTAAATGTCATCAATATCCATCATGTAGTTTTTGAGTAAAATGCCTGTGACATACGGACAGACAGACAGACAGACAGACAGACAGACAGACAGACAGACAGACAGACAGACGGACGGACATGACGAAACTATAAGGGTTCCGTTTTTGCCATTTTGGCTACGGAACCCTAAAAATATAGACACAAATTTATCTATTTCATTATTTTCCGTTGATTATTATCCAATTATCGTATTTTTTTATTTTAAGTATTGAAAAAATGCGTATTCAGAAGGACAAATTTTAAGTCCACGCCAAAAACTTCTTAATTAGATACAAGGAAAAATAGAAGTACCCATTAGGTATTGGTTTGACAAAGGCCATTTTTGTCGTTCGCCTTGGGAGCCATCCACAGACTACCTCCACTAGACGGAGCATGTTGGGCGGCGCGCGCTCACATCAGATATGGTCAATCGTATAGCATTACGACATTACGCGACCAGCTGCTCTTTCAGTTGCGACCATGTTTCTGACTTGTGTGTGCACCAAACGTGAAATAAATATTTCTGTTCAATCCGACGACAATCTCAAAACATAAAATGATAAAAAAGATGTGAAACACGCGTTGTACTAGTAATATCTACCGATATTTAATCGCACATATGCGTAGTGAGCTCGTGTCGTATGGCATGCTCCGTCTAGTGGAGGTGGTCTGTGGAGCCATCACTCCTAAGGCGAATGACAAAAATGGTTTTCGACTAAATACGTACTTGAATAATATTTAAATAATAAAGAGCATTTTATTTACTAGTAATGAAATGTCAGTTTGTGTTAAGTTTAACATATAAGTATGACATGTAAAACTATGATGACATCTGCCAATTCCAGAATGAGTTTGCGGTTGAATTGCGTAACATTTTTATGTGAGCTCATTTATCTTATCTGGGTTTCAGGCTTTCTGTTAGTTTGACAAACTCACCTAATGCAGACGAAATTTTTATCAGAAATTAAACTGCACTGATTCTAATATATGATTGTGTAGATAGTAACCTGTACGAGGTTTGTAATGTAAGACTAATTTAAATAAACTGTGTAAAATGACGACTAGGATAGACTTACGAATTGACTGTGAAATAGTAAATTTAACAAATTATACTATGTTAAATAGAAAAAATAAACTCACGTAAGCGTATACCTCTAAAAACAATCATAAACCATAATTATGATTGTTTGCCATATTTTAGATTGAAGTACTAAAAGTAATAACTATCATGTTTCAGAAACTTCAATCCATCATTGAACCGATTTTGTCTCATTTTTCCGAGCCTCAGAATATCTCTGACGTCTATTTGCCAATCCATTTTCTCGAGGCCTGTCACTATTCACTACTCAATTTCAATCGGTGCACTTCAGTGGTTTTCTAATTCTCAACTTAAATTGAAGATGTATTGTAAGCCTTTGGAACTTCGATGCGCGAGTCGCAGACTGTAAAGTCTGTGCATTGTTTGAAATACAAATGCCTGGAGCATCCATTGTTCGTGCTAAAGATGGAACTGACATGTTTGCTGTATGGATGCGTTCTTTCTACTTGGGTGTGTTGTTTGTTTGTCTGGAAACTGTGATTTTTACTGCATAAATGGACGTGGGTGAAAATAAGTTTTTAGAAACAGTGATATCAGCTGAATTGTTGAGTATGATATGTCTGTACACAATGAAATAAAATAATCTCGCGAACACCATCTGTTTAAGGCAGAATGCCTAATTTTGGAACTCTATTGGGTAGCATAAAATTGAATGCCATTTTTTTGAAGGGTGTTACTACTATAGCCATTATAATCGGTGCGCATAAGTAGTATTAGTCATTCGTTGATTAGGAGAAAAATTACAGTCATAATATTTGTTTCCATTAATCACTATGATCATAAAACATTTTGACGCATATCAACCTAAAATGTCATAAAAACTGGATGCATAAAAAATGGACCGCATAATTATACAACATAAAAACGACACAATGAAAAAATAGAATAATACATCATTATTGACAAAAACATGTTTCTATTGGGGTCGCAGTTCCAACGTAACCTAACCTACCTTTCTGGCAGTAATTTGATTTTTCTATTGAGGTCGCAGTTCCAACCTAACCTCTAGCAGCAATTCGTTTCTATTGCGGTCATAGTTCAAACTTTTTTTTTTGACCTAGAGAAATGCATAAAACTGCATACCACTACACTTAAGGCCATCGGGGGTGACAGCTAGATGTTACGCATTGGTTATGTGGGGTTCTCCGCTCCTGAAGGGATTGGCCTACTCACTAAAACTATAGGATGCTGCCTCGATCTGTGCTTTAATGGTGATGGAATGGGATCTGCTAACACCACGTCATCACCAGCACCTTCGCCCTAGGGCAAACCCTCTCCGAAAAAGGCACACTGTGGCATGGCCAGTGTGCCTTCCTTCACCTGCTTCCCCCTGAACAACGGCCGTCCCCGTCGTCCGGGTCTAAACGTGTATCCGGCGCCAGTCCCACCCTCACCGGAACGGGAGGACAAACGCCCCTGCCCCGCAGCAGTCCACGAGACGACAAACGCTCCTACCCCGCAGATACTCGCCCGCCCGCTCCTGAGCGTCGCCAGCCCTCGTTGCTGGGGTCAGTCAGGTTTACAGATCGCGATGGGCAAGTCCTCTACGTCCCGCTCCCACAAGGTCCGGTCAGGTTTCGGGGCACAGAGGACTAGTCCACCGCCACTACGCAGCAGCACAGGTCAATCGCACCCTGTCTGCAGTGCCCCCCCCAAAAGAAGACGTCGGAGGGATGTTACCCGTACCCGACGCCCCACCCTCGCGTGCCGCACCTAGATGAGTCCTCTGCTAATAGAGGAAACCCCGGTGCGGGACCCCCCAACCCCTCCTGACAGGCTCATTCGCAGCATCGGCAAGTGATCAATTAGGGGTCCCTAATAATAACTTGCCGTTGGTTCCGGGGTGCACTGGCCAAGACGCTTCCCTTTCCTGCGGATCAACCGGATCAAGAGGAATGAGAGGAATCCAGACACCCTGGAAAGTTTCCTGTCTAGCACCCCGTCATAGTTCAAACCTAACCCATTTTTTTGGCATAAGTCCGTTTCTATTGGGGTCGCAGTTCCAACCTAACCTAATCCATTTTTTGGGCAGAAGTCCGTTTCTATTGGGGTCGCAGTTCCAACCTAACCAAACCTATTTTTTGGCAGCAATTGGTTTCTATTGGGGTCATAGTTAAAACCTAACCTAATCCATTTTTTTGGCAGAAGTCCGTTTCTATTGGGGTCGCAGTTCCAACCTAACCTACTTTTTAGCAATATTTTTCTGGCAGCAGTTCTTTTATATTAGGGTCGCAGTTCTAACTTAACCTAACCTATTTTTCTGGCAGCTATTCATTTTTATTAACCTAACCTAACCTACCTTTTTGGCAGCGATTTGTTTCTATCGGGGTCGCAGTTCTAACCTTACCTACTTTTCAAGGACAACTTTAACCTTATAATTACATTTTAAAATGATCTAAGACTTTGTAACCAAAAACGCTATTGTCATACATTGTAAACATATTTAATGCAAGAAAATTACTTAAAATATTATGCCAATTTAGTTTCTGCTCATACAAATTATGACCAAATGCAATTATGACAAAATGCAAATAATCATTCATGAGAGATACTATATATGAGTAAGAACATTATGCGAAATGAGTTATGACAAACGAAAATATGACAATAGTTTTTATGACTAGAGAGGATCCCTCTAATTTTAGTTTCTTGTTAAGATCAAGAAGATAATTATAATAACCGCTTTATATTCGGAACAACACAAACAGTTTGTATTGTGTTAGCCTATGAAATTTCCCCGTTCATTTAACTTATCTGAAATTAAATTTATGGGGTGCTAACTGCCTTCATTCTGTGTTTGGATTGCCTTAAAGATTTATTACGGGTCATACAAATTACTTTAAGAGTTTAGCGCTAGAGGCCGGTGGGTCTTACAAAATGTTTCTGAATAGTTTATCAAGTATCGTTGGGTCATACTAATGGATCAATTACAAGTAACACTTTATTCTAATCGTATCGTGCTCAGAATCCATAATGTCAGTCATTATAATATTACCTTTGATTTCCGATAGGTGTTCATTTCTATCGCGTTTGACCCGTCTCATAACAGTTCAATTTGAACATTTCTTGTCATTTGCACAACTTATACCAGTAATCATAATTGTGTCTAGAACTAGCGGTGCAGAACTGTACACCATTTTATATGGAAGCAAAATATTAGTCCTAGAAAGCATAGAAGTGTTTTTCTTAGCGGCTTTAATATAATTGAAAACATTGTTTACTAAGCTTAATTAAGATACGGTGTAAAACCTTTATGAGTTCGGCATTTGTAGGGAAGCCGGTGGTCGCCGCTCCGCGAAGATGTTAAATATTTCAACAGTAAGGTCTAGCGAAATCAAATAGGGAATAAAACGGCCCACTGATTTATCTGCGTAGAACTTTAGACGTTTAATTAACATCAGTCTGGAATGTACTTAACTTGCTTTGAGTTCTCGCTTAGTTTTTCAGTACTTGAATAAATAGTGGAGTATGGAGTAATACATTTTAAACCAGAGTAGGATGAGCAGAAATTGGAGCATAACTAAAATAATAACAGATGAATAAAGGTTCATTAAATTTATAGCTGGTATAGGCTGCTACTTTAATTTTGTTGAATCAGAAATGCCTTATTCGACAGTAAATATAAAATAGTTTAACTCCAACTTAGTCAATATCTATTTTATTGCATATACTCGTATGTAGCGATCGACATTGCAACTACTTCTCTCTCACAGGTAAAAAAAATTTTATTGCGTTTTTGCTGCCAATAATTCGACTTTGCTTGGAGTATTTGCATCCTCCCCACGTCACAAGCTCGATCCAAATGAGTTTCAGGACAATGTCTGGTTTGTCCAACTACGGCGATGATAGGTTTAATTTCTTTGGAACCATTTGGATGGGGTCGCACGTATATTGGTCTCGTAAGGGAACAATGGAATAAATACATCGCGTACGTGCTGAGCAGGTGTTGTTAACTGAATTCCGCTAGCGCAAACTTTGTGATAAGCGATAGTGTTGTAGTTTAAAACAGCGAGTTACGTTAGCCTGAGAGAAAATATATTTTCATGCAACTTTGTTTATTTAGGTATTCAAAATACGCTTAGTATACGCTTTTTTCTACTCCTGTACTTTTATCTGTTTTTTACTTGGTCACGAACACTAATATAAGAACATACATAATATGAGTTCAGAGAAGTCTAGACTCTATTCCCCATAACAGCACTAGTGTCGTTATTGTCGCAAAACGATACTGCTAGCAGCCACAGACTTCTAAATCTAGGTTAAACTTAGGTCAAGGATTAAGCGCTCAATTCTAACTTTACAATAAAAATGCACAACTACCAACTTAACAAACAATTAAATTCCTACGGTTTTGAAGAAAAACAAAACTTTCCGAACTAAATTCATTCATGCCAACAAAGTATTTTTAATATCGTCACTGCGTGTCACTAGCGAGTATACGTCAAATTTAAAAAAAGTTTACCATACACACGTACTGTCAGTCATGTCATATTTGCCTTGTTTGCGTGCTATGTTTAATTTTGTATTTTATATTTTAAAACCTAGTCGTAGAAAAAGTATTGTATAAACGTTGTATAATTAAGTCAATTTATTATTATTTATTAATTTATTTATTTATTCACGTTTAAAAAAAGCTCATCTATGCTTGATAAGTAATTGTGGTTATTTAATAAACCTTGCTAGTTTATTTTATTGTGTGGTATCTGTTATTGTAAATCAAACGCCTAACATATTTTTTATTTCATTAAAGGTGATTTGAGTCGTTTGGATCTCCATACAAGCGAATTACAATTCAAGGACAGAATTCACTTTAACGTCATGAATTTTGCTTGACTTTTTTCATTTTAGAGTTTGATACATTTTGTCTGTGCAAAACAACATGAGAAGCTATAAAAAACCATCGAAAACATACCATCGGCCATTCATGCGTCAGCGAGAAAATATACTATACAAATGTAACCTTAATATATTGCAAATAAATTATTCAATTGAATGAGGGTATTTAGAAATCAGAAATCCACCAGCTGGTAGCAGGGTGGCAAAAGGTCTATTTGGCAGTAGATGTCAAAATCAAGTGGTGTGATTGGTGGATCCTGACGCCTACTGTCAAAAAGACCTTTCGCCACCCTGCTATCAGCTGGTGGGTTTATGCTTTCTAAACACCCTCATTGAATTGAAATTATACAATACCTGCTCAAAGTGTATACTTTATTTGGCTTTTTGAAACTTCTAATGTGGTTTTACGCCCCGTTAAAATGTATCAAGCTATGAAATATAAAATGAAATCAAATTTGCGGGGTCGTCGTGGGTGCTATGCCCATAGCGAGTTTTCGCTACATGGCCATTTCCCTATGTTATCGACTACGATCGTATCGCTACTGTTTGGTTGCGAAAGTGTTGATAAATTCATTTTACCATTATTACGAAGGGGACAACCCTCGCAAAACTGGCAGAAGTAATTTTATATTTCTGATAACACCACACAGTTGGGCTCAGGTGTAACGATACCCTTCTCACGGTGACGTCACGTTATTAACTTGCTTTATATTTGGAAGGGTTCCAGTAAATATAGTCGTGTATTATCTACTTATAAGTAATCCATGTGAGTACAGTAGCCCAGTAAAGCTTGGTATAATATTATAGTAGAAATAATTGCCCAATATGTTTGGTGAAGTACAGGGTGGAAAAATGTAACGCCACATTGGCGTCTGGTGCCTTGGGTAATGGAAATAGCTATTTCTAACGCAAAGGAGATTTACTTTATTTTTTTAAAAGCAAATACTTCTTGCTTAGGTATTTTAAAATTTATGTGTTATTCAGAACTAAACGGGTGACGAATGGGTGACGATTACTCGTTTACTACTTCCGAGAGCTCTGGAGAATTAGCTGCACTTGCGTGATAGTGTATAATTGTATTTTACAACCTGTTTAATGTTTATAGCTGACTTATTGCTATCAATATTGTTAAGTGTTTGAAGACAATTAATGAACTGATATAATTGTAGTTGTTACTTTATTCGGTTAAAAGGTACACGTGTCTCGATGCGATATTATTAGTGCATCAGTAACCTTTTCAATATATGTTAGAATACTTTTCTTAATTTCGCTGGTTTGGTTCTAATTAGTGCAGTCGTATTATCAAAAATCGATGAATACAGTAGTTGTTCTATTCAAAATGAAAGTAAATGTTATTTGCGTAGAGATGGTTATTTCCATTATTTAAACAAGTTGTCCTTCTTGTGGCGTTAATTTTTTCCACTCTGTGTATATCCGATTCAACATGATATAGCCTGTTTAATCGAGTATATTATTTCAAACCTACAATTGGCTAAGTAAAGTTATTCAAAGATGTATAATTTATATTTTTTTTTATAGTTCCCGACGTAATGAACTAGAAACTACCGCTATCGCATATTAGGGAATACCCTGTAATTTTTGTAAAATATTTTTTTCAATTCCCGATATGACAGCTTTGAGTTAAGGACGCCAAAATGACGAGTGTGTACGTCCGTCTTAATAAAATAGGTATCTGTTGAGGTCTGTGGTGTGTCGATTGACAAGTGTCATTTGCGACAACCAAATAAATTAATAATTCTTTTAAGGTATTTGTGTGTTTGGTGTTATTAGATCTTTGTGCTGGCCTTTGGATTGAAGAAAAAAGTAGAGAGAATTGCAAGAATTGTAGAGCTTCACCCTTGATGTCAAAATATATTCATAAAAATGAGTTCGTGCGCGGAGACGATCCATGAATATTTTCAGATGATTGATAAACACAATATTGCTAAAATTAAGAGATGTACGTGCATTGATGTACGTACTCGTCATTAGCATAAAGTTTTCGATAACTGTATACTTAAATACCTATCAAACTTCTCTTATATTGATATTCACAATATTTGTTTACAATTTGTTTTGTTACAATTGACAGCTGACAGCCGATACACACCTCGCATAGACAATTGTTTGATTTTTATTACGAACTTAGGCACTAATTTTGTCAGCCTAGCGTCCCTTTTTAATCGCAAATTTAATACAAATTTTGGGAAAAATACAGGGAATAAAAATGCAGTAGCGATATTTTCTGGACCTTAACGACGAGGTCTATCGAAAAAATATATTAACTACACATCTTTGAAATACTTGACCTACCCAATTCCCCGGCTAACAAGTAACAGCTAAAAACTCTAAATGTTTGAAAGTCCATATGAGCTCCCCTCTTTTACGACGGGGACTGACAATTTTAATCTCATCTCACTTTAATTGAAGGGACCAAACGTCAATATTATCTATGAAAAGCAAATTGATCAGTTTTGGTAGGTATCTTGATAGGTGTTTGTTTTTAATCGACTTCAAAAAAAGGCTATCAATTCGACCCGTAATGTAATATTGTCAGCATTACACAGTTTTTATATAGGTACTTATGTTAGTCTATCTATACCAGCTTCTTAACATGTGTACCCAATTTCGTAAGTGTATGTATGTATTTTAATTATGTTTGTTCGTGCATATCTCAAAAACTATAAGTCGGAGTATAGTCCAACTTGGGCGCTGTGCAAGTTTCATCAAAATCGGTTCAATAGTTTTTGAAATAGAGAGGTAAGTGTGTACAGTATTTTTTATTTATATTTGTACGATCCACTTAAAGAAAACAATACTGTTGCGTGCTTTAGAGATAAAGACTTCGTGCATTGTCATTTTAGTGGATTATCAACTCTAAGGCCTTTGCCAAGAGTTAAACTTGCTTTAATAGAAATGTGACTTTAGACGTATTATGCACTTCACACCCCTGGCATTTACCTAACTACCTGAGATCCGAACAAAGCGAAGGCAGCTGGAACGCCATTATTCTATTAATGCAAATGTTTCTATTAATGTAATGGTAAACTATGGTTCATGGAAAGTGGTTGCAACGACTTTTAACAATAACGTCATCTTGGCGTTTTTGAGGTCTACAAACAATCGCTTTGTTTCCTTTAAGTGGATCGTACAAATATAAATAAAAAATACTATATCAGCCACTAGCATAATGAGTTTTGGGCTTAACAGCGATTACGCTGTTAGTATTAGTAAATGAATTGTCTTAGAGATATAAGGGACATTAAGAAAATGAAGAAATAAAAAAGTCGAATAAAAAAATTAAACCGACTTCAAAAAAGGAAGAAATAAAAGTTTTATCTTTTATAAAATCTTAAGTAAATATTTCAACTTTCTTTTGAGGTCGGTGCTATCCTTAATATTTGGAGTAAATGTAGTCAGTTGGCAGTCGTAATACGCGGTACAAGGCTGGCACCGACTTCAAAAAATAAGTTGTAATATTTAAGTGCTTAAGATGTCTTAAAAGACAATACTGTTATTTCTTCCTTTTTTGAAGTCGGTATTTTTTTTTAATTGCTTTTTAGGGTTCCGTACCTCAAAAGGAAAAAAACGGAACACTTTGTAGTTCGTTTATCCGTCCGTCCGTTTGTCTGTCTGTCCGTGTAATAACTCGGTATCCTACCTAAATACTACTCTCGCTACTCTACATCTTCTATCCCGCCCAAGAAGTCCGCCTTAGAAAATCTGCCCTACTGAAATTACATGACGATGGACTTTGTAGCTGAAACTATACCACTGAAATTTAGTACTGAATGAAAATCTAAAGAATCTGAAACTACTGGTAATTTCCTCTGAATCTAGTGTAAGTACTGAAGGCTGTTAATACTGAACTATTCCTATAATACTTATTACCGAATGGTTGATATGCTATACCTAAAATTTTAATCAAAGCTTGTCTTTGGCCATGGCGTGATCGTTCTAGTATTGGTAGGACCCTTCGTCGTGGTGTATATAACCCAGAACTCTTTTCGATAAGACAGGGACTCCGCAGGAACATTTGACTTGATTGAAGGAAATGTAAGTATGGTGGATGTAAAATACATTAGCTAACTTTTTTATTATCTTATGTAAGAAAGGCGTAATGTTAATAAGAGATGATATCATGTTAGAGTTCTATATTCTAGACTATACAGAAGGTTCTAGAGAGGCGGGAAAGTAACAGTCATGAGTCATTCTATACAAAATTGTCTGTCAATCGAAGTAGTCTTTTGTATGATTATAGTCGTTGATATTATAGTATAAAAAAGGTATTAGGGTTGTGGCAAGGGTGACGCTCCTATCCCCGCTATCACCAGTAGCTCCGGCCAAAGACGATGAGCCCCCTCCACAAAAATGCCTGGAGGCATATAACATTTATGGGAAACTCTTGTATCGGCTCAGATGCCAATATTACTGAGAGGACAGAAAATAGGGAGGTTATAACGTAGTGTTATAACTAAGGTGCTGTATCTATAGCATATGTCAGTCCCAGCTCCCCACATGCAGGACAACATAAGCTAAGATACAGGCTTATTTATAGACGGATTCTGCTCTAATACCTGGCAAGAAGAATTGTGAAAGATGGATTATTTTATGGAATTTGCTCAATCTTCACAATTCATGAAACTACCAACGTTTTGTAAGGTAGGGCTTTACGAATGATAAAAAACGTCGTAAATAATCATCCACCGGTCTGTTAGCCTACCAGTACAGTCACTGTATGTAGAGGGTCTAGTCATAGTATTCAGTCTAGTAGTCTTGTCAAAGGCAGGATGTCAGTAACCCTATAACGGTCAAGTGTCTTGGCCTAGCTATACTAAGACGTCAGTCAGTCAAACCTATTTCATAATATGATAAAGAACAAATCAAAAGTAAGTAGTCAATAAAGCCTAAATCATAATGTGATATGTATTAAGTGTGACTTTAATGTCTTAAAAGTCGGTATGTGGGAACCCAGGATTAAACCAGTGTACCTAAATCCCTACTCGAATAGCTACCAAGGGTCCTCCCAGAGCTGGTTCTTATTGACGAATAAGAGTGGTGTATCAAGTGTTCAAACTTGTTATGTAATTGAGAATAAACTCTCCCTAAGCCAATTATAATACAGCTCCCAAAGCACTCACGCTAAAGAGTTCAAAATCACATACTCAACAGACACCGGTCGTAACCTGCATGACTCCCACTAACATTTGCGGGGATATGGACCTTGACCTCCCCGGGATTGCATAATAATGTGGCGTGACGATATAAGAAATGGTAATATTACAACTCAACTCTGGTCGGTATGATCCTTAGGACTAAGCTTCCCCTATAAGATACCCATGGATCACTAATAGCAAAGGGCCAAACAAATCGCGAACTAAGCTCGAATATAAATAGGGTCAACTACGTTTTGGATCTTCTCGCCGAAGCAAGGCTCAACTCTACGAAAGAGGCCAGGCGATCCGCCGCTAGTCAAATGAGTACCGCGCCGCCGATGAAGACTCAGCTACGATACTAGGTTCCTTACAGTCCCACTGCCATTAGGGGGAGATACAGTAGACACTCACGTCAGCCTGAGTTACCCATGGGTCCACAAACGGCGGGACTATACCAGGATGAGCTATATAAACTACGGACCAACACTATTGACAATTACCTCCACTATCAGTAACCCCTAAGGAACTGCAACCTTGCCAACAGGACTCCTGCCTGCATGAGTACAATTCTGAAACCTATCCCCAGAACTACTAGCCTATCTCGTAAGTACAGTCAGCCCGGAGGCAGAGACCGCCCCCCTGTCACATTACGGCAATATGGCAGACAAACCGTCTCCCCCCGATTACCACGGCACTTACCTAATATCATATAGTAATGATATATCTATTGCTAACTATACACCCCCTATCCACCTATTAAATTGACCTCATTTTCCCCCCTTTTAAGATCAATTTACTACCTACTCGGTTCCCAAAAGAATGCTTGAAGTTGTCTATAAGTAATAAATAAATTTATGACTATCAGCTGCTAACTTACCCTATACTAAATTAATGTGCAAGTATGTGTGACTGAGTGTGTAAAGTTTATGTAAACATGAATAAACATCGGGTAATAATTGCCTGAACACGGGTTTATCATCATAAAATATAAAAGCATCCACTCATAGAAATGCAATAAGTAACAAAACCAACCCAATATATTACATGCAAGTATCCGATAATAGATTCGTCTCATCACATTCACAACACATAAATGCATAATAATTAAAATAAATAAATCCCGGTGAAACCAACAAAAGGTCTCGGTGTTTTGAATATGTTCCAATTCGTACTCTTAAAGATTCGTAAATAAAACTTCCTAGGAAGTAAGTTGCATACATAACTCAGTATAGTAAAGATTGAGGGTATGATTGCACACGCAAATACGCAGCAGAAAATATGTATGTTCAGATAAATGAACACTTATAAAATTCATGAGAAACCGCACACTCACATCACGATACGATAACGTACCACCTGACTTAAATCTAACCGTACCTGTACGAAACTCATAAACTCATTATTCATAAACAAATGGTAGTTTACGCAACAATTAAACGCAAGCTTACAACTATGTAAAACCGTGAGGTAAAACGTAAAACCCGACTTAATTCTATTCATACGTGTACGAAACTCATAATTCATAAAACAAAATTATAGCTCAACGCAATGGTCAAGATATTCCGTACGAATTTGAGGGTAAACACCCAATCGCATACACTTAATGACGAATTAACACACATCCGTGTGTTCGCACAAATATTTAAGTATCACACATTATTCATAAACCAAAATTATAGTTTAACGCAAATGTCGAAATATTCCGCACAAAACAAAATATCCAAATAACATACAAGAAAGAAAAATCAACCAAAATAAAACCCTTGCAAAAATGTACATTATTATAAAAAGCACTTCAAATTCGCCTGCCTATGCTCGGTCAAAAAATATGCTAATAATTTCGCTTGACGTCTCAACCGAAATTGTTGCTATCTTTGACTCAAAATGCATTTAATATGATAATAACTTTAGTAGACTTTAGACAATTCTAGGACCAAACAGGCCTATGACTTTCTGACTCCCAAAACAAGCAACCCCCACACGGATAGCCCTACCAGTGATAAAATAAAACACTTACCCCTCGATGTCTTCAAACCTCTACGAACAGGAACCGGGTCTTGCCACAGGACGACGCGCCCGCCGCCGACCCGCACGGCCGCCGCCGATAGTCACGATTCCCTCCGCTGCAAGGACAGGAACACGCCGCCGCCGTGGTCTGCACGTTCACCGCCAGCCAGCCCTCCGTGGCGCCGTTGCTCGTTTGTCTTTGTTATCTTCAATCTAGGACCAGGTGCACGCCGTCGAGCACGCAGCGGACGGCTTCCTCCCCGTGCCCGCTGTCCCGCCGTTGACAATTGACGATTCCCTCCGCTGTAACGTGGATTTAAGTTTCATATTATGGTTCAAACTATGATCGCAGGATTCTTACCGACTGTCGGCCTAAATTAAACGTAGGTCTCCCCTAAATTTTGACTAGAACTCCTCGTACGCAAGGCAGAACTTCTGAAAATGGACATAAATCTTTCCTATTTAAAACATGACCCTTTTGTAGGTAGGCCTGGACTAACTTAATGAACATAGGACCTGTTGACTGAAATGTGACTAAACTAAGACTAAAATCTGCCTAAAATCTGACTAAATTTGGGCATAGCTTCCGCGTAGGCCCAGCCTGGACTAAATAATGGACGTAGACCTTCCCCAATTTGGTCATAAACCCTCGACTAAGATGTGACTAAAATGTGCCTAAAATCTGACTAGATTTGGGCATAGCTTCCGCGTCGGCAAGCCGCAAATGAGAATAATTGAAGAGTTCCCTAATCTGACTAATAACTGAACATAATCTCGAAAGATTTTCGCAAAGGTTCAGTTATTTCCTAACACTAGACATAGCCCGTACAGTTAGTACCGCTTTCGCAAAGGTCTAGTTTCGACGATTATTGATGGCAGCCTCCAGGGCTGGTTGGTTTCAGTGGCGCCTAGACGAACACTGAACGCTGAAATACTGGTTACATCGGGTTTTATAGACGTTTCTCCCGGTTTTTCGTATGTACATGATTTTCAACCTTATGTCCATCCTTCGATATCTCAGTCTCATTATGCACGATTCTTCATCAGGGTAAATTTCACACATTCATAGTTCCGGGACATCCTCTGATTGGAAGAAGCAAGATCACGCCACTTTCTCATTTGGCTGAATAACGCCCTTATGGCTAAAGACATACTGCCTATTTCTTTGTTTGATTTGAGGAATTTTATTTCGAGGGTAGTCCATATATCCGCCTGTTTCGTAAGTGGTGTTCCCAATTATTCAATCATAAATTCCCGATTATCTCCCATTTATGCTAAAATACCTGTTGCCCTGGCGTATAATAACACATAAACAAATTATCCTTTTAATGTCCTTTTCTAATTACTAGAAAGCTTAATTATAGTCTACCTATTTTATTATCTAATCATACAATTATTCTCCAATCCAATTTGCTCCTCCAGTAATTGGCAACATTTTTCGATAATCCAACAGTCCAAAAGTACTGCACACATATGCATATCATTGGGACGCTTTGTGATTGGTCCATAAAAAGGCGCCAATATTTTACGGTTTGCCCAAAATCAACCTTATGTCTAAGAGCAAAAGGTCTATTCCTTAGGAATCTTATCTACGGGTACTTTCGATTACTTATCTTTGCCATAGACAATCAGTTCTGTATTAACTAAGTTTTCCCATTCGAACCCGCAAATAATATTATTAATTTAGCTATCACAAATCACTTTCATAAACTCACCAATAATTTTCTCTTAATTTTCTAATCTATATAATATAATTAATCTAAATTAAAACATTATCTTAATTCCGATAATTTTCCCTAAACCATAACTTACGCGATTGTATTTGTGACATCACTTCAAATACATTCGGTCAGTTTCGATATCATTCCTTGTTTACGTTCACGTGGCGAAGAAAATTAATTAAGTATTGGAATAATCTGCAACTGTCCTATGTTATATTTATAAGTGCCATGGTTGTAAATATACCCTACCTTGAGTGCTTTCGTCACCAACGTCCATGGATAATTATACTAGGTAAGATTAATCTTCCATATCTTTTCCTAATATAATGTTTATCCAAACGCCTAACGTAATTGTTTGAGCAATGTTAGGATTTTATCCATTACTCTGCATTTCTTAGGAGCTTCAGTTCGGTTGGTTGAACTGGTAATCCTTACAATTTTTCCAGCTCTGAAACCCGTAACTGAAGATTGCAACTGAAGTTTCAAATTCTGAATGAACTGTAAATTATTTTTTAATATGTTGACGAGGCTACGTTCCGTCACATCCGTCTGTCAAGATCCTTGATCTCGGAAACGCATGTAGGTATCGAGTTGAAAATAAAACCATATACTCAGTTCAACAGTTCTTTGAAGCTGTGAAAAAATATACGGCCGTTTATGCCACAAAAAACGTAAATTTCGACACTCAAGGAAACCAAAATTCAAACGGTACTTTCCGTTGATCTAGAACTATGAAATTTGGTAAGTAATACCGTCTTAAAAGAGACAAATATAGGGAAAAATCTGAAACTATACATTTTTAATTAAATCATTAAAAAAAACTCGACTTTACTAAGGGAATCAAAATTATAGGGTACTTTAATACATGTACCTACCTACAAATTTGTATGAAACCCGCAATGGGCGAGTCCGACTCGCACTTATCCGGTGTTTTATTGATTCAACGTAAAGTGATATTTTCATTCTCAGCAGCGCCGACCTCGCGGAATAAAAACCTGGTACAGTAAACGGCCATAAAGAATGCACATCGGCAATCGTCGCATTTCCGAATACAAACGAATGCTAATTTCCATGTACATCAATTATTAGATTAATCGTTCATCAGAATTTGAATTTAGAACCAAGTACTTTATTGTTTTTTTGTTTTGATTTCACGTGGAATATATAGAGCTGTAAAACAGATAATTTAGCTTTTAATGATTTTACTGTCGGCAGTTCTTTGTAACGCAGAAGAAAATCGTACACCGTTCTTCGAACATCATAATCAAAATCGTCCATATCTAAACGAAATTGTTTTTTTGGTCTCCCATTTTTCAGAGAGCTGAACTTTGTTCCACTAGAATGTGTATCAGTGCCAGTGCCGACTTCGTTTAATAAATTGTTCAAAGTTCTTTTTGAAATTCCAGTGGCATCTGCAACTCTCCGTTGAACCTTCTTAAAATAATTACTTACATTAACATCCTCATGTTTTTTAAATTGGTCGGCTTCAGTTACAAAATAAATATTTATAAATATTGTAGATAATTTCGCGTGACTGGCAAAGTAACGGCTTACTTTCTTTTCTTATAGATGCCATAGTAGAAATTTAATTTTGTAAAAGTTTTTAGTAATTCTATATATATATTGACTTGGATATGCGACTGCACTCTCTCGCATTTGAACCACGACTGACAAAACAAACGTCATGGTGTGTGCGACACAGATATTGCTATACGAAGTCGAAATTAGCCGATTGCCTCTTTCCAAAGATCGATGTGCATTCTTTATGGCCGTTTACTGTAAGCCTTATTAAACGAAACCTGTTTGTCCGTAGCGTGAAGACTGAAGCCACAGCCAACGGCGCACTGTCACGGCTGTACATCGCCAACGCCAACCGGCACGACTCCGGCAACTACACCTGCTCGCTCGCCGACGTGGCCGCCTCGGCCGTCTCCGTGCACGTGCTCAGAGGTAACACTGTACACTACGAGTATTGTAGCGCTACTATAGCTTGCAGTGGCGTGGCGTAAAAGATATCCTTGGGCAAGCCGGTACAGATTCGGCGTACATTTTCCTTAAGAGCTGTAGGAAAAGGTGCTCAAATGCTTGATATTAGGCAAACAGGTAGGAATCGAGTTCTTTGGACGCCACGCTAGCTGGAAGCGAACACAAACGGCGACCGACGGAGGCTGCCTACGTCGGTCGCTGTTCGTGTTGGCGGTAACTTGAGTAAGTAGTTACGGCTGCACATAACAAAAAGCACACATGGGAGTGTCACCAACGAAGTTGCCAAGCTATGTAGTCTGTTGCTGCGTGCTGAAGCCACGTACACCGACATGAGTCGATAATGCTATAACAGAAATATGTAAAGAGTTAAAGATCAGCGTTTTTAATTATCTGTTTCCGAATGCAATATGTCAACAAAAGTGTCACGCTACCAACAGTTTAAATTGTTATTGGTACTTTTTAGAATAACTATAGAAGATATGCTACACTAAACTTGGATGAAAGCACAAGAGCTGAATAAATCAAAACTAATCAGTGACGAGCAATATATTTCCAAATCCCTTGTCACTGTCACTCACTATGCAAAAATTCCTATCAGATCATTCGCGCCCGCCGCATGTTGTTCATACAAGCGTGTTTGCAACTTTGCAAGTATTTTCATCGTAGCGACCACCCTGTAATCGACTGCGAGAAAATACAAGTGTAATTGACTGCGAGAAAATACAAGGACCTACGTATTTTCTCTCAGTCGATTTCAGGGTGACAGGGAGGGCTTAGGCGATCTTGCAGAACGTTCGAGGTAGTGTCAAAGGGGCTTTAGTCGGATATTTTTTGCCGTTTTTATTTTAAAATATAGATAAAACACTCGAAGTACGCTTGGCTACGTTAGAAAACCTATTTCCATTTCAACCAAAAGACACCTTAATATTATAATTTTGGTTACCTAGTTAAGTAATTATATCTTACCTCCAGATTTATGAATGTCTTGAAATATGATTTACCTAGAATACTCGTGATTAGCAACAATGTTACTAAATAGAAATTATATTCCAAGGAACTTTTTACAAGCTTTTATCTATTTATCTTTATTTCAACTTTACTTTGCATAATATAGTCCATATAGGTTTTATTGCGAAAAATTCAATCAAGTATTAAGTATTATAAGCAAAATTGGGTAGGATTAGATGGAACTGTAAACACTTTCGAATTTGTATTTTATTTGACCACAAAAATAGTATATTCCAAAACGTGCAAATTTTGTACAATATCTAGTTGTTTGAAAAAAATTGTAAAACCTAGATTACGGCAATTCGTATATGGACAGTTTTTTTTAGAAAACTCCGCTTCAACCCATTGGCTTTCGCCTAAACTTAAAAAAAAAAAAATAGGTTTGTTGTTTATCGAGTTTGTGTCTGTCGCAGAAAAAACATTAACCATTTAAAGAGAAACAAACAGATATAAGTATTTGAACACGCCCATTTATTCATTGGAAGAGTGCATTTATTGCTCTGTACAGTTGCTGAGTAGTACTTATGTCAATTTATTCTCAAGTCGGCCACTAATGTAGGACCAAAATTTATTTTTAGACCAACTTGGGGGTAGCTTCTGTTTAAAAAAAGGCATATAAAAGCACATTCAAGCCTGTAACGGCCATTATTAAGCTTAATCTGAACACTAAATTTCGTACTCGTAAATCCTTGACTCGGTAAACAGTAAAACTTAGTCTCTACCCCTTTTGTACGAGCGAACTGCTGATGTGAAAATATTCTACGTATTTGGTTAAAGGGTAAGGGGCAAGTCGAAATTTGTTAGAGGGATCTTACTTTTTACAACCGTTTCGAAGGATGGGACTGTATCTGATAAAAAGTAACGAGCTAGCGGATTGTTTTTTCATGAATCAGCAATTTTTTAGTCCATTGAATTCAATTATACAGTCTAAAATAATTGGGGGATGTGATATTCCGGCGGTGTAATAGCTGACAGCGGATTGTCAAAGCGGGATTGAGCACCAGCATTTTACGAGACAAAAAATGCAATGATATTATAACTGATGCTGTTGTATAAGTGTATACCCACGTTCGTTCAGTTACTAGAAATTTGTTAGAATTCATAGTACATAAAAAGCACGCAGGGTGGAACATCTGTGAAAATATTTGACCGATCAGGAAATTCAAACGGAATATCACCATTTCTTTAAAAAAGACAGCACCCTGAAAAGAGTCATTTGTCGCTCGATCGCTTCCAAGATATCGAAGAATTAAATAGGTCAGACATATGAAAGACGCTCGGTTGGATTGAAAATTGATTCCACATCAGAAGAAAGTTGATTGCCGGGATATGATTTTATGACGGTTTACGATTGATTTGTGATGTTGAGAAATGTTTTGATTGAATTGATTAGCATAGTTTTAATTCATGTCGAATGTTAAATTCATATAGTGCTACTGGGTTTGTTATATTGTAAATATAACAATGAACTGTAATATGATTTTATAATTTTTTGAATGTGTAGCTAAGAGGCCCTTCCTGGGCGTCGAAATAAAAAACTTATCTTATGCTCAATGGGGATTAAAGAGACGCAATCAAAGTAAGTTACGAGGTATAACATATGCCCACTGTCAAGTTTAGTTATCAGTAGTCATTAATGGTTGTAGTCTGACCCGTTCGCGGGACAATGATATCCTTTAGGAGACATGCGCGGAGCCGAAGCCAACGCGTAGAGGCTCTTTCGACAATTTAATGAAAGGCAAAGTGTAAACCCAGCGGATGCTATCTCTGTCCGTGTCATAGGACGCACACAGAGATAGCCTCCGCTAGATGCGAGGACTATTGTGGACTGAGGGGATCTAATTCTACTGGACTATAGTAGTGGAAATATGAATAGAAAACTGGGCTATTGATTGAGACATGGCGTCGTCTGTCAGAAAAAAAGTGTCTCATGGCTATGATGACACTAACAAACGGTGACTTGCCCTCTGCTAGATGGGCCCCTGTTAAATATCGCTATTTAACTTATTTGCATTATAAAAAAGGCCTAGGGGCAACACCGGTGCGGCAACACCGGCGGGGGGCTGCAGGGTGTCGAGAGGTGTGCTGCGCTTTCTCCGAAGGTACTCGTGGCGTTATGCCCTTTAAGACTTCCACGCCTGGAGTACGAGTATATAGCTCTCGCGACTCCACTCTGGACGGCCGGTTAAGGCAAGCCAGAGGCGGAGGTCCTTCCACTCTTACCCATGAGCCCTCCCTAAGAGCTCAAAGTACTTGTATGGCATTGGTTCCTAGTCCGTTTCACCCATTATCCTATTCAATACCTTATAATACATTGTCCTATTGTGAAACGGATATAAATGAGTAAAAAAATATATTTCTTACAAAAAAAATAATTTTCATAAAATATGGTATTTTAATAATTTTATAATATTATTTCCGAATTATTTAAGGACAGTTAACGAGTTTCTCAGCTTTAAACTACAGTATGTACATAGGTAATACTTCAAAGTTAAACGTCCGTTTCATGGCGTATCTCCCCTACCTTGGGTACACTGTTACAACCCTTAAGCTTATTACGTTTATTGTATTATTTCGTATATTTGTGTAAGATTGTCTTCATATGGAAAGAAAATATTTACATATTTATTCGATTTATCCATGTATTTAATCTTATTGCAATATGTGCTATGTACTTTATATGAAAGAAACATTTTGTCTCTTCATTGGTTTTTTAATGCGGGTAAATTACACCACATTATACTCGTATGTTACATATATAAGGTCCAAATTTATTAGTTGCAGATATTTTTACAGCTCATAGTACTCGGTCTCTGGAGTATATTAAAGCATGAAACATTATAGCTTTCACGATGTTTTTTTGGAAAAAAGGAAAAACAAATTTGCTACGTAATAACACCCTGTTAATGTGATGTGATTACTAAATGAAAACTCATTGAACAGATTCTAGTAGCTCTTTTACGTACCACTTCACTGTAACTGGCCACTTCACGTCGGTAAATCCCATCCTAATGACATTTGCAGTTTTCCCGCCGAACCGTTACGACATTTACGACAAACAATTGTTGACATGACGATAATGTTATTGTGACATGTGATAATGCACATGGTGATTTTTTTTAGACGAAATTATAATTAATTTTTTTGTTAGGCAAATGAAATCAAAAAAGTTATATGAAAAGATTTCTTGATTTCTATTTAAAGTTAATTATTTTAATGTAAAGTATGATGTGTTAAAATATCTACAACTAATAAATTAGGACCTTATATAGATACAAGAAATCAAAGTACTCAGAAAAATTAAATGGCACTCACCTGTGTACAGACCGGGAATCGAACAAACATCTGGATTTCCGGCCCAGCCACTCGCCTACCGTAGCACCCACTAAGCGCCCTCAACTTTGCCATCTACTTCCTTCCTTGTATTTCAGGCACCGGACGTTGAAATTGGTAAAAAAATGTTAATATAGCACTAGCTTTTACCCGTGGCTTCGCTTGTTATGCCAAGGGAACAACTAATATCACAGGTAAACTACTATCCTATGTTTAAATCCAAGACTTAATCTACTTGTATGACAATTTCAACTCGAGTCATCCTATTGTTACCGCGTTAACTAGTAACATACATCTTAATACTCGTATCTAAATCTTCTGACATCCAAACATCTTCACAAACTTTGAAATTTATAATATTTAAAAGTAGGATGGATAGGAGCCCTACGTCCAGCAGTGGACGTCCGTGGCTGATAAATAGCAGAAAGGTAGGAAGGATAGTAAGAAGTAGGATAGGTAAGTATTTGAACTATGCCGGCTTGAATACGGTTACATATTCTTATGTATGTACGTACACATCTAGTCATCATAATTGTACGTATTGTACGAGTACAACTTTAACTATATACTCCCATCGAACTGCTGTGTTTTGTTGAACAAAGATGGTTTTATTCTTGCTTGAATTACTCCAGTTGTCGTGTAATATAATTCTCTGAAAGGAATTTAATGAGAAATAAACAAGTCTTAGATGCATACTTCGATAATTGAGAAAGTCGAGAATCTGCTGACTTTTCTACAACGCTTCGTTCAGTTTCCTGGACAAGGAGGTAATTTAATTAAGTTCTAAGTCTGATAGAAAATAGGAAATTGACTTGCTTTGCGAAAATTGGAGGAAATATCTAGCTCAAATAATCTTTACGTAGTAGAAAGGGTCACATTGAGTGCCTGTGTTCACCGTGGACAGTTCATATTTGTGTTCAATTTTTACAAAAGTTGGAATTCAATTAAAACTGTCTACGGGGCTTAAAAAGTATCGATCGCATATTTACGCCGAGCCTGTAGCTCGGGCCGCAAATATTTGCGATCTCGGCCTTTTTAGGGTTCCGTACCTCAAAAGGAAAAACGGAACCCTTATAGGATCACTCGTGTGTCTGTCTGTCACAGCCAATTTGCTACGAAAGTACTGGACCGACTGAGTTGAAATTTGATACATAGACTAAAGTCAATAGGTAACCCAAACACGGACGTGTAACGGAAATATGCGAATTTTAAACATAGGGGCCACTTCTGGAGGGTTAACTAAAAAAAATAAAAATAAACGTTAGCAAATGGGTAGGGGTCGGGTTGCATAAAGTTTAAGGTCATATTTTTGATACGCATACGAGGATTCGTCATACTCATCATTACGCATACTGTAAATAGTCATACATTTATGCGCATAACGATTTTAATCATAATGTTTATGGACATACTGTGTAATGGGCATATAGTTGATATGCATACATTTATTGAAGCATACTTTATAATGGGCATACATGGATTGCTCATACAACACTTTAACCATACTAAGTAAATGCATAAAATGCTAAACGCATAAATAGGTTGCTCAAACAACACTTTAACCATACCAAGTAAATGCATAAATTGCTAAACGCATAAGCCCAATTTTAAAAGTTTTTTTAAAAGTTCTCTTTTATGTTGCGTCACAGTTCTAACCTAACCTAACCTACTTTTCTGGCAGCGATTTGGTTCTGTGTGAGGTCACAGTTCTAACCTAACCTAACCTACTTTTCTGGCAGCGATTTGGTTTTGTGTGAGGTCACAGTTCTAACCTAACCTACTTTTCTGGCAGCGATTTGGTTCTGTGTGAGGTCACAGTTCTAATCTAACCTAACCTACTTTTCTGGCAGCGAATTGGTTTTGTGTGAGATAACAGTTCTAACCTAACCTAACCTACTTTACTGGTAGCGATTCGGTTATGTGTGAGATAACAGTTCTAACCTAACCTACTTTTCTGGCAGCGATTCGGTTATGTGTGAGATAACAGTTCTAACCTAACCTAACCTACTTTTCTGGCAGCGATTTGGTTCTGTGTGAGGTCACAGTTCTAATCTAACCTAACCTACTTTTCTGGCAGCGATTTGGTTCTGTGTGAGGTCACTAATATTGTGTAATGAGTAGAAATTAAAAATACTTCAATAATATAAATCGTTTCTTTTTTGAAGAACCATCGCAAGTCCATTATCAAAATTTATGCAATACGATTGTTATAATCATCAATATTATGGCTTGATAAATGTATGAAATTTACAATTATTACTAAAACCACTTATAATCATCAATGTAATGGCTTAATAAATGTATGAAATTTACAATTATTACAAAAACGACTTATAATCATCAATATTATGACTAAATAAATGTATGACAATTTACATTATGGTTAAACCAATTATGACTCCGTATAATTATGACACGGAACCATTATGCCATAGGACAATTTATGCCAAAAAAAAATATGAGCATCAACTTTATGCTTAAACTGTTATGACAATTAATAATATGACAATAGTTGTTATGCAACCAGACGGGCCCCCTTAGCGAATATATCGTGGGACATATTAAATAAAATATATTGCAATATATAAATATGTGCAATAAATTATAATTGTGTTGTATTATTTTGAACGTACGGAATCCTCTCCACGTGAGTCTAACTCGCATTTGTCCGGTTTTTTTGTTTTACCACCCTAGTTGTGTAATTCACTAATACGCTTCACGTTATACTACACACTTAAAGGTCGTTAACGTAAAATATATTGATATTACTCGACATGAATCAAATATAAAGAATTTTAGATAATTCGTACCCTTGGTCAAATAACGTCACATGTGACTTTACGTTCAAAGTTTTTTTATTGCTCTAAAGTCATACAAATCATACTAACTACATGATACACACAGATCCTGAAAAATTGTCATTTTGCAGATATGACGTTATTTGACCAAGGGTACGAATTGATATATCTACATGTTGACACTACTGAAAATGAGTACAGACAGAGTGTCATTATATTGGGGCTAAAAGGAAGAAAGCTCTCCAAACGAAAAAAAACATACAAAAGTGGGTAATAACGCTGTTACAAATACATCGAAATCTGGGGGTATAGCAGTGCCCCCGCCAAGTCGAGCAAAACAAGGCACGGCCGTACTATGCTTTTCTCGAAGCCATTCAGGCCATTTTCAACCTCCTGTAATTTTGTGCTGGCTAAAGCTAGAACCCTGAATTTTAACGAGGAAGGCCTACAACCATACCTTTGGGTTCCGGATCACCTTTGGCCACCCTAGTGGTATGGTCCAATAATCATCCAATAATCCAGTATCCGCACCAGTTTGAGTACTGGTGTATTGCTCTTCATGTCTTTCTTTACACAATCTAAATGTCGCAGTGATAATAAACGAAGTTACACGATAAATTCCCAAAGAGCCACGTAATTCCGTACATTCTCTAAAGATGACTGACAATTCATCCCTCAACGTCATATTTCCTCCTTTTAATCTAAACTGCCTGCATTACTCAAAAAGGATCGAATACTAAATGGTCAGTCATAACTAGCGCCCTCTCTGCGACTTCATCCAAGCCAATAATCAGATATTTTTGGCTAATGTAACGTTGTTATTTTATCACGATACGACACGGCCGTCCTGACCAGTCACACGTCCTCGTGTGACAGTGTGACTCTTCTGTAACATGAGATAGCAAAAGGACAGAACCTCTATTCACCGACTCGGCCGTTTCCTGACCACAATTTGTACTTCACTACTTAATTAAACTTTAGCAACAATAACTACTTACTGTCATTATAACAAAAGAAAACGGAATCGGATACGGTTTGGCATGTGTTGTGTCTACTGAGTGTGATATGAACGTCGTTCTCTGGAATAAGCAGAGGGTTATGGCACCGAGGTGCTCCAATTGTCGTCCTCTGAATAGAGGGATATGGCACCGAGGTGCTCCAACCGTCATCCTCCAAAATAGAGGGTTATGGCACCGAGGTGCTCCAACCGTCATCCTCCAAAATAGAGGGTTATGGCACCGAGGTGCTCCAACCGTCATCCTCCGAAATAGAGGGATATGGCACCGAGGTGCTCCAATCGTCGTCCTCTGAAATAGAGGGATATGGCACCGAGGTGCTCCAACCATCATCCACCGAAATAGAGGGATATGGCACCGAGGTGCTCCAATCGTCGTCCTCTGAAATAGAGGGATATGGCACCGAGGTGCTCCAACCGTCATCCTCCGAAAGAGAGGGATATGGCACCGAGGTGCTCCAACTGTCATCCTCCGAAATAGAGGGATATGGCACCGAGGTGCTCCAACCGTCATCCTCCAAAAGAGAGGGATATGGCACCGAGGTGCTCCAACCGTCATCCTCCGAAAGAGAGGGATATGGCACCGAGGTGCTCCAACTGTCATCCTCTGAAAGAGAGGGATATGGCACCGAGGTGCTCCAACCGTCATCCTCCGAAAGAGAGGGATATGGCACCGAGGTGCTCCAACTGTCATCCTCTGAAGAGAGGGATATGGCACCGAAGTGCTCCAACTGTCATCCTCTAAAAGGGAGGGATATGGCACCGTGGTGCTCCACTGTCATCCTCTGAAAGAGAGGGATATGGCACCGAGGTGCTCCAAACGCGTGTCTATGTTCTTTTTGTTATTTAAGTACAAACTGTATACGCTTCCGATACGCAAAGAAACGGACATTGCTCATTGAATTACAACATGACTCCCATAGGTACGTTTACTCTACATTTGCTACGTTGCTGGGTTAGTTTAACATGCTACCCTTGCCTGCGTTCTCCTTGCTCGTAAACTGTGTTCTCCGTGCTCGTAAACTATGACACGTAGTGCCTTTTCCTAGACCGTCGCATTTAAGATTACATGAAAATTATGACATACCAAATCTTCGAATTTATGTGGGGCAAGTAGCTCCGTATCCCACTTCTGATGACGAGGAAGGCCTACAACCATACCTTTGGGTTCCGGATCACCTTTGGCCACCCTAGTGGTATGGTCCAATAATCATCCAATAATCCAGTATCCGCACCAGTTTGAGTACTGGTGTATTGCTCTTCATGTCTTTCTTTACACAATCTAAATGTCGCAGTGATAATAAACGAAGTTACACGATAAATTCCCAAAGAGCCACGTAATTCCGTACATTCTCTAAAGATGACTGACAATTCATCCCTCAACGTCATATTTCCTCCTTTTAATCTAAACTGCCTGCATTACTCAAAAAGGATCGAATACTAAATGGTCAGTCATAACTAGCGCCCTCTCTGCGACTTCATCCAAGCCAATAATCAGATATTTTTGGCTAATGTAACGTTGTTATTTTATCACGATACGACATATAGCATAATAAGACTTAGATACATTTTTAATATCATTCAATTTGAATTTGTAGTTTAAGAACTATTGCACGTCAAAGTTCCTTAGTTTTGTCACTGACTGACTGATGATCATCATAATTCTAAGGTACTTCTGGCAGACCCACACGCTCCAAATTTGAAAACATAATTAGCTGTTAGCCTATCATGTTACGCAAAACCTAAAAATATTGCAATTTCAATACAAACTGCATAAGTACGTTTGAGATGAAAAAAGTTTTGAGATGTAATGTTAAACCAAGTCAGTACCGGGGCCCGGTGACAACAGAACTCGATTTTCACCGACTTGCCTATTATTTAACCGTGGAGTAACATATTTTATAGTTCTCAAATAAAGAATCCTATTACTTCTCGTCCTCCCCTTATCCCCTTATATTATATTATTATTATTATTGACAGGTAAACACGTTCTGTCTCTGAAACACAAGCTCATCGACATGTGTAATAGGGATGACGACTGGGTTAAAACTATATACTTCTATTTAGTCCGTCAATTAGATTATGGAAAAATATGGGACACATATTTTGTTGGTTTATCAAAATATTAAAAATCGACAAAGTTATAGATCATCAAACTTCTGGAGTGGAGACTTCTAAGCACTCTATCCTCGTAAATTTTTGTTTGTCAAACAAAAGAAAAAATACGTGTACAATATTTTTTAATAATTTAACTGACGTACTAAACAGTTTTTCTTAGTCGTCTAGCCCATTGTGTGTCCTGCCCATCCTACTCTACGGTCATGATCCCTAACCAAGTTACAGATGTCCAAACTAAAGTTTTGTCTGTGAGCCATGGAACGCAGTACTGGGTGTGTGGATGTTTGACTGCATTAGAAATATCGATTTGCGTTCCACATAGAGTTCAAATTGCCGATGTGGGAACGAATGCTGCTAAACTTAAATGGACCTAGGCTGGACATGTCTGCCGAATGTATCCGAACCGACGGGCCATGATAATTACCCACTGGACCCCAGAAAACTGATATTGGAACTGAGGCAGACCAAAAACGAGATGGCGGTACAACCTGGCCGGAGATAGGGACAAGTTAGAAGGAGAGATTAGAGGCCTTCGCCCAGTAGTGAGACACCAAAAAGGCTATAAAATAAAAATAAATAAAATAAACTTAATTTATTTCTGTAAGTAGGCCCTCAAGGCAGAGTTGGGCAAAAATTTAGTTGACTAAGAATAAGAATAAAATTCCAAATTTTATTCTCAATCAAAATATTTGAGTAAGATTGAAAATCATGAGCAAGTTATTCTGATTTGATTTAAAATGATTAAATCATTTCATTTTTATTCTTAATGACAAATCAAATTTTGATTAATTTATTCCGACAGACTATTAGTTAAACTAACGTTTTAGTTGACTTATTAATATTTAGAATAAGATTGATTTTATTCTTCTTATACATTTAGTTCACTGATTGCACTTGTAATTTGAACTATTTCTCATACTTTTAATGTTCAGTTTTTTTTAACCATGAATAAATATGACACACAACCTATGGCATAGTAATTAGGTAGCTTCGAGATTATCTGATGATGAATGGAACCAGGAGGTAGGTAGTGGAACTCTTCAATGGCTATTGGTAAGACCTTCAATTCAAGTATGGATTCATTTCGCTTGTGGTAAAGGGTACATAGGGTGTAATGTGTACATAGTATAGTATACATTACACTATACGGCGATGGTCAGCCAGCCAGGAGGTGGGTAGTGGAACCCTTCGTAGAGTCTTAGTAAACCCCTCGAGTTTGGGCTTATTTGATTTGTTGTAAAGAGTCCTATGCATTAAATCCTGTGGTGATGGTCTAGTGATGGATCCAGGACGTGGGCAGTGGTAATTTTAGTAAATCTGTCAAGTTTGGGCTCATTTTATTTGTTGTAAAGAGTTATACTCGTATGCATTACACTCTATGGTGGTGGTCTGACGATGGAGCCAGGTGCTGGGTAATGGTACTCTTTGAAGGGTTTTAGTAAACCCCGCGAGTTTGGGCTCATTTGATTTGTTATAAACAGGCCTTAACTTTTCGTGATTTTAACAAGCGTGACGTGTATAATTTAAAATGTCTTTATTATTTAGTACAACACTAAAAAATATTGATTGTACAACCAGAGATCGATTCAAAATATCAATCGACTAAATTTCACGGTTAAATCTATATTAAATAAAACTACGTAGTCGCTCGTTTTTGCATTTTTTATTTAACTTGCAATATAGATGACGACGTACGACGAGTAGGTATGTACATTGTAGGTACTCGTATGCGTACGTTCTAACTATGTTGGTTTGGGTGGAATCTTGCCACTTATATTGAAGCAGATATCTTCAACCGATTGAGCTAAAATTATGTATACAAGTTTAATTTGAAACGCTTGAATGAAAATGCAATATAATGGGCCTTAATATTACGATAAATAACGAAAAACTGCAATGCACAATGTTTACAAGTCGCAAACAATAGTAGGTAAATAGGTAGGCAGGTGCTCTATTCATAATTATTTTGATACTTTCAGTACTAGTTCTATACGATACTGAGTAAATCTTAGATATAGATATTATCAATATTTTGTTGTCTCTGTCATTAGTAAATCTCTTTTTAGTGTCACGCGGCGACAAAACAATGGGATAATCCTACTTACCTGGAAGTTGTTTGTTGCATTTTGGTGCAAGTCTGCCGCCATAACGCAAAAGGGCACAACTAACATTTTTTTTTGACACTGAGTTGTATACATATTCGGAATCAGTGAAATTTACTGATTCCGAATATGTATAGAACTCAGTGTCGAAAAAAATGTTAGATGTGCCCTTTTGCGTTATGGCGGCAGAAGTGCCGACGAATCTTCTAAAAATAACACGTTCTACTTCTATTTAATGAAACATCTGCATGTTGTTTTCCGTTCAATTTGCTTCTAACATTATTTGCGGAAAAATAGTCTAACTAATAAGTCGATTAAAAAGTTTAGTTGACCGAAATCAATCGGCAGCTAATTTAGTTGCAACTAAACTAGTTGCACTCTATACAGCTAAGATTGATCAGTCGTCGTTTTCAATCGTCCGTCGCAATTAATTCTGTTAATCTCAATCGTTAATCGTTAGTCGATTACATTTTGCCCATCTCTGTGTACAACTTAGTTTTTAGAGAAGAAATAAAGTAGTTTTTCTTACAATTATGAAGGAGGTAACATTTTTCCAAATCGGTCTAGCTGTTTTAAATTAATCGGGGAACAAACCTACATAAAAATTGCTCTTTGTTTTGAAGTCGGTTAAGACTGCAAACTTATTTCTAATAAGAAATGCACGAGAAACTAAGAAAAATACCAAGATCGCTATATGTGTGCCTCTAATATTTTAAGAGTTCCCTCGGTTTCTCCAAGGTCTCATCATCAGATCCTGATTTGGTTGCAATGGGACCACCTCGGAAGTATACCCTTTCAAACAAAAAAAGAATTTTCCACATCGGTCCAGCCGTCTTCGAGTAATCGCGTAACAAATATAAAAAATAAAATAAAAATAAAAACATATAGACGAATAGAGAACCGTCCTTCATTTGAAAGTCGGTTAAAAATGCATAGAACTCATTAAAACGAGCCCACTTCCATGTTCCATCATCAGTTCAGTTCAGCTTGCTGATGTGATGCCTGTGTGCAGGAGTGAGTGAATAGTGGAACACGAAATACAAGATATTGCTACTACATTACTTACTAAGCCTATAGACGGGATAACAATTTCAATTTCGATAAATAAATCAATCAGAGGAATTCATTTTAACTAAAAAAATCATGATTGAATTTATTTGATTGGTGATTAAATTAGTTTTACTCAAATTTTTGAGTGAGAATAAATCTTAAGTGATTTAATCATTTCAAATTTAATCTGATTGAAACTGAAGTGATTTAATCATTTCAAATTTATTCTGATTGAAACTGAAATGATTTATTCTCACGATTTTTTATTCTGATTGACGATATTAGTCATGAGTGCCCAACACTGCCTCAAGGGCTCTTTTACATGTCTTTCTTACATTATTTTATCTTCTTTTTTCCTTTTCTTTTATAAAAAATACACATAATTATTCTGAGTTTGAACACATTCACAATTTTTTTTAATTTAACTTGCTGAATTGTTAACTTTGTAACCCGTTAGTAGTTATACCACAAAACCTCAAATGTGGAATTCTGTTTGTCTCGGTAAAAAAGATAATTGGCTAAGTATACTTTGTTGACCTCATTACGTTAGGCCCTACCTTCCCATTCTGTTATTAGGCAGTGGGGACTTTTACGAGCATTTTGGTACAAATATTTTTTTGCGTGCCTTACCTTTTGTCTCTAGTGTTCTTGGTTCAGATTCAGGCATATTTTCACGTTTTCAAGGCTAAGATAACATCTTGAATCGTCTGAGCGCGCCTTTTTGTAAGCGAAAATTTAGCTTTTAAATATTTACGAAAAGGATAGGTAAGTATTTTAGGCGCAATAAAGAATATAATGTTATACGTGGGTTTATAGTACATTACACAACTAGGGTGGTAATACAAAGAAAGGCCGAGATCGCAGAAGTTTGCGGCCCGAGCTGCAAGCGAGGGACGTAAATAGCTTTCTTTATTACCTCCCGTGTCGTGTAAGGTCAATGTGACTAATTCCGTCTGGTGGGGCAATTCCGTACAGCGGTTTTTACGGCTAAACTATAATTCTAACAAACTTCTAATTTCGTCAGTTAGTGTGAAAAGTTTCGCTCCTGTGCCAGTGGAGTCATCATGTGCATACTATTGTTTGTTTGGCCGCAAAAACCGCTGTACGGAATTGCCCCACCAGACGGAATGAGCCATATTGACCTTACATCATTTTATGCCTACACTTGGCCAAAAAGCGGCCAGGTGTGGCATAAATAAAATTGTAGTTGAAGGTAAGTTTCTTATAAATTGAACAAAAAAGTAAATATAAGGTTTTTTCTCGTCCAGGTTTTAGTTTTTTTTCTGGGTATACTAGCTTATGCCCGCAACTGACTGCGGTGTAAAATATTACTAGTATTAGGTATTTATTTAAGTACACTTGAACGTATATAATAACGGATTAAATAGCATAATATATATTTATTTGCATATTTTTCTATAATTACTGCAATACAATATATATGGAAATATTTAAGATGCCTTAATAATATGAAATGTTTATCAATTTAGGTTGTTTTCTCTGTGATTCAATCCGATGCTTGATGTTTTTTCAACGTTACCGTTGAGTTCAGGACTGTTGTGGTGTAATAGTATCCAGTTGCATTTTTTTTAGAAATATTGTGTCAAATTTCACTCTAAATTGCAAACATTGTATTCGACAACATGCAAAACAAACCAAATGAAACCAAATATTATCTTTTCATCGTTTTAAACTAATTCACAACTGTTATATCCTTCAGTTAGTTGGTTCATATTATCAATACTTTTATTATAATCACAATTGAAAACAATCAAAATTTTCCAAGGCTTCTTAAATCAGAACCTTTAGCTTGATGGAATATTATAAATAAAGCATGAAATGACACCTAAATGCATTTATTTTAGCAAAAGTAAGCTGTAATTTGGAGCTGTTCTTATATTTCTTCTAAATAAACACTGTAGCACATTTCTCTGTTGCATAGCATTGTAAAGATTAAAGGAACGTTTGCAAAACCTTTTGTGATTCGTTCACACGACGTATCGATTTGTGAATCTCTTGGGTCTTCAAAATTGGCACGTACTTTCTTTGTGACTTTGTTCAATAGAGTGATTTGTTTGTATAGTCGAGTTCATCATTATCTGAGCAAAGATTGGACCAAAAACAACTGAACAAGGCCCTATTGTCAGAAGCATAAAAACTTGATCAGATATTTTTGAGCCGATTTTTGCTCAGATAATGATGAACTCGACTGCAAAAACGCAACGTACGTCACGTACTTGGTCATTTTTTTTAAATGTACGGTTAGCCGAAACTTAACCAATGTTTAAATACCGTCTAACCTGTCAGTTGATGGCGAAAAATATGGCGTTTGAATCTCTCACTCTATCACTAATCGTCAGTTTTGATGACCTGTTAACTGCAAGTTAAGAGGACATTTTAAGTAAAGAAGCGCACTTACGCCAGAGTAGTATTTTAAGGAGGAACGTTTCAGAGAATTTTCATACAAATTCCACATTCTGTATGGGAACCTTATTATTTATGCAGATATGCTCGATTTTAATAATTGGAATAGGTAGATATACCTATTACAATTATTAAAATCGAGCAAAATACGGCAAAAAACACGTTTTTTGTATGGGTACCCCCTTTAATTCTTGATTTAATTTTCTGTTTATTAATTGATCTTTTAGCAACAATTAAAATACACATTCTGTGAATTTGAAGTCTCTATCTAGGTATATGTATTGGTTCAAAAGACAGTACTGTGACTGATCGCACAAACACGTTTCATGTATGGATACCCTCTTTTATTTTGAATTTTATTTTGTTTTTATTATTTGTTGTTTTGTTTTGTGCTAGCTAAAGCTAGAACCCTGAATTTTCAGGGATATATAGGGCTCAATTAGACTCATGTATATTCTCAATAACATTCAATTTGAACGTGTAGTTTAAGAACTATTGCACGTCAAAGTTCCTTAGTTTTGTCACTGACTGACTGACTCATCATCATAATTCTAAGGTACTTCTAGCAGAAGCAGACCCACAAACTCCAAATTTTAAACATAGTTAGTTTTTAGCCTATCAAGTCCTAAAAAACCTAATATTGCAATTTCAGTCACAACTGCACACATAAGTTTGTAATCCTATACAAATACAAAGTTAGTTTTGCAGTTCAAACTGGAAAAAGAATGGATTGGAATGTAATCAATAAAGGAAGATCACTTACAAAAAGGAATGAGATCCCATTAAAAACATTACATGTAAAAAGATGCAAGTCTCGCAACGCAGTTCTTTTACAATAAGAATGTTTTGAGATGTAATGTTAAACCAAGTCAGTACCGGGGGGGTGTCCACAGAACTCGATTCCCACCGACTTACCGACCCTTAACAATACTATGTCGTACTTTATATATATGTATATAAATTCTTCTGAGCGTGTGTTTGACACCTAATTCCTCATAAAAGGCTGGACCGATTTGGATAAAATTGTTTATCTATGTATATTTGAATGGGTCTCTGGATGGTTCGAAAATACAATTGAACCCGGTAGATGGCTTGGTGACTGCGTTTGATACAGGATGGCCGGAAATTCGATGTATTCCTTGAAAGGGGTTATTCTATAGGCTGATTTGCAATCACTTAAGTCTAATCAACTAGGGGCCACAACTCATTGGTTTTCAAGCTATTTGAGTTTTTAGTTTTTTTTTTGAAAACCCGTCTTTTGATTTAAAACCGGTAATCGTGTAAAATCTACTGATATTGAGAATAAAAAATAGAATTGCACTAAATGTGTCACTAAAGTGAAAAGAGTGATAATAATGGAATGTATAGCTCTCAAAGAAAAAATCAAACAACTTGAAAATTAATGAGTTTTGACCCCTGGTTGATTGGACTTAAATATTGCAAATGAACTATTAGGCCGTTTCAAGGAATACGTCGAATTTCCGGTCCACCTGTATATATATATCGATACCTTTAGACTCAAAGGGCGTAAGCGCCGTAGGTTCTAATGGCGTTTACACCCTTTGAGTCTAAAAGTATCGATATGTCGAAGGTTAGGAAAGTTGAAATGGGACACTCCGTCATTTCGCTTCTCTATGGAAAATCAGCTCTAGGTCTCGCAATGGTTTATGTTTCCCAGGAGCTAAAAATAACTGTATGAGTGTGCATTTTTAAATTTAACTTCAAAGTTATTAACTTTTTAATGCAATCGAAGTTGTGGGGAAAGCTCTTATTCTTTATTCTCTCTTACTTTATATAATACTAGTAAATTAAGAGAGATAACCTTAACCAGGTTACCTAAGGTTACCTTCACCGATCATATATTCTTAAGTGCTTATTTAGGGCAAAAAAGTAAGAGCTTGTCATCGCCACTTTGGGACTAAGGTAAATCCGAATTGAAATATCTATCAATAATTGAGTTATGTAATTTTCAAAGGTATACCTTATGTGGCATTTTTGTATTTTCAAAATAAAATATTTAGTTGGATTTTTCTGAGAAATCCTCAATAGTGAACAATTTATCTAGAGTGAACTGTAACGTGGTTTCCTCAATAGATCGCTACTGGTCAATGTGGCATATAATTTATATATCTAACTATCAACCACGGACCGCCACTGATGGACTCTAGTAAATCGGGCTTCTATGGGCGCTACGATATTACCAAAATATCTCTGTATTTCCCCACTACACCGTGTCATAGGGTGTCCCTTATTAGGCATAATTTAAAACTCCTATTATGAAAATGCATAACAGTCTAGGCATACGATGATTGAGCATACCGCTTAAATGGCATAATAATAAAAACAAGTTAATGTGCATACCGATTGATTTGACATACCAGAAATTAGCATAATATAGTTAGGTGTATACCGAACGCATAAAATGATGGGTTCGGTATAAATGCGCGTTTTTGAAAAATAATTCTAAATTCATACCCATTGTTCACAGAATCCTTACCTTTTGGGCTGCTATTGCCAAAAAGTAGGTTAGGTTAGAACTGCGACATTTACAGAAACGAACTGCTTCCAGAAACGTAGGTTAGGTTAAGTTTGAACTGCAACCCTAACAAAAGAAACTTGCAACGTCCGATTTGGCGTATTAAAATTATAATTTTTAATATTTATCAAATGAAATGAAATAATTTATTTCTGCAAGTAGGCCTGAAGGGCTCTTTCACATGTCTGATTCTTTTGGCGCTTCGGCAAATGACGTTCTGGTGAGAAGAAGCGTTGGAAGAAACTCACCAGTTTCTCTTTTCAAAAGCATTACAATAATTGTTAGAATATTACATGCAATTTCATTAATACAATGCATCAAACAAATAATTAACTAAAATACATTTCAATAAACATAAAACTACATTTTTTAGACATGTAAAAAGTCTCAAGGCGCATGCAAAATAATGTTACACATAGTCAATGTTATTAATGGTATGCGAATAAAGCATTTTAATATTATGAGAATATACAATGATGCTTAATAACAGTATGCGTTGTCATAATAGGAAGATTTACTGTATGCGTTTTAATATAGACCCCGTGTCATACCATAAACGTATCAGATACGGTATGACAAATGCCAATCGCTGACGGGAAATGCTAGTAGGCATAGTGTCATACTTTTCAATACAAAGAATATTTATATTGCCTGAAACGTTTTTAGTACGGTCATGGTATGATACGGTGTAGTGGCCAGAGACCTTAAAGACGCACGCGACACGCATTGTGCGATCCATACTGGTTCTTGCTCATTCTTAAAACTTAGCTTGTAGTGCGTTCGTACACGGCGCGCACACATTCAAGCTCGCGATGTACCTTTTGTAGAAAGAAAAAACACTGTACTATACAGTGATGTTACTGTTGCCTAAATGCTTTAAAATTTCATTAAGAAAAGAAAAATAATACGTTAAATTAAATCTAAAAAAGTCCATCCATTGAAAAATTAAACATACAAATTACAAACTATTAAGCTTTAAAACTAAACGGCTTAACTAAAAGTATGCCGGAACTTCGTTCCGTATAATGAAAATACTTTTCCACGGCATTGAGTATTCACTCGTTTTGTTTTAATAATTGAAACCCATTGACTTCCCGCGACCGCAAACAAGCGAATCAAAAATTAATCATGGAAATGCACGAAAGTTGGGAATTTTTAGTAGCCGAGTTGTATTTATCGGTATCATGGGGACAGTAACATCGCCTGGTATGAATTCACAGGGTATAACGCACGTATAAAGGGAGCGAACCATTTTCGCGTTGACAGTTAATTTGCAACGTGATTTACTTGTTTATTTAAATATAATACACACGTGTATTATTTAAGTAAAAGTAGCACACGCCTTGCTACAAGACACAAAGATAAATGTCTGTCAATGTTTCTTTTGTTTCGAAATTTGTAACTGGTCAAGAAAAGCTCGAGGAAAGCCCCTTCGTGCCATATAAAGGTGATTAATGAGGGTTATAGAGGCCAATAACTGGTTACTCTAGATCTGCAACTGTTATCATGCACACAATGAAATTATTCCTAGTTTGTTGCCAGTATTTAAAATCGACGATCAGCAACTAAATAACATTTTATTTTTATTAATCAGCGCCTCTAGCAAAAATACAAATACAAAAAAATGAGAACAATTGTAAGCTAAATGCGAAAGGGTTGATTCATATACAACTTGTTACCTTTTTCACTAGAGTTTTTTTTAAACACTTGTTATTATCATAATAACGGGTATATTAAACCTTGTTTATTGTTCACAGGAGAGAATCCGTTAGCGATGCAGCGCGGTGGCTCGGTCGCTATTACACATCCATCGCTGGCGGTCCTCGCGGCGTTCGTCAGCTGACACCTGGCCGGCGCGTATTGGACGCGCGCCTTGTAGACGTAGCAATTTCAATAATCGCTAGAACTAGTCGGGTTTCATGTTCGGAATTCATTTTTTTTTCATACTGTACGGGTATATAGTGTATTATGGTGGTCGTATTATAGCGAAAAACACCTGTGACTTACTTTTCTGAGTAATAAGTACGAGATAAAGGATGTTTCTTTATACAGGCAGAGATTACGCGTTCAGTTCAGTATAAATAAATATATGTATGAATTATTATCTTTAAATAAAATGATTTGGGTATCAGAAAGTTGTCGGTTTTCGTTTGAAACTCTAACTTATTGACAGTTCTACGACAAAATTCATACTATCAGATCAATTTACCATAGAACGAAAAAAATATTGTGTGTATTTAATACTCTAGAAACGGGGTTTTATCATAGCAGAGGTAGACAACTGTCCGATAATAACGTAGGTTATCAAGTCAGTATGTATATGAATATGTATGTATTTTATGAAATATCACAGACTCTATGAAGTTAGATAATGATCGCAGACACGTCAAAATGTATAAAAATTGGGCAATAGTACATTATGATACGATTGGCTATGTTGATCATTACAGTCGAGGCTGTCATACCCGAGACTGTAATGACCAATACCTACCCACGAATGTCATACGATGTTTTTCAACACACTTGCGAACAAAATATAATACTTATCATTTAAAACTTTTGTTTTTGTATTAATTTTGTGGCCTATCTATCTTCTTGGTTTTTTCCAGCGCTGAGAAAATAAAGTCGTGCCGTAAGGACCGAGTAGAAAGTCCTAGTCGAAGGCTTTCTTTCGGATCTAACAACACCTCTAGGCGCGGTAGTGCGGGGCCGGGGCGCGCACCGATGTACGCGGTCTCGGTGCTGCGTGGCGTGGGTATAATATCCGCAGGCTGAGCCTCAATTTGCGGTAATTATATCACTAGTGCGGTAATGTAAAGTAAAAGGCACGTGTGTGTAATAAGCTGCGTTTCGCGCGTAAGAACAATGAAATAAGAGCCGCTTTATGAGCAAGTGTCTTAAAAATTGCCTATTACAGGTCACCCCCTAGTAACTGGCCACTTTGCAAAAATAAATGGAGTTGTTACACTATAATTATAATCAGTTGACTGATATTATGAATAAGCTCAATTGAAAATATTAATTTTTTTTCTAAGGTTTTATTCGATTATCTTGCTGTGTGACTCGACAACCGACAACCTTTTTTGATGCAATACTTAGAGATTTATAGTTTTCGTTACGTGTCCTGCCGAATTTTTCATGTTTCATTATTTTGCAGGTATCTATACAATCAATTCCGATCATATCCCTGGTTCTTGCAAAAGAACTCTTAAATTTATTAGTGAAACAAAAGAAATGACCTTGAACATTTTTGCAATTTAAGGAAAATATTCTCATGTATTGTGCGTTCAGTTGAAGTAAATTCAATGGAATACTTATGAATAAGAATAATTTCTGTTTTGTTTTGCAAAACCACTAGGAGATGCTTAGTGTTCTTTTTAGTACATTTTCACAATAAAGGGGTACCTATCATAGGTGTAAATCAAGGTGAAATGTATTTTGAAGACAGCAATAAACCCATAATTGTGAATTTCAAGCAATTGTATTTAAAAAATCCTGTCAAGTGCGAGACTAACTCGCGCACCGAGGGTGCCGTATAAACATGTAGTTATGTATATAGTTCAAGATAAACTGTATTGACAGATAAACTTAACTTTGCCGTTAGAAAACTGTTGTCCCCATATAAATAAGAATAAAGTCTATTCTATGATGTGAGATTGCCCCATTACATCAACATATTTTAAGTTACGATTTCTGCGAATTTCTAAGAAACGATGCAAGTTAGGAAGACTATTCTATTTTCCTGTATCTATATTCTGACTGATATTGATAATCAGTAATTATTGCACATTTTTCTGTTTAGTACCTAACCTACCTTCGAAGATAATACAGGGTACATACTATTCCAGTACATTTGTTAACGTTTTTCATCTTAAACCAAAAACAACAGTACCTATTCGTAAAAGATTAAATTACATAATTTTAGCCATTTTATGCTCATTTGACAAACCTTACTTTAAATTTTCGATGTCCCATATTTAGGCCCTGTTCAAAAAACGGTAAAAAAGGTATAAGATTTTTTAGGTCGAGTAACCTCGGGTTATCGATTTTTAACACTATTTCAAATCGATACCAACAGTCTTTCCTGAGATATCTGGCTGTGACAGATGGACAGACAGTCAGACAGAGTCGCACCATAGAGGTTATTTATTTACTATTTTGGTACGGAGTTCTAAAACACTTGTACCTTTACAGTATTACACGTTTAAATCATCATTTTTATCACTCTGTTCATCAAACAGTTTTAAAATCAGACTAAACAATGTTTTTAATTTTATTTTAGCAAATATTTCCTAATTATAAATGTATAATATAAATAAATTGTGTCGAATATGTACATAATGAATTATAGATAGATTTCAATGTATTCCATTCTTAATCTATAAGGTTTATTTTGAGACAACGTTAAATTTTCAGCCATATTTTCATAAACTTGAATTACACTTCAAATATCTGAACACTTATGTTTTGTCCTGATAAATTAAATTAATATAGGCAACAAATATTTTTAACAGAAAATTACATTTACCATCGCCGACTTTATGGCTAAATAAAAATGGCAATAAATTAAAAGTTATATTATTTTAAATAGGTAGGTAGTTCATTGTCTTATTTCAAAAAGATATTTTAAGAAATTTGTATTATTTATTGCTCATCTCATCAATATCTTGCATTACATTAGGCACATTACTTTGACTCTAATTTTGCTAGAGTTTCTTTAAGCTAAGTTTGCAGAGGTCAAAAATAGGTTTCATTAAAAAAAGTATGGCAATATGATGAAACCACAGCAAGAGGATTAATTAGTCTTTATAAGTCTGTAGTAGTCATCCTTCTGTTGTTTTGTTTATTGTGTCTACATACCTACTTAAACAATCATCCAGGACAGTCTAGCACAAACCGATCGAGTCCCAACCAAACTAAACAATTTGTTCCGGGGTTATGCATAATTTCTATGCATTCAAGTATTATCGTCATACTTAGGTACAACATGCACACAAGTATTGCTTAGTTTAGTTAGGCTAGATCAATTTATGCAAGATTGTCCCGGATATACATTTCAGTTATGTGGACCCAGTAAATACTCTTTAACCGATGGATGATTGCCTAGTATCAAGAATAAAACGAATAATTGATCTTCTAGCTGTAATGTTGCCATACGAATACATGTTATACTAAGTAAATTATCTTTTTGACCTTTGCATCATGGACAGACTCTATTGAATTAAAACGAAAGTGGTTGTATTAATTGAAAACTATACTTGAATATGTGTCATATTAATAAGGTCATCAGGTATTGCTTATTTCCTTGTCTTTGAATTTCTTTAACTAGTTTTTAAGGAGCATCTTAACAAGCAATATTTTTCTGCAATTTATGGCTGGCAAGTCTTGCTATCTTTTTCTTACTTCGTATGCTAAAAGCAATATGCACATACATAATCGTAGTTGCTAGGCCATAAACTGCAGAAAAATATTGCCTCTAAAGACGCGCCTTTATGCAGTTGCTTTAAGATTTTGTAATAATATTTCACTATAGATTATTATTTGAAACTGATGTTACTAACAATAATGATAACTTTCAACATTGATATGGACTGAGAAATGTTAATTTACGCGGTGTTGAAATTAACGTTATGAATTGTTACTAATAGTTCACTTCTCAAGATATAAGTTTTGAAATAATTTTGTACGTCTATCTATTTATTATAGGTACCGACTCTATTAGTAATTGTTTATTACTTTTCATCACACTTGCTCGTAAAGGGTGTTATAACACGCGCGCTTATAGACCAACTCGAGCCGATTTACCCCCCGTGGGTTACAAATATCTATAACTCCCACGGGAGGAAAAACTGTATGAAAATCTATAACTCCCTCGGGAGTTATGAGTTTAGTTTTAAAAGTCGTACGTCATTTCAGACTAAGGAGGTTTCGAATCAGCCAAGGCTATTTCACATCTTCAAAACTTGGCTACAAAACCAATTTTAGTGTAAAATAAAACTTATATGGTATATTTTACTATTATTTCCGTAGTTTTTGCGATTATTTTAATGCAATTAAATTAATTTAGTTTAAAATTTTATTTTGAAAATCGGTACAATCTGGCGACATTGCCTGTCAAGTTTAAAAACTAAACGCAGTTCTTCGCATTATCTGTGGAAGACTATATTGAAAAAGTTGACAGTTGAAGTTGTCTCTTAGCGGGTGCGTTTAGTTTATTTCATTTTTATGATTTATTTTTTTTTCCTCGCAAATGTGATGAAAAACATTGTGTGTATCACGGGCAGTAAGAAGATTACAAACTCGAGTCATTAAAAGCCCTCCGCCTACGGCGTCGGGCTTCTAATAGACTCTCGTTAGTAATCCCCTTCTTACTACCCTCGGTGCACAATGTACTATTTTTCAGGACTAAGTAAGTACCTACCTACCTACATATCAGAACCACAAAAATATGACACATAGTGTATTGTGCAAGAGGTAGAATTCTTAAAACCTTGTGAATTTTCTTGGAATCTTTCAAAAATATACTGAAAGTTGGCATTAAGTGAAAATATTGAGGAAATTATTAGAAATCACCAAATCATTTTTACTTTAAGAATTCTACAGTTGATTACATCTTTACATTACAGTCAATGACTCAAAGGCTAAAAGAGTTTCTGTATGTTACATAAAAATGAACGTGTGCTGACAATTGTGTAGTTTTGTTATAAAAGGCGATCAAGAGGTAAAATGGAATTTATTTTGTAAAGCATCGTTTACTTTACTCCAGCTTCAACTAAATGAGGCCTTTATATTTATGGATGAGGTGATAAAAAGAAAATTTTCAGAATCGAATAAGTGCTCGCTCAATGATTTTTTAAATTCTCTTTTACGTTAAAAACTTTTGTATCATGAAAGTCGAACTTTTGTAATTTATTCATGATATCGAATAATTTAATTGGATGTCTGTGTTGTCACTGTTACACTCCGTCAAAAAAATAAATAAAAATTGTTTAGTTAAAAATTAAACAACTTTTATTTAATTTTAATTTTCAGACCATTCAACTAGTTTTACAAATCGCAGGTATTACGACAGTCTGACTGGAACTCGAACCTTAAACATTTCAACATTATATATATTTTATCGCTTATTATACTGATTTGCGTTTCAAAGTAATAAATGTACATTAACATTAATGGCTATAGGTATTCGTAATTAAGTATTGATTAAATTATTTATTTGAAATATATTTTTTTTGATCTACTGTGGTTAAGAAATGAAACATAAAAGTCATGTTGTTTATGATAATGAAAAATAAATGTTTTATTGATTATTTTTCGTTTTATTCGTCATTTAATTTATCCTAATTCGGTAAGATCATTTATTTCAAAATCACTAAGTACTTAAAATAATCTAGGAATGTACAAGATAGAAAGCATTAATCACCTTTAGTCCGTCCTTTTTGGTATTTAAAAAAGGTATACATACATATAAACTACATGACTCAGGTCATTCAGCCAATCAAAGTTACGTTTTGTATCTGTGGCACAATGGCTGCAGTGGCTGGACGACCCGAGACATGTAGTTTTTTATTTACATTTTTTTAATACCTTATAGAACAGACTATAGTAACTGGCCACTTTGTTAAAATAATGTATAACGATAATTTTATTAATTACGTTGTGAAACTAGTGGCATATACAGTTAAGAATCATCTTTTCTGTGGGTGTGGGTAAATTGAAAACTTATAGTTTTTGAGATACGCGCGGACAAACGTACAAACATACAGGCATATATACATACATTTATGAAATTTGGAAAATGTTTAGAAGCTGACATAAATATATATATATATATATAAGTGTGTGTGTGTGTGTGCAAAAACTGTGCAATTCTGACAATCCCACTAATATAAATGCGAAAGTTTGTGAGGATGTTTGGATGTTTGTTACCTAATAACGGGATAACAACTGGATGGATCAAGCTGAAATTTGGCATGTAAGTAGTCCAAGTCCTGGATTGAAACATAGGATACTTTATATCCCGGTAAAGAGTTACTTTGAGACAATAACGGAAACAACGCGGGCGAAGCCGCGGGAAAATGCTATTATTATAAATGCGAAAGTTTGTGAAGATGTTTGGATGTTTGTTACCTTATAACGGGGTAACAACTGGGTGGATCAAGCTGAAATTTGGCATGCAAGTAGACCAAGTCCTGGATTGAAGCATAGGATACCTTATATCCCGGTAAAGAGTTCCTTTGGGACAATAACGGGAACAACGCGGGCGAAGCCGCGGGAAAATGCTAGTATTACATACATACGGGTCGACTTGATAACGTGCTTTTTTTGAAGTCGCTTAAAAAATACAAGCTCATAGAGAACTATTTTAGGGTTCCGTAGCCAAAATGGCAAAAACCCTTATAGTTTCGTCATGTCCGTCCGTCCGTCTGTCCGTATATCACAAGCATTTTACTCAAAAACTACATGATGGATATTGATGAAATTTGGAATATAGGTGTCTTGTATGAGCCGCTACTTAGTTTGGTAGTTAAACAACTAAAATAATTATTTTTAGGGGGGGCACTCCACACATGTTACGGAAGCAAAAAAAATGTTTTTTCAGCAAATATCAACGTGTGTTACATAGTTCGACAGCTCTTTCAAGGTTTCAAAGTAATGTTTTTGATTAAGTGAATATATTTGGAAATAATTGCTCCGAAAGTTGTGTAAATTGTGTCCCCCCCCCCCCTCTATCTTCTAAACCGTGTGTCCGAAAAATATGAAAAAAATCAGGAAAGTAACGCTTAATTAATACTTTCAACGAAAATTATTTTCAACAAGATCCAATGAACCGTTATTGTTTGAGTTACTGCCGATAAACTGCGCTTCTCAACAAAAGGACGTAATTGCCATGAAGATACGCTTTGTTTTTGTACTTTTTTTACATAGTATTTTTTACCTTATAGTTACGGCTATGGAGCCCTACACTGAGCATGGTCCGACATGCTCTTGGCCAGTTATTGTTAAGTCGGTTAAAAACTAACAACAAAGCATTGGTATTGAGTGAGAAGACTCGCCTTTTTATCATTCAATATTACTTTCTTTTTAGTTTGGGTCGTGCCTGGAATATGCCCGAGCTATTCGAGTATCGATTTACATTCGCCACATTACCGATTTATTCAAACTTTTCTTTTCAAAAGTATCACATATTATGTGGGAGCTCTAGCAATGCTTATATAAGTTGTTGCTGAATTTGAAAAGAATGAGTACAAAAGAAAGTTGCTTAAGGAGTCTTTTGTTCTGTAATATTTATTTGGTTTTATAACAATAACATCAAAATGACTTGGATACAAGATATTGTTTTTTTGCAAGGATTTCTTTACTATTATGAATGTTTTAATTTTCTCTGCACCTACGTGTTTTGTATCTACTGATAATATACAGTTAGTATATAGTTTGTATGTGTATTCAGAACTTGCTCTATTTTCTTTGTCTAAGTAAAGAAATTACCTAATATTTTAGTTTGTCTGTATTCTTTTATGTTAGTTATTCTTTCTCATATGCCGAATGATTAGTTGGTAGAGTTTCCTTACAGGGATAAGTTTGCCTTTTGTTTATTGTTATACTTTATTGCGTACCAAAAAAAACTGTACAGTGCTATCTGCCAGTTTTATAGGAATTAACACTTTCACGCCTTACAACCCGCCTAGGGGTGGTCATAACTTTTGGTTAGATGCCGGTCGTTTTTTTTCGTACCGCATTATTGGCCACACAATTGCCGCATTATTAGCCTAGCCGGGTCTGCTCTGGTTTCTGGGGTAGTTTTCAATTCTGTAGGCTTATGATGCTACGCTTTGTCGCACGATAAATAAATGATAAAACACCCGTCACTCTCACACACATATTGTCAGATCGTGAACGATGCTTTATCATTTATTTATCGCGCGACAAAGCGTAGCATTCAACGCCTACTGGCCGTGAAAATTTAAAAGCATTTAAGCACGCTGAGAGATTTGGCCACGTTAGATATTTTTGTAATTGCATCAGTTACCGAAAGTATAGCGAAATTTCAATGAAACATGTGCTGTATACAAATACTGAATTTTAAGTTAACGCAAATAGGTAATTTGTTCTCCGGCCCATCACATTACGCATCATGCAAGGATGCGCTGAGGCGCCGAAAATCCGCTGAATGTGCTTAAAGAGCTTATTACTACGTGTAGGGACCAAGTTAAAAGATCCGAGTGGAATCGAGAAAATTTATTTTACTGGTAGGTACTAAAATTATAAAGTCATAATGAAATATTGGATTGTGTAGAAGCAAAATGTCATTTTAACATGGAATTATACCTATGATCTATTTAAAATAATCTTTATGGGAAAATCAAAAATCATCTTTTTTACAGTGACAATGCACACCACTAAATAGGTGGACTATTTTACTAACATCTAGATTTTAGAGTCATTATTATAGATCTAATATGCAAATAATATAAACGGTACAGTGTTGATTTCAGCATTTCTGAAATTGTGCACTATTTTCCTTTGTCTAATTTTACCCCGCGTGTCTTAATTTCCCCCATTTGACGGTAACTGTACATAATTAGGCATTAAAATACTCGTGTGATACACTCGTGTCTTAATGAATTTCACTATGTACCTACAATTAAATTAACTACTATTATGTCACACCTGGCCATAAAGTGGATTTTTCCGCACGCGGCGCGTACGGAAAAAGCCGCTCTATGGCCAAGTGTAGACATAAAATTATGCACACAACACGGGAGGTAATAAAGTTTGTATTACCACCCTAGTTGTGTAATGTACTATAAAATGCAGTAAGTTCTCATTTAACTTACCTTAGTCTATTGCACGACAGAATTGTAGTTTGCACCATACTTACTTATTCTTAGAACTCATTACAAACTACCCGCAACTCAAAGGTTAACATCGCTTTATATAGAAATAAGCTTTTCTCGCCGAAAGGCAAATTAAATACGTATTACCAAAACATTAACACATTAGTATGTCGACGCGTGACTGCCAGAAAGGATTAATTGCAGAATCCTCACCGTTGAGGTATAGTGGTAAAAGGAGAGGATTCATGTCAAATCAAATCATTTATTCGTCTGTTTCTTTTGGCGCTTCGGTAAATGACATTCTGGTGAGAAGAAGCGCCGGAAGAAATTCACCAGTTTCTCTTTTCAATCATTACGCATTACAATAGTTGTTACAATATTATGGCGTAGGTACTCGAGTGAGCAAATTAGTTAATTGACGATCTTGAAGTGCTTGAATTACCGCTGCTATCCACAAGTACATTACAATAAATTAGTAGGAATTGACATATTACAATAGTAAAATTACTTTGATAGATAACTGCAGTGACGCTTCTATGCCTAAATATAGTAACAGCCTGTAATACTAGTAGAGTCATTCATGTTTTTGTTACGATTGAAGACAGTTTATATTGTATTCAAACAAGAGAAGACCCATTGTAGAGTCGGTAAAAAGTGCATACTTTCATTACTTTGGATTTCCTGTTGTGGACCAGCCAAATTAAAAAGTGGATGTATGATGGTATTTTATATAACTATAGAACATTTTTATTCTACTGATCATCAGAATATACGTACGTTTCCTATTTTCTACACCAAAGTTATGGAGACACTAAAATAAATATTTTTATAACTAGACGTGACAGATTTTTTCATTAATTTTTTAGGACGACTCTTAGGCCGGCTTTACACCTGTAAGTTTTACTTACGTAAGTAAGGACGCAGCTATACGTTAGACTGAGATAGCTGACTGACTATCTCAGTCTAACGTATAGCTGCCTCCTTACTTACGTAAGTAAAACTTACAGGTGTAAAGCCGGCCTTACCGTAAACAATATTTACCAACTTTCAGCTGAGATATAGAAACCGTGTTAATTGTTAGTGCTATTATTTGCCAAATACAGAGTAAGTAAATAGTTACAGTTTCACACCCGTAACTTGGTTTGTAAAACAACACGATGTGAAGAAGAATTAATAACAAAGAAAATCTTTGCTATTTGTATGAATGATTTTGACAACTTTAAATATAAATGGTGACTGTAGGCACCATATTTTTTTAACTAAGCATGGAAAAACAATAACAAAAAAGGTTTTTCAAACTATACATTTATGGTCAATGATGGCGAACTCTTTAGCTTTAAAATGACTGGACTGCGGTGAAAAATCTAATCTTTTTATTCTAAGGAATAATAAATAGCTCGTATTTTTATCCATAGAAAAAAATAAATCAAGTATTTATACAATTTTAATCTATCTGATAAAAAAGGTTATAATTATATAGTAAATATACTAAAGAGAGTAAATGAAACAATTTTAAAGCAAACACTAATTGCCCCTCAATTCGCCTATCTAACATCGAATATCTATTCAAAACTTGTCATTCCAGCCACTGACAAACGGCTTGTTGCGACTACAAATCGTATAGGAAAGTAAGCAACGTTAGTCACATCAATTATCACAAACCAATGGGTCAATCAAAGACTAATAGGCTAGCAGCCGCCGCTAGACTATCGGGCTAATCGCTTGTTTGGTAGATAGTCCATTAATTAAGTCTATTTGATTGCTTGTTGTGTTTATTTAGCAGTCTGACTGCTAAAGTGCTTAAATGTCAATCAAGGATCAAAAGTTTATAATGAGTTTGCGGATTAGCTTTGGTACTTATGACAGTAGATAATTAATGTTTTATGCTTTCAAATACACGATACGCATGATATATCTATGGTCTAAAGCACAATCATACTAATTACAATTCAGAAGACACATTATTATGAGTATGCAAGTTTAGTGAAGACTAGGGCTTCCAAACCCGGGATTCTATGTAATACTGGAATCCCGGCATTGGCCCTAGTAGTGAAACCTTTGTGAGTACCTACATCAATCATAAAGATCATCATCATCTGTTTAACCTGGAAATGTCCATTGTCCACTGGTGAACAGTCCTCCACACCGAACTGTCGCACAGTTTCCATCTACTTCCAGCCTTAACCAGGTCACCAGAATATGTTTAGGATGACCCCGTGGGTCGTAGGCTGAAGCCATTATTAGAGAAGTAGGGCGACGAATTGTGGCGAGGGGGTTCGATGCTCGCGCAGTTTTGTACCTGGGCCATTTTTTTTTATTTTGTTGTAATTTTCTTTTATTTCTTCCGATTTTAGTGAAAATTGGTACAGATGTAGTGCAAAATTATTTTCCATCGTACTTTATCGGAAAAGTTCATATTTATCGTACTCTCTCAATTAGCTTCAGTACCCATCTTACAGCCGCCATTTTTCACTTTGACATTTGACACTAAACAATAAAGTTCCATATTAATGGATATGAAAACGTCACTGATTTAATACAATCATTGATTGACAGTTCGGGTGGCTTCGTATTCCAATTGAGATCCAAGTTTGCCCCGATGGAAAATCATGTTGCACTACGTCTGTAATTACATAGTGTTCAGCCTTCTGTGTACCTATAAGAAAAACATATTTTCAAACTTTGTGTGAAAACTTCCAATGAGTTTCGAAAATCCTACCTATATCTTTTTTGTAACTCAGTGGAAGATTTCATACAAAGTTTGGAGGACATATCGGGAAAATATATTATTATTATTGTACGTGTATATTTAGGTTTCTTTAAAGAGAACACAGATTTAAAAGAATAGGCTGTTCTTTGACTTAAGTTCAAATTTGGCTTAACAATATTCTAAAATTATCAGTTCGCTATTACGTCATTAAGGGCAACTTTTTTTATTTTCATAATTAGTTAAAGAATTTTAAAAGTTCTTTCTGTTAAATAAATAACTTTTTCTCTTTCATACTGCATATGAGTCGCGTGTTTCCTTATTAGTTCCCACGAGAAGGGCAGAGGAAATAAATTGACTTCATTATTGCTATTGTATTTTTCCTTATCATATATAGCTCCATCTGGTTGAGAAATGACGAAAGTTTGACGAAAATAGTCTGTGGTATAGAAAACACCACGAAAAGATAATACACATTTTTTTAACAAATGAAAATTGCAACTACAATACTGTTAACTTACTCTAGGCAGGCGCACGTCACTCCCCGATTTTGTTGCGCGGTAATTATTACTATTTCTTGCCTAATGCATTAGGCAAGTCAGTATGAAGTCAGTGGTTGTTGCGCGCCGACAGGAAGCGCACGTCGTGTCCGCGCTGCACCGTTGTCACCGTTGACTTCCGCATTATCTGTATTATAAATATATTATATAGATAAAGTTTGTGTTTATACTTTGTTATACAAATAAGACTAATTCTGTCATTTTTTTTTCATTACCGGAAGCTACGAATAATTGGTAAATCTGGTTCATTTACGTAAATGTATGAATATTATCATTAATTAGATTCTAGTGATTTTGTTAATCTTACAATATGTATCTATCATTGCTTTATTTATTTCGTATGAAAAGAAAAAGCGATATTTTTCCTTTTAAGTCCTATATTATACAATGGGTTGTCTATCTATAGGTAAATAATAATAAAAACATTTTTGTTGTGTACCACGGAAAACAATACCTAACCTACTTGTAACTCGAAATACTATATTATTTCGACTATATAAAATCACATGCCATTATTAACGCCATAACTACCTGTAATTTTCCATGAAACTCAATCTGTAATAAGAATTTTATTTTTGTCGACAACCCTAGTGGTGGGCGTGGTAACCAGAAAGAGCGCGCTTTATGAGTTAGAGCGAGACGGTAGAATTCGACGCATTTTTGCAACCCGAACGTAGGTTTTGTTAGGCAGTGCAAGTTCTGTACGTAGTACCAAAATTATATTCTACTAAAGGTGTTTCTAATAAATAAATAATATCTCAAATGTCGATTTTATGAAAAGTTGTTATATCATTTGAGTAGTATATAATTTAATCGTTATATGGATTAAAATAGTACATTACACAACTAGGGTGGTAAAACAAAGAAAGGTCGAAATCGCAGATGTTTACGGCCCGAGCTGCAAGCGAGGGACGTAAATATGCGATCAAGGGCTTTCTTTATTACCTACCGTGTTGTGTACATCATTTTATGTCTACATTTGGCCAGAAAACGGCTTTTTCCGTACGCGTAGCGTCCGGAAAAAGCCACTTTATGGCCAGGTGTGGCATAAAAGTAAATTACAGATTGGCGGACGCCACTGTGACGCCGCGCCCTGGCTGGTTACGTTGTTATTTCGTTGGTACATAATCCAATTTAGTGATTGCTAGGAGAACCGGCAGCGTAGTGAATAAGACAGGCTCTGTAATTTAGTTGTAGTGAGTTCAATTTGCAAGCTAATTGGTCAACTAAGGATCTAATTTTTTTTTAGTTTGTATTCTATTCATATACAATGAGAACGGGAAACTAAAGTTTGGAAAGGTTAATCGTTGTTGAAAATATGGTACAGCAGGTAAAAGGTCACGTGGCCCATGGCCCGACCAGCTTAGAGGCGAGAAACTATTTGAAGAATTCTATGGTGTAGTGAGGAACGCGATGAACCGGAGTCGATGGCGGGAATGTATTCGTGCGCGGATAAGATCATTAGTCATTATGGATAAAATGAAAGTATCATATAGTAAAATTGATTCAGCAAAAAAAGAAATTACTCTTAAATAGTTTAATTTTTGACTATCTTATTACTTATTTAAAATTAACAACTTACCTAATGAACAGAAGAAACAATGCAAAAAACTTTTCAGTTAAACGTTTTCCTTAAAGCAATAAAATTTAAACATATAGCACAAGAATATGCAGAGATTAAAGACGTAATTATAAAGTTAAAATGCGTTAAAGAACAAAAAGATAAAATATAAAAATAGTAACTACGAGATAAAACTAAATTAAAATTAAATATACTAAATGGACCACTATAAACTAAAACTAAATACTTACCTAAATTACATCCCGGCCCGACACACCTGCTCCAAAAGTGCCGAATATGCCAGCGCATTGCCCCGCTGTAAGGCCAATAATATTTGGGTTATTCTTCAGAAATATGTCTGCGACTTATTCCTCTGTCTCCATACATTTAGTATGAAATAGCACCGCACCGCAGTGACCGCAGACATATTTCTGAAGAATAACCCATTTGCTGGACCAGATAAAAGCCGGACCGGGGGTCACAGCCCCTGTCTCTCAATCGGCGCCTTATGTTTTTTATTAGGTTTTTCGCCTCAGCACACCATGGCCCAGCGGTCTCAACAGCAACCGGGATGAATCCTACGCGCGTTAAAGTTAAGTACTTGTAATTATGAATATAAATAAATTGCTCTCGCATTATTGGGCTAGACGACTAAAAAAAACTGTTAAGTCCGTCAGTTAGATTATTAAAAAATATTGTACACGTATTTTTTCTTTTGTTTGACAAACAGAAAATGACGAGGATAGCGTGCTTAGAAGTTTCGAGTGACGTCACTCCTAGGTACAATTTTCACCTAGGAGTGACGTCACCAGCCCCCACTCCAGAAGTTTGTTTGTTTGAACTTTGTCGATTTTTAATATTTTGATAAACCAAAAAATACATGTCCCATATTTTTTCATAATCTAACTGACGGACTAAATAGAGTTATATAGTTTTAACACAGTCGTCATCCCTATAAGATGGAGTTATGCTACTGTATTTGCTTTAACAAATAGGCTACAGCTTTACCTACAATAATAATCAATCACTGTTAACCACAAGAGTAGACAGCCTCATTTATACGGCAAGGTCTCAGAAAAACAAAATAGTCTCAGTAGAGTGCCCACAATTATTCTGAGAAACCTTTTTTTATTATAAGTAAACTGGCCTTATTTTAGACAGAATTGTAGTTATAAAAAAAACTTTTTTCTTTTAAATTTTCCTTATGGAATTACATAAATATGTATCACTAACAATGGTATAAGTAACAATAACAATGGTGGTGGTATGGTATGGTGTCAGGATATGGATCTCGCATCTGAAATATTTTTTTTATAACTGTTGCATAAACAAAAATAAGCATCATTAAAAAAATGTCTGTAGTTAGGGCTTAATTTAACAAAATGTCAAATATAAAAATAATTGTATCGTAACTTTTGTAACACAATGGAAAAAGTTTAAGATTTTGTTAAATTAATCCCTTTGCCGGATTTTTTTTAAACGACCCATATTAAATAAAATAAAAACAATACAGATAATAAGTTAAACTAACTCTCTACCTACCATTTGATGTTTTCCTAAAAGATAGATGTTTACAATTGTTCTTCTGTTTAAAATTTACTATCCGTTTTTTTGTGAGTTTTTTGAAAACAAAAATTACCTAGTTATAAAGAAAAGGTTAGGGTAAACCACATTATAATATAACTACTTTTAATGTAGTAACGAAACCCTAAGTCCTAAGCAAAGAAATTATTTACCCACGCGGTAGAGGTACTAGAGAACTCTATTTTTTTGCAGCTAATTACATAAGCCTGACTGAAACAACAAAGAAAATGTTAAATTGGTTGAGAGAGTGTTTCTATTAATAAACTTTCTAAGGATGAATAATGAAAGTCAGAAACTAAATACATAGTACAGTGTAAAAATAAACTGATGAAATAAATAGACCTATTTACATATCAGAAGTTAAGTAAAATACAATAGAAGTTTGATCCAAACAAAGATCTCGAGACGATCCAGGGGCTAAAAGATGATTACCATTTTTCCAATTATTAGGAATATCGGATAAATACATACACACATATACAATTACAAAAGACCGATTCATTTCCCTAGTCGACTTTAAATATCGCTTACCTTTGCTTGAAGATTTATTTCTAGTTTTCCTTCGTTGTGTACCTACGGTGAGGAGAAACAGTTTATTTTTTCAGTGAGTGTGCCAATATGGGGCATGCCTACTTACTAGTGAGAAAATGCCAGTGTCCGCCTATTATTCAAATGCCACGATACCTCTGCATTCTAAGTGCACTATGACTTGTGCAGCAACAACACAACTAGTAGAAATTTAAAGACCAGTGGTCTATAAGAAACCAGTTAAGTAAGAACTCTCAAAGGATTTTAATGTGTGTCAAGCAGCCATCATCAATTTATCGCCTCGCCTATAGATCGCCACAAATTGCGGTCCTGAGTAGACCGCATTCACCGCGCCGGCCTCGGACTCGGTGAACAAATATACAATTGGCTATTTGATAACATTTTTTTTATATGTTATAGAAACACTTCTCAATAATAAAAATATTAGTGAATAAACCACTGCAATATCATAAAAACTCACCGAGATACTACGACGAAACGCTTCCTACTGAAGCTCATTATAACGTGACGTCACGAGGTTAACCTTATTTGGGGAAATCAAGAACTTTGTTCTGCAAGTTGCAACTATGTTAATGCGAATGCGTTTATCGTAACGGTTTCATAACAAATTCACCATGCACTTTATAGGTTACTAGCATTTTCCCTCGGCTTCACCCGCGTTGTTCCCGTTATTGTCCCAAAGGATCTCTTTACCGGGATATAAAGTATCCTATGTTTCAATCCAGGACTTGGTCTACTTGCATGCCAAATTTCAGCTTGATCCATCCAGTTGCTATCCCGTTATTAGGTAACAAACATCCAAACATCTTCAAAAACTTTCGCATCCCACTAATATTATAAATGCAAAAGTTTGTGAAGATGTTTGGATGTTTGGATGTTTGGATATTTGGATGTTTGGATGTTTGTTACCTTATAACGGGGTAACAACTGGATGGATCAAGCTGAAATTTGGCATGCAAGTACACCAAGTCCTGGATTGAAACATAGGATACCGGTAAAGAGTTCCTTTGGGACAATAACGGGAACAACGCGGGCGAAGCCGTGGGAAAATGCTAGTTTATAATATTAGTGGGATTTAATGGTCTTAATAGTTTTTAATATTTTTTTAAATGGACATTCCCACCTAACTTGGCGGGCTCATTAAAAAAGTTACACGTATCAAACTTAAAACTTTAACAAATTTCCTTATTCTGCTTATTTTAACAGGATCTTATATCATTTTTACAAATTTCAGCTACAATCAAGTACCCAATTCTATTTCGGTCTTATCAATCCATATACGCCATAAATGGTCTAATTTATGTGAAGTGTAGCAAGCGGTCTAAAATAAGAATTGCTAAATTCATTTTGAACTTGTTTTTAATGATAATACGGTTCTTACTTTAAAAACACGTCTTAATTAAAACAAAATTACTGGATTGAGTTTATGTAATTAAAAACTACTTTGACTAAAAAATTTAAGTATTAGATTGCTTTAATAAATTGTGTAAATATAAGATGCAACAGGTTTTATAATATCAGTTGTAACTTCTACATTACGACGTCAACATGTTTAAAACGATAGTGATATTTATTATATGTGCTTTTTCATTAGATGTTCACGAAACTGCAAGAATTTTGGCGTGGTTCCCTGTACCCTCGTTTAGTCATCAAGTTGTATTTCGGCCTATTACACAGGAGCTCGCAAAGCGGGGACATGAGTTGATCGTCATTACTCCGGACCCAGCATTTCCTAAGGATCAGGCTCCAGCAAATCTGACCGAAATTGACGTCCACGACATCTCTTACGAAAAATGGAAGGTTTTTTTCTTAGCGAAACAAAATGAGATGACAGATGATATAGTGCTACAAGCAGAAATGATTCTTGACGTTTTTCTAGCAGCAATCGATGCGCAGCTAAACACAATGGAGATGAAAAACATTATTAACGGGACCCAGAAGATTGATCTGCTAATGATAGAAGCCTGCACTACTTCGGCTTTGGCAATATCCGAAGTATTTAAAGTTCCTGTAATCCAAGTTAGTTCCTTCGGAGCCATTAGTGGACAGTTGGAATCTTTCGGCGCTTCTACTCATCCCTTTCTCTATCCAATGGGATTTCGTAAAAGAACGTATAATTTGACGATTTGGGAGAAAATACAAGAGCTTTATATGATGTGGAGACTGTACAGTTTAAAACACAAATTCAACATTCCCGTGCAAAAGATGATACAAAAACACTTTGGACTTGATGTGCCAGTTGTGCAAGATTTGATGAAGAATGTGGATTTGCTATTACTCAACGAACATCCTCTGTGGAGTGCTAATCGCCCAGTGCCACCTAACGTGGTTCATATGGGTGGCGTGCATCAGAAACCTAAGAAAGATCTACCAAAGGTAACTAACTGTACCTGTAAAATTGATTAAGATTCATATTTAACGTAGTCTAACATTTTTCTTTTTCTTTTCTTGGAGGACCTGAAATCATACCTGGACTCATCGAAGTATGGGGTCATTTACATAAGTTTTGGAACAAATGTGGATCCCGCGGTGTATGCTCCACATCAAATACTAACGTTTATCAATGTGTTCTCTAAACTGCCTTATGATGTGCTTTGGAAGTGGAATCAAGACGAGCTTCCTGTATGCAGCATGAACATAAGGATATCCAAATGGTTGCCTCAATCTGATTTACTCCGTAAGTTTCTATACAATTTAGGCCCTTATACGTAAACGTGGCTACTCATGATCAATATGTCTAAGGCGTTTTCACACTCATTAGATTATGAGAGGAAAACACCACGCATGTCAAAAAAAAAACCTTAATGGAAAGATACCTACACTATTTATCGAAAAGTAGAACAATTTCTGATATCACTTGTACATATTTTTTTAATTTTACCAGGACATCCAAATGTAAAGTTATTTATAACGCAAGGAGGTCTGCAGTCAACTGACGAAGCAATTACAGCGGGTGTGCCAGTAATTGGTATGCCAATTATAACCGACCAGTGGTATAATACTGAACAATACGTCTACCATGGAGTAGGGCTTCAATTAGACATGCGGACACTTGATGAGGAACAGTTGAGGCACGCTATTGAAACTGTAATCGGAAATGCGAGGTAATTATTGAACAAGTTACATGCAAAATACATACCGACTACTAACAGTTAACTTAAGTAATCATAAGAACCTGAAGTATTTTTGTATGTTTGATTAGGTACTATAAATGAATTCGGAAAGAAACTTTGCTGGACTCACCTGATTTCGTAGTGCTTTTTTTACTGCTTTTCGATTAGTTTGCAAGTCGTAAGCGGTTTACTTCTGTCACGGAATAAGTAATAGTACTACGCTCAGAATTTTTTCTTTCTAACAAAACTGACATTCGGGACGACCTCCGGACGGGATGCACCGGATTCTATCGTCTCTCTATATCGCCACGCGGCAAAATCACGGAGTGAGCCATTCCTTCTACTATTAACATAAAAAGGATTAAGGATTGGAGATAAAGTATGTAGTGTCTTCTTCCCTAGACACTGTATTGGCGCGGCGGATTTCAAATATTTTCCGCTGAAAATATTAACAGTTGCGCGCGCGCATTCGTTCGTGACGGATGTGTGTACTATCGATCGTGTGACAATGACGTCGTTTGTGAAGTGTTGTAACTGTAACGTAGTTATTGACGAACTGTTAGCCTATGTGCAAAACAAGTTATCCATTATAGATGAGGACAGCTTAATTAAAATTTGTGTGTCGACATTTAATAGCGAGGAGATTAAACGGTCAAAACAGCTGTTATTCGAATCGCTCCCAACGGATAAACGCAACATCACTCGTAAAAAAGCAGGAAAAGAATACCGTGATCTGGAGGATATTGTATCACTCCTAAAGGGAATAAACCCGGAATTGGTACCAGTGTTTGTGGCTCGGAATCTGGAGAAATTGCCTCCTGTTACCTTCGATCATCTCGACGTCACTAAATTACTCAAGGATTTGGTGCTACTTCAAACGGAAATAAAAGACATTAAATCAAAATATGTCACTCAGGATCAGCTGGAAAATGTAAAAGAAGATCTTTTGAGGCTGACACCCGCCTTGGAGCCTGATCCAATGTCAGTACCTAGTCGTTTTCGTAGTATAATAAACGTAAACACGAAGCGGGGCGGTTATTTGGACAGTGGACCCTCTGGGCTATCTCATTTGGACAGGACAAGCTCTGATGAATGTATCCATAATAAAATACTTTCATCGCAACTTTCGGTGAGTGAATCACCAACGCAAACGTACCCGCAATTTGTGACCGAAACGTTTCAAAATATAACCGCCGTTACGAGCGAGCCGGCGGGAGCGGCCGGTCTCGCGTCACAGTCACAGTCGACGCAAAGCGAGCGCAAAACCGGTCTTAGTAGCCAGGCGGCGGCGGAGGCGAAGGCAGATCAGCATCAGCTGTTTACAATGCCTACAACGGGCGTAAATGATAACGAAACGGCGAGTAAAAATGAGACTTTAACAACCGCACCGACCTTTAGAGACGTACTTATGGATAGTGGCGAGTTTACTGTAGTACAGCGTCGGAAGGCCAGAAATACTTATCGTTATGCTGGAAAAAGGGGCTGTGCGTGTCAAAATGACTGCAAATTTAAGGCTGCAGACACATATGTGCCAATTTTTATCTCGAACGTACACAAGGAGACGACTATGAAGGATATTACGGACTATATACGGACTAAAACTGAAGAGAGCATCACTTTAGAGCAAATTACGATTAAAAAAGATAAAGGTCACAATGCGTATAAATTTTATATTCCGGAACAAAAACTCTCATTGTTTTTGGATGACTCATTGTGGCCACAGGGCGTAATCTTTCGCCGATTCGTACACTTCAAAAATCGTATTAACGGAGACAAAGCCAGCAGTCTAGCTGGAGGCGGCACTAAGAAATTAAATGGGAGATAATCACTTATGTAAATTAGTCAGTTTTAACTGTAAAAATGTGAAACGCTCGCAGGAGGATATACGGCGGTTATGTAAAACTTCCCACATAATTGCGTTAGAGGAAACTTGGTTACTTGATTTCGATATCCCATTTCTTAGTAGTATAGACAGTGACTTTGATTATACGGGAACGTCGGCGGTGGACACAACGGCAGGGATGCTCCGCGGTAGACCCCATGGTGGAGTAGCTTTGCTGTGGAATAAAAATGTATTTCGGAATGTGTCGGTCGTGTCGTGTGCTAACCCGCGAATATGTGCTATAAAGATAAATGAGGGTCAAAGGTCATTTTTGGTGATCTGTGTTTATATGCCTACGGATAAACCGGAGAACTTAACGGACTTCACGGACTGCCTAAGTACTGTAAGTGCTATTGTGAATAACTATGATACAGAGTCAGTGTACATACTAGGAGACTTCAATGCGCATCCTGGACAATTGTTCTTTAAAGAATTATTATATTTCTGTAAGGATCTGAATTGGGTCTGTGCCGATGTTGAAAAGTTAGGTCTGCATTCAGGTACGTACACATTTGTAAGCGATGCCCACGGATCGACTAGCTGGTTAGACCACTGTATTACAACTAAGTCAGCCAAGGACTCGGTTACGAATGTGTATGTTGATTATAATGTAGTATGGTCGGGTCATTTTCCGTTAATAGTAGAATGCGACTTACAGTGTATTTATTAAACCAAAAATTATGCTCGAAGACAAAATTCCATTAAATGAGGCTATTTGGGGTGAGCGAAAGCTTGACCAAGTTGAAATGTATAGTAAAGAATGTAGTAACAGATTAAAATCAATAGATTTTCCTAAGGAATTATGCCAGTGTTGCGATTATCTATGTAATGACACTAGCCATAGAATAATTATAGATAACCTTTATCAAAATATAATTTCGGCTTTAACAGAATCTGCCATTGCTAGTAAAACTACAAAGGCGGTCAAAAAGAAAAAGTCGATAGCCGGATGGAATATGCATGTAAGCGAGGCCCACAGGGTGGCCCGGTTCAAATTTGAAGTTTGGGTATGGCATGGTAAACCTAGAGTAGGGCCAACGTTTCACGAAATGCTCGAAGCCAAGAGGATTTTTAAGTCTCGATTAAAGTGGTGTCAAAAGAATGAAGAACAAATTAAACTAGACATTATCACAAAACACCACTCAAAACGTGACTTTCGAGGGTTCTGGCAATCGACAAATAAACTGAACGGTAAACCGGGCCTTCCAGCAAGTGTAGAAGGCATAAGCGATCGAAAATGTATTGCGAACATGTTTAAAAACCATTTTGCAGTTAAATCACCATTGGGACCATCACAGTCAGCAGAGGTGATATGTTCAGGCTCGCGTGGCCAGGGGATAAGTACCAAGTTTATAGCGAAGGATGTGAGAAAGGCTATTAAAGGTATATCACGAGGAAAGTCCCCTGGTCACGACGGCCTCAGTATTGAACATCTGCAACATGCTGGCCCACACTTGTCGAGGGTGCTTGCCATGTTGTACACGTTCTGTATAGGGCACTCATATCTGCCTGCGGATATGATGAAGACTGTGGTGGTGCCAATTGTGAAAAATAAAACTGGTGATATTGGTGATAAAACCAACTACAGGCCGATCTCACTGGCTACCATTGTAGCCAAGGTGTTTGACAGTATGCTCAATTCCAGCATTGATCAGTATCTAACATTACACGATAACCAATTTGGTTTCAAATCGGGACTGTCGACTGAAAGTGCAATTTTGGCTCTAAAGCATACTGTCAAATACTACACAGACCGACGGACGAATGTTTACGCATGCTACCTAGACCTCTCAAAAGCATTCGATTTGGTTAATTATGACATCCTCTGGCAGAAATTAAAGGACATTCACATGCCAGCAGACTTAAATAATGTTTTTAAATTCTGGTATCATAATCAAATCAATGTGGTGAGATGGGCGGGAAGATTTTCGGATACATACAGATTGGAGTGCGGGGTGAGGCAGGGGGGGCTAACCTCGCCTAAGCTCTTCAACCTGTATGTAAACGCACTGATAGAGGAGCTCAGCAGCACCCGTGTCGGCTGTCATATTGACGGGGTATGCGTAAATAATATTAGCTATGCCGATGACATGGTGCTGCTGAGTGCCTCTCCATGTGGCCTGGCGAAACTTATCGGTATCTGTGAAAGGTACGCTGGTAGTCACGGATTGAACTATAATGTGAACAAAAGCGAGTGTATGGTCTTTAAGGTCAGAAATAAGAGTATACCACATGTCCCGCCGATAAAGCTAAATGGGACTGAGTTAAACTTAGTATCACAATTTAAATACCTTGGGCATATTGTGACTTCTGATCTTAAAGACGATACAGATATTGAGCGTGAACGGAGAGCATTGTCTGTGAGAGCTAACATGATAGCTCGCAGGTTCGCTAAATGTTCTAAGGAGGCCAAAATTACTCTGTTTAAAGCCTACTGTACAACATTGTATACTAGCGGCCTGTGGGCCAACTACACGCGTACACAGTACAATGCTCTCAAAGTTCAGTTCAATAATGCGTTCAGAGTGCTGATGGGGCTGCCCCGATACTGCAGTGCGTCGGGGATGTTCGCGCAGGCGCGGATAGACTGCTTCCACGCGACCATGCGCAAAAGGTGTACATCCCTGGTGCGCAGGATTCGGACCAGCTCCAACAGCACCCTGAGAATGATTGCTGAACGATTTGACTGCCCGTATGTGAACCATTGTGTGATGGTCCACCTAAATAGGGGTGTTGTTTTTAACTTTTAATCTGTAAATTGATTTTATTGTACTAACAATAGTCTTAAGTGTGTATACTAACATAATTGATCCAAGTTGGTCATGAAATAAATGAATTTAATTTAATTAACATGCTTTGATATTGTTCCAGCTATCGTGAGAACATGGTGAAACTAAGAGGTCTGATAGAGGATCAGCCCATGTCGCCCCTGGAGCGCGCGGTGTGGTGGACGGAGCACGTGCTGCGCCACGGCGGCGCGCGTCATCTGCGGGCGCCCGCCGCCAACATGGGCTGGGCAGAGTATTACGAACTAAATTTTTTATCAATAATATTAGGAGTACTATTACTGTTCTTATTACTATGCGTAGTGACAGCGAGTTTTATAGTGCGTTTTATAAAGGTATTTCTGTACAGTCAAAAAGTTAAGAGATCGTAGTTATAACATCATCGGTGTACGGTGCGCCAGTAGATTTTCGAAGCACCAGTCTATCGACAACATCATACGTAGGGCGATGGTATCCGCTAATTTGCCTTGTGTGTTGGAGCCCCAGGGTCTAAGTAGAACGGTGGCAAAAGGCGTGGGTGTGAAGGCGTAGCTTAATTTGGGACACTACGTGTGTTAGCACGTTCACTCTCTCTCATCTGAGCCACTCAATACAATTAAGCAGGGTGGGGGCTGCAGCGGAGATTGCACCCAAGCATAAGCACGCAAAATACCACAATTTGGAGCTAATGTATGACTTGGTCCCGATTGCAGTGGACCCTGGTGCTCCGAGGCAAAGGTCGGCAAAGCATTAGAGACTTAGGGGGCTTAGGGTTGAGAAAGAGAGGTTGTGATCCCAGGTCTGCCTCGTACTTGGTTCAGAGAATTTTGCTGGCAGTACAACGGGGAAATGCTGCCAGTATATTTGAGACTTTTGCCTCAGGTACTAGTCTGACAGGGGACTGACATTTGATTGTGTATATATTTAGTATAGATTAGATGTGTGGCTTTGACAAAGTGTGTTGCGGCTTATTACGGTTTTGTTTTCTTTTGACGAATCATTTCTTGTTTTGAATATGGAGGGAGTTTATTATGGATACTGATTCTGTACTTCTGACGAAACCTGCGTTGTGGATATTAGCAAATGTGTGTTTTAGTTATTTTTATTTATATTTTGATACAAACAGTTCATGTGAATAACATCAACGTGATTTCATTGCAAAACTAAAGTCTCTGTTTTACCCAATTTGTTATGGCATTTAGTCCACTTATAGTACTTAGTAAAGTTTAAACAAATAAATAAATATCCAGTTTGAGTAAAAAAAGTTATCACAAAGTCCCATATCGAGTTGAGACGTTAGACGTGCGTGTGCTACTGCTTATCTAACTCAAGAATAATAAACAAGACACGAAAGCAAAGTTAAAATATCAGTGACTTTTTTATCCTGATTGTGACCAGAGCCATGTGCTTGATGAGGTCTAGTATAATAGTCCTAACGAAGTGGAGGGCTTACAATCTTGCAAGCGATGCTAAGCTTTGTCGATCGATAAATAAATGACAAAACATCCGTTACTCTCACACGACTCATATACTTTTTAGAACGTGACGAATATTTTTTTTAATTTTATTTTTATTGCTTTAGACTGGCACCTGATAAGTGGTCACCACCGCCTGTAGACATTCGCAACACTAGATGCATTGCCAATGCGTTGCCGGTCTCGAAGAAATTTGATAGTTCTCTAGAAAGGTTCTAGAGAACCGGCGCATTGTTGAGTGTTGTGACTCAAGGAAATGGGAATGAACTGCCTGCCGATGACGAGTGGTGCGATGGTAAAATGATGCAGTAGGCACCAACCTAAACAGTTCCTTGGAACATTCCCCATTAGGGCGTGGCCCCATGTCGACGGCACGGCGCCGTCCACCGTGGAACGGCACGACGCCGTCACCGTGCGACGGTACGGCGTCGTGCCGTCGGACGGCGCCGTCAACGGCGCCGTGAACGGTGCCGTGGACGGTGTGACGGCGCCGTGAACGGTGTGACGGCGTCGTGGACGGTGTCGTGTACGGCACACGGTACCGTGTGCGGCGCACCGCACACTGCACTCTTCCCGCTACACTGTGGATCGAAAATCGACTCTCCATAAAAATAGGGACTTATTTTTGTAAGTGTACAATTTTTTGATTGAAATCGTATCCTTTCATCATTTTTAGGGTAAAAAATGATTTTGAGAATGGGATTTGGCTAAAAAACCGACGAGTAATAATTTTTTTTCTTTAATTAAAGTTATTATAAAAATTAAACCGTCTTCAAATAAAAGGAGAGATTTATGCCAGCAATTTTTTCTGTCTTCCGGCCGCTTTCCGACTCCGTCGAACAGAAAAATTGTATATAAACCTTGGCCAGTAAATAAAGAAAGCCTCCGATCACATGTAATTGTCGGCCGAGGCGAAGCCGAGCCACTGCTTACTTTACTGGTCTATGTATGTAATATAGTATTTGAGCGTCTCGTAGCGTAGGTACTTCCAAATATTAAGGCTAACACCGACTTCAAAGAAATAGTGTTCATAAAACTTTTATTTGATATTTGATACGAGATGCACGAGTGAATATGAACAATTCCCAAATCGCCGTATACAGGGTAGGAGGGACTATACCGACAAACTTTAACTATAGATTCTAACAACTATTAGGAGTAAAAAAAGTTATGTGATGTATAGTCGAAAAACGCTTACTTTCAGAGATATTCATTATTTTTTAAATGAAAACTCCCAAGTGTGTAAGAAGCCCTAATAAATGTGACTAAGATAGTTTTACAATTTTTTTTAAATCCTTTAACTAAACAGCAATTAACCTTCGCAGTATTTGATGGTAAGCGACTACGACGAGGCCAAAAAAATTGACCTTTCGTTTCCATTTTAGCTTTTTTTTCTTTTTGATAACTTTTCCTCCAGTAAGGACATGTTTATAACGAGGGGCTGAATTTTCTGATTTATTTTGTTCCATAAGACTATTAATGTAAAATGACAATATTCGACCCATGTTGATATAACATTATTTACTCGTCACACCACCAGGAATTCATGGCTAAAGTATGTCGGTATAGTCCCTCCCACCCTGTATATGCCTATAATATTCGAAGAGTTCCCTCGATTTCTCCAAGATCCCATCATCAGATCTCGGTTTGATTAGACCACTCTGGAGGACAAATCCGTTTCGAACAAAAAAATAATTTTTCAAATTGGTCCAGCTGTCTTCGAGTAATAGGGTAAAAAATGAAAACCGCCCTTCTTTTGTGGAAGTCTGTTAATAACGGACTTCAAATGAAGAGATTCGATAAGAAATGTACAATTCACTATGAAAAATACCCAAATCGCCATATTTTTCTCGATTTTCCAAGATTCCATCATCAGATCCTGATTTGTTTGCAAGGGGACTTACCTCAGAGGTATGCCCTTTCAAATAAAAAAAGAATTTTCCATATCGGCTTAGCCATCTTCAAGTAATCGGGGAGCAAACCTACATAGAATGTTCTCTTTGTTTTGAAGTCGGTTAACACTAGAAATTCATTTGTAATAAGAAATGCACGAGAAACTATAACCAATACCAAAATCGCTATATGTGTGCCTATAATATTTGAAGAGTTCCCTCAATTCCTCCAACATCCCATCATCAAGTCCTGATTTGGTTGCAATGGGACCACCTCTACAATATTCAAACATCATTCTTTCAAACAAAAAAAGAATTTATAATTGGTTCAGCCGTCTTCGAGTAGGTAATCGGTGAACAAACACACAAAAAAAACGTCCTTCTTTTGAAAGCCGGTTAAAAAGTCGCCGCGACCTCACTCATTCTCAGTGTGCCATACCCCGCGATTTTTCTATACAAATTGATGATTCTAGATTCGCCGCAGTGTGAGATTAACCTAAAACAAAACTACCGAGCCGTGCGCCGTCCACCGGTGCGGTGTGCCGTTCACGGCACCGTGGACGGCGCCGTCACACCGTTCACGGCGCCGTCACACCGTCCACGGCACCGTTCACGGCGCCGTCCACGGCGCCGTCCGACGGCACGACGCCGTACCGTCGCACGGTGACGGCGCCGTGCCGTTCCACGGCGGACGGCGCCGTGCCGTCGACATGGGGCCGCGCCCTTATACAGACGGTAGACGACGCAGAGAGATGCAAAGTCTCTCAGGAGGCTTAAAACTTAGCATCGTAAGCCTGCAGGTTTGCGGGCGTGGACACTACAAGCGAATTTTTACTGAGCGCTCATAGTGCGTGTACGGACCAGCGGGATTGGTTGAAGTGGTCAACTTTTCTGCCTGAAATATCGGAAGGAAATTATGCAATCAAGTAGATGGGGTACTTTACTTTAGCTCCAGCTGGATGCTTCAGTATAGAATGTGGCTGTGAATATGAGTCACAGCCGAAGCGCTAAATGTGATTATAAACACAGAATGAGAGGTGAAGTTGGTCCTGAGTTTTATCGACGATCGAGTTACCTATAGGCAATATATCACAAGAAACAGCGGCTTTTCAGTTCGTTACGATACGATATCTCGTGTAAAACTTTTGTATAGAACTTGGAAATTATGATTTGTTACATGTTTTATGGTTCCGTGATGTTTTTATTGCTTCCGAGCTCGTAACTTGGTTGTTGAAAGGGTTTTTTCATGATAAATGGGCCGTTCTACCTGAAGTAATGTGGAATATGGTAATATATTAATGTCATTAAACTTTTATATTACAATTTTTTTCTTTTAAGTTTCATTGCCTTGTAAAAACGGTTTGATGGATTTAAAGCATTTTTGGTATAGGTTCACAATATACATGGTATACTTGATGACAATTACGTTGAAGCACCAAAGAAGTTTGTTATGACTTTTAAACGTTCTTTTCGTTGCCGTCAAACATATATATAACAAAAAATATTCATCAAATACAAGTTGATTTGAAGTCAAAATTTATATATTTTTTTAGAGCCAAATTTTTTGCTAAATGTTCTTTTTGTTAATTTGAAAACTGCATATCAAAACTAATCAAATGAGCCCAAACACGTTGGATTTATCTTATGTAATTTAAATATCCACCACCTTTAAGCCCCATAATAAGATTAGCTTGATGGTACCAGAATCTTGCATTATTACTAAATTTATATAAGTATTCCTTTCAGCTCAATCGGATATCAAGAAGTGGCCGAGAAATGATTTGTAAATTTTGAAACCATAATTTACATACAAACAAACATACGACCGTTGCAAGTTAAATAAAAGCTTGTAATATCACTACTTAGAACTGCTTTATGTGTAGTAGACGTTAGATTTAAGCTTATTAGCGCATCGGTAACTTGATAATCTCAGTTCTGTAATAGACTCGTTTGGGAACATGCCTTGTTTTTATTGCTGCTCCCAAAACCCAGTATTCAGTCTTCCTGCATATCCCGGGACCTGGTCTACAAACAGAATAAACACATTCACTGACAAAAAGCATCGCTACGTATGCTACGCCATAGATATTTCCCATAGGCATCGTCCAAATAGAACGCGAATGCGCGATCATCGTAAGTTCGCGCGAATTTTACTCGTACGAACGCGCGATCAAACATATTGAACTCGAATAGGTGTCCTAACTGGCAAGGTAACCGTCACGTCACGCGATTGTCAGTTAGGACACCTATTCGAATTCAATATGTTTGATCGCACGTTCGTACGAGTAAAATTCGCGCGAACTTACGATGATCGCGCATTCGTGTTCTATAAGGACGATGCCATATGTAGCTAAAATCGTGCGTGGACATTGGCCCCGATTATCGGGTTCGTGGCATTCAAAGTGTTAAAGCTTGTAAAGTTGAGTTTTTCACCGAAATGTAATGATCTTTCCTTCCGCTGGCATCCCAAAGAGCAACAATTTGCTCAAACAAGCCATTCGCAAACAATTCCACGGTTTCACCTTGCCGGCGTGGCGTTTGCGCCAAATGAAGGAGATTTACAATTTGCTTCTGATATGTGGCCCCGAAATCAGCGAAATTAAATGGAAACGAATGAGCTTAAAACCCCTTTAAGCTGATTGACGATAACGCTACGGCTCGATCTACCTTGTATTGTCAATGCTTTGTAAAGAAGTGGAACTGTTACATTACAGACCGTCTACGCTATGTTTGCAGAGGTCGAAAAAAAGTTAAATTAAAATATATATTATATGGTAACAAAGGGAAACCACAGCAAGAGGATTAATTAATCTTAATACTTGTATTGACAATATTTTTCTGTTTATTACAATATGTGTCTATTGCATACCTATTGAAAATTGAAATAAATATGTGGGTCAGTCTTACACAAATCGATAGTTCCATCCAAACTAAGTGATTTGTTCCAGGGTCTAAGTTTAGACGGTCTAAATCAATATTTTATAGTATCAGTGGCGCTAATAGAAGATAATGCCTAATGCATATCGCGATAGTTAATTTTTTGACTTTGTTGGATACGCATATTTGGCAAAATGCAATGTGCGAAGACGCAGCGCTCCAAATATTCAAAATAAAATTTTGGGATCTTTTAACGCTACTTTTATGGCCGAACCAGAGTGTCGTTCTAACGTTCCCTTCAAAGCGCTGACAGAATTGCCCCCAGGAAACGAGTGCGATAATTCCCCTCGACCGTGACTCCAATTTTAATGCTCGACCTATGAAATATAGCTGGAAATTACATCTCGCCAGACCGAAATTGGTAACAAATCCTCTATTTCGATGGGACCTTGTGTTCTGCAAGAGTAGGATTTTCGGTTAGAAACGACTAGTTGTTGGAATCCGGCCTTGGTGAAAGCCCCTTGTTACTGTAGTACCATTGGATAGTACAATCAATGGGACTAGTGACACATTTTATCATCGTAAGTACCTTTAAAAATCCACTAATTCAAATGTTCCAGTTGGCTTGCTAAACAAATTACAATGTTACTACTGATACATTAGAAAATAACCCAAGCTATTGTAGTGTCATCAAAATATCTTATTATATTATTAGGTATAATATTAGGTACCTACAAGGAGGCTAAGTAGGTAATTTTCTACCCATAAAGGGTGGAAAAATCTATGGGCCCTGGAAGAGAACTACCTTAAATCCTTTAGTTAGCTCATTTTACTGAAAGGAAACATTCCTTTATTTTTAAAAAGTCACTGTCCCAAGGGAACTAAAGAGTTCCGGGAGTAACGGGAACAACGTGGGCGAAGCCGCGGGCAAAAGCTTCTTTAAATATAAAACTTAAATGTCCCCGGGTCTCCGGGATTTTCGTGATCGCGGGATTAACCGAGAAAAAACGTCAAAAAAGATGTTATCATTTAAGTACTCTGTAAAAATCCACATATTTACAACAAAATACAAAATTTAACCTACTACGAGTTGCGGTTAAAAAGGTCTAAGATGAGATAAAAACGCCGTTAACAATAAATTGGATCATGGTATCGTGCCCCGGATTTAGACCTCAAATTAGAGCTGAATTAGTTCCGTTTTTAGGGTTCCGTACCAAAATGGTAAAAAAGGAACCCTTATGGTGCGACTCTGTCTGTCTGTCTGTCTGTCTGTCTGTCTGTCTGTCTGTCTGTCCGTCTGTCACAGCAAGATATCTCAGGATCTACTGATGCTATCGACTTGAAACTTGGAATAGTGTTAAAAGTTGCTAACTCGAGCCTATTCGATAGAAAAAAAATCTTATACCTTTTTTACTTTTTTTTTTAAAGGGGTCCGAAATGGGATGTGGAAAAAGAAAAGTAGAGCTATTTTATCGAGTGGGATATCAAATGAAAGAGCTTAATTTGTAGATTCCAAAACCATTTTTGTTTTTTTTCTTAATTTTGTACTTTTTGATTTATGACCAAAAACGTTCAAAAAAATACCATTCCCCCCCTATTATCTTCGAAGTTACTGAACAGAAAAATCTGTTATAATTACCAATTATTAATATCATCCTAAATATTACAGGAAAAATAAAACGGTTTTGCTAAATTGCATCGTTTTTTAGAAATTTTCAAAAATCGTACACATACTTATTTGCTCCTACTAAGCTAACGGCCATACAGTTTTTGTTGAACTATTCACGTATCTACTTACAAGTTTGTACGGAACCCTCGGTGAGCGAGTCCGACTCGCACTTGACCGGTTTTTTTTAAATTACCTTATGCTTAGTTTGAGACAAAGTCGATTTGAGTAAGCTTGGCTCCAATACTTAATTTTGACCGAGGGAGCCTGAAGTGCGGGCGAAGCATCTCCGTTTCAGCATGGGAAAAATGCTTTCGTATATCTGTCCGGCTGGTTTTACAGGTTGCATTTCGATTCTGGTGAAATTTTGTTAGCTGGTTTGATATTAAGCTAAGTATTTATAATTTTGTTTTGTTTATTTGACAACGTCTAATAACCACATTTTTACTAAAAAAAACCCGACCGCGTTGCACTTTGAAACTGCATAAAATCCGCCAGTTTATTTATTTTAACGAACTTCATACCCAGTGACACTCGCACCATCAAGACGAATCTAATGATATATCATTTATCAAAATCGGATGTGCCGTTGAGTAGTTACGAGCGGACACAGGAACGGACATACATACATACATACAGGTCAACCACATAACCCTCCTTTGGGCTTCGCCGCAGTCGGGTAAAAAGAGGCAAAGATCACGTGGTACAAATTGCACCAACCAGACACCACCTACCAGAGCAGGAGAAAGGTAGAGGCCGCCCACCATCCACTTGGTGGAGAAACATAGAAAGAGACCTCAAAAAAGCCCAATTGCCCGAACTGACAACCCAAGATCGCACGACTTGGCGCAGAAAAGTGAGGAAATGGCTATTTTTTTTTTGGTTGGTCTGTGTCTCGTTTGGTCAATATTGACCACTTTTGGTAAAACTGATGTTGTGCCGAAGGAGAGGGGCACAGGGAGGAAATGGCTAAGGAGAAGATGAAGTAGATATAGAATTTTGTTTGAATTCAGTTTTTGGATTGGTTTCAAAATGGCGAAGCCATGGAGGTTGATCCACTAGTTAGGGTTCCGTACCAAAATGCTAAAAAAAACTCTTATGGTGCGACTCTGTAAGTCGGTCCGTCTGTCACAGCCAAATATCTCAAGAACTGCTGCTGCTAATAATTTGAAATTTGTAATAGTCATAAAAATCGCTAGCCCGGGCCTACTGGACATAAACAAATTCTTATAACTTTTCTTATTTTTAGGGTTCTGTACCTCAAAAGGAAAAAAACGGAACCCTCATAAGATGATTTTGTTGTCCGTCTATCCGTCTGTCAAGACCCCTTTATCGCGGGAACGCGTGGAAGTATCGAGTTGAAATAAAAATAAAAAGAAAATAGTCCTACTATTGCGTATACGCCCCTTTGGCCTGAAACCCTCGATATATTCAGGTCTGTCCCTTGAAGGTATGAAAAAATCAAGCTTCTAAACTTGGAAAGGCCGTTTTACGTTAACTAACGTGAAAAACAAGATACGGCCGTTTATGCCGCAAAAAAACATCAATTTAGGGAAAAAATCTAAAAACTATACATTTTTAATTAAATCGTAAAAAAAGTAGACTTTAAAAGGGAATGAAAATGAATAGGGTACTTTATATATGTACCTATAAATTTGTACGGAACCCTCGGTGGGCGCTTGTTGGGTTTTTTTACAGGGGGATGATAAGGGATGTCTATAATTGAAAGAAGGGCTATTATATGAAGTATGGGGACAACAGTTTTCTTAAGGCAAAATAAAATTTGTTCTCAATATAGTTTATCTGGAACTATTTACATATAACTTTGTAGGGAACCCTCGGTGTGCGAGTCCAACTCGCACTTGTCCTTGTTTTATTTTGTAATTATCATGAAAATGTTACAGAATTTCTAATAACCAATAAACAAAGTAACATTATCTATTCGGGTCCCGATGGATCGCAGGCCTGATCGCAACGTCCTCAATAACATTCTAATAAAACACAATCAATGCTAAACCGACCCAGCTTACGATCGGCTTGATCCCAATTTGTCTAATAAGGACCCTTGTAGGGTAGTTGGATAATTTTGATACATTAATCCACCTTCAGATGGACATGTCCTTGGGGAGGAATGCAATTAGGAGGGTAGGGGAAACAATAAATTTGAGGAAAAGCGTAATGGCTTGTTAGGTAAGAGTTAGGTGGTTTTATGGATGACATTTACCTGTGTATCCAATATTAGTAACATTACTAGATATGCATTTTAAAATTGTAAAAACGGTTGATTTGTATCAAGAGATATTTCATTATAACTGTAAAATGCAATTGTTGTTAAAATAAATGTGTAATACATGGAAGTAATAGACCACGGTAATTAATAAGAAAATTTTCAGATTGCGTCATGGCCCTCCGACTTGGGCCATAGAAAAGACCTGAAATGCCACATAGTACATTACACACCTAGACCGATATAATAAGGATCGTCCCAGATCGCAGGTGTTTGTGTAAATATGCAACCTGGGGTTTTACTTATTACCGCTCGTGCTGTGTCCACAATTTTACATTTTCTCTTAAGTTCAGAAATGCTATTTCTTTCCCGGATTTTGGAAAATGCGATTTAAGGCCTAGGGTAACGTAAATATTACGTCGCTCCAGGCCGTAAGTGACCTTTTTCCTACACGGGGAGAAAGTTCCACTTCCTAGCCAGAGGAAGACGTAAATTTATATACTTAGCACGGGCGGTAATATAGACTTTCGCTTCACTGCCGAAGGTTGCCACAACAGCCTGCGATCTAGGACTTTCTCTATTTTATCTTTCGTGTACACAGTAATTCTTATTCAGTCTAGTCTATGAATTACAGCTCTGCTCTTCGCACGTTGAGTAGTTGGGAAAATCTAGTTAATAATGGGTAAGTGGTAAAAGATCGTTTCGCATAGTGCTCTCGCGAATTCGATGAATCCTGAACCCGGCCAATTGCAGTGTCAAGTGTACACACGGGCTTGGCTAAGCCAAAATCCCACCGCAAATCTCTCGAGTCATCAAATAAGTTAATGAAACCATTTTGCAATCACTTCTCAGTTCTCATGTTATTAACACTTCTTTGACTATGGGCTTATAATAACATGTGAAATATTTTCTTGTGTATTAATGATTAATTTAAAAATATGACAAAGTATAATATAATTCCTAGTTTCCTGCTTTTTCTTGCGTCCTCTCCGCTACACAAAGTTTCTCTGGAAGAGATCGCTTTCTAGCGGTAAGACCGTCTATTGCTTACCGGGTAGGGGTCGGGTTGCATAAAGTTTAAGGTCATATTTTTGATACGCATACGAGGATTCGTCATACTCATCATTACGCATAACTGTAAATAGTCATACATTTATGCGCACAACGATTTTAATCATGATGTTTATGGAAATACTGTGTAATGGGCATATATATAGTTGATATGCATACATTTATTCAATCATACTTTATAATGGGCATACATGGATTGCTCATACAACACTTTAACCATACTAAGTAAATGCATAAAATGCTAAACGCATAAATAGGTTGCTCATACGACACTTTAACCATACTAAGTAAAAGCATAAATTGCTAAACGCATAAGCCTAATTTTAAAAGTTTTTTTAAAAGTTCTCTTTTATGTTGCGTCACAGTTCTAACCTAATATACTTTTCTGGCAGCGATGCGGTTCTGTGTGAGGTCACAGTTCTAACCTAACCTAACCTACTCTTCTGGCCACGATTTGGTTCTGTGTGAGGTCACAGTTCTAACCTAACCTAACCTACTTTTCTGGCAGCGATTTGGTTTTATGTGAGGTCACAGTTGTAACCTAACCTACTTTTCTGGCAGCGATTCGGTTATGTGTGAGATAACAGTTCTAACCTAACCTATTCTACTTTTCTGGCAGCGATTCGGTTATGTGTGAGATAACAGTTCTAACCTAACCTATTCTACTTTTCAGGCAGCGATTCGGTTATGTATGAGATAACAGTTCTAACCTAACCTAACCTACTTTACTGGTAGCGATTCGGTTATGTATGAGATAACAGTTCTAACCTAACCTACTTTTCTGGCAGCGATTCGGTTATGTGTGAGATAACAGTTCTAACCTTACCTAACCTACTTTTCTGGAAGCGATTTGGTTCTGTGTGAGGTCACTAATATTGTGTAATGAGTAGAAATTAAAAATACTTCAATAATATAAATCGTTTCTTTTTTGAAGAACCATCGCAAGTCCATTATCAAAATTTATGCAATACGATTGCTATAATCATCAATATTATGGCTTGATAAATGTATGAAATTTACAATTATTACTAAAACCACTTATAATCATCAATGTTATGGCTTAATAAATGTATGAAATTTACAATTATTCCAAAAACGACTTATAATCATCAATATTATGTCTAAATAAATGTATGACAATTTACATTATGGTTAAACCAATTATGACTCCGTATAATTATGACACGGAACAATTATGCCATAGGACAATTTATGCCAAAAAAAAATATGAGCATCAACTTTATGCTTAAACTGTTATGACAATTAATAATATGACAATAGTTGTTATGCAACCAGACGGCCCCCCATTGCTTACCATTAGTTATTTATATCTTGTTTATTTAAGGATCTGTAATTTTTTGGTGTGCAATAAAGAGTATTGTATTGTATTTTTATTAATGGTACTAGCGTTGTTCCCGTTACTGTCCTAAGGGAACTCTTTACTGGGATTTAAAGTATCCTATGTTTCAATCCAGGACTTGGTCTAATTGCATGCTCAATTTCAGCTCAACCCATCCAGTTGTCACATACATCCAAATACCCAAATATCCAAACTCTATCTTATTTATAATATTAGTGTGATGTGATATCCGACCAACCAATCTTAAATGAGTCATAGTTTAACATGTATATTTAATTAAATAAAAATCAACAAAGGTACCACACACACACACACACATTTTTCCGCTTACAACAGATGACATTGAAATGCAATACTTGCGTATTTATTTTGTCAGCTTACATAAACAAAGGCCTCTCCCATAAATTTCCACGTCTTCCTATCGATTGCTCCTTCTGGATTATTACTAAGGAATGCATCGAGGTTGTCGAGCAATTTTTCTCGGATTTTGTCTACCATTTTTGGTAAAAAAAAACTATATATCATAAAATAAGGAATGATTATACGTTTTTTCAATTCTGAGATTGAAATTAAATTTGTAGAAATGGAATTTTTACTGGAAATACCCAACTCAAACAAAAATATTAATTACAATTATTTAGAGATTATATACATTCATATTCATTTATTTCATAATACAACATTACATGATAAATTATTTATTTCAATTTCCATGAATCCGTATTATGATCGTTTAGACAAATATAATATAATAATTAATAATTATCGGCGAGCGGCGGCCTTGGGGAGGGTCCATGGGTAAGAGAAAAAGAACGTACGCCTCTGGCTTGCTTTAACCGGCTGTCCAGAGTGAAGTCGCGAGAGCTATATACTCCAGTCGTGGAAGTGTTAAAGGGTATAACGCCGCGAGTACCCTCGGAGAAAGCGCAACACATCTCTCGACACCCTGCAGCCCTCCGCACCGATGTTGCCCCTAGGCCATTTTATAATGTCACTATTTAACAGGGGCCCATCTAGCAGAGGGCAAGTCACGGTCTGTCAGTGCCACGAAAACCATGAAACACTTTTCCTGGCAGGCGCCGACCCAAGCCATAGCCCAGTATTTAGTCCATATTTCCACCACCATAGCACAGTGGAGTTAAATTCCATCAATCAACAATAGCCCTTGCATTTGGCGGGGGCTGTCTCTGTGTGCGACCCATGACACGGACAGAGATAGCATCAGCTGGGTGTACACTTTGCCTTTCATTAAATTGTCGAAAGGGCCTCTACGCGTTGGCTACGGCCCGGCGCACGCCTCCCAAAGGTCCGGGACACCATTGTCCCGTGAACGGGTAAGACATATAATAATAAAATTAAATACAATGCAATGTCCACGAATAAATTTAGCAAAAATCAATAAATTAAATACTATTTTATCCCCAATGATGAATCGTCATATGATAAAATACCACTTTTTAAACAATTGATAAAAAGTTTTTCAGTACCTAAATATGTTGGTTTAAACTTAAATATTTATTGCACTAAGCTTTTTTAATCATGAGTACTAATTAAAATTATAACAACATTTATAAGCTCCAATTCGACTACACTAGCTTTGAACATAATTATGGAGTTCCAGTCTTTATAATATCTGGGGCATTCCACGAAAACGTTTCATAAGGGAAAATACTTTTGAAATGTAAAATATACAGTATACAAAATTTCAGCTGAAACAGATATCGGTAAGTGGTTGAAAAATGGTTTGCAAATTAAACGAATAACTTAGGTACATACGGGTACGAACACTGTGAGTAAAATAAAAGCTTATAAACATCGTATTACGTATACGAGGTTAATTTATTTACGCATACTCGACAAAGTAAGAGAATCGTTACGGGAACCTTGATTAGCACATTTACAGCGAGTTGAGACTCATTATTAATGAGTCATTAACTATGTAACTAGTTTTGAAAGCTTCGGGGAACTTTGTTGCGCGTATCAGACGTTTATATTATAGGTTAACACACGTAAAATGGAATCAAAACCGGATTAGGTTTTATGCTCAATTGACAACATTTCATTTTGAGACCACTTTAAAATGTATATACGATTCGAAAGCATATTGTCTTCTGAACACTACACCATTTTTATATTTTTTTTATATCGCTTAATATAAAAAATACAAATTAATAAAAAATATGTTCTCATTTTACCAGTTCTACGGCACAATAGATAAAATGCCAGTGCCTTTTGCCACAGAAAAAATAAGCTGTCATAATTTTGAATTTGACATTGTCAATGCATACTATCAGATCGCTTACTTTTTTTCGACCGCGATAAGACTAAAGTAATGGTTTATTCTACCGTAGAACTGTAGTTACGCCCTTTTAGAATAAGTAAATATTAATATATTAATTATAAATTAATTACAAATCCTGGTGAAACAAATAAACTATCAGCGTATTCGTCTTTTCAAACCAAATACAGAGAACCAATAAAATTAAAGGCTCAAAAAAATGAAAGGTTGTCAATTTAGGGACTAATCTCAATATGTGACCAAGTACGTAGAATGTTTTGTTCTTTTTGACATTAATTGCACATATCGCAGTAGACCACACAGAGCATACGATAACAGTAATTGGATAGAAGGGTCGGATACCGGTATTTACCGCATACGAAAATACCAGTATTTTTTCCGTTCTTTCAATTTTAATCGGACAATCTAATAATATGAAGTCATGACTTAAATTCATTATTGAGCCCTACATAAAAAGCATAAAATAATTCAATATATTGGGCTATTTCGGGGTTTTTGCAAAAGACCGGTTCCGAGCTATGATTGGATATCCCTGAACCATAGGATGAAGGGGCATCTTTATTAGTCCTCGGAGAGAACGCATTTACACATTTTTGCTTTTAGGCAGTTACATGTATTATTATTTTAAGAGGGCAGACTACATTTTTTTTTGTCATTCTACACTATGTTTATAAAAAATCACTACAATCGGTTTAAAAACTGTATAGCGAGTAGGTAGTTTCTGAAAACTCCTTCAATGTTTAAAAATAAACTGAAATGCTGATACAAAGCGTTAAAAACAATGGCCATGGCAAAAAAGGATTCAGTTCGTTAAAACGTGATAAAGCATGCAGCCTCACATGTAATCGGTGCCATCTATAATGAGCTTCTTACCTGTACTCAAGCACTGGTTTGATCATAAAGTGAAACATCGTACAACAAGATAAGGCCTATTGGCAACCTGTTCTTATCCTTTTTCTCAATTCAACTCTATTTATGATAAGGGTTCATAAGTTTGGCATAAAAATATTAGAAGAAAAAAAGATCTCTTTCATTAATTCGTCAACAATTGGGAGACTTTTTGTCCCTTTTTCTTTTTTTTTTGGTAATTCTAAATACGCTTCATTAGATAAATATTTTAGGCGTAATGGTTACATTACCCTTCTGAATCCTGGAGGTATTGATTTTGCCGAAATTGATACTTTTTTCAAAAAATCGATTTAGTAAGTGCCCCTTAATGTCGGAAAATTAGTAAAAAAATCATAGAGTTTCCCCCTCGATTTTTCTTTATGTCCTCAGGCGAGTACATGGGGACTTTGTCTTCACTCGAGGACAGTATCAAATAAACAGAAATACTAACATTAATCAACTTTAGTTGCATGTATATGTACAAAAAATACTTATTTCTACTTATTACAGCAGCAAAATAAATAAAAAAATAAGTCAGTAACAAAAAAAATCTCTGAAATAAACTATGTACGAGTACAAAAATAACAATAATACGTAAGTTGCGTATTATTTGATTACTATATTCTAGAAATCACAGTTACACTTTTCCTCCTGACTCTCGTCCTCGTGCCAGCCCTCTTAACCTTCTGCCTGTCGAAGAACATACATACCTAGTGGTGGAAAAATAATCAGGTAACATCTGTACTTTCAAAATAGTATAACAAACTTGGATTAGGACTGCTGATGCACCACTTGTTTCACTCCGTAAACTTGGACTACAATAAGTTTCAGTCAATAAATGTTTTTTTAGATAAGATTTTGTTGCAGACTGTACTATTTTTACATAATCGCAAACTGCACGTAACAATCAATCAAATGAACTCGATCACGGTGAATTTACCTTATATAATTTAGATGATTCTATAGCTACCATCTGGCTGCATCATCAGGTCAGCTCGATGTCATAATAATATTGCATTGTCATCTGATTTACGTATTTTTGCATAATTTCAGCTTATTCGGTTGAAGATATCTGCTTCAAAATTGTGTTGCAAGATTTCACCCGAACAAACATAGGAACATGCATACAGTATACATACATTGTAAGTTAAATAAAAGCTTGTAAAAATCTTGATCCTCCTCTATTTCTACTTCCAAGGCTAGACTAGGAACCACCAAAGTTATATCTTCTGTTATTTTTTGAGTATTTTCAAAAATATCTCTTTCTTCGTCGTCGCTTTCCGATTCAGATATAATGGAACCATTATATTCAAAATTATTTCTGACATAAATATCTTCACCCGCGGAAAAACCGTCGGATTCGTCGAGGTTAAAGTATTCCTCTATTTCACAGTCCTTTAAGCATAAAAATCGCAAATAAAACATAATTCATTGTCATCAAATATCAAAAAATCGGACATCGTTGAGACCGTTTGTACTCGTACGAAAACATAAACAGACATGTTAAGACCGCTTGTACTCGCACGAGTACATAAACTTGAGAGCTATTTTTGGTCAAAGTTTTTTAATTTTCTAGAGGAAATTAACTTGCTAACATATGAAATATACCAAAAATTTACTAACCAAAATAAAACAAAAATATATAATTAGACTTCCGGTAAGATAAATCTGGATTTACTTACCGCGGGGCAGGGTGCGGCCAGTGGTGTCAGATCTCAATGCCATGCTGATCGCTGATTGGCCATCAATGACTCAGTGTTTATTTTTTAGGTTGACAGTTTCGTTCGGAAACGATGTATGTGAGTTAACTTGTTAAGCCGGTTTGAAGTTTGGCTGTAGATTTTTTTAAATGTTATGTCCTCAAGTGAGGATGGGGGGATCCAGCAGGTTACACCTACGTACGTCTCCTTCAAAGCAGTGTTAGATTCTACTGCAGTCATCGTCATACGGTGAGTTACCTATATATTTAGAAGCGTCTTTTTTACTGATTCTAAATAACCTATATTACAATTTTGAAAAAAAAATGTCGGATGCATCCTTTCTCCATATGACGGGAGTCTAGTACATGTAGGTACATTAATTTAATATGAATTGAGATTTGTTTTGGTAACATTATTTATTCCGATCATATTTTGTATAGGAAGCGGATACGTATAATGCAACGTATTTTTAGTCAACGCACGAAAAACACATTGAAAGAAAACAAGGTGTGTTACCAATTTCCCCAAAAAACTTAGAACGACACTTGCCATACCATGTTCCTACTAGGAAATGGAAGACACGGTGTTGCCAGTTTGGCAAATATTTCAAAAAAGAAAAAAAATCTTTATAGTGCGTTTAGACTTACGTGTGCACTCGTGTAAACAAACATGGCGTCAAAGACTGGGTATGTAATGATTTGCATACAAACAAATAAGTAGGTAGCTAAGTTTCATTTTACATAACACGAATTGCATTATTTCAACATGTACTTATAAGTGATTAAATAGTATAAAGATAAGATTAATAAGAACGAATTGCATAATTTTATTGATCATAATAGTCAACACTCATAATTAAGAATTTCATAATTTCCAAATTGTATAATTGTCACCTTGTATAGTGCTTAAAAAACATATTATTATGATTCATTTTTAATTACAATAAAAAGCATTAAATAACAGTAAATAGAGGCGTACCTATCAAGTTTTCGTTTTTTTTGCAAATAAGAAGAATTTCTTCATTACATCTAATAATCTCTTAACTTGTACAAAAATAAAATAATAACACGAATAATGCACAATGAGAATATTTCGTGTAATTTTTCCCTACATCGTACCTAAATGTTTTAGTTGATTAAGGTTATCGACCGAAAATACGAATAAAGAATGCAAACGTTTACTAAAAAGTCGTATAAATAGCTTTTTTCTACTCGTGTACTGTTATCTGTCTTTTACTTGGTCACGAACACTAATATAAGAACATACATAATATGAGTTCAGAGAAGTCTATACTCTATTCCCCATAACAGCACTAGTGTCTTTATAGTCACTTTACGTTATTGCTAGCAGCCACAGACTTCTAAATCTAGGTTAAACTTAGGTCAAGGATTAAGCGCTCAATTTTAACATTACGGTAAAAATGCACAACTACCAACTTAACAAACAATTAAATTCCTACGGTTTTTAAGAAAAACAAAACTTTCCGAACTTAATTCATTGATGCCAACATAAAAAAATATTTTTGATTTAAGTATATTTTAAATTAAAAAAAAAAGTTTACCATAGACACATACTGTCAGTCAAACGTCATATTTGCCTTGTTTCCAGGTTATGATTAATTTTGTATTTTATGATTTAAAACCTAGTCATAGAAAAAGTATTGTATGCAACGTTGTATAATTAAGTCAAAAAACGCTCATTGCGTCTCTATTTGCGATACTCGCCGCATTCGCGGCTCGTATCGCAACTCACGCAATTCGCATTTTTTAAACCCACTTACACAACTGTTGCATAAAATACTATTATTCATCGCTTAATGGGATAATTAATATTAAGATATATATATGCATACATACAAACAGCAACACACTTAACTGCCCATTAAAGACAGAGCAGAGAGAAAATGATAACGATTGAAAGAGATATATATATATATATTTGTATTATGTCAACTTCAAATCAAATAACGTTTGCGTATGTGTATTGCCTTTGAGCTTTGTGATTGTAGTTGTTTGGGTTTGGGCAAAGTTTTTTTTTCCATACTGTAAATAAAGGTTTTATCTCAACAAGACAGGTGAATTTGTCAAAATTATGATTTAGCTTTCAGACGAACGTTGGGATGAAATAAACTAATTATATTGCTAATGCTTTTATTGGTGCTTCTTATTTGTGATATGATGCACCAATATAATGTAATTTATATTTATTATTCATTCATTCTTTTCCACGAATTCAATAATATGGCATTAATGTCAATAATGACGTTGGATCAGCCATAAAAGAAAAAATATTGTTTCTAAACTCTTTTGAATAATAGCCAATTTATACTTATAAACACACGCACACATGCATAACACGAAGCCTTCAAGTGTGATTCTCTTTCTTGCAGTATTTCCCATTTTTGAAGTGTATAGTTAACTGTGTTGCTGTTTGTACAATGCAACATTAAATTAAAATCTATTGTAAGTAGTACTCTAGTACTTGCCTGACAGATCAAACAAGTAACTTTGAATGAAGTGTTAAAACACTCAGTTTTTTTAACAGTCATATTATGACGTCATTCTACTCAGCGGTCAAATCATCTCCTCATTTTTAGTTTAAGATCTTTTAAAAAATATTGAAAATGATGAATAAATAACATTTAGTTACTTAAAGCAAATTTAGGAAAGCAGATTTAAAGGCTAGCGTGAAGCAAGTACCCCATACTGTTACAAAAAATGGCAATAGGGTATATTTTTTGTTAACTAAATATCTGGCAACACTTTTCTAGTATAAGGAAAACTACGAAAAAACTGTTGGAGGTAAAAACGTGGCAATAGCATCACTACGGCGCGAGTGGCGTATAATCAAACACAAAGCCCCTTAGTGCCGGGACACAGTGATTGAACACCGAGATTAGACCGGCATTTAAAATTTGTGCCTTTTTTGAGATTAAAATGGACCTAAAGCTCGTCTAAATATAGCCTGTGACAAGGATTTGTAAGATAAAACCCAAAATGATGGAACTTTGACGATTAAAAAAAATCATAAATACAAGTATTCAGGAGCCCGTCTTTATTTGTTTTAGAACATCTCAGCTTGAGGTTTTAGTTTCCGAGCTACGGGCAGTTTTACTAAACTTGGCAAAAATTACCTGAACTCAGTTTTAGTCAGAATTAGATAGATTATGCCCTAAAGAATTTCTTAATTAACTTTTTGAGCATCTTTTTGAATGCTCAAAGTTTAGTGCCTAGGGTCCCACTTTGTCGGTGCTTAGGCACTATTAAAGAGGAGGGGGGGGGGGGGGGGGATCGTATCTAAATACGACCAAAATCTTACTTTTTGTTCGCTCTTTCGTGTCGGCCACTTTAAGGACATCGTCACCGTCACGTCGAGAGCGCACCATCCCCTCCCCACCTAAATACAAAGCTGCAACTCATTTCTATACATAGAATTGTTCTCCAGGAGGCATAGCAGAGTAGAAATTTGTATGCAGGAGTATAGGAGGTGGCCCTTTGGTGGATGGAGGGTAAGTGGGTAATAGGGTACATAGGAGGGTAGTTGGATATGAGGGTATGTGGGTAGGAGGGTAAGTGGGTAGGAGGGTAAGTGGGTAGGAGGGTAAGTGGGTAGTAGGGTAAGTGGGTAGGAGAGTAAGAGGGTCGGAGGGTAAGTGGGTTGGAGGATAAGTGGGTAGGAGGGTAAGTGGGTAGGTGGGTTCATAGAAGGGTAGATGGATATGAGGGTAGATGGGCAGGAGGGAATGTTCCTTATGATAGGCTGCAAAGTATCATGTCACCCACTTAGCCAAGTGTGTAAGTGGGTATGTGTAAGTACCTACCCATCTAGCTACTTCCCCACCTACCAACTTATCCTCCTACCCGCTTACCCTCCAAAAACCGGTCGAAACTTCGTAAGAAAATCGGTCATCATACGAAATAAATAACGCTAAATGTGAGTGCTGAATGCAAGTGTGTCTCTTCACTATCTCGTCGCAGCATTATAAGAGATGGAATCTGCGGCGAAGGCCATCTTCATTACGCTTTCTGTGTAAGCAATGCGATTAACAGCCAAGGAAACCGAAAACGTAAACATCAATTATTTTATGTTGCTTATTTGTTAGGTGTACCTTTAGTTTTTATGATTTACAAACTCAGCAGTTTTGTACTGTATCTAAATGTACAATTGAAATCGTAAAAAAAGTAATTTAAAAAAACTAATCCGACTTCAAAAAAGAAAGAAAGTTAAAAGCTGTATCTTTAAAAAAATCTAAAATAAATATGCCAACTATTTTTTTGATGTCAGTGCTAGTCTAGTTGCGTTATTCCAAATATTAAGGCTGGCACTGACCTTAAAACAATAGTTGGCACAGTTATCTCTGTGCTGAGAAAATTGAAACCACTCATCTCGGGAGATGCCGATTAAAGCAGGTTTCATCATCATCATCATTTCAGCCATAGGACGTCCACTGCTGGACATAGGCCTCCCCCATAGATCCACGAATTGCAGCGTCGGACGTACACCAACAAGATGGACAGATGATCTGGTGATGGTGGTTGCTGGCTCACGGTTAATGCAGGTTTCTTCCAACCGATCGATTGGAAAGCAGGTTTATTTCAGTAATTTCCACTCCCTCATGTCTTACAGAACACTCCTCTGTGGTAACTCCACGGACGCGAGATGGGTCCTTATAGTACAAAAAAGAGCAATCCGTTATTGGATAACCCTCTGTACTCAGTAAACGTGTACATGAAATATTTTTTTAATTTGTATTTTGGTTTTTGTATATTTTCTTGTTTTAATTTTAATACTTACTAGCATTTATCCGCGGCTTTGCCCGCGTTGTTCCCGTTATTGTACCAAAGGAAGTCTTATCCGGGATATTCTTTGTTTCAATCCTGGACTTGGTCTACTTACGTGCCAAATTTCAGCTTGATCCATCCAGATGTTACTCCGTTATTTAGTAACAAACATACAAATATCTAGACATCCAAACGTCTTTACAAACATTCACATTTATAATATTAGTGTGATGTGATGTGATTTGGTACTGATTTTTTTACTTACGTACGTCCCTATAATTATTTATTGTTATACGTATTATTACAAATTGTGATGACGATCCTTATTGGGAAACATGTTTTGATTATCATTTGCTAATTCTGTTTTTTATATTTTGAAATTGTGACATTTATGACTTCTATTATTCTCATTTTGTATTTTGACGATCATGACGTGAATGCTTGTAACTTTGTACTTAAAATTTATACTGCTATTTTCTCATGAAATAAATGATCTTAGCCCACTTTGTATTGCCCTCGAGGTCGCCAACTGGTACAGGAAGGATTTCCTTGGTACAGTGGTATATTGGGTCAATCTGAGCTGATTTAGCTCGGCAGCCATGGAACCCCCCCCTATTGGTGGGTAGGAAGGGGGGGGGGGGGGGGGGCACCCAATGTGTCTCTCTACCTTGCAACACACAAAAAATCCTACTGGCTTCAATTTGCCTATCACCTCGTGTTTGGTATCATTTTCGTATAAATCAAAGACGGGGAATTCAATTTCAATATCATTTATATGTAGTTTCATTAAAAAAAAACTCAAATATTGACAAAAATATGAAAATGACACTTCACATTTTTGAACACAAAGGTGGATTTTGAAAAATATATAAAGAAAAAATAAAAATACACGTCTGTTACACAGAAGGTCACAAATTATATATGTAGTGCGTGCATCATATTTCAGCAGTGCATAAGTGAGCATACAAAAGAAAAATAAAAATAAATTGTTCTTACTTTCCGAAAAAACTGAGCTTATATGATAAGTTGGTTTTTCATATAAAATATATGGATTACCAACTTAACTTTGCTGTTGATGTGCGCTCATAATGTGATAAATCATGAAAATATATTTGCTTTAGATCAAAACTCAAAATATGTTTGTAACTATACTATAGTTGGGTATAAAAAACGTGTTTGACACTATATTATTGAATTCTATAATTTTGAGTATTGGAATCAAACCAAATACCTGAAGGATTTCGTAACTTTTTATTTGATTCACTACTCGAGGTGGCATTTTCCACTACAATTGCATAGTCCAATGCACTTTAAGGATCTTTTTTGACACTTGCACCTGCCACTGCAACGCGTCTTGCACTTGCACCTAACGAGTTCAGCAGGTAGTCCTCTTTGGTGTACAGTTTTTGTTATAGGGATCCATCTCTCATTTCCAATCTGCTGGACCAACTTATCATATAAGCTCAGTTTTTTCGGAAAGTAAGAACAATTTTTTTATTTTTCTTTTTTTATGCCCACTTATGCACTGCTGAAATATGATGCACGCACTACATATAATAATCTGTGCCCTTCTGTGTAACAGACGGATTGAAAAAATAACTTCGTGACTAGCACGTTTGATTTTTTTCCAGGTAGAGGTTGTATAATAAGGTTGTATGAAATATATACACCGTGGGCCCGTATAACCCGACCAACTTTAACCATAGATTCTAACAACTATTAGAAGTAAAAAAAGTTATGTGACGTATAGTCGATTAACGCTTACTTTCCGAGATATTCATAATTTTTAAAATAAAAACTCCCAAGTATGTAACAAGCCCTAATAAATGTGACTAAGATACTTTTATAACATGAATACGGTCGAATTGATAACCTCCTTGTTTGAAGTCGGTTAAAAAGAGTAAAATTCATAATTATAATATAGATTAAGCCTTCGCAAATACCCTTGAGATGGAGATCCGATACTGACTTCAATAAGACACTCGTAAAATGTTCATTCCTTGAAAACAATGAAGTCGGAATACATATCATGCATTGTGCTTGCTGAAGTTTTCGTAGTTGTTGAAGTGAGTTCGTCTGCTTCTATAGTTGCGTTGATCCAGTCTTTATAAGCGTACACCTTCGTGTATACTCCGGGTATATCTTGCCCGCATGGATGTGGTCCGAAGCTAACTATTCCAGCTATTTCTATAGTGTCTCCCTTCAGAAGCATGAGTGGTCCACCGGAGTCTCCTGTACAAGCGTCTCTGTTCTTACTACCAGCACAGAGCTGGCCTTCAAACAAGACTATGCGCGACAAGGCTGTGTGATGGGCCTCGTTATATATATGTCTGCAGAGCTGGAATTAAAATGTGATCTTGTTATAAAATTCATGGCTTTGTGGAAGTTCCGTTAATGGTATGTACTTTAATTATATAATGCTGAGTCATGAAAAGTATTTAATGAGGTTAAAATACTGCTTAAATTTGCAAGCAGCATGTTATCTATGACTATAATATCTGTACTTTTATATACATATACCTATGTACTTCATATCTATCTATCTATATATAATTATAATAACATCGTAGCAAGACTGTGCTTGTTCATTACAGATTTTCCTAAAAAGTCACAAGGGAATGCTAAAAATAAGTAAACATAAATAAATAGTTTCTAGAATTGTTTGTTTACACATCACACGATAACTACCAAAGCAATATCAATGAAGTTTGGTGTACAGATTATGATCCCGGTTTAAACATAGACTATTTTTTACTCAATTACGCCGATAAATTGTACTACGCGGTATACGCGGGTGGCACAGGTTACTCGTTGAAACTCTCAAGCTAAACATGTGGTTACTTCATATAGCTAAGTCATACTACGAGACCAAGATATAGGTTTTGTGCAGGAAGAACAGTGTTGGCGACAGAACACAGCCTTGGGGTACGCCAGCGTTGATGGGTATTGTGCTGGAGCAGCAACCGTCGACAGCAACTTTAATGCTGCGCCCATCGAGACGTGCAAAGTCCTTCGGAAATCCCGTACGATGGCAGCTTCGAAAGAAGTGCCCTATGCCAAACCCAGTCAAAGCTTTAGCGACATCGAGGCTAACAGCCAAAGCTTCTCCTTTGTTAATAATTTCTGACTTTATATGATTCTGAATATAACGACCTTGACATACAAAATAGAGAGGCTCGGCGGGCCGCAGGTTGCCGACTGCTGCTTTAGAGTACACAAGTTATGCTCATTTACTCCACTTTTAACGTAAGACAGTGTAAGCCCTTTTTTTTACGTGGACTAGGTTACCCGCTAGGCCTAATTAAAATTAAAGTACGGTATATAAAAGTCTTACATAGAAGTCGACGTAAGGTACGTGAATTCGACGTAACACGTTGCTCCTGGACAATGTTTTGTTAACTGCTCCCCACCCGGCTATAGCCATGTACAGATATTTTGGCGCTTTGACTGTGATATCCAACGATGGCAAACAAATTGGACGGATAAATTCTGGAAAAATAAAGTAAAACGGTGCAAAGACATTGAATTCATATTTTTTTTGACTAGACGGAAATGAGTGCTATTCTTGTTTTATGTTTAATTATTTGTTAGATACATTTGGGCTTGACGCTTTCCTTGCAAAAGGTACAAACGAACTACGCGGCACGACGCCACGCAACACTACTCCTGCTACGCTAGCGATATCGGCGCTAACTCCATTCATGGAGTCTAGGAAATGTTGTCCTTACTGCAATGAAATAAGGTTGACATTTCCTACACTTATAGACAGGAGTTAGCGCCGATATCGTTAGCGCGGAAGACTTGCGTCCCTACTACAGAATATACCGCAGTGGCGCGTTGCTTCGTCATACAAATAATACTTCTTCGAGACGCGTCGCTCCGCTGCCGCTGCCGCGTAGTAGTGTGTTCGTAAAGGGTACAGACAATTAAGAAGAAACAGGGATGCAATGATAATCAGCACGAGACCGTAGTTACAGTAAGAGGTATCGGTATTTTAACAATATCACTGTAAACAATACGAGTACAATATGTTTATTTAGAAGTTATACAACAGTAACATTTACCCGCGGCTTCGCCCGCATTGTTCCCGTTACTGTCCCAAAGAAATTATTTATTTACTGAGATATAAAGTATGCTATGTTTCAATCCAGGACTTGGTTTACTTACATGCTAAATTTCATCTCAATCCATCCAGTTGTTACTCCGTTATTTAGTAACGAACATCCGAATATCCAAACCATTCACAAAGTTTCACATTTATAATATTAGTTGGATGGGATATGTTTCTGTAATGTGTCTTACATGTGAAAAAATGTTCTCAAATGTAAATAAACTAAAATCATACCAGTATAAGGAGCCATCCTTGCTAGCCTAATCAAGGCGATATCATTCCAACGGTGGTTCCCAACAGAATTATATTCAGGATGTACCGTGAATTTTTCGATTGGTATGGAAATAGCACCGTCCGTGCAGTCCTGTTCACCAGCGGCGGTCTCCACACAGTCAGGGCCGTCGTTGTTAACGTCGTAGTCTCCGAGTCTAACATTTTTTCTGAAATTTTCATAAAATTTGGTATACAGGTGGATTATGAGCCTGATAGACATAGGGTACTTTTTATCTGATTCAGGTGCAAAAAAGAGACATCAAATTTTTTCATCGCTGTGAACAAAGTGAATAATAATTGAATGGTACATAACCAGAAAGCTTGGACAAGTGACCGACAGTCGAGAATAAATGCATAATCAAATGCAGAATTTTATTATTTAGAGACAATAATTTCGTTGCTTGTACTAAAATAAATTTAGGTATAGTCTTTTTTTTAATTAAATCGAAATTCTATAGGATTATATTAAGTTAGTAATTTCCAATAAGTTTTATTTACAACCAAGGCTGGTAACAAGGGAGCATGGAGCCCAAATAAACTGGATAAAACGCTTGTTGTTCTACTATCACCTTCAGGCTTATGATGCAGGCCTTTGTCGATCGATAGATAAATGATAAAGTATACGTCACTCTCACACTTACGGGGCTCTAAATTTTATTTATCGGGTGGCAAAGCCTGTCATCGTAAGCCTGCAGTATCTCTAGCACTATTTTTACGCGATTTTTTGTCACCCGCCAAGTGTATCTTATCCCTTTCCATACAGTATAATGCGTAAGTGACCAATAATGACCAGTCGCGCGACTCGCTTAAGATACTTATAAGTTTATCTTAATTTAGTACTATACTCTCTAAATAATCGAAGGCAAGCGGCCAAAAGGAGGAGTCCCATCCGTTGGACGGATCAGATACGCTCAACTCTCAACACCACAGTACATAATGTTATAGAGGTACATTCGGCTGCAAATTGAAAGAGATGGCGGAAAATCATCCGAGATAAAGTGTTCCAAAGAAATGACCACGAAGACTTAATAATGAGAAAACAGAGTAATAAACAGACATAGAAGTTTTTGTGGAAAAACGTCAATTAACTAGGGACTTCCTTCCGATATTAAAATCGATAATTGTTTGAAATACTTATTTCGAAGTGACATTTCATAGTAGATATTAGGTTCACCGGATAAGATAGAAATTAAATACTATGCTGACCCATCGATGTTACATAATGATAATATGTAATTTACGTAATTCATAGGCATCGTTCTTAGATATTTAAAAAAACAAGAGCGCCTTGCAACAAAGGCCAATTTAGGTAAATTGTATGGAATCGTATAGCATAAAAGTATACTCTAATATAATACCTACTCAATTTTCAAGAGATATATGGAAAAGTCTCAAAAATAAAAATATTATAGGTAGATAGTAATTTATTTTTATGGGAATAACTTTAAACCTTGTACCCGACCTTACAGTTAAATGTTTTTAAATCACTTATTTTAATTATGTCGTTAAGTCATAAGAAAGTATAATTTATCAATAAATTAATATCGTTAGGAAGTCCCTAGGACAATTTTATTCGTGCCACAAAAACTTCTATATCTGATTAGTAATATACCAAAATTTTTCACTTACGGTGTAGCCACCCTGAAAGCTCGTTCAGAAAAGCACTGGGCGGCTGATAGAACATATCTCCCGCTGATTAAGGTAGCCGCACAGCGTAATACCATTTTGTCTTCCTTCTGCATACGTCGTTATCGCGGGTGCAAAAACGATTTGACAGTACAGAAAGATTATAAAAAACAAGCAATAACAGACGCGTTCCTCATTTTGAGGAACATTTATGCCTACACGTACGAGTTTAAAATTTATCAAGATTAATTTCTATATTGCTGGATAAAATGTTAGCAATACGCTTATGGGTAATATTTTTCAACGATTCTGGAGATGAATGATTTCCACCCATTTTTAAGATGTACACATGATACGACTTCTGGATACGTCAACCTTTATATGCTTAGTGCAATCTATATTTTTTTTATTTCCATTTTTTTTACATTTGTGCTCTTAATTGCCAGTTATACAACCTACTAAAAAGAGTGTGTATGTATCATATTTAAAATCAAGTTTTTTAAGTGAACGCATACAGTTATTTGTTATTACTGAAATACTAAATTTGCGACTGTGCCATGTACGTGTACGACTAATCATTTTAGTCGCATCTTTGGTTTTTCGTTCGGAAGGTTTATTATTTACCTTTGTAAAATGGGTATATTTTTAAACACTGATTTTGGACAAATGGGGTAATTTTTAGTCAATATTTTTGGACTACTTGTAGCTCCTTCTTAGACGACCACTATGATACCAATAACTCAAATCCGCCAAAAATTTTAGTTATGTTCTTTTTGTAAACATGCCTTCAATTTTTATAGACCTTTGCTAGCGAAAACTCTCCACATGTAAAGAGCTTCTTAGATGCTTATAGCTGTAGGCAGAATATGTCTGTTTCTACCACATAGACATTCTGTTATATGTGCTCTTTATGTCATTTGTTACTGCACCCGCGATAACGACGTATGCTTCTGATACTCCACACTACTCATCCATGGATACTCGCCGAGGCGCGCGATGGATCCACCTACTAGTAAATATACATAGAAAATAATTAATCTCTCCATGTTCCAATAATTACAAGACAACATAACTTGGAAAACCTTTTAATTTCTACAGTTTTATTGTACTCAAGGCATCCGCTGATCCATTGACTATCAACGACTCCATCATCAGACCGTCGTTACCAAGGTTAAACAAAATAATTTATGCCACACCTGGCCAAAAAGTGGCTTTTATCGCACGCTACGCGTACGCAAAAAGCGATTTTCTGGCCAAGTTAGACATAAAATGATGTACACATCACGGAAGGTAATAAAGAAAGCCCTTTGCAGCTCGGGCCGCAAACATCTGCGATCTCGGCCTTTCTTTGTTTTAATACCCTAGTTATGTAATGTACTATTGTATCGTCACGGGAACTCAATGTGTGCAAAGTTAAACAATATCGGTGTAGATAACTACACCGTGCACCGATTACAACAAGTAGTTAAAAAAACCGCCGTAGATTTGAATCGAATAAATAAACAAATATTCGATGTTCGTATTAAATACAACTGTTTAAAAAAAAACATAAGTGTCTCAACATAAAGTTATTACTGAGGACTAAAATAATAAAAACCCGTGTTACAAGTTAAAGGACACGGGAGTACGCCGTAGGTACGCTACTAACGAGACTAACTGAGTAAGTAATTATAATTGTAAGAATTTCTGAATCTACCAAAACCTTTATCAAAATACATGTAATTAAGGAACGTAATGTAGTAACACGGTGTTTATTCGTCAGTTTTACCATCTAAACGATATAGGCACGTAATTAAAGTATGTTTTAAACACAAGAATGCAGTGAACAAACTCACTTGTTTTGTCTCCATTTGCAGAACGACCACAGCATCCACTTTTCCAGTCTGGAGGAAAGATCGATGGTTCACAATTTTGAGTAAAAACTGAAATAATAAAAAATTGTCTTAAAATAAGAAGGAAAAATGGTAATGTAATGTTTTTTCGCTTTTAGAGTAAGTTCTTTAGGAAAAAAGGATTTCAAGTAAAATAAGTAACCATGGAAGAACATTCCTGAAGAGTATTTTGATAAAAAAACTTAGCAATAACTCAATACAAATAATTTGTCGAAAACGAATCATAATGTTTAAGCAGTATATATGTAAAATGAAATTACGTACCGGTTCTACTCAAAAGAATAACAACGGAAATCACTAAATTCATGTTCATATAAACACACGTCTACCTCGAGCAAAGTAAAGAAAACATGTTAAACAAAATCGTACTGGTATCTTTGTGCTTACAAACTTGAACTGTGCGACAAAGTTACGAATGTCGCTGGCCATATTTAAAGTGCAGATTTCTGCATAGTTAGGTCTATAGCGCTAAGAATGCAGATGTAAGTTTGTAATCAACATACTGAGGAAACCACTTCCTTAAAAGTAGTATCATAATGTCTTAAGTCTTGATTTTAGTATTAAAATACCGGCTTTAATAGTAATTGATAAGGATTAAAATACATTAAGCAACATTAGATTACTGTGAATTTATTATCTCAATCCGTGCATTAAATCCATCATTTGTCACCGTTAATAAAAGAGCGGCTTTATTTAAAAAGTTTGATAATTTCGTTTCAATCTTAAAACGACTTAAAGGTTTCCTTGCAAATATTCTTGGTTAAAATCGATCCAGCAGTTTGAAGAGTATCTGCTGTTTTCCAAAATTATGAAAGGTCAGATAACATTTAAAAGGCATAAAAAAAAACTTTTAAGTAAAAAATAATACGTACCTACCTATCTATTGGCCTTTTATGTTTTAAGATAAGTAGTTGTCGGGGATCTATTACATGCAGTACTAAAACAGAAGGTCATTTACTTTTTACAGTTTTTTGGTTAAATAAGTGCGAGTGAACTAACAGACAGACGGCTCCGTATCGTCAGATGGGCGCCAAAAATCCTCAATAATAAATATAGTGAGAGTGACGGATGCTTATCATTTATTTATCGTGCAACAAAGCGTAGCATCAAGCCTACAGATATTTATACGTGCCTCGTTATATATTACTGTACCTAGTGATAATAGTACCAATCTCGATTATTTTAATCATTATCACGATCACTAGGCTAGGGTTATTATTATGCGTATATTATGAAGCTAATTGAATGCTTCTAATTAACTTGCAAGCTCTGTTGTAAAACAACGCAACCTAGTCGAGTTTGCAATTATTCAAAATGTCATAAGATGCACTCTGACTAAATTGGATGTCGATAATCAAAAGTAGAGCTATTATATCGAGTGGGGTTTCAAATGAAAGGGCTTAATTTGTAGATTAAAACACTGTTTTTTTTTTCAATAAATAGTGTTTTAATTACGATTAAAAACGTTAAAAAAAATACCATTCCTCCCTATTATCTTCGAAGTTACTGAACAGAAAAATCTGTAATAATTACCAGTTATTAATGTCATTCTAAATATTACAGGAAAAATATAACGGTTTTCCTAACTTGCACCGTTTTTTAGAAATTTTCAAAAATCGTAATGCATACTTATTTGCTCCTACTAAACTAATCGCCATACAGTTTTTCTTGAACTATGAATATATCTACTTATGTATGAGTTTGTACAGAACCCTCGGTGCGTAAAACCGACTCGGACTTGACCGGTTTTTTAATACTTGCCACCACCTTTGTTTATGTGATTTTGAAAACTGTCATATATCATTTTTAAATAAATGACGCAGAGAAATCAACGATCTTAACGTTAATACAACAAAGCAGCAAGTCTCATTCTGCATCATGATACGGACGGACTTTAACCCAGCAGTTCGGTTTGTTAGTTATCGGTCCATTATAAATTCATTTACTTAATCAACCATTATGGTGACAAATAACTTATTGTACTTATATTACGGTATTAGACTGAATTGTCATGTGGACGTAAATCAAGTAGTATTACTTATAACTATAGGTTACTATTTAATCATAATATTCTTCTATACCTACTATCAGGGTCTCGTTTTTGATCCTACATGGCATGCTAATATCAAAAACTTTCATTAAAACAAATGCAATAATAAGTCTTCACATCACACATGTTTATGGTGATAAAGTTGTCACATAAACAGTTACCTAATTTATTAGTTGCAGATATTTTAACACATTTTACTTTACATTAAAATAATTAACTTTAAATAGAAATTAAAAAATCTTTTCATATCACTTTTTTGATTTCATTTACCTAACAAAAAAATTAATTATAATTTCGTCTAAAAAAAATCACCACGTGCATTATCACATGTCACAATAACACTATCTGTCATGTCAACAATTGTTTGTCGTAAATGTCGTAACGGTTCGGCGGGAAAACTGCAAATGTCATTTAATTTATCGACGTGAAGTAGCCAGTTACAGGTAAGTGGTACGTAAAAGAGCTACTAGAATCTGTTCAATGAGTTTTCATTTAGTAATCACATTAACAGGGTGTTATTACGTAGCAAATTTGTTTTTCCTTTTTCTCCAAAAAAACATCGTAAAAGCTATAATGTTTCATGCTTTAATATACTCCAGAGACCGAGTACTATCAGCTGTAAAAATATCTGCAACTAATAAATTAGGACCTTATATATAATGGTAACAGTAAGCACACATGGGCTAAGAGAGGGGGCGTGTCGCGGTCATTCGTCAGTTTTTTGCTCGCCACTCGCTTTGTGTCAGGGAGGGTAGCGGTGGCGACAGACGATTAAATAACGCTTATATGATGAGGTTTACATTAATTTCACATTTCTCTACATAGGACACATATTAGTCGTTTACGCGATATGGTTTTGTACCAACTTTAATACAATGCTATTGCTCATGTGCATATTTTTAAAGTCTTTTTTAACTGCACTAAAAATGTGTGATGTGTTTTTAATGGGTATATTTGTTTTATATTTATGGAATCACTTGGTGGGCGAATCAACTTTTAGACTCACACTTTTGACGTCTCTGACGTTACCAAAAATGTCTCTGGAGGCTTCTGATATAATATTTTTCTGTTTCATAGGTTCATGAGACGGGACTTTCAATGTTTTAACATACACCATAAATTTAAATACAGACAAACCATTTTTAAGAGTGTTATATTTCAACGAAGATTAAAAGTTGGGGACGGCTTTATGTGGGTCGTGGGTTAAAAAGTTGATTCACCCTGGTACGTACAAACACAAATATTATTTAATATTGTCTTCGGTTTCCGCGATTATCACTCATAGTAATAGACTACCCGCGACCACGAACGCTGAAAAGGGTTACGAAACGGTGGGACTTAAAATGTAGTAATATACGCGATTTAATCCGTTTAAGTTGTTTTATTACTATGACAAATATTATTTATGAAAAAAAGAAAAGTAATGTTGAAACGCGACAGTTAAATCCCACCGACTTATTTAGCTTATAAGAGTAGTTAAGCCTTAAGCCAACTAGATGGCGCTAGTAGTTTAGTTAGCAGTAAGAAAATTTCACCTTTCCCTTTGTTTGGAAAATACGAAACCTCGTGTTTCATGTAGCTTACATTTTTAAGAAAACATAACGTATTTGTAAAACCAGATTAGTGAACGACCAGTTAGATCAAATGTATAGTTCAACCGTATGCACATAGATGGCATTAGTAGTCTCTGTAAAATTATTTTTCTGAAGCCTGTAAAATTTCAGCACATATGTTAACCAACTACTAAAAATATATGGAATGTAACCTAAACGTTAAACCTGTATAATGCGACAATGTTAGTGCAATAACGTGTTTACAAAATACTCGATAGATGTCACTGTACCGAGCGCCTTGTAATCGTAGATCGCGCTGTTAAGATTTTTCCTGATTTAATGACCCTATGTAAGGAGTATCGGTTTGTTGATGATTATTATGATTGTTCTTATATTAGTGTTCGTGACCAAGTAAAAGACAGATAACAGTACAGGAGTAGAAAAAATACTTTTTCTACTCCTGTACTGTTATCTGTCTATTACTTGGTCACGAACACTAATATAAGAATATACATAATATGAGTTCAGGTTCAGAGAAGTCTATACTCTATTCCCCATAACAGCACTAGTGTCGTTATAGTCACTTTACGTTATTGCTAGCATCCACAGACTGCTAAATCTAGGTTAAACTTAGGTCAAGGATTAAGCGCTCAATTCTAACTTCACGATAAAAATTCACAACTACCAACTTAACAAACAATTAAATTCCTACGATTCATAAGAAAAACAAAACTTTCCGAATTAAATTAATTGATGCCAACATAAAAAAAAGTATTTTAATTATCGTCACATCGTGTCACCAGCCATATCAAAAAAAAGTTTACCATAGACACAACTGTCATGCCGGCTGTACACACTCGGAGAGACCGGACGAGACACGCGTGACGTCCATGTATTTTATATTTTCACCTAGTCGTAGAAAAAGTATTGTATGCAACGTTGTATAATTAAGTCAAAAAACGCTCATTGCGTCTCTATTTGCGATACTCGCCGCATTCGCGGCTCGTATCGCAACTCACGCAATTCGCATTTTTTGAACCTTCTTATACAACTGTTGCATAAAATACTATTTTCTACGACGAGGTTTTAAATTATAAGTTACAAAATTTATCATAACCTGGAAACAAGGCAAATATGTATGACGTTTGACTGACAGTAGGTATGGTCCTGAATACCAATAAATAAAATAAAAAAAATAAATAAATGGTGTCTATGGTAAACTTTTTTTTTTAATTTAATATATATTTAAATTATAAATACATTTTTTATGTTGGCATCAATGAATTAAGTTCGGAAAGTTTTGTTTTTCTTAAAAACCGTAGGAATTTAATTGTTTGTTAAGTTGGTAGTTGTGCATTTTTACCGTAAAGTTAAAATTGAGCGCTTAATCCTTGACCTAAGTTTAACCTAGATTTAGAAGTCTGTGGCTGCTAGCAATAACGTAAAGTGACTATAACGACACTAGTGCTGTTATGGGGAATAGAGTATAGACTTCTCTGAACTCATATTATGTATGTTCTTATATTAGTGTTCGTGACCAAGTAAAAGACAGATAACAGTACAGGAGTAGAAAAAGTAGTATAATATTAATAATTTATGGATTTTAGATCATATTTCAGTGCAAAATGTTATATCTTTAGACTAGAAAGCTTAATAACTACCAACTTCCTGCGGAATATTACTGGTTTAAAAGATACAAAAAAAATGTGCCGTCAGCCAAAACCGCTTATCTGCACGACCTTACAAGGTAAATCCTTTATTTTACCTACTTATTATGGGTATAGAGCAAATTACTACGTACATACTTATTCTGTGATAAATTATCGAAGTAAGAACACAAAGGCTCCTTTCATATAGCTGAACATTACAATTTTATTAGCATACAAACCTTTAAATGCGTTTTTCTCGAAACTATACTTCATGCAGTTAAGCGGTTTTGGCAGCAAGGGGACGATATATTCGTATAATATTAAAATGTACATTTTAAAACGCATATTTTAATTCGCATACTATTGAAACGTATAACAATTATTTGGTATAACATTAGTGTTCATAAATACTAAAAAGTATAATTTTAATAGGTCTAATCAGACATTTTAATTTTAGATGCTCAATCGAATAATTGGTATCGCAGAGTTTGTACAAGTACCTATGTTTAAAGTGACATATCCATACTTGTTTTGAAAACTAACTATCGCTTCCAGATTAATTACGTAAAAGTACTTTCTCTCGAATTTATTTATTAAAATACCTACACTATTATAGTATATGTTGATAAGCCAATTTTATTTATGTAAGAAAACGCCCAGTACGCCCAGTTAGTGGCCTAGTGGCTCAACTACAGTGAAGATAAAAAACTCCCGACAAAAAAATCACTAAAAGTAAAGAAAAAAATATTTATGCCACATCTGGCCATAACGTGGCTTTTACCGCACGCTACGCGTACGGAAAAAGCCGCTTTCTGGACAAGTGTAGACATAAAATGATGTACACAACACGGGAGGTAATAAAGAAAGCCCACAACAACAACAACAAGGTAAACATCCCTTTAAGGTAAGGCATCAAAAAAACTGGATGGTTTATAAAACCTACGTAGGCATTATTATAATTTATAATACACACCTAAGGCATTTTTTATTTAACTTACTTAGTAGCGGAATTGACACAAAAATAAACCAGAAAAGTAGGTGGTGCGAAGGGTAACAAAAGGGAGAGCTAATTACCAAAAATAATCGCAGGGGCAAATATAAACCTAAAAACAAATGAATAAATAGAGGGAATAGGTATATTAACCACAAACATTGTAATAACGGGAACATATTTTATTGTATTAGAAACAATATTACTAGTAGATAAATCCCAAAAAGTAGGGATTCTGTAAACAACAAGGACCAATTAAGTTATTTTTTTTCCAAGTAACATAAGTTTTTCAAAACTTGTATATGAAATATCATTTGATATTTACCACTTATAAGGTTTCCGGTGAAGGAAAACCTAGTGAAGCAAACCTGCATACATGCGCCAAGAAATTCAAAGGGGTATTATGAAATCCCCAACCCGCGCTAGGCCAGCGTGGGGACTATAGGTCTTATCAAGGAGAATGAGAGTTTGTCTGCGCCTAGTTAGCTTTGCTAGGCGTCCGGATAAAGCCGGACATAGTTAGGCTTTTTGATTTCGTGTCCGGCGAAAATAAACGGCGTCTGGCCAATTTTTTTTGTCGTAGCTATTAATACTGAGACACCAAATCGTCAATAATGTCGGATGTCCGGCCTTTTTACCTAAATGGCGGCATGGCAACCCTACGCCCAGTAGTGGAACGTATATGGAATGATGAAGATAATCGTGCGAACGGAGCAGAGTAATTAATAAAGCAGAACTCTCGTGGTAAACCTTTCTTTAATCTGTCAAAAATCCTCCGTGGCCACATTTTAAAAGCGACTTTGAACAAATAATAGCTAACGCGTGCGAATTTATGAGACCAGATAAAAATGTGACTTCCCTGCTCCATGACAGAGATTAATCTATCAGGGGAATATGCGATATGCGGTACTTTCAAATGGTGTGATGATTTAATTTTGTTTTATTGTCTTTTTTAAGTATATGTAGTGTGCTTTTAAGCGTTTATGAAGTTTGCTGCTGTCTAATCGGTTATTAGGATAAAAATTTTCTTCAGCTGAGTTAAAATGTACCTTATTGTAAAATAATATAAAGCATGATCAGAAACATAAGGTTCGGCCATGTGCCGGAATTTCGAATATAATTATTTCATGATTGTTCGTAAATCATGTCAGGTCAGTGACATCATGGTAGTTTGTTTACATTTAATTTGAGAAACAAATTTTAATTAATGCCCGCACCAAATGCCAAAAATTAATTAAGCTATTCATGCGTTTGCAAGAAGAAAAAAAGTCAGGAAATAGTACATTAGACAACTAGGGTGATCGAGGACTTTATTACCTCCCGTGTTGTGTACATCATTTTATTTTGTTATTTTATAAAAATAGTATTTTTCTTAAATTATATTACCAAGTTGCAACAAGAACTGACAGGTAAATAAACTAAAACCATTTTAGCGAGGTTGCTATGAAATTATGATTGTTCATAAATTACAAATTATAATAGGTAATATAAAGTTTTAATATGTAAATGTGTCTACTCTGAATATTTTTTTTATAATCATATCTGAAGTAGTCTATTAAATAAGAGGGCCTAGAATTGAACAATATTTTATGTTTATATTATTATGTTAGATGAGTAGTGAGTATGTTTGTTTGTTGTCACCTCAAAGACAGCGTGGCAAGAGAGATATTAACCACCAACTACAGGACTATTGATTGTTCTTATACTATGAATCTCTTTATAAATCACATATTTGTTCCGCTCAGAGCATCAACAAATAAATTATTTGCGATTAAGACTACAACAAAAACAAACACAAACAAACAACAAACATAAATATAAACATTCGATAATTTTATTCGTCATTCGTGAATTATTTGGTTATTCTTATTCATCATTCGAATAAATTTTGCCCATCTTTTACCAAGGTCATGATAAATCTGTTAGCAAATTCCAAGGAAATATACCTAACTAGTAGTTTTTACGTGATGCGACACAGAATATTGCATACTAGCTATACAGGATGCCCATACTTCGTTTACGGAGATAAAAAGGGGAAAAAGTATCTTATGTGCTAACCGAGGTGGCTCCGCTACTGAGTTGCGAATGATGAATTTGCGATGAACGTTAGTGCGACAGAATTTTTATGCGACAAATTTTACTTCGAAAATACTTCACTGCGACAATTTGGGGCTCCGCTACTGAGTTGCGAATGATGAATTTGCGATGAACGTTAGTGCGACAGAATTTTTATGCGACAAATTTTACTTCGAAAATACTTCACTGCGACAATTTTTTTACCGACAAATTAAAGTCCGACGCACGTTAGTGCGACAGTCGAAGTATCGCATCATATAATATCGCCTTTAAATTCTGTCGTACTTATTAATGTAACGCACATTATATACTAAAATATTGACACTTAAAACTGTATAGCGTGACGAATTATTTACTAACCAAACTATTCAAAATTCTCTTTCAATGGATGTTAATAAAACGGGTACATATATATCAGAATACCGAAGTTCAAAATACCTAATTCATAATGCCTAAGGACGGAAGGCCGAAAATTAAAATGTCGAATGTTTATTTGACCGAAAGCTTTAAAGCTCGAAATAACGTTTGACCGAAAGGATGAAATCCCGAATACTGTAATCCCGAAAACTGTAATCCCGGAGACTATAATGACGAAGACTGTAATCGCGAAAACTATAATGCCGAAGATTATAATCCCGAAAATTGTCATGCCGAAAACTGTGACTTAACCGAAGCTGCCAAGCCCGACTCTACGTGGTCTTGTCTGCCCTACCCCTAGAGTGTATATAAAAGTCCGGAGGCGCAGAAGGAGGGCAGCCCCCGCCCGCTGCTTCGGCTTTTTGGTCGCCTTCGGCGGCTCACTTGGTGCCCGCACTTTCTTACGCCAGGGCGGAGGGGCTGCGCATCCCGCAGCGCCGGAGCAGTTTGGCCAATTAATTAAGATGAAACGCGCGGTACTTTAATTAGGTACCTTTTTTTTAAAATACACGCTCAAAATAACTTCGGCATTACAATTTTCGGGCTTATAGTCTCCGGGATTACAGTTTTCGGGATTACAGTATTCGGGATTTCATCCTGTCGGTCAAACGTTATTTCGAGTTTTAAAGCTTTCGGTCAAATAAACATTCGACATTTTAATTTTCGGCCTTCCGTCCTTAGGCATTATGAATTAGGTATTTTGAACTTCGGTATTCTGATATATATGTACCCGTTTTATTAACATCCATTGAAAGAGAATTTTGAATAGTTTGGTTAGTAAATAATTCGTCACGCTATACAGTTTTAAGTGTCAATATTTTAGTATATAATGTGCGTTACATTAATAAGTACGACAGAATTTAAAGGCGATATTATATGATGCGATACTTCGACTGTCGCACTAACGTGCGTCGGACTTTAATTTGTCGGTAAAAAAATTGTCGCAGTGAAGTATTTTCGAAGTAAAATTTGTCGCATAAAAATTCTGTCGCACTAACGTTCATCGCAAATTCATCATTCGCAACTCAGTAGCGGAGCCAACCGAGGTAATCTACACGTATACATAATTTCATGAACACTTACCCGGTAGTTTTTGCGTGATGTGCCCACAAACATAGTCTTATTACAATTTGTTAAATGATATTACGCGTTATTTAAGCAGTAATCTATTACTTAATATCGGTGAACGGGCTAAAACAATATCTAGCACGAAGCTCATATAAACGCATAGAGCACAGTTTAAGGACTAACTAACGCTCATACATTTGACAGGCACAGCTGTCTATAACAGGAACTGCGCTGTCATGCCAGGGTTGTCGCAACATCAAAAACAACGAAGTAGGTTTATGTACGAGTATATTTATTAATATTATTACCCTAAACACATAACTTACTCATAAATATGAAATCGGAATTATGGAATGAAAATAACGACTGTGAAAGGGATTTTATAAGCAAATATTTTATAAATAATTATTCGCTGTGAAATAAATTAAGCTTTTACATGAAAACATAGTCATGCAAATAAATAAGACACACTGATGGTTACATTATAATTTTATGAAACACAAAAACCTCAAAGGTGTAAAATCCTAACCTTGTCGCTTTCCCATAGTCGGGTAAAAAATATCCAATAACTTTCGGATGAATAAATCTAAAAAAAGTAAGTTGACGTGATAAGGAAAGCATAAATCTGTGTATATACATCCATTAATAACTTTTGGTTCCAATAGTGATTTTTATATAAAAGTCATTAACGTACAGACACACTTAAGATCAACTTAACACAGTGTTCATTAAACAAACGCGCGGCAGCCCTGAAAGTTAAGTACCGACTAGCTAAGTGCGGTGTTGCATGCAGTTCGGTAGCGACACACCCGCGTTTCACCCCGCAGCCCCCGCACGATTGCTCTAGTAACTCTCTCTACCACTGAGCAATTAACTAAGTTTCAAATGTATAGCTATCTGATAACATAGTACTTACACATACTTAGCATTTCAATTTAACAATCACAAATTATTTGAGTCACACATTATAGTATTTGTGTTTTCAACTACACTTAATTTCCTTCTAAAATATTGAACTTTAGCTTTAGGTACAGTTTTTGTAAAAATTTCTGCTATGCTATTTGACAATCAGTAGACAAATATATTAAAACTATGAAATTTTGAGTATACTTTTCTTTCAAAAAAATTTTATTTGATGTCTATGTGTGATATGTGTGAACCTTTTGTGAAAGTCAGAGTTCTTTATTATAAATAAAAAATAATAAATATTGAATGACAATCTTACACAAATCAACCTAATTAAGCAATGCTTGTACCTATGCGTACTAAACGACGATATACATACTTATACGAAGTCTCAGATTGCCAACTTTAAAAATCGTTTTTGTCCCTATACACGATTTTAGCCCCTATTTAAACCCCTTTGGGGATGAATTTCAAAAAACCAGTGAAATTTCTTTTCTTAACTTATATTGAAGAGTGTATATCTCTCAGATCTCCTACTTCAAAAATCGTTTTGGTCTCTATACACAGTTTCAAACCAATTTAACCCCCTTCAGGGATGAATTTGAAAAAATCCCTTCTTATCCCTTACTAAAATCACCCTACTGTAAAAAAAATGTAATTCTGCTAGGAATTCAGTAGTTTCGGCTGTGCGTTGATGAGCCAGTCAGTAAGTCAGTTAGGACTTCTTGTTTTATACATATATATCAGTGAACAGACTTCAAAAATATCTAGTACGGAGGGGTTGACATAAGACACGACATACAATGTAAACTCATATAAACGCATAGACGTTGGAGTTTTTATACCTCTGACAAGATTTTATAATATGGAACAAATACAGAGATAAGCTATAGATAATTCTAGTAACATTCCCAATTACTAGAGTTTCAATACACCTTACTGCAAAGTTATTACCTTCCCTGCGTCCATAAATCATTGCGGTTGAACACACATTAATTTGGGGTCACGCTTGACTGAAATAAATCATTACCCAATTTGTGCCAGGTTACGCTTAGTAAAGCTAGGCACGCTATGAAAACTTTTAACTTTCGATATTTTGATGCAATGCAGTAACCTTAGATGAATTTACGTTGCGAAACTTGACGCAAAATACGTTTTTGAAAAGACGAGTATTGTGCAAACCTTATTAAAAGTCATAAGTAGTAAAATGTTTCATTATAAACGTAACGTAACGTAAGAATAATTTATGCCACACCTGGCTTTCTGACCAAGTGAAGACATAACATGATGTACACAACAAGGGAGGTAATAAAGAAAGCCCTCGATCGCATATTTACGTCCCTCGCTTGCAGCTCGGGCCGCAAACATCTGCAATCTCGGCCTTTCTTTGTATTACCACCCTAGTTATGTATTGTACTATTGCTATATATTTTATCATAATCTAAAGCAATTGAAACTCATTTGGGCTTATTCCATTGCATATATAGTATTATATTAATCTAGCATGTTGGTTTAAAATAATAAGCAAACTTCATTTTATGAGGATAGAGGCGAGCGTACCGCGTCCACATGAGCTACAAAGTGAGATATCAAAGAAAATGAGGTTCATTATGAGTTAATTATCTCTCAATACAAGCATCTCTTTATCATCTTTGAACTTCAAACTGTATATAAATTGGTAATCCTAAGCAGTCCTGGTAATCGCTCTGCTTCATTAAGATCAAGGAGGGCAGCAACAAAGCGACTACTGTATACCTCGTAATTGTCAGATGTTCGTTCCTTCTAAGTGTATACAAGTACTTGAAGGGTTGGTTTTATACATTTATATGACAATGGCATATTCCTGAAAGGCTTATCTATCTATAGGGTAAAATGTATATTAATGCTAAACATTTTCGAATATTTCTTAACTTCAGCTACGTTTATTATGATCCCTATAAAGGGATTGCCTGAGAAAAGGTTGTTGTGTGATAGAGTTTTTATAGGTAGAATATGTTCCGAGATTGAAATCCACATTTATACTGATACCTACAAATATAGAGCCAGTAGGTATAGAAGTTAAAAAGCAACTGATCGGTACGCAGATCAAGCTAATAAATCCGCCTTAGATAAAAATCTGACTTTTGTGCGACTTATAGCAGTTTGTGTTTTAAGTCAAGTGAGTTAGAGAAAAAGCGGAATACGAGGCCAATAGTTCATCTATTGCTCTTTCGGCCAAAACTTAACATAGTGCTTTTCACGAGGCAAAGAAACTGCTTATTTAACAATACTTCCCGTCAATAGTCAGTCAGTCTCGTCAAGTTAAATGGCAATTGTTGGTCCTTGTTCCTATATCAACTGCTCCAATTGTCATAAAAGTTAATCCCTATTAACTATATCTATCAATCATGACACGAACGTCCACTGATGGACATAGGTCTCTCCCATAGGTTGCCACAGAGTGCGGTCTTGTGCAGATCACATCCTTCCGACTCCTCGCTACTCTCACCTCCATGGAGTCTGGGGCCGTCCTACCCTGCATTTACGATTTACCTATGCGTAGTTGCCGCTACAGGACTGTATTGCTTATCCGTTGTCCGTGCACGAGTATAGACTCGTGCTATATTCTGTCTCGAAGACCACAATAAGACAAAATAAGCAATAAAACGTGAATAAATAGTTTTTTAATGTTTTGTCTGTGTGATGTTTTGTACACATTACGTAAAACTACCGGGCCGATTAAATAAAATGTGGTCTACAGGTACACTATGATGTAAGTTACACCTCCAAGAATCACCCTGCGTGTATTGCGGGCACCCCTAGTTATAAATGAACACCTGGTGTGATGATTGCCTTCGTTGGTTTGGGTTATTATTTTCCTTCTTTTTTGGTACGCTCTTGGTCGAACGTTTATGAACACAATGAGAGTGTGTTGGGAGTGTTAGTGTCGGCCGCCTTGCGATGTTTTTTTTGAAACACTTTATTGTACAAAATAAGACAAAGTACAGGGTTATAAAATAAAGGTATATGTACAAAGGCGAACTTATCCCTTTAAGGGATCTCTTCCAGTTTACCATCTTACCAGTTTTACCATGTTATTTGAATCGTGGCACTTCTTGTACATCCATACAATTGCCTTACTTTGATCAATCATTATCTGATGTCGCGCTATAGAAGAAAACACGTCAGTTTTACTATTGTACTATTGACAATAAAAAGGGCAAGAGTCGTGCGGCACAGAAGTTCTAGAGAGTGGTAGGTACCTACAACAGGTGTTCATTAGAATCGCTTTCTCGCCCATGGTGTAGCCACAATCTAAAAGTAGAAGCGAGTAACACAAGTTACCCATATTATAGGTATAGATACTATGACTTTGTCAATAATATGCGCGTACTGACTTCTATGTATATAAAATATGGGTTCAGGCGAGTATATACACAAAGCTGTAACAGGATTGTTTAAACAGGTAATGAACTAAGGAATACATTTATTTAATAAAAACCTTTATTAATTCATGCAAAACGATAAGCTAGTAATTTGCGTAATAAAACACCAATTCCGTAAGTGATGTTTAAAAACTATATGAAAGAAACAGGATGTTTCTTTATTAGTTTTTTTTAATGCGGATAAAATTACACCACACTTTTATGTTACATAGATACAAGAAATCATAGTACATAGAAAAAATAAATAGCGCTCATCTTTAGTCCAGACCATGACTCGAACCTGGTACCTCTGGATTTCTGGCCCAGCGTTTTTCAGGAGACGAACGAATCCAGAGGCACCGGTTTCGAGTTCTTGTCTGGACGTGCCATTTAATTTTAATTTATGTTCTTTGATTTCTTGTTTGAAAAAAAAAAACTCGTATTTATAAACATCGAAGTGAAAAACGTCAAAGTTACATACAAACTTCATATACACTTACTGCGTTTTGCCTTAAGTCAGTATCAGATAAAGTAGTGACGATATGATGTTATAAAATGAAGATATAATAAAAAGTGAATACAAGATATAATTATGAAAACTTTATAACGTAACGGTTCATACCTTGGGGTGTGCCCCGAGAACTTATAATATTACGAAATCATCACTAATTGTCAAATTTGTATGGTAAAAATGTGCTGTATAGTTTTATAAAAAAGCTTCCCGAGGATACAGAAATAGTACATTTTTACGTTAGCGGCATACAATTCAGAACCATCTGAAACCCGAAACTGGAATAAAATTTAACGGCCTTCCCTAAAACGCCTTAACCATTGACAGATAGACAAATGGAGGCCCCGGGACCACTGAAGGGTCCCGTAGGTCGAAACCCTCAGTCGTAAAGGTTGAATTTTCCTAGCGCTCGCGCTGAAGTGTTTTTCCCAAAATTATTATGTAACAGTGTTTGTTATTTTTGAAAACTTGAAATCATAATAAATAAAAAAAGTTTTCAAGTATAATCTGGACTTTCTGGACCTTTGGACATTACGTGCCCCTAAACGAACGAGGGGTGTTATATATAAGTTTGACGTGTGCATCTGTGTATCTGTTACTCTATGGTTTTGTGTGTCTGTGGTGTGGCCTCGTAACCCCCAAACGGGTGAAACAATTTCGATTTGTTTTTTTTATTTAAAAGGTGATATTTGATCGAAGGTGTTTTTAGCTTGGTTTTATCAAAATCAGTTCAGCCGTTTATGATTTATTCTAATCTGAAATTAAAAGTTCGGATATTATTACGTAATAATATTGTACAAACGGCATTTAGTATATAATCAGCATTTAAAAAGTAAAACTTCAATTAAAAATTAAATAAACCCTTAGTTAATGATTGAAAAATAATTAAAAAAACTCTAAAAGGAAAAAAAAATACAAATATACCTACCTGTCTGTTGGCCCTTTATGTTTTTAAGATATGTTGTAATGTTTTAATTACTGTCAGGGGACCTATATTATACGCAATACTAAAACAGAAGGTCCCCAGGAAGCAAACAAAATATTACATTTTAGCTTAACAACAATAGATAGGTAGGTAAAGATTATAATTTTCAATTTTTTTGATTTTTTTTATTCGGTGTTTTTTTATAATTTTTTATAAGCAATCAAGTGACAGAAGGGTATTTAAGTAGATGCAGATTTGACAGGCACAGCGGCGATGTTACGTTCCCAAGTGCCATTTTCGTAGAATTTGCAATTATTTTAAAACTAGTCTCTTTAAACAAAGACATTTATTTTTGCAAAATATGAAGTTCTACTTTCGAAATTAGGTATTATGGTAATACCTCTGTGATCATATTATCATAACTCTTCATTTTGTTCTTCTACTGGACTTATTTCTACGAAATTTGGTATCGTAAATAGATAATCCCGGTTAATACATAGGATATTTTGTACCCGACCAAGCCGAAGCAAAAAAAAACGTTCAACTTATTTCACCTCCGTGAACAAAGTTGCGAGCAAGTCCACAACACAATAATTCGGAATAAAGATCGTTAATAAACAAGAATATTATGAATATTGAAACATTTTCGAATTTCCAATACTCGACATGAAATTGAAAATTTCATGTTAATAATAAGCCAGCCTAATCACTTACTAAGCCATCAATGCACAGTTAAACAAAACCACAATAAAGGGAAAACAGATCACTGAAATTAGGCCGGATTTATACGTGTACGTTTCACTTACGCAGGTAAGGACGCAGCTATACGTTAGACTGAGATAGTCAGTCTAATGTTTTGCTGCGTCCTTACTTACGTAAGTAAAACTTACAGGTGTAAATTTTATCCGGCCTTACGTAGGCGTGTTCCTCTCAACATCTTGCTCAATAACAAAAAATCGGTAAGAACTGAATTAGGCTGTCGCGAGCCTTCGGGCCATTTGGATGGTGGTCACGTCACACTTACACGAGTCCCGATGCGGTGCTCGATACTTGTGCCGAGCTAAACAAAAACGTGAGCGCGGCAGCCATGAGAGGGGGAGAGAAGACTTCTCTAATAATTACAATGAATCATGATACGTTTTCTCAAAATTCCAACTAACTGAGAACCTATTACTAATCGGTTTAAAATGTTATATTATAATGTCTATCGTAATAAACAACATTATGATCATCCAGCAGAGAGGAGGCCTAAATTACGATTGTTCAATGTCATAAAATAAGTTCATGAACAGCTGTGGATTAAACGAAGACGATGTCCCAGATCCAGAGCAAGTGGAAGCGAAAATAAGAAAAGCGGCCCCGTTTCCGGACGGGACAGGCGTCAGGATGATGATGGTGGTCATTACTTCTTTCCGGTGTAGTCCGCTGCTGAACAACATGTCTCCTCAAAATTAATATACTGTTGTCGTCTATGTTTTAATATCTTATTCATTTTAGGATCTCTTATTAGATAGTCCATTTTAAAAGTATCAAAATATTAAAAACTATGAATACCATTGAATAGCCCATAAAATGCATGGTAACTTTGATATTAAATCGTTAGGATAAACGCAAGTTTTAACATTTAGCTGCAAAACAAATTATTGATTTCCCCAATATAAACTATAACCGTGTGGCGTCACATCGCTAATAAGCTTTAGTATGAAGCGTTTTTTGGGAAAATCTAAAAAAGTGATTTTAACATTGTATTATCTTGGTGAATTCTTATGATATTGAGGTGCTTTTTTCACTAATATTTCTATCACGTATTGAGAGGTCTTTCTATAATATACCACAGAAAAAAGTGTTCAACTTAAGGATCGCATTTTATTATTTTCGCCAACAAAAAATAGGTAATATTTGCAGATTCGGTTTATTTACATGACCTAAATAATATTGATTATCAAATTTTATTTTCCTAGAAGCTCTAGTTTGTCAATAGTATTTAACTAAGCTCACTCATATTTGTATGTTTGAAATTGTAAATTTCTATTGGTCTAGGAGGCAGGGGCGCAATGTTCATCTTATTTCCTCATGAAAATGCTCTGTTTCTCCCTTATTTCGTTCTATTACCGGTCACAAATCTCAACGTCTGGCACCTCGGAGTGGTTGCGTTTGCCCAGGGGAGACCCGTAAACTTGCAAAAAAATCAAGGATAGTTTTGGGTTTAATCTATAGTTGTTTATGCTGGTAATCTCGAGGTGACATTGCCAGAACAGTAGGGCGTCATTAAGTACCTGCCAGGCGGACGTGAAGCTCAAAAATTGGGCACAAATTTACATAATAAGCACAAGGCTGATTCTTAGAAATGTTGTTATACAGTCTCTAAATATACCCTATACAGAATGCATCATGTTCATTTGGACGTTGCGTTCATGCCGCCAGACGAGGTCAAAATTGTAGATTTTTTGCAAGTTTACGGGTCTCCCCTGGGCAAACGCAACCACCCCGAGGTGCCAGACGTTGAGATTTGTGACTGGAAGTAGACCGAAATAAGGGAAAAACAGAGCATTTTCATGAGGTAATAAGATGAAAATTTCGCCCGTGCCTCCCATACTATATACGAAATAAATAAGCTGATATGATGAAACTAGTATTTTTTCCGTTACGGGGCCTTAAATATATCTCAAATAGCGTAAAATATCTGAAGAAAAAAGTATGTACGCATATTGACCAGTGTTATTTATTTCGTGTTTGTTTAAAAGACCTCATCAAATCTTAAGCAAATACGAATAAATGGTGCATTTAAGACGTACTCTATTCGCTGGGTGCGAAGTATAAGGTGGGGGACCCACGAAACGATCGCAGCGCGCATCATGGCCAAAAAAGGAACTTTCGGCAGACCAGCTGTCACTTTTTACTAGCGAAATTTACGTTTTTAGTTGGCAAAGTGCCTAGCAGCAAAAGCCACAAAACACGAAAAAAAAAGTCCGCCGTATTTGTAACCGCTAGTTGGCGCTGTCATCGCGCACCCAGCGAATTAAAGCGAAATCAATGAATGTCTTCACTTAAAGTTCTGAAATTAACACCGCATATTTTGTAAACAATTCTTATTTCTTAGTTTCCTGGCAAACTCAAGTCGCAAGTTTCTTAGAGTTTAATTAAATTTGAGTTCATTCTTCAAACAACTTTCGTACGTTTCCTTTGATCTTTGGAGTAAAAGAGTGGATAGTAGTAGTAACACAGCTGAACCATTACTTAAGAACACTCATGCATACGTACCTAGTTAATTTAATTTCAAAAGCGCAGATTGTTATTAATATAAAATTTATTGAATATTGTACAAAACTGATAGGTAAAAAAGAATACCTACCTATTTCTTAACCTTAACTTAGCAAATTATCAAATTAACAGATGGTAACATTACATCCAATTCGTTAAAAAAAAATACCATCTTGAAATAATAGCCAATACCTACTTTTCGGAATTCACAAATGCGTACCTACTTCCTAATCTTCAATATTTGCACGAATCCACGAATCGTAAGCAAAAACTTTAGTATATACGCTCGGGATCCCGATTATACCGCATATTCTAGGTCCGAAACTGACGATGCCAGCCACCTCAGTAGTGTAATCCCTGACATACATGAGGGGCCCTCCGGAGTCGCCCCGGCATGTATCCTTGCCGTCACCGCCTGCGCAGAGTTGTCCGTTGCCCAAATCGCGATACACTTTAGAATTGTTGAAAGCTGATTGGCAAGTCTGGAAACAGAAACAACGTTTAAATAAAACAGTATAGTGTAGACTTTTTAAGCCTCTAATATGTTAACTAATAATTGGCTGCAAACGGTGACCTTGCGACCCCGATAACTCAAGTAGGTACTGTATACTCTCTTTCCGAACTTTGGTTGCAGGGTAGTTGAAGCCATCAGAATTTATAAATTCGAACAGAAAAGAATTGAGCAGAATTCTGAATCCCATCTTCGAACTTAAAAATTCTATTAGCCTCAACTACGTTCCTCCCAAAGTTCAGAATGATCAGAGAATTGGTACCAATTATTATTGGACAAATAAACACATTTGGAATGTCGCTCCGGGCTGGTTGTGGTCTTAACACAAAAGCTCTAAGGTATGATATGCGGAACTGAATTGGTCACATGAATATAAATACACCGATTTTTTAGCTTACTATCCTTCTTAAATTGCATATTCAATTCTTCTTCCGTACCTCTAACACAAATGTGATGCCCGACTTTTAATTGCGTGATAAATCCTATTATTTTTCATTAAATATCTGAAACTGATCGGACATGTTGCATTGAGTGCCAAGTGAAGTCCCAGCCAGGTGTGCTAGCCAATTGATCACATTTAAGTTGACACTAATTTCATAAATGGTACATTAATAAAGTGAATGGTACATTAATATCGACATAAGGTAACTCGACATGGTGAAGGCGGCCATTGGTAGAATTGCTCCCATTGATGACTCCCCAGCCCGCTGCCCACATCCGACGGCTTGGAGGGTCCATTGTGATGTCGGAGCTAGGTAGGCAAATTGGTTGGATGAAATCTGAAATCAACATGGTGTTGATTAAAAATATTTTAAGTCTACTTGTGGTAAATAACGTCATTAAGATTTTTTTACATATAACACAATATATTTTTATTATATCACTACAAAGTAACTAAACTAAATTAAAATTAAATATACAATAAACTAAAATCAATCTAAAAATGGCCCCTGCGGCATGGTACCGAAGATGCTGGCAGCATTTCCTCGCTGGATTGTGAGGCTGATGCGTTGAGCGAGGAAGCTGCCAGCTCTTCGGTCCCTCCTCGTGGTTTCTGTGAATCTCTTCGACAGCTGCTTGAAGCGACTTAAAGCGCCAGGGCCCCACGGATCAACAAATGGAACAAAATTATTACTTAACTGTCAATAACGTTATTTTATTAATTTATTGCATCGATTTGTTTAAGCGTACGGTTTACCGGTTTTAATTATTACAACAAAGGCATACATATAATGGCTAGACCTTGCGTACACGGCTATAAGCAAAATATTTACTATGACATTTTAGTGGGAAAATTTAGCCTTCTTAGTCAAAATAATCATCTAAATCTAGGCGACTAGGAGGACAATTTTAGTGACAGTAAGTATGGTCTACTAAGCCGGTTTGAGTACCTAGAACTTAAAAAAGATGAAAGTAGTTCAGAATAAAAAATAATTCGTTTTAATTTTTTACTTGTTAACGGTGCCATATGCGCCAGACGTATTAAAGCAATATCGTTCGTAAAAGTTCGATCTTTGTTGTAGTCAGGGTGTTTTATAATTTTTTCTATAGGGACCTTCACTGCTCCCTCGTTGCACTCCAGCGTATCGCCACCTCCCAAACAATCTGGTCCGTCATTGCTAGTGTCATATTCCCCAAGACGTACATTCGTTCTGTAAGTAAAAACTGGATAAAGCCGTGAAATGATCTAATATCCGCACATCAAACTACAAATATTAATATTACATTATCCATACCAATATTACAAAATGCGAAAGTGACTCTGTCTGTCTATCTTTTTATTTCGCTTAATCCGCTGAAATTTGGCAAGCAGTAGCATAACGTATAGTTTGTGAAATACACAAGTAGGTAGAATGACTACTGTATGCGGTCCAAATTGCATAAGGACAAAGTTAGCAATAGGTCTTGATCCTGTCTTAGTTACCAAATGTCCAAATAGATGAAACATCATAATTGCAAAACGACTAGATTGTACGAATAATTAATTATGTATTCAACCAATCCTGAAAGGGTGGATTTAAAAAAGATGGACTCATTAACTCAAGTAATTTGACAAATGATGTATCGTTGGAAGCATAAAGTAAAGATAAGGATTTTGGGGTACTGGTGAGGTGATAATGAAAATGTATTCTCGTTATACAACCTAGTCGTTCTGCCATATTTCCCATATGATAATTTGGATCATTTTCCAATAAAAACTTTATGACATTAAGACGTTTTACAACCTAGTCCTTTAGTTTACTACGGAATATTATATAATGATGGTGTTTTGCACATTGACATATCTCTCTACCTGGACAATATACAACTACATTGTTTCGCTTACTATGGCAAAATACAATTTTGACCTCCTGAACCGAACCCGCTTATTTATTTGTTTTCATCACACTTGCTCGTAAAGGGTGTTATAACACGCGCGCTTATAGACAGGGGCGTATTTTGAAATTTGGCGCCCCGGGCCAATATATGTTTCGCCGCCCCAGACCCAGAAGTCAAGGAAAAAAAATATTTAAAAAAAATACGACATTTTTAATAACGTCTACTTATTTTTTTGCGGTGTACTAATTTGTTTACAAAGCCATTAATGATGATTTCATTACATATAATCCAGTAACTTTATACTGATAGATGTATAATAGCATTAATTTTTCTTCCCACAAAAAGTACATCGCGCGCTTGAATGTGTGCGCGCCGTGTACGAACGCACTACAAGCAAAGAAATAAGAATATTCCAGTATGGATCGCACTCACACAGACGAGCTATCGCGCGTCTTTGTAAATACGTGTCGCCCGCTCCTAAACGGCCGAAGTTGGAATATTTGTTTGTCTTTATACTTTGCCTCGAGAGCGGAACTTAACTTTGTCAAAAATCGAAAAAACCGTAAAAAATTGGGAAGCTCTAGTTTTTGGTAGTACCTTTGCAGGACGTTTTTAAAGTAGACTAAATTTACTAGAATTGTCTCTGTAGATCCAATAATTTCCGAGAGCCTTTCAAAGTTTATAATTTTTTTGAACTTCGCAATTTTTTGCAATATTCTGTCGTTCTGAATGAATTTTAACCCTGATTCTTCGTAACCCCTGTTATACTATCGAAGCCTTGTACGTTATGGGAAGTTAAAAAAGGAAATGCGAAGTGTGAACAATGATGTTTAATGACAAGCTAAGCTACGAATAAAAAATAAAAAAGGTAAGGACAGCAAAAGTTAATAGGTTTATTAGTTAGTAAATTGACTTATTCAAAATCAATAAATTTAGTTGTTTTAGCCCTCTTGGAAGGGCGGCACTGATCGTAGTGAGGATGTCCTCACCAAAATTGCGAAGTTCGAAAAAATGTGTGTGTATTTTGAAAAGCTTTATCTCGGAAACTATTGGGTCTACAGAGATAATTTTATTACTTCATATTGTAGAAAACTTAGTGTACTTTAAAAAGGCCTGAGAAGGCACTATCAAAAATTTGTCCTTTAGTTAGGGTTATAATCACCAAATTCCGAAAACCTAAAGTTTTGCGGATTTTTCGATTTTTGACAAAGTTGCGTTTGCTTAGATTATTCATTCAACATCATAAACAAGTCTGCAAAAAATCAGAACTACTGGATTTTTGCAAAGTACCCTCAGGTGACAAGGTTACTGGATAATTGCGTTGTTTTGCAAAATAGGCTTCAATATTGAGAAACCACCCTCTCTTCACTCTGCGCCCCGCCCGCCCGCGCCCTTATTCGGAGCATGTCCTTATTGTACTTACCACGCCATATGTTTTTAATAACAGACGCGCTCCGTATTGACGAAAATTAACTTACGACCGTATTTTCGATAAAATAAAAAAGGTGAGAAGTAAAAGTCAGTTGAATGGCGCCAAAACCAGAACGAAAAGCAATCCCGATTGCCGCCCCTGGCCGATTGGCGCCCCTAGCCGATTGGCGCCCCGGGCCATGGCCCGGATGGCCCTAGGGTAAATACGCCCCTGCTTATAGACCAACTCGAGCCGATTTACCCCCCGTGGGTTACAAATATCTATAACTCCCACGGGAGGAAAAACTGTATGAAAATCTATAACTCCCTCGGGAGTTATGAGTTTAGTTTTAAAAGTCGTACGTCATTTCTGACTAAGGAGGTTTCGAATCAGCCAAGGCTATTTCATATCTTCAAAACTTGGCTACAAAACCAATTTTAGTGTAAATAAAACTTATATGGTATATTTTACTATTATTTCCGTAGTTTTTGCGATTATTTTAATGCAATTAAATTAATTGAGTTTAAAATTTTATTTTGAAAATCGGTACAATCTGGCGACATTGCCCGTCAAGTTTAAAAACTAAACGCAGTTCTTAGCATTATCTGTGGAAGACTATATTGAAAAAGTTGACAGTTGAAGTTGTCTCTTAGCGAGTGCGTTTAGTTTATTTCATTTTTATGTTTTATTTTTTTTTTCCTCGCAAATGTGATGAAAAACATTGTGTGTATCACGGGCAGTAAGAAGATTACAAACTCGAGTCATTAAAAGCCCTCCGCCTACGGCGTCGGGCTTCTAATAGACTCTCGTTAGTAATCCCCTTCTTACTACCCTCGGTGCACAATGTACTATTTTTTGCTAGCCTATTTGTGTGCCCCACTGCAGGGCAAAGGTTTTTCCGCCACTCGTCTCCGTTTCATGCATACCCCTACCACCCGACTCCACGTCATGCTCCTGTAGCCTTATTTAGTTGTACAAAAAATGTAATTGTACTCACGGTGTACCGAGCTGAGAGGATTCATGTGCAAAGCATTGCGCAGCTGAGAGCATGTACCGCCCACTTATAAGGATGGCACTGCATGATAGCTTTGTTCTGTTCTCTTTCTGGTACTCAATGATCCCCATCCACGGGTACTCACTGAGCTGTGCGTAAATTCCAGCTGAAATAGATACAGTAATGATTGTTAGACGGTTTACTAATGTTTCACACAAAAGTTTTCGTCATCATTTTGTATTTTTTTTTCTAATACACCTACAACCCAGTATGTATTGCTTAATATTATTTGGCAGAATTATATCCCTTAACCACCTACGAGGCGCCTCTGAGGACTCTTAAAATGTAAAATCTATAATATATGAACGTGTACGTATAGTACCACCGGCTGAGTCCATGTAACTTTTCTTTGTATCCATTCGAGCCTCGTAAAGCACTCAAGAGGTGAGGATGGGTGTTTGATTGGATCTGGTAGTTGTAAAGCCGCGGTCAGCGGTCTCTGAGACCTCAGGTAGGAGGTAACGTGATTTTTGTCATACATCTTTCACGGTCTCTGAGACCGGTGGTAGGTGGTTACGTGACTTTCAGATTATTTTTTTATAACAAAATATTTCTGAGATGATTTTATTTTCGACGATATACCTGTAGAAGTAACGCATAACTCACCACAATATTAAAGTGTATGCCAGATACTATTTTATGCGAAACTTTCAGACATCAATTGTGTACATTCATCATTGTGGGTCCTGTTACCAAAAAATAATATTTTCTTTACTAAATTGCTGAGGTTGATGGGTAAATCAGGCTTAAATTATATTTTAAAATAACTCTCAAATACATGGAACTTCTTTTATAAGGGCGATATCAAGTTGGGGTCTCCTAGACCGCAGGTAAGTGGTTATGTGACAAACATAGGACGTAGGTAGTTAAGGGATATTTTGGTAGGTTTCTGTGAAATGATCATTCGATTTAAAATGTTTTTGTCAAATATTTTATACCAAGTGTATTTCAGAAAATCTATTTTATGCAAGATAAGAATAACCCGTTGCAGATAAATCTTTAGAAATACCATCAGTCATGGGTAAATTTGAACTATTTAATGTCACTATGTGGCAAACAAGCATGCAAATCACTGGAAGGATATAGCAGCATCTCAAGTAAAAGGTGGCAAGTTCGTTATTATCTCATGGACTTAAATCTATCTTCTATATATATATATATATATATATATATATATATAAAAGGCAAAGTCCTGACTGACTCATCAACGCACAGCCGAAACTACTGAAGCGAAAAACTTGAAATTTTCACAGTAGAATGGTCATATGACGTAGGTGAGAGATAAGAACGGATTTTTCGAAATTCATCCCCTAAGGGGTTCAAATAGGGGTTCAAAATTTGTATGGGGACCACACAATTTTTAAAGTAGGAGATCAGAAACTTCGAACATAGACTCTTCAATATAAGTTAAAAAAAGTAGTTTCACCGTTTTTCGAAATTCATTCCTAAAAGGGGTTAAACGGGGGTTGAAAGTTTGTATGGAAAGTCTGCGATTTTTAAAGTAAGTGGTTTGAAAGATCATGTTTAGACTCCTCATTAGAATAAAAGAAAAGTGGTTTCACCATTTTTTGAAATTCATCCCCAGAGGGGTTAAAATGGGGGTTGAAAGTTTGTATGGAAAGTCTGCGATTTTTAAAGTAAGTGGTTTGAAAGATTATGTTTAGACTCTTCATTAGAATAAAAGAAAAATATTTTCACCGTTTTCCGAAATTCATCCTCCAAGGGGCTTAAATGGGGGTTGAAAGTTGGTATCGGGACTCTACGATCTTTTTAAGTAAGAGGTTTGAAACCTCATGTTTAGATTCTTCATTCAAATCAATGAAAAGTAATTTCGCCGTGTTTTGAAATTCATTCTCTAAGGGGTTTAAATGGGGGTTGAAAGTTTGTATTGGGACTCTACGATCGTTTTAAGTAAGAGATTTAAAACTTCATGTTTAGACACTTTATAAGAATAAAAGAAAACTGATTTCACCATTTTCCGAAATTCATCCTTGAAGGGGTTTAAATAAGGGTTGAAAAATTGTATCGGGACTTTACGATCTTTTTAAGTAAGAGGTATGAAACTTCATGTTTAATTTCTTCATTGTTTTAAAAGAAGAGTATTTTCACCGTCTTTTGAAATTTATCCCCGAAAAGCTTAAATAGGGTTTGAGAGTTTTTATCTGGAATATATGATTTTTACAATAGGAGATCTAAGACATCATAGACATAGGTACTTTTTATAATGAGCCAAGAAAAGCCATTATTACCGTTTTCCGAAATTCATCTGATTTAGGAATTAAATAGAGGTTGAAAGTTTGAAAGACAGAACAAAAATTATTCATTCATTTATTCATTGCATTCACATGTTACATATTATCCTTACATACTAATTTACATAAGAAAATTATTTCCTTTGAGGGGTTTAAAAGGGTTGAATATTTGCATGGGAAAGTTTGAAACTTTATGTATTAAATTTAAAGAAAAGTGATTCCACAGTTTTTTTAAATTCATTCCCTAACGGACTAAAGTCAGAGTTGAAATTTGTATACTTGGGACATGATTTTTAAAGTAGGAGATCTGCGACTTGATATGTAAACCTTTCATTATAAGTCAAGAAAAGTAACTTTGCCGGTTTTCGAAATTCATACTCAATTAAATGGAGTTAAATGTGGGTGAAAAACTTGAATTTAGACAGAGTAATTAACTACTAAACCTAGAAATTTGAAATATGCTGAGTAAATTATTTATATACAACGTAAAGAGAATAAAAAAGTGTTTTTTGGAAATTCATATTTTAAAGGTATTAAAGTATGTATAAGTATGTGTAAGTATGTAATGGTTCTTACGGTTATAGGTATAATGTTACATAAAAATCCTATTTACTAAAAACCAAGAAAATACATCCACACATTCTTAAAAAGTCGTTCTCCTGACTTATCACGTTTCTTCAATAAAAGAAACGTAAATTCACCGTTTTTCGAAACTCATTCCCAGGGGGACAAAAGGGGTTGCTTCTTAGGGGGTAGTTACTGCTTCGTGCACGGCCAGTTTTACGTGGTTTTGGTAATGAAGAAAGTGGTACTACTATTAGCCTGCGGTAAAATAGCTATAAGCACCTTTAACCACCCACATGGGTATTCGAATTTCACGCGGACGAAGTCGCGGGCATCAGCTAGTATAATATGAAACTGGAACTCTACAATGCAATGCATTAAGTACTGTTTGTAAGCAAAAATAACTAAGAGGGTTCATACCCTCGTAGTTTACACTATACCGATTGACTGACTGTAATGGTTTAGGGATTGTGAAATACAGTACCTATTCAGTAATAAATATTAAATTTTCAATAAATATAATAATACTTGTACGGTACCACGAAAGCTCAGAATAAATCAATTTTTCTTTTAATCATTTTAAAAGTAAAATTAATAGCTATAAACCTTCCAAGGGAATTAAAATGAAACTCGTATATTTTCCTGTTTTACGTTCTTTTACGATGTTTTTACCTGTTTGTAGACAAAGCCGCGATAAACCTGCATATTTGCCGTCATTTTATTTTCTTATCTTGAGGAATTTAGGTAGGTACATTTCTACAATTAGTATTTCACTCCGTACAGTGACATAGCCAAAATATTTTTTAAGTTGGAACTGAAAAAATATATTGGCTTCAAATATTCTATCCTTCCCTAGTTACCAAATATCAAAAGATCGGATAGATTGTACAGTTCGCGTCACGTAAAAAGAACGCTGGAAGAAAGTGGAGGGGGTATGTTTGCGCATTGGTACACTCGCGCACGAAAGTACTATGTTTATTGTTTTATTTTTGAACTAGCCTTTCGCTCGCGGCGCGGTTCGATTAAAAAGTATATGTATTATTATCTATTATTTATTTATTAATAGGGTGAAACAACTTTTTAACCCACACAAAGCTGTCCGCAACTTTTAATCTTCGTTGAAATATAACGCCCTTAAAAAATGGTTTGTCTATATTTAAATTTATATTGTATGTTAAAACGTTGAAAGTCCCGTCTCATGAACCTAATTTTCTTTTTGGTATGACGCTTAATAGTAAAACATCGTCCCCCATAATTGTTTACACAGTTTGACTGTGGGATCCTTGAGTATTATTAGTTGATATATTATTAAATGGAATTAAAAACATGTTTCTGTGTAGAATGGAATAAAAAAAACAATATACATCATAAATCATTTTTCTATGTAAAACCATTTTGTAATAAACAAGACACTTTTGTGCGCGACAGTATTTTGAGAACGAACGTGACGTGAACACAGTGCGGAAAGCAAAGGTCGACTGACGAACCAATAGCGCCCCGGCAATGAGGCGGCGCGGCACCCGCCCTCCCCGCGCCGCACCTCATACCACCAAATAGACCGATAAATTGCCTACTGCGCAGCCCCACCACCAGCGTTCTTTTTACGTGATTAGTATTGTACTTGAGTTTTAAATTTTTTGTGATATTACACTAACTTAAGCACCGTGTCGTTAATAGGGTATTTGACAACAATCAAAATAAATTCATTAACTCTAACCAGCAAATTACGCTTCCAAAACAGCCCGGATAAAATCATTGAAACTTATTTTCGTGCCATCAACGATTTTACAATGACGAAAACTAAAAATAAGGCACCATGTTGAGCATGACGTCACAAGCACGTCACAAGATAGTATTTCATACTAAACTGCATACTTTCGGAGCGTTTTGACACTTCATAAAAAGAAGCTGATTTGAACTGTCATCAAGTAGCCTATTATGGAAACAAGTAAAATGGTGTAATGTGCGTTAATAATTTGTGTTTCAAAAGAGCAACTAAAATTACGCAATTCATTGATATCGAACAAAATAATAAGAGGTATGATGATTTCTTTGTTTTTTATGTTGCTTTATTTTGCTAGTTTTCAGACTTTTTTTTTGATGTTCTTTAATTAACTTCATTAATTAACCAAATCTATTACATTTTCCATTATACCGTCTACGGCATAATCACAACTTCGCAGCAAATAGCCTGTTTGAATTTTAGAATTCACAGACATTTCGGAAAAATTATGCATTAAGTAGTCGAAACAGAATTTTTGAGCGTTCCCTTCATTAATAAATATGGTGCTTACGTATTGATTTGTTGAGGCAAGGGTGAAATTTCCAACTTATTTCCTCATGAAAATGCTCTGTTTCTCCCTTATTTCGGTCTACTTCCAGTCACAAATCTCAAAGTCTGGCACCTCGGAGCGGTTGCGTTTGCCCAGGGGAGACCCGTAAACTTGCAAAAAAATCTGGAAAAATATCTTATCGCCTCAAGGATAGTTTTGGGTTTAATCTATAGTTTTTTATGCTGGTAATCTCGAGGTAACATTGCCAGACCAGTAGGGCGTTGCTAAATACCTGCCAGACTGTCCTGAAGTTGCAAGATTGGGGTCAAAATTTATCTTATAGCCTCAAGGCTGATTCTTGCATATGTTGTTGTATACTCCCAAAAACATACCCTATCCAAAATGACAGACCATTAGGACGTTGCGTTCAGCCCCCAGACGAGGTCAAAGTTGTAGGTCTCAGGTACTAAACATATGAAAAATGGTAGATTTATACGTGTTATCTGTAAGTACTCTATTTCTCCATTCTTTACGTGTACTCCGAGACACAAATATCAACGTCTGGCACCCCGGACTGGTTGCGTTCACCCAAGGGAGGATGATAAACTTGCAAAGATGCACGGAAAAATATCTGATCGCCACAAGGGTAGTTTTTGGTTTAATCTATAGTTGTTTATGCTGGTAATCTCGAGGTAACATTGCCAGACCAGTAGGGCGTTGCTAAATACCTGCCAGACTGTCCTGAAGTTGCAAGATTGGGGTCAACAGTTATCTTATAGCCTCAAGGCTGATTCTTGCATATGTTGTTGTATACTCCCAAAAACATACCCTATCCCAAATGACAGACCATTAGGACGTTGCGTTCAGCCCCCAGACGAGGACAAAGTTGTAGGTCTCAGGTACTAAACATATGAAAAATGGTAGATTTATACGTGTTATCTGTAAGTACTCTATTTCTCCATTCTTTACGTGTACTCCGAGACACAAATATCAACGTCTGGCACCCCGGACTGGTTGCGTTCACCCAGGGGAGGATGATAAACTTACAAAGATGCACGGAAAAATATCTGATCGCCACAAGGGTAGTTTTTGGTTTAATCTATAAATTTTTATGCTGGTAATCTCGAGGTAACATTGCCAGACCAGTAGGGCGTTGCTAAATACCTGCCAGACTGTCCTGAAGTTGCAAGATTGGGGTCAAAATTTATCTTATAGCCTCAAGGCTGATTCTTGCATATGTTGTTGTATACTCCCAAAAACATACCCTATCCAAAATGACAGACCATTAGGACGTTGCGTTCAGCCCCCAGACGAGGTCAAAGTTGTAGGTCTCAGGTACTAAACACAGGGACTGCATAACCGAAAAATGAAGGTAGCGTTTTAAAGCGGTATGACGTCATACCGTTTGTTTCGGTATGATTTCGGTAGCGCAACCGAAATGAAATGGTATCGAAATTGAACGGTACCGTAATTTTTTTTCGGTAACCTTAACCGTTTTAAAAAGGTACCGTTTGAGGTTTATGTGTGTGCGCCGAGCGTCGTCGCGTCGTCAAGTTTCAATCGCGTCGTCTTTAGCTTTGAGCATCATTATCATTTCAACGTTAAGACGTTCACTACTAAACATAGGTCTTCCCCGAAGACTTCAATTTGTTTTATTTTTGTATTTTTTACCTTATTTGTTTTTAGTTTGAGTTGATTAGGTATTTCTTGTTTGTTTTTTATCTTTGGTTTGTTTTACTTTGTATTTTTTACCTTTTTTATTTTAAGTTTGCGTTGATTGCTATTTTTTTTCTTTCACTTGTTTTTTTTACCTTATTTTTTGTTTTTAGTTTGTGTTGATTAGGTATTTTATGTTTTTTTTATCTTTAATGTGTTTTACTTTGTATTTTATACCTTTTTTGTTTTTAGTTTGTGTGGATTAGGTGTTTTTTTATCTTTAATTTGTTTTATTTTTTTTGGTTTTTTTACATTTTTTGTTTAAAGTTTGCGTTGATTGTAATTTTTTGTTTTTTTTTTCTTTTACTTGTTTTCTTTCCTTATTTTTGTTTTAAGTTTGTGTGGATTAGGTGTTTTTGTTTTTTTTTTATCTTTAATTTGTGTTTATTCTTGTATTTTATTGTTTTTTTTTACCTATTTTTGTTGTAAGTTTGCGTTGATTGTTATTTTTTGTTTTTTTTTCTTCTTTTAACTTATTTTTGTTTTTAGTTAGTGTTGATTAGGTATTTTATGCTTTTTTATGTTAGATGTACTGGATTTACTTTGTATTTTCTACCTGTTTTTGTTTTTAGTTTGTATTGATTAGGTACTTTTTATATTTATTATCTTAAATTTGTTTTTTTTGTACCTTGTTTGTTTTAATTTTGAGTTACTGTTTTCTTTTAGTTGGTGTTTTTAATTTTTTTGTTTTATTTTAAAATCTTCTACCTTTTTGGTTTTTTTTTGTGTTGATTGTTATTTTTTGTTTTTTTTACCTTTTGTTTGTTTTCTTTTGTATTGTTTTGTTTTTTTATACCTTAGTTTTGTTTTTAGTTTCTGCTGATTAGGTATTTTTTGTTTGTTTGTTTATTTTTTTTTCATTAGTATTTGTTTGTATTAGTAGTTAAGTTTGCGTTGATTGCTAGTTTTTCTTTTATTTGTTTTTTTACCTTATATTTGTTTTTAGTTTGTGATGATTAGGTATTTTCTGTTTTTTTACTTTAATTTGTTTTAAAAAATACCTAAACAACATACTAAAAAATTTAAGATAAAAACAATAAATAACAATCAACACAAACTAAAAACAAATAAAGTAAATACAAAATAAAAACAAAAAAATTAAAGAAATAAAAAATAAATGAAAAATAACAATAAACACAAACTAAAAACAAAAATGGTAAAAAACAGAAATAAAACAAATTATGGAAGTTATGAAGATGATGATTGATTATGTATCTCAAGCTGTTTTTCTTTGGAAATCAGTAATGGTTTTTTTAATGTGACTTCCAGGTCGTGAAAAATCAGCCTTTGATTAGAGGAAGTCGCTCATGAGAACGAAATTTAAAAAAAAAATTGGCCTGTTCTTTAATATATTGTAATCTGAATCATTGTATATAATGTAGTTGAAGATATTTGAATTTACATTTTGAGATAGAAATACAATCACATAGTTAACGAAATATTTTTATTTTTATTAAAATGTCATTTTTATTATATTTTTCATCATCCCTATAATATTTACAATTTTCATATAGTGAATCATATTTAATCAGTCTACACAAGTATCACAAAAGTGTCATTATTATTCTACAAGTCTTATTTCTTTATTTATAAACCATTGAAGTTACGTAAAAATCACAAATTTACTCCCATACATTTGAGAAAAGGGACCTTTCGACCAGCCATGAGCAAAAATTATTGATAATTACAGTATGGCACGCACGATATTAACATTATTTATTTACTAAACTTGTATTAAAACAGAATACCGAAGAAAAAAGGTTTTTAGAAATTTACTTCAAATCTTGGTCAATTAAGAGTTATTCTCATAATTATAACACTATGTTGAATAATTCACACCATGGTGTTATGATGACCTATGCTTTGTGATGCTATCATATAAAATACGCTAAAATAAATATGTTTTGTATCGACGACTTTTCTATAAAACCAAAAATTACCGAGTTTTATAAAAAAAATAATAATGGTAGGATAGGATTCGCCAAAAAAAATTTTTTGTTTTTGATCTTTTGAAAAAAAATTAAAAGGATTATTTTTCTTAAGTGGTCAAAAATTATAGAAACCGCCAAAAAACTAACTATTTTCGTAAGTTTTTCGAAAATAAAATTAAAAAACTTTTTCTAAAACGGTCAAAAATTATAGGCATTCGCCAGTGTTTTTTTTTTTTTCATTTTTGTAAAATTTGTGAACAAAAATCAAGGTTTTTCTAAAATGGTCAAAAAGTTTTACGATTCGCCAAAAACACGTTTTCATGTTTAAAAAAAATGTTTATAAATCTTTTTCTGAAAAGGTTTTTAAACATGACAAAGTGATCTAAAATTGTAGAAACATCCAAAAAAAAATCTTTTAAAAAAAAAAACTTTTTCTAAAATATTGATTTAAACTTTCACGATTTTCACTCATTATTATAACAAAACGGGACTTAATCGAGAACCGTCGAGGTAATATCATGTTTTTACGCGATTAAGTCCCGTTTTTCTAAAATGTTCAAAAATGATAGGCATTCGCGTGTTTTTTTTGTGTAATTTTTGAAAAAAAAAACAAGGTTTTTCTAAAATGGTCAAAAAGTTATACGATTCGTCAAAAACACTTTTTAAAAATGTTTAAAAACTTTTTCCTAAATAAGCTTTAAAAAAACGACATACAAATGTATTCATTTTTATTTTCAATTTTTTTTAATTCCGAATCTGTGGCCCCCAAACCCTTTCTTTCCAAATTTTCAACTTTCTGGGATCATTTTGAAAATTTTGCTTACCATTATGCAGGCCGCGTGCTTGTTTGCCACCGTCGTGGTATAAAAAAGAAATACAAATAAGCAAAAGTTGCAAGTAAATTTTATTAAACAATTTTATCAATAGATTTATCATTTTTGTATGAAGTCTGCCATAAGGACCCTTTTCTCCTAAACTTTGAACCCAAAAAAATTAACGTACAGCAGTGAAACGAAGCTACAAATACACGTCTATTCCTATATTTTACAATTTTGCATAAAAGAAAAAAATGATGATTTTGAAGGATTTCACAAAAACGTCCATATCTCCGTAACTAGAAACTGCCATAAGGTCCCTTTTCTTATGGAAAGCCACAATATGCGAGCGAAAAATTTCGGTACTGAAAAAATATAGGTTGGGTACCGTAATAATAAAGGTATAAGTACCGCTTTCAACATTAGCGGTACATACCGGTATAAAGCGGTACAGTAACAAAATATTTCAACCGGTATAGTCTACCTTTATATCATTACGGTACCGATATTCTATAGCGGTACCGTACCGCTTATATCGTAACGAAAACGGTCCCTGACTAAACATATGAAAAATGGTAGATTTATACGTGTTATCTGTAAGTACTCTATTTCTCCATTCTTCACGTGTACTCCGAGACACAAATATCAACGTGTGGCACCCCGGACTGGTTGCGTTCACCCAGGGGAGGATGATAAACTTGCAAAGATGTACGGAAAAATATCTGATCGCCACAAGGGTAGTTTGTGGTTTAATCTATAGTTTTTTATGCTGGTAATCTCGAGGTAACATTGCCAGACCATTAGGGCGTCGTTAAGTACCTGCCAGACGGACGTGAAGCTCCAAAATTGGGCCCAGATTACAAATGTTATGCAGTCTCTAAATATACTCTATACAAAATGACAGATCATTTGGACGTTGCGTTCATGCCGCCAGACGAGGTGAAAATTGTAGGTTTCAGTTACTAAGCGTGTAAGAAAGTAGATAGGATTAGTGCGTTCTGGCTCAAACCTGGGGGTAAGCTGGAGCGCATTTTTCAGAAAATTTGGCTGCCGACCCCTTTTTTTACAAAGCGACGCCTTCTTCAAGAGGTCACGCCCCCCCTAATTAGGCACAAACCCCTCCCACACCCCCTTCATGGGCTGTTACTGGTCAAGTCAGGATCAAGATCGTGGCTTATTTAGCTATTTTTATCTATACCTGAAATGGCCTTTGCTATTTGCTTTGTATCCGACAACTAAAAACGTCAACAGGACAGCAGCGTATTTACAACATCAAAATAAGTTAAAAGTTCTGTAATATTAGCTTTCCCGTAAAACTCAATGATATTAAAAAAGTGGTATCCTTAAACAACATTAACGTTTTTGGATTAGAGTATAATAACACTACTAAAACCAATAGTGTAATAGGTCCTTTATACTTTACCAAATCACGAAAAGAACAGCATATTAACCTTTTGTACTTAAACTTATTAAAAACTTATCGCGTCTAGTAAACAAACAAATAACTGGATGACATGATACAATTTACATTTGTGATGGTTGTATTTTGCGACTGAACAAAAATTAAAAGACCATAAAAAATATGCCTGCGCTCACGTGGTGACAGAACTTCCAAGCAGTGAAAAAAAAACAAAAAATTGGTACAATGAGCTTCAAGCAAACGATATAATAACTGTTTAATCAATTTCAACGTAAATTAAAACTACCATTGGTCATTTGCGTGCATTTGCGGATTTTGAATCGTTTCTTAAATCCGTTCAAACTTGTGAGCAAAACCCCACAAAATCATCTACTAATAATTTGCGTTCTGTAATATCCTATACTGTGCTCTACCAGACATCAACGTGGCAGTAAGTATAATGTTTGAGTAACAGAATTTTTAGCATTTAGACTTGTAATCGGTTGTCTTTTTGATAAAACAAACTGCATTTCAACAATGTATAGGTTTAGATCAATAAAACATATAATTTAACTTATTTTGATGTTGTAAATACGCTGCTGTCCTGTTGACGGTTTTAATTATCGGATACAAAGCAGATAGCAAAGCCCATTTCAAGCATAGGTAAAAATAGGCGCCGTTATAAAGAGCGTCGGTCTTAATGGCAACGTCGCTGATCCGTAGATCAAAAGCAAACCACGTATACTTACATAAAAAACCATTACACAATTGCAAATATTACCAACTATTAGCAACTGATACTTTAAAAAGACATTTATAGCATTACAAAATTTGAAATATTACAAAACTTGCCTTCAAAACTAGTATTCTAAACATGAAACAAGTGAAATTGTTTCATATCTAACTTTCCTATGTAACCGTAACACACCACCTTTCATGCCAAATTTTGTACACCTGCGGGTAAAGCATAGTGAGACATACCACTTATCCTTCCATCTCTGTAATGTACCTATGTTTAACAAAATAAATTTATCTTTATCTTTATCCTTATGTATAAAAAATTCTTAGACAGTTTAATTAGTGTATGTACCAAGCTACATATGTACTTAATAAGGGCGGGGCTTAGGTAAATAAGCCACCATCTTGATCCTGACTTGACCAATAACAGCCCATGAAGCGGGTGTCGGAGGGGTTTGTGCCTAATTAGGGGGGCACCTAATTAATGAAGGCGTCGTTTTCGCTAATAAGGGCGTCGCTTTGTAAAAAAAGGGGTCGGCAGCCAAATTTTCTGAAAAATGCGCTCCAGCTCACCCCCAGGTTTGAGCCAGAACGCACTAATCCTATCTACTTTCTTACACGCTTAGTAACTGGATCCTACAACTTTGACCTCGTCTGGGGGCTGAACGCAACGTCCTAATCGTCTGTCATTTTGAATAGGGTATGTTTTTGGGAGTATACAACAACATATGCAAGAATCAGCCTTGAGGCTATAAGATAAATTTTGACCCCAATCTTGCAACTTCAGGACAGTCTGGCAGGTATTTAGCAACGCCCTACTGGTCTGGCAATGTTACCTCGAGATTACCAGCATAAAAAACTATAGATTAAACCAAAAACTACCCTTGTCGCGATCAGGTATTTTTCCGTGCATCTTTGCAAGTTTATCATCCTCCCCTGGGTGAACGCAACCAGTCCGGGGTGCCAGACGTTGATATTTGTGTCTCGGAGTATACGTAAAGAATGGAGAAATAGAGTACTTACAGATAACACGTATAAATCTACCATTTTTCATATGTTTAGTACCTGAGACCTACAACTTTGACCTCGTCTGGGGGCTGAACGCAACGTCCTAATGGTCTGTCATTTTGGATAGGGTATGTTTTTGGGAGTATACAACAACATATGCAAGAATCAGCCTTGAGGCTATAAGATAACTGTTGACCCCAATCTTGCAACTTCAGGACAGTCTGGCAGGTATTTAGCAACGCCCTACTGGTCTGGCAATGTTACCTCGAGATTACCAGCATAAACAACTATAGATTAAACCAAAAACTACCCTTGTGGCGATCAGATATTTTTCCGTGCATCTTTGCAAGTTTATCATCCTCCCTTGGGTGAACGCAACCAGTCCGGGGTGCCAGACGTTGATATTTGTGTCTCGGAGTGCACGTAAAGAATGGAGAAATAGAGTACTTACAGATAACACGTATAAATCTACCATTTTTCATATGTTTAGTACCTGAGACCTACAACTTTGACCTCGTCTGGGGGCTGAACGCAACGTCCTAATGGTCTGTCATTTTGGATAGGGTATGTTTTTGGGAGTATACAACAACATATGCAAGAATCAGCCTTGAGGCTATAAGATAAATTTTGACCCCAATCTTGCAACTTCAGGACAGTCTGGCAGGTATTTAGCAACGCCCTACTGGTCTGGCAATGTTACCTCGAGATTACCAGCATAAAAAACTATAGATTAAACCCAAAACTATCCTTGAGGCGATAAGATATTTTTCCAGATTTTTTTGCAAGTTTACGGGTCTCCCCTGGGCAAACGCAACCGCTCCGAGGTGCCAGACTTTGAGATTTGTGACTGGAAGTAGACCGAAATAAGGGAGAAACAGAGCATTTTCATGAGGAAATAAGTTGGAAATTTCACCCTTGCCTCCTAGACCAAAGTAATCTCGTCGAAATTTTCCATGCATTTGTAACAGCGTTACTAACGATCCTCGTATCCAAGGACCTTAGAATAAATAGCCGGACGGAGGCTCGCCAACAGAGAACTGAAGCCATTTCTAATGCGCCGGCTGCTTGTACTTACGAGCGGCACGCACACATCAACTAGTTTTTCCTATTGCGAGCAGCACACACAGATAGGTAGCCGGCCGATTAGACATGCTTCAGTTCTTTGTTAGCGATGCTCCGTCTGTTTATTTTAAGGTCCTTGCTGGTATCTATTTCTGTTTGAAAGGCTTCATGCCTTAGCTCCACTCTAACATAAATTATTAAAATATTGTGTTTGCATACTAAGATAATTTGGTTAAAATTGCTTTTAAAGACCGCGTAATGTTGTCTTTGTCCTCAGAAAAAAATACATACCAAAAGAACAGCAAAGCAATATTAGTACGTAAATTGAACTTAAAAAATCCATAATCAATGTTTTCCTTAAGCACGTCTGATTTGAACACAAAACTCCTCTACAATATCAGAAATAATAATACTCCTATAAATATACATGTTGATGCAGCTACCAACTTTTATGTGCTAACTAGCTGTTGCCCGCGACTTCGTCCGCGTGAAATTCGAATACCCATGTGGGTGATTAAAGGTGCACATACCTATTTTACCGCAGGCTAATAGTAGTACCGCTTTCTACATTACATACCAAAACCACGTAAAACTGGCTGGGCCCGAAGCAGTAACTACCCCCTAAGAAGCAACCCTTTTTATCCCCCTAGGGATGAGTTTCGAAACGGTGAATTCACGTTTCTTTTATTGAAGAAACGTGATAAGTCAGGAGAACGACTTTTTAAGAATGTGTGGATATATTTTCTTGGATTTTAGTAAATAGGCCTTTAATGTAACATTATACCTCTAACTGTAAGAACCATTCTCTATACAAACTTTAATACCTTTAAAATATGAATTTCCAAACACTTTTTTATTCTTTTTACGTCGTATATAAATAATGTACTCCGCATATTTCAAGTTTCTAGGTTTATTAGTTAATGGCTCTGTCCAAATTCAAATTTTCCACCCCCATTTAGCTCTATTTAATTCGGTATGAATTTCGAAAACCGGCAAAGTTAATTTTCTTGACATATAATGAAGGGTTTACATATCAAGTCGCAGATCTCCTACTTTAAAAATCATGTCCCAAGTATACAAATTTCAACTCCAACTTTAGTCCCTTAGAAACTGAATTTTGAAAAACTGTGGAATCACTTTTCTTTACATTTAATAAACCAGTGTATACATAAAGTTTCAAACCTTCCCATGCAAATATACAACTCTTTTAAACCCCTCAAGAGAAATAAGAACCTCTGCACATGTAAAGTTTCTAGATCTATAAGTTTTTGTTCTGTCTTTCAAACTTTCAACCTCTATTTATTTTAATTCCTAAATAAGATGAATTTCGGAAAAAGGGAATAATGGCTTTTCTTGGCTTATTATAAAAAGTCTATCTATGATGTCTTAGATCTCCTAATGTAAAAATCATAATTATATTCCCGATACAAACTCTCAAACCCTATTTAAGCTTTTCGGGGATGAATTTCAAAAGACGGTGAAAACACTCTTCTTTTAAAACAATGAAAAATTTAAACATTAAGTTTCATACCTCTTACTCAAAAAGTCGTAAAGTCCCGATACAATTTTTCAACCCCTATTTAAACCCCTTAGAGAATGAAATTCAAAAAACGGTGAAATTACTTTTCATTGATCTAAATGAAGAATATATACATGAAGTTTCAAATCTCTTACTTAAAAATATCGTAGAGTCCCGATACCAACTTTCAACCCCCATTTAAACCCCTTAGAGCATGAATTTCAAAAAACGGTGAAACCACTTTTCTTTTATTCTAATGAAGAGCCTAAACGTGATCTTCCAAACCACTTACTTTAAAAATCGCAGACTCTCCATACAAACTTTCAACCCCCATTTTAACCCCTCAGGGGATGAATTTCAAAAAACGGTGAAACCACTTTCCTCTCATTCCAATTCTACTGAAGAATCTAAGCATGAAGTTTCAAACCTTTTACTTAAAAAGATCGTGGAATGCCGATACAAACTTTCAACCCCCATTTTAACCCCTCAGGGGATGATTTTCGGGAAACGGTGAAACTGCTTTTCTTTCATTCTAATGAAGAATCTAAGCACGAAGTTTCAAACCTCTTACTTTAAAAATCGCAGACTCTCCATACAAACTTTCAACTCCCATTTTAACCCCTCAGGGGATGAATTTCAAAAAACGGTGAAACTACTTTTTTTTCATTCTAATGAAGAATCTAAGCATGAAGTTTCAAACCTCTTACTTTAAAAATCATAGTCTCTCCATACAACTTTTGAACCCCTATTTGAACCCCTTAGGGGATGAATTTCGAAAAATCCGTTCTTATCTCTCACCTACGTCATATGACCATACTACTGTAAAAGTTTCAAGTTCATCGCTTCAGTAGTTTCGGCTGTGCGTTGATGAGTCAGTCAGGACTTTGCCTTTTATATATATAGATGAAAACGCTCATATATCCCGTTTTTACGAAGTTACCACCAAAACAAGCGCAGGTTTGGACAGCAAAGATAACTTTGTATGAGGAAAATCCGCTTTTAATTTGTTACAACCTCATAACGACTTAAGTATCTCTTAAGATGCCAGTGAATTTAGTCTTTACGATTATTATTTTATACCGTGACACAAATTAACGAAAAAAAAAACATAATGTATGCAGTCCGTGAAAATACATGCGGAATTCCTAAATATATAATACATTATCGATAAAAAAAAAAAATAATAATAAATAATTTATTTCTGTAAGTAGGGGCCTACTTACAGAAATAAATTATTTATTACTTTATCAAGGGCTCTTTTACATGTCTTACATTCTTTGTCTTCTTTTCTTTTTGGCGCTTCGGGTAATGACCTTCTGTTGAGAAGAAGCGCCGGAAGAAACTCACCAGTTTCTCTTTTAATAATTTAATATACATTACATTACCTTAAAAACTACATTTATAGAGATGTAAAGGGTCTCTCTATGCGTCCAAACAAGACAAATAAAAAATAGAAAATAAATTGATACTAGAATTAATGGAGATTTAAAGAGTCTCCGTTGTCAAAATATTATGTTTTGGAGGTGTAAAGGATCTCCAAACGTCAAAATACAAATTGAAAATACTTATTTACTAAATTAAGTCCATTTTTTCTTAGAGATGTAAATGGTCTCTAAGTGTCAAAACAATTGGCAAGTACAAAAACAGAAAAAGACAACTAATCAAACATTGTTTTTAAAATATATCTATTTCCAGTCGCAGTTAATCCCACGGTGTTTCATCATTCATGTAGTCTTGTGTGCTGTAATAAGCCTTAGACATGAGTTTACGCTTTACACAATTCTTAAATTTGTTAATAGATAATTCAGTTATATTCCTTGGCAGCTTATTATAAAACCTTACACAATTACCCATGAATGATGTTTTTATTTTAGCAGCAGCAAAGTATTATTACTACTAGTATTATTTTACGGTGCAATTGTTTTTAAAAAGCACTTTTCTCTTAAATTATAAAAAATGTCATACATCATTTAATGGAAGAATTAAAATCGAGGCAAAAATACACGAAAAATTACAGACAAAAAGAAGTCTCGATTATAAGGGACAGAAAAATGGTTCATTGTGCACTGAGGATGTCCCTTATTAGGCATAATTTAAAACTCCTATTATGAAAACGCATAACAGTCTAGGCATACTATGTTTGAGCATACCGCTTAAATGGCATAATAATAAAAGCGCATACAAGTTAATTGGCATACCAACTGAGTTGGCATACATGAAATTTGCATAGTATAAAGCATAAAATTATGCGTTCGGTATAAAATTAGCGTTTCTGAAAAATTATGTACCTCCACGGTTAAATAATAGGCAAGTCGGTGAGAATCGAGTTCTGTGGACACCACCCGGTACTGACTTGGTTTAACATTACATCTCTAAACGTTATTGTTGTAGAATAACTGCGTTGCGAGACTTGCATCTTTTTACATGTAATGTTTTTGATGTATGCAGTCATTAGACAAATCAGTAAATAATCATAATAAATGACAACATATTTACATAGTTATTACCGTCACGGACCTATTGTTAAAAAAAATCGTGGGCTAATAATTTTGTACCTACATAAAACAATTCCGCCGAAAATATTAACAGCCGTAACTACGAGCAATATGAACTAGGTAATTACGTTCTTAACTGACAGTTAGCAGCTCGTCACAGAACTGACGATTAGTGTCAAACTCCACATATTTCGTCACGGACTGACAGGTTAGACGTTATTTGAACGGGTAGGGGTCGGGTTGCATAAAGTTTAAGGTCATATTTTTGATACGCATACGAGGATTCGTCATACTCATCATTACGCATAACTGTAAATAGTCATACATTTATGCGCATAACGATTTTAATCATAATGTTTATGGACATACTGTGTAATGGGCATATAGTTGATATGCATACATTTATTCAAGCATACTTTATAATGGGCATACATGGATTGCTCATACAACACTTTAACCATACTAAGTAAATGCATAAAATGCTAAACGCATAAATAGGTTGCTCATACAACACTTTAACCATACTAAGTAAAAGCATAAATTGCTAAACGCATAAACCTAATTTTAAAAGTTTTTTTAAAAGTTCTCTTTTATGTTGCGTCACAGTTCTAACCTAATATACTTTTCTGGCAGCGATGCGGTTATGTGTGAGATAACAGTTCTAACCTAACCTAACCTACTTTTCTGGCAGCGATTTGGTTCTGTGTGAGGTCACAGTTCTAACCTAACCTAACCTACTTTTCTGGCAGCGATGTGGTTCTGTGTGAGGTCACAGTTCTAACCTAACCTAACCTACTTTTCTGGCAGCGATTTGGTTTTGTGTGAGGTCACAGTTCTAACCTAACCTAACCTACTTTTCTGGCAGCGATTCGGTTATGTGTGAGATAACAGTTCTAACCTAACCTATTCTACTTTTCTGGCAGCGATTCGGTTATGTGTGAGATAACAGTTCTAACCTAACCTATTTTACTGGTAGCGATTCGGTTATGTGTGAGATAGCAGTTCTAACCTAACCTACTTTTCTGGCAGCGATTCGGTTATGTGTGAGATAACAGTTCTAACCTAACCTAACCTACTTTTCTGGCAGCGATTTGGTTCTGTGTGAGGTCACTAATATTATGTAATGAGTAGAAATTAAAAACACTTCAATAATATAAATCGTTTCTTTTTTGAAGAACCATCGCAAGTCCATTATCAAAATTTATGCAATACGATTGTTATAATCATCAATATTATGGCTTGATAAATGTATGTAACTTACAATTATTACTAAAACCACTTATAATCATCAATGTTATGGCTTAATAAATGTATGAAATTTACAATTATTGCAAAAACGACTTATAATCATCAATATTATGACTAAATAAATGTATGACAATTTACATTATGGTTGAACCAATTATGACTCCGTATAATTATGACACGGAACAATTATGCCATAGGACAATTTATGCCAAAAAAAATATATGAGCATCAACGTTATGCTTAAACTGTTATGACAATTAATAATATGACAATAGTTGTTATGCAACCAGACGGCCCCCCTATTTGAACATAGCTTAAGTTTCGCCTAGCCGTAGATTTTAAAATAAAAATGCCCAAGTATTCGACTGTAGATACAAAGTTATACTCTACCATGCTAAATTTAAATGAAATAGAAATAAAACTTCGCCTTTATAGTCCGGTTAAGTTAAATTTACACCTGTTCTGTATGCGATGTCATAGGGAGCAGGTGCAAACATAGCGCAATCGGGGAAGAGACGATTTGCGGAACTTGTGGAGCGGGTACAGTACAGTGGCCTCTTAAAAAACAAGTAAAAATGAACGCGAAGCATATCAGCATAGGATTGTTTAAACTATTCTCTTCCCGCGTTCATTGACTTCTGAATTTTGCAGACGCTTATAAAGTACTTACTTCTACTGTTTCCAAAGTACTTTTCAAACAGATTGGTGTTGGTGACTTTAAATTGGAGAATTTCCAGGGAGTACTTTAGATGAGACGTGTTTATAAATGTGCTAATGTAAATAGGTAGATATATTAATATTTATCTTAACTAAATAACAGAGAATACAAGTAAAAAGGCAAACATACAAGCTATATAGGTTTACTAGTTACTAAGAACCTATTATGGTATGGGAGGCAAGGGTGAAATTTCCAACTTATTTCCTCATGAAAATGCTCTGTTTCTCCCTTATTTCGGTCTACTTCCAGTCACAAATCTCAATGTCGGGCACCTTGGAGCGGTTGCGTTTGCCCAGCGGAGACCCGTAAACTTGCAAAAAAATCTGGAAAAATTATCTTATCGCCTCAAGGATAGTTTTGGGTTTAATCTATAGTTTTATGCTGGTAATCTCGAGGTAACATTGCCAGACCAGTAGGCCAGTTGCCAGAAGTAGACCGAAATAAGGGAGAAACAGAGCATTTTCATGAGGAAATAAGTTGGAAATTTCACCCTTGCCTCCTAGACCATTAGGGAAACCTATTAGATATCTATTAGGGAAAGGTAAATATTTCATTATAAGATTTTAGTTAGCCATTTAAAAAGCTAGTTTACGTTGAATTAAAATAAAAAGAAATTGTACAATAACACGATTTGCATTATTGTTTGTAGTTTTGTCATCGTAACATAAGTAGAATTACAAATAAAAGATTTTACTTTTGCAACCGGATTCATATTGAATGTTTTTTAGTAAATATTAGTAAGCTAACAGCATGCCAAGTTGCCAACGTCAGTTTTGAAACACCAAAATTCAGGGAGCCTAATAATGACCAAACATTTATTTAGAGTATTTACTAGTATACAAAACATGAAAAAACGCTGGTTAAGCAAAAGCTATTTTCAGTTTTTTTGCCGTTAGAATATCGCAATCCGTAATATTCGGGGGTCGTTAACTAACGAAGGGTCTATTGATCGTCGGAGTTATAACGAGTCTCAACGAGTCAGCTCTTCCGCAGTACACAGATGTTATGAAGTGAATAAATTGGTTAAGTGCGAGTCAGATTCGCACACGAAGGGTTCCGTACCACCGTCGAGAAAAAGACGCCAAAAAGCACGTTTATTGTATGGGGACCCCTTTTTATTTTTTGTTCCTGTAGCGACAATTAAAATATTTATTCTGATAAAATAAAGTTAAAAACTAAAACCCGACTACGAAAAAGTCTAAAACAAGAATCTTAGGTTTTAGTTCGCCAGCTACAGATAAATTGCATTTTTTTTATTAATTTAGAGAACGTTTCGAGTATGCCGTCAATCGTTCGTAGTCGGAGGCCCCGGCAAGAAGACAAACAAAAAAGGGGCCTCCGACTACGAACGATTGACGGCATACTCGAAACGTTCTCTAAATTAATAAAAAAAATGCAATTTATCTGTAGCTGGCGAACTAAAACCTAAGATTCTTGTTTTAGACTTTTTCGTAGTCGGGTTTTAGTTTTTAACTTTATTTTATTTACGTATTTTTAGTTATTATTCAGTTACGGTTTTAAGCGCCTTTTCCTTCCTAAGAACCATATCAGGGTGTGAGGCCAACGACCGAGCTCTTTCATGAGCACCCTCCATTTAATAGTATTTAATGACAAGAATTACAACAGTAACACTTAGATACATGGTTTGCTTACAACGATATAAGACGCTTTATGCTTTGCTTTTGTCCCGCTTAAAATTACTACGAGACAGGGTGTTTGCGGAAGAGCTCGGTTTTCGGCCTCGCAGCCCGAAACTCGGCCTTCGGACTTGCAAAAATTAGACTAATAGGTATACGTAAGAACCAGGGGCGCTCGGTGCCTTTGGTCCGACGCGGTATTCGGTCTTTGTTCCGCTTAAAATTATTGCGGAATGCTGGGTTATTCGGTGTTTGCTGAGTAGTTCGGCCTTTGGCCTCAAAGCCTGAAGCTCGCCCTTCGGGCTCGCAAAATTTAGACATTTATATACAGTTTGCGCGAAGAAACCAGGAGCGCTTCATGCCTTTGGCTCTGTGCGGTACTGCTTGCGGAGGAGAAACAACATGAATTGATATGTTAATTAGTCAAAAAGTATGAAAACCGGTGACATACAACCGTAGCAAAACGTATGTACATGCCACACTATTATAAAATGCTTTTAATTGGAACAACTTTAGAACTATCAAAATCAATTCTACCGTGTTTTACTTATACTGCAAAATAGGTACAAAGAAAAAATATCTTTCACTAACACCTATTTGAATATCGTGATTCAACGTAACTAAATGTTGTCATATATGATTCCACTCCTCGCCAACAGATGGATTAAAGCAGTTTACAACACAGTGTCATCTGTTATTGAGTAGGAAGAAATAATTATTATAGGGGTGCGACTAAGTGTGACTAGAGTGATTTATAGATATCGATTTAGGACCTTATCACACTGGCGATTTGCGGGCGAATTTTCATACGTGTCCGTCAAGATAGCGTACACCGTAAAGATATTCAGAATCTGATGCAGCCAATAAATAGTACCCAAATAGTACCGACGAAATACCTTGGTGAAAAAAATAGTACCCTTAAACTTTTCGAAGTACGCTACTGGGCGTCAAGCAGGCGTACACCGTTTGTATCTCTGGAGCGGCTTTGTTTTTGGAAACGCTTTATATCTCAAAAAATAGTACCCAAATAGTACCCTAGGGCCCTAAAATTTCATTTCTGTAGCTATAGTAGAAGCCGAGATATTCTATGACTTAACGGTGTACAAAATTTCACACCGTCAAGCTGGCGTACCCGGGAGTAGGGTATAAATAGGGGGACTGGACCAATTTTGTATGGGTTTTTAGCATAGGGGAGCTGGACCACTTTGGTTGTAGTTTTTAGTGTAGTTGAAAAAATGTGTTTACTATGGCAGTATGGGTTAGATAAGAGTTTCCCACCCGCAAAAGTACAATTTAACGTGGTAATTTAGAAATATGTGCATTTTGTTCCTCATTTTATTATACATGGTCTCGATGTAATAGTATGGAGTTGCTGGAGGTGATAAGGATTGCAGTGACGCGAGACAGTGATAGGGGAGCTGGCTCAATTTTGTATGGGTTTTTAGTGTAGTTGAAAAAATGTGTTTACTATTGCAGTATGGGTTAGATAAGAGTTTCCCACCCGCAAAAGTACAATTTAACTTGGTATTCATGAAATATGTTGGCAGGATGTGTCTTATCACAGTTAAATTTATCATTGCAAGGATGTTGTTGTTATCAAACTGCTATGAAGTATTAATTTCAAATAAATCATATTATAATTTGAAATAATGAGTAAGGACGTGTCGACTCAAACTGCGGTCAGTGGGATCATGAAGGATAAACCGGTCTGCGTCGTCAGACCATTCACTTCATTGAACCTATCACAGCGGCTACTACGCATACGCATGAATCAGATGTTGGGGCAATCCTGAGGTGTTAACCTGAGTGCTGGAGGTGGTGTTGCAGGTGCTCAACCACAGAGCGCTTCCATCAACAATAATTTAGAAGTGGTGGAGTGGGACCCATAACAAGCTGTGTGTGTGTGTGTGTGTGTGTGTCTCTCTTCTAACCTCTGAATAAGAGGAATAACGTAAGTGTTTTTTATTCTCTTTTATTATAGTATGTATATATGTGTGTATACATGTGTATGTGTATGTGTTTTTTTTTTTTTTTTTTTTTTTTTTTTTTTTTTTTTTTTTTTTTTTTTTTTTTTTTTTTTTACAAAACTCAAAGTTATCAAAGTAGAAATTAGTGTTTTACTTTTCTAGATATGTAAATATAAATTTTAATAATATTTTAATTCGTTTTACAGTTGAAAGAGAGAGAGAGAGATATGTCATCATCAACGCAGCAACCGCAAGAACTACAACAGCAGCAAGAACACCAAACACAGCAGCAGCAGCAGCAAGAACACCATCGAGGTAAGCATATGGTTTTTTTTGTTATAAACATTGGGGGAATCAGTGGTCTAGTAGTTTGAGCATATTGCTATTACACTGGAGGTTGCGAGCTCGAACCTCACCCATACCACTTATCGATTCATGTTGGGGTAAATAGGGAGTATTGATAATTCGAATAACAAAAACTGATTAAACAAATTTATTCTACAGGCAATCCTGAGATGGAGACTCCTTCGACCTCGGAGACTCTGACTCAACAAGAATATCAAGGTAAGCATATCACCACTTTTTTAAAACTTAATAATCAGGGAAATTAGTAGTCTAGCTGTTTGAGGTGATAATATTCACCAATCCCTTAAGAATGTAAATGAGGACATGAAAAAACGATTAAAAACTGATTTTTTCAACAGATGGCGCTGATGGGGAGAACCAGTCTCCGCCGCGCGGAGCACACCCATGGCAGGAGCCACACCAATATCACCTAGAATGTTCGGAATCTAACTATGATAGCGAAGATTCGTTAGAGTTAGATGCTCTTCACCGAATTCATCAGGATCATAAAAATAAATGGATAAATGCATTCACTCGGAATGCGGTTTTACATCATTGGATACTTGAAATGCCGCTATACGCATTCTCGGCAGGAGTAAGTGAGCTTTTGCGAGATTTATTTATAGCAGGAGTGCCTGAATATAGTAATATTTATCCTTTGCTAGTAATGTGGGGTGATATTCAATCTGAAATCGAAGAGAGGATAGGTGATCAAAATATTAACTTTGGAGACTGGTTAGGTTTTTTGGAGCAAGTGGATGCAGAATTGTTTTCGAGAGTGGTATTTAGCGAAAATGATTTTAATTTTTTAGTGAATGTTATGCTTTGCGTGCTTGGCGTGCAAATAAAACAATCCATAGAGTACTTCAAAGGAGGTTGTTAATGCTGCTGTTTGTGAAATGTTTTTTTATATATTTCTTTTATGTTATCTCTTTCTCTCTCTCTCTACGTCTTAATATATAAGTTAATTATCACATATGTTAATGCTATGCAATTATATTTTGCAATATTATAATATTTTGCTTAATAATAATGATGAATAAACACATTGTATAATAATAAAACACCATTGTTTCAATCAATCTCCCATTTATTTCACTGAAGATAACAATCTTACATCAAGTCTTTTTTATCAATCCAACTTTTTTCATTTAAGCCGAGCCATTTTACATACACTTTATTTCCACGTCGTTTCAAAACTTTTTCCACTAAGTAAATATCACTGTTTTCAGTCTTTTGCAGTTCTTGCTCATAAAAACAGCCAGATATGGGCTGGTGATTAACATCTTCAAGTAAATATGTCACTGGACTAGTGTTTTGGACTTTAATAATTTTGAATAATTCCGTTGTCCAGTTACCTGTGTAGCCCTTAGCAAATGTTGATTTATATTTAGATATTCTCACAGAGTCATTAACCTTGAACTTGCTTCGTAGTTTAATTTTAATATGATTGTAGACTCTATGTAACAACTGTTTAGAGTTGTTTTTGTTTACACTCGCTGGCGCTACTCCGATAGTACGATGCCGTTTGTTATTATAATAATGCTCCACATCCCTTATCAGTTGTGTCCATTTGTATGAACCATTCAAACTAAATTGTTTCCAAATCCAATGTTTTAAGGTTCTAATTAGCCTTTCCACTATGGATGCTTTCATAATGCTAAATGTAGAATAGTGATTAATATGGTGATGTAACATGAGTGATTTAAACTTGTCATTGAAAAATTCTTTTCCGTCATCCGATTGAATGTTTTTGGGTTTTCTTTTACTTTCACTTAAAATTTTACACATCGCTGTTGTAACATCTTCTGCGCTCTTGGATTTTAACGGCTGCAGCCAAGCATATTTGGAAAAGGTATCAATACATACCAAAATGTATTTATAGTTGCTATTATCTTTGGAATGCTTTTGCATATCAATTAGGTCAATCTGCCATGTATCATCAAGCCCTCTCTGAATAAATCGGCGACGTGGGAAGGTTTTTCTAGCATACTTATGTATCTCATTTACAACTTGAGCTTTACTCATCCTGCTTCTTCTTTTTTTGTTGGCGTAATACGTTTAATTGAAGCACTCGTCGGTGTGAATGCTGCTGGTTTTGGTGGGGCAGGTGTGATAATTCTGGCCGATAGTTTTTCAAGCTTCGTCTGTAAATCTTTTAGTTGTAAAGTATGTGTCTTGATCTTTCCTAATAGAAATATAGCTTGTTCATCCAATTGAGCTTTATTGATTGCATCTGTTTTAAGAATAGGGGCAAGTGCTGTACGTGTGGACGGTTTTACCTGTGGACACTACTCATACAGAGAAAACGAATAACCATAGTCAAATACCAATCACTTATTTGAAAAGTATTTTTTTCATATGGCAACACTAGCTAATCGCCATCTTTACTGATTACAGAAACTGTGTGTTTTGAGGCTGCCGAAAGTTTTTGTGACAAAAAGTAATTTTTTACCTTCTTTTAAAGCATGTTTTATGTAAAATCTCTAAATGTTGCGGGTGTCTTTGCAATGGCATATTAATTTATATGATGTAAACGTTATTTCTACAAGATTTCGTTAATCGTAGGTAGCATTTATAGTGACCGGTATGAATTCAAAATAAAAACCGCCGAAATTGTACCTGTGGATACCTCCGTGAATGTACCTGTGGACTGTCCATAGGTACAGTTATACTGAATGTTCCTGTGGACAGTAAAATTAATATACAATATTTTTGTTTGTTTTAGTGCCTCGTAGTAAAGCTGGGAAAAATAGAGACAAGATATGCCTAGACACTCTGACTGCAGCTGTTTGGGAAGTAGAAAATGGAAGTTCAGTAAGGAAAGCCGCAGAGAAGTTTAAAATCCCAAAATCGACAATCTTTAAAAACATAAAATTAAATCACTGTCAAAATATTGGTGAAGAAGGCTTAGAACTCCTAAAAAATGATGTCAGGAGGATATTTAGCGATACTGAGGAGCAACAGATATATGATTACTTAAAAAAGCAGCATTACTACACACAGCATATTCTTCTGCTGACAATGGAGGCATTTTAAAATCCCATAATTATACTTGAGATTTTGCTAAGAATATTAGATTTCAAGAAGAAAAAAAGTAACTGTGATATGCAGAGCAACATATAATTACATGTTGTTTAATTGTATGTTGTTAATTACGTTATTCTAGAAGTTTATTCTGTTTAAAAGTATGTTGTTGATTAATGTCCGTAGGTACGTTACCGTCCATAGGTACGTTTTTGGAGTCCATAGGTACAGACAGTAGATGTACCTATGGACAAAATGAGTGTTTTTTTTAAAATGCTTCTATCCGCCATCTGCGGATAGCTAGCGTAGAAAACATATGTGGACTTTGAAGATTGTTTAATTGTGATTAAAACAAAATAAAGAATTCATTTATAATACGCGTAGTTTTTGTCTAACAACTGATTAAAAGTCAAATTCTGGAAAGTGTCCACAGGTTGAGCACTTGCCCCTAGCCTTTTGTATTCCGGTCAATCGTTTATTTTCAAAATTCACCAAATCTTTTTCCACTATAATTCTATTGCGATAGGAGGCAGCAGATGAAGAATCACTACCCAAATGCTGTCCGAACTTGTTGAGAGGCATTGTGAAAGTGAATGATGTAGAGCACCTTTAACCGTATTTATTGCAGCGCACGTTTTCTTTTAACACCTGCCTCTGTCACTAGTTTAGGTATTATTGGCTTCTTTGTAAACAGGGCTTAGAACAGGTCTAAACAGCTTTGTAACAGGTTTTCAAACAGAAATAAACAGGTGTAAACAGCTTTGAAACAGGTTTTCAAACAGAAATAAACAGCTTTAAAACAGGTTTTCAAACAGAAATAAACAGGTCTAAACAGCTTTGAAACAGGTTTTCAAACAGAAATAAACAGGTATAAACAGCTTTGTAACAGGTTTTCAAACAGAAATAAACAGGTGTAAACAGCTTTCAGAACAGGTATGTTTTAATGTAAACAGAAATGAAGTTCTGTTCCTGTTTTTACTTTAAAATTATCCCGCTCTCAATCAGTTCCTCTACAATCGCATTGATCTCGTTGGCATGTGAGGTGTTGCCTGCACTCTGTGAAGCGATTAATAGCCTTAAACGATCTACCACTTCATTAGGATCGTCCCAGTAGACATAATCGGTTTTCGGATAAAACGTCTTAGTTGTCAATGTGTCTTTTTTAACCATCGAGCTCAAACACCCACCTTGCTTCTTAGATTTCTGTTTAATGTAGAGCTGATACTTTACACTTCTATCACCGCACAGTTGTCCGTTCGGTTCGAATCCTCTACGTTGAGCGTTGGTCAGGTGTAAAATTGTATTGTAATCGGTCACATCTTCCTTATTTATCAAAGTTTTATTTGGAATCTTTTTAAAGATTAATTCAGACAGTCCAGGTGTCATCTCAAAGCGGATATCTTTTACATGTATTGCATTATTGTCAACTGTCACTTGACTATCACCAATATACAGCTTGTCATCCTTGAGATAAGCACCAAATGGTATTTTACTAACTTTATCGAGGTGTTTGATGTATTTTTGAATATAACTTTTAGCCATGACTACGTCACGGTCAGAACCAACACCATCATCACCTTCATCTTCAAGAGCTGACTTCATGTCTTCCTCATCACTAATTTCATCATCATCATTATCATATTCATCAGATCCATCCTCATTTTCACCCCACTTTAATGGTTTACTTATGTTAGATTCAGATTTAACCATTCGATTCTTTTTCAGCGATGCATTTAACAGAGGTGTAGAGGCTTTCAAGAATTGAAAGTCCTTCAGCTCATGATCATTATCATGGTTTTCTTTAACAGCAGTACTATCTTTAGTTTCTAATGCTTTAGTCATTAAAACATTGAGCGGTTTTGTGATTGGTTCAAAGGTTTGTGCTAGTGAGGTGTCAAGGGATGACTTGTCAGCACGCAACGCCTTCACCTTTTTCTTTACACTCTCAATTGAGTCTACAAGCTTCCTTTTTAACTTTTTATCACCAAACATGTTGCCGATGTGTTTCTCAGTAGCGGGTTAGTGTTAAACTAATAACAAATCAGAGGTGATAATCAGTTTTATACATTACACATGTTTAGTTCAAAACAATAAATACATCAAACCCCTTACGATATCGCCCCTTATTTATGTCTCTCTCCTTATCAATCGATAGAAAATTGTACTTTTTACTCCAACACTCGTGACAAATCTCCTTAAATGTGCTCCAACTCATGTCAGTATTCACATGATCATCATAGGCATGCTTCAAATTCATCTCATCCTGTTTAAATAGCAATATTAGATTAGCATTGTCACGTACCAACTGTTTAGGTATCCTACTATAAGTTTGACATAGGTAAAAGCAATCTAAACACCGATGTCTGCCCATAGCAAAGTATTGACGAATCGCATCTTGATCCTCCAAAGCCACATCGTCAAACACAACAACACTATCCTCTTCAGCTTCTTCAGGTGGGACTACTTCACTCTTATCATTGTATGTGTGAAATGGTAAGTCGCCGGCTTGCTCTAATACCTCACCCAGAAACTGATATTTTGGTTGATTTAGCGATTTTGAATATAGATAAACATTATTAAACCTCACACCGTTCGGATCTAAGAGCAATGTTAAGAGAACATTAGTCTTGCCACAGTTTGAGGGTCCACAGATGAGGCATCTAATGTTGTTTGCCAACAGCGGACCGTGTTTAGCGAAGGATTGATTATTATTCAATTTTGCATTATCAACTACACTCCAATCTTTAACTGCAAGTGACGTGTTTTGCTTTTTAAGTTTCATTTTACTCTGATATGTTGAATCGTGAGGACGTGTATTTTATATACTAATAAAACATGTCATCCCTACATAATATATCCTTTTATGATATGTTGATACTCTCCTCCTCCTCATCCTCATCATCGTTATTGAGCGATGGTGGGGTGGAGTCAGAGTCGGAGGTAGAGGCTGAAGTGGAAATGGAGACGGAACCTGAGGTGGAGCATGAGGTAGAGCCTGATATGGAGCCTGAGGTGGAGATAGAGCCTGAGGTAGAGATGGAGCCTGAGGGGGAGGTAGCATCAGCGGTGATGGAGCAAGACGTCATCATTAACGCTAATGATTTTGGAGCGATATTTTCATGCAACTGTTGCTATGCATGCTCTTATTGTATTTTCAATGAGGGTGATGAGACTTGCTGTGATGGTTAAATAATAATAAATATGAACACATAATGCACATATGCACAGTCAATTGTAGATACTTAATATGATAACACATACAGGTAGAGTTAGTGTTAATCGTAATTTCAAACAGCGAAGACATCGTCATAGTGGTAGTGGTATTATTAATAGTCTAATTAATAATCTACCATTCGAAGTTCACATACCAGGTTATAATTATTGCGGTCCTGGTACGAGATTGAAGGAGAGATTGGCTCGTAACGATCCAGGTGTGAACCCACTAGACGAAGCCTGCAAATTACATGATATTGCCTACTCCCGTGACAAAACTTTGGAGGGACGTCATCAAGCTGACCTGCGGCTGGCTGAAACTGCTAGAAATCGCTTGAGTTCTACTAACACTCCCATCGGTGAACGAATAGCCTCATTCGGAGTAGATAAGATTATGAGATTTAAAACCAAACATGGTATGGGTGTTCCCATATCGAAAGTTATAAAAGCTAGTCGTGATGCTGTCAAACGACACATTACAACAAAAAAGAAACCTACCACCACAGCGCTCCTAAAAGCAGGTGTTAAGGCTGCAAAGAAATGTCTTAAAGGGAAAAATGTCAAGGGACATAATAAACAACGAGTCATCCCAATACCTAAGAGGGGTGGGTTCCTACCTTTGATACCGCTTTTGAGTGCATTAGCTGCTACGGGAACTTTGGCTGGAGGAGTCACCACTGCTGCTAAAAATATTTATGAAATGGTAAAGAATAGAAACAATAAGACTAGCGGTACAGTTGTGGGGAAGGGTTTATATTTAGCACCCTACAAACGTGGCATGGGGCTCTATATCACCCCACCGCTAGGAACGATATCAGGTCGGAGTGTTGTCATAAAGAATAAAAAAAAAGCAAAAAATTAGATTTACCTCCTACCAACACCGCTCTCACTGACATTGATATTGCGAGATGTGTACGCAGAGAGAAAATCCCTTACTTTAGAGGTGTTTTCATGCGAGATAATCTCCCAACGAAACCTCACTACTATGAAACTGGTATTATTAATTTAGATTCACAGCAGGGTGATGGTACACATTGGTGTGCTTATGTAAAAAAGGGTGATTATTGCTTGTATTTTGATAGTTTTGGTGATCTGAGACCTCCCCAAGAGTTTATCAATTATATAAACAAGGGAGGGTGCAGTATGCGAGTGGAATATAATTATAATCGATTACAAAGATTTAATAGTGTTAATTGTGGTCATTTATGTTTAAGTTTTCTGTATGACAGTGCTAAGCATATGTTTTTTAAATAAATATCACATACATTACACCTGCAGTTTCATTCATACATCAATCGTCTACCTATAACCACTACTATAACCCAATCATCATGGCATTGACGTCATTCACATTGAGTTTAAACGGTTATGAATCCGTTTTGAATGTAGACTTTCAACCGGCTCTAGAATTGGACAGTGAGGGTTCCTATGAGTGTGCTCTCATATACTTTAAGACTTTCAACTCTATACCCAATGTAGATAAGAGTAATAATCTATTTCACTATGGTAATCATGTTATAACAATTCCTGAAGGCTCATATGAGCTTTCCAACATTATAAATCACTTGAACTATGAAATGATAAAGATATCTGACGGTAAAGGTGATGAATTGATTGATATTACCGTAAATAGTAACACCTCAAAGTGTATGATGTACTCCCCAAAGCTCGACATTCACTTTGACAGACCAAACAGCATCGGTTCCCTATTTGGTTACTCTTCGAAAACTCTTTCAGCGAAAACGGTACATTGGTCAGATAAACCCATTGATATATTGATTACAAACACTATAAGAATAGAGTGTAATATTGTAGAAGGTTCATTCATTAACAACCTTCCGTCACATGTAATACATGAATTTTCACCTCAAGTCCCACCTGGCTATCAGATAATCGAACAACCCTCCAACATTATCTATTTACCTGTGAAAAAGAGCAATAACTGCATTCAGAACGTTGAAGTGCGTATAATAAACGAGCGTGGTGATAGGGTAAATTTCCGCGGTGAAAACATCTCACTCCGTTTACATATTCGTAAAAAGTAAACGAAAAAATGATTATTCATAATAATAATAATAAAAGCACAGGTAACAATGACTATCTCATCAGTCGAGGTAGAGCTCTCAACGAGAAGACTCCTACTGCACTAAAGAAATTAACTAGAGAAAATAGTACATTTTTACAGAGTATTGGTTTTAAAGTATGTCCTCGTCATCTATATTAGACATTGGGGAGAGGGTGTCCTTCGATGACACCATAGAAAGTGTTGAATTTCACCCCTACACCCCGTATAATGACTCTTTCAAAAATAATGACAACATTCACATTTGCATCAACCGTCAAGATCTAATCCTACTGCCGAGTCAGAGTCAAATATTAGTTGAAGGTACAATGGAAAAGGGATTGCTGCTAGTTAACAATGGTGCAGCATTTTTATTTCAAGATATTCGCTATGAGCTGAATGGTGTGGAGATTGACCGAGCTAGAAATTGCGGTATCACATCCACCATGAAAGGCCTCGTTTCATACAGCAAGGAAATGGACTACGCTCTTCAAAATGCCGGTTGGGAAGTGGGTGTTAGTAAAAAGCGTGAAAAGTTTACTTTAACCATACCCCTATCACATTTCTTGGGTTTTGCGGAGGATTACAAAAAAGTTATTATGAATGGTAAACACGAGTTGATACTCAATCGTGCTAGCACTGATATAAACTGTCTAGAGATTGATACCACACACACGCCGGCGGCTACTAAATTTGACATCAACATTACACGAGTCGTATGGAGGATGCCTGTAATACGAGTCTCTGATAAGGAAAAGTTACGCTTGATGACGTATGTAGAGACCAGCGTGCCCATACAGATAGCGTTTCGAGCGTGGGAATTATATGAGTATCCCTCATTACCTTCATCACAACGTCACATTTGGTGTATTAAGACGACTACGCAGTTGGAGAAACCACGCTTCCTTATCTTAGCGTTCCAGACTTCAAGAAGGAATGACAAGAGCAAAGATATGAGCATATTCGATCATTGTAATCTCGCCAATTGTAAGGTGTATTTGAATTCGCAATATTATCCATACGACCCCTTTTCAGCTGAATTCAAACATAGTAACTATGCGCTTTTGTATGATGCGTTTACCAATTTCCAAAGATCTTATTACAACCGGGATCATAGCAGTCCCCAAGTAAACTACGCTCATTACAAGACACAATCCCCATTAATCGTTATTGACACTTCAAGACAGTGTGATAGCTTCAACTCAGGTGGCGGAGCTGTTGACATTAAATTGGAGATGGAGTTTAAAGAGAATATACCTGCTAACACCGCAGCATACTGTCTTATTATCAACGATTCGCTGTTTGAGTATAATGCTCTAACCAGTACCACAAGAAAAATAATTCAGTAAACGCTTAGTCTACTTTTGAGCGAGTCAAGAGGTGAACGTCTGCAAAAAAAAAAAAGAAAAAAATGAATATTTCAAACATATTTTTACCTTCATACTCCCCATCGATTGACTGTTGCGGTTACAGGAGGAGTGCTGAAAATTATGGATGGGGTAGGCTTGAGCTATGTAAAAGTGTCTATGATTTCAATAACCACCCCACCAGTACTGCTTTGATTAAGAATATTCAGGTATACCTGAAGCTGCAGTATTCCGAGGCTAAGATTAGACTACAAACCTGTATCAGTTTTAACGGGCAGCATGAACTCACATGTGAAGAATGGAGCGAGACGATTATGGATAAGATTGATTACATTAGAGAGTTTTTTCTCAAACCAGATAACACATTTTCACCCTTAATGATTGCCTCCAACCGTCTTTCTGTACACGTCACTTCGCAACCCTCCACACGGATTATTGTTCTCCATGGTGCGGAATCAGAAGAAAACTTTCACTCCCTGATGATAGATCATTTGGAATGGAGTAATATCGATAGTATTATGGACTGCATCAACGCTCGAATAATACAGGTGGAGAGAACAAAGTGTACCTACGAAAACAGACTCAACTTTTTCAGGAAAAGTTTCAAGACACGATGTCCCAAGAGTTTAGAGGAGGCTCATTGCATTCTCAACGGATTATGTAATATGGATGATGTTGTAGATTGTGAAATCAAATGTTATGTTACAGTGCTGTTGTACAATACCTTTTTCCTTATCTAATTTAATAAATATTTCTCTTTAAAATTTGTTCTTTCTAATCATTTACTACCGCAAACCACAAAACCCTCTAAAACCCATCCACTATCGTACCCGACTGCTATTATCATTTTAGTATAGTGTTAAGAATAATAAACCATTATAAAAGTTATTGCGACCGAGTGAAGACCACATACGCACCTAAACGTTGTTATCATCACCACGATGAAGCCGCACTTCTGCAGCTACTGCAATGAAGATGTACCATCAAACAGATTGCTGGCTCATTCGAACTCTAAAAAGCATCAAATCTTATGCAGTCAAGAAAAGGACTCTGACTACGCTGTTTACGTTGTTAATAGCGCATTCAAATGCAGAATTATAACGTATAGAATTAACGGCACTGCTGAAATACTCGATCCTAAAATTTATCTACTAAAAATTAAACAAAAGTTTGAAAATGTGCTCAAGACAGAATTACAAATTCATAAACATATCAAGGTGAATGTAAGCTTGCATTGTACTTTCGTTAAAACGGATAGTGAAGGTGAAGTGATAAGAGATTTGAAAACATTCAATACCAAGAACACGGCCCTGTACATGCACTTTGACTTCCCGGAGTACTTAGAAAATGTTGCAGCATCAATTTCCAAGAAGTGTGAAGAATTTCAAGAACGTGATAGTGGATGGGCGCTAGAGAAAATAGAATTTTTCAACATTAATATTAACAAACATCAACCGCTAAAGGCTTCCTCATACATACCCCTTCCAACAGAGATTCAAGCGAAAAAGGCATGTGTGAACGTGAAAAACACTGATAAGGCATGTTTCTTTTGGGCAGTCGTTAGTGCTCTCTACCCGAAGGATAAACATAATGATCGCACATCATCATATCCACACTACAGTGATGTTTTAAAAGTAAAGGGTGTAAAGTGTCCCGTAACTTTTTTGGATATCAAACGGTTTGAAAAATTGAATGAACTCAGTGTAAACGTATACGGTATTGAAAGCGGCAAGCATGAAGACTTAACGATAACACCTCTACGAATTTCAAAAGTGTATGGTACTATGGAAAAACACGTGAATTTACTATACTATGAGAAGGGCAACCTCTCGCATTATTGTTGGATTAAAAACTTACCACGATTAGTGTGCAGACAAATAACTAAATCTAAGAATAAACTATGGTTATGTGACGGTTGTCTACAGCATTTTTATAGTGATGAAAAACTAAAACTTCACCGTACAATAGGATGTGGAAATAAACTCGTGCAACTACCTGAGGGAGCGGAAAAATTCGTGAAATTCAAGAATATTTCACATCAGATGAAAGTACCGTTTGTGGTCTATGCTGATTTCGAGTCCATACTTACGCCCATTGAACATGAACGTGGAAAAAACTCTGCTTTCACTTACAATACTCATAAACATGTAGCATGCAGTTTTGCATATTACATTCATTGTGAACATGATTCGAAACTGTCAAAGTTTATCTTACATCGTGGGGAGGACTGTGTGAACAAGTTTATTGAAAGCATCATAGAGGACGCAGAACGTCTTGGTAAGATTCTAAAAACCATTATACCACCTGCAACATCTTCATCATCTGCAGATGAACTCGGTGACTGTTGTCATATTTGTGAAAAGCTCATAGAAAGTGGAGAACGTTATGTAATCGATCATTGTCATCTGACAGGGAACGTTAGGGGTAAAGCTCACAATCAATGTAACTTAAACTACAAAACGCCCATATTCATACCAGTAATCTTTCATAATTTAAGCGGATATGATAGCCACTTGTTTATAAAAGAATTGGCAAAGTGTGATGGGGAAATAAAATGTATTCCTCACAATAAAGAGAAATACATTACTTTTAACAAAACTCTTCCCGCAGAAGACATAACCTTAAGATTTCTAGACTCTTATAAGTTTATGAGTAGTAGCCTGGATGTGTTAGTAAAAAATCTATCGCGAGAGCAATTTAAGCTACTACCTAACTACTTACCACCACGAGATCTTCACAACTCTATCGATACGGAGGTTTACATGGAGCTGTTAACTCGTAAAGGTATTTATCCTTATGAATATGTAGACAGGTGGAGTAAACTTGAAGAAACCTCTCTACCAAGTCGAAGCGACTTTTACAATAAACTTACCGATACACACGTGTCTGAAAAGGATTATCAACACGCGCAAACCATATGGAAAACATTCAATATTAAAACGTTAGGTGAGTATTGTGACTTGTATCTGCAGACAGATGTCTTGCTCTTAGCTGAAGTTTTCGAGAACTTCCGCGAAATCTGTATAAATACATACAAATTAGACCCCTGTCAGTATGTGACGGCACCAGGTCTAAGCTGGGATGCAATGCTTAAGTATACTAACATTGAACTGGAACTGTTCACTGATTATGAAATGATTCAGTTTATAAAGATGGGTATAAGAGGAGGAATTAGTCAAGTGAGCAAACGGTATGCTAAAGCAAACAACTGTTTCATGAAAGAGTATGATGAGGAGCAAGACAGCAGCTTTATTGTCTATTTGGACGTGAACAATCTTTATGGTGAGGCAATGTCTCGTTCGTTACCCATAAGAAACTTTAAATGGTTAAACAAAGATGAAATCGAACAATTTGATATTACAATGCAGCAGCAAGATAATGAGATTGGTTACATCTTGGAAACGGATTTAGAATATCCACAAATTTTACATGACGCTCACAATGATTATCCGTTTTGTGCGGAAACTAAAACACCGCCTAAGGGTAAAATTAAAAAGCTTCTACTCACATTCGACAGCAAAAGCAACTATGTTATACACTACCTCAATCTAAAACAATGCATTGAAAAGGGGGTTGTGTGTAAGAAGATACATAGAATTCTTGCTTTCAATCAAGCACCATGGCTTAAACCGTACATTGACTTGAACTCACTAAAGAGAGCGCAAGCTCAAAATTCTTTCGAAAAAGATTTTTTCAAACTAATGAATAATTCAATTTTTGGAAAGACCATTGAAAATGTGGAAAAGAGAGTTGATGTTAAGCTGTGCTGTGAGTGGAGTAATAGAAAAACACGAACAAAACCTCGATATGGTTTGGAAAGGTACATTTCAAAGCCAAATTTTCATAGTGTTACAATATTCTCTGAAGAGCTGGCTGCAGTTCAGTTAAACAAATCGAAAATCATCTACAATAAACCTATATATGTCGGATTTACTGTCTTAGAATTAAGCAAACTATCAATGTACAGTTTCCACTATGACTACATACTACCCAAGTACAGTACGAATGTAAGTCTCCTGTATACTGATACCGACTCTTTTGTTTATCAAATTAAAACCAAAAATTTTTATGAAGACATTAAACCAGATTTGGAACAAAGATTCGATACATCTACCTTTCAAAAAGATAACATCTACGGTTTGCCTCAAATAAATAAATTAGTTGTAGGTATGATGAAGGACGAAAATAAAGGCAGGATAATGAGAGAATTTATTGGTCTACGTGCAAAAATGTATGCTTACACTCTAGAAGATGACTATGAAGAAAATCAAGAAAAGAAAAAACCTAATTTAATTATGAAAAATAAAGGCGTTAATGCGGCTACTGTGAGAAAACTTAATTTTCAGAAATATTATGAATGTTTAGATTTAAGCAAAACCTTTAATAATGATGTATGCAATCTAGTGAGTGAAAAACATAACTTATACACTCAAATAAAGAGAAAGAAAGTGCTTTGCGGTAAAGATGAAAAAAGATGTATTTTAGGTGACGGTAGCAATGAGACAAGAGCATGGGGTCATTATGAATTAGTTTAATGATAATGTATATTTTTTTAAATAAAATGATTGTTTTTTTTTTAAATAAACTGACTTTTTTTATTTTACATAAACACGTACGCACATACACACACACACACACACACACACACACACACACACACACACACACATACACATACACACACACAGCTATTTTACAGCTAATAAAATCATATCGTCATACAAACCTCATACAATACTCATTTTCATAACTGCTCTCACTCAACCTAACACAACCTAACCACAACCATAACGATAGTGATAACACAAAACAAAGTTAGATTTTACAGCTAATAAAATCATATAGCAATACAAACCTCACACAATACCCATTTTCATAACCGCACTCACTCAATAGTCCACCAACACCACTATAAGTTGAACCCTCCCTACAAAATAGCGCATGTCATTGCAGCACTGACTGCGTCACTACCTCGCTTCAACCAACCACACTGCTAGTTGAGTGTGACGTCACAGCTCATTCGACCAATCACACTGTCTCGCGTCACTGCAATCCTTATCACCTCCAGCAACTCCATACTATTACATCGAGACCATGTATAATAAAATGAGGAACAAAATGCACATATTTCTAAATTACCACGTTAAATTGTACTTTTGCGGGTGGGAAACTCTTATCTAACCCATACTGCCATAGTAAACACATTTTTTCAACTACACTAAAAACTACAACCAAAGTGGTCCAGCTCCCCTATGCTAAAAACCCATACAAAATTGGTCCAGTCCCCCTATTTATACCCTACTCCCGGGAATTTCTTATAGAAAGAGCTCACTATATCTCGGCTTCTACAATAGCTAGAGAAATGAAATTTTAGGGCCCTAGGGTACTATTTGGGTACTTTTTTTTGAGTTCGCCGCGAGTGACATTTGTATGGAAACTCGCCCGCGGCTCGCTCGCAAATCGCCAGAGTGATAAGGCTCTTACAGTCAGCTGTAAAAAGATAATACATGGTTACCGTATTTAGAAACATCTTTACTTGAAGTTTATTAAAATTAAAGAGTACATATTTTTGAGTGCATTTAATACGTATGTCTGCTGTTTGCCTGAGTCCAAGACTTACTTTTTCAAATGTGTTGCTACATTAAAAGAAGTTTTTAATTAGATAAGTATGTTTCTCTGTTTGTATGAAATTATGAAAAATATCTTGGCCACCGCATACTGTGCTACTGCTTCAGGGCTGCGAAAACCAAACTATCCCGGCCGGTAGTATTCATTCACTCTTTTTCTAGAAGCGGATCTTTCGGAAATCTGAAAGGGTTAATTTTGTATTTTAGGTGCACTGAGTTATTCAATTCATACGTAACTAATGTCGATACAAAATATCGACTTCATCTTAGCCACACCTCTAGTTGAGTAGCTTAGCAAACTGTCATTGCGGATAGAGAAAATCGACATGTACAATTATTTCAATATTAATACAATAATACGTACCGGTGATAATATATGCCTCCTCAGACATATTTTAAATCTGCTCGCAGTGAGGCAGCATATTTACGGCATTACAACGATTTTATTTCAACATTTTTGATGTGACACAACACACGCGTCAGTTGGCGGCATGAAAATGACATGTATTCGGCAATGTTCGCAAATACGAAGTTACCCGATATCTCTCAATACGAATGACACATGTAAAGGTCTAGCATAACAGGCCATTAAGATATTTAGCAGGTGTCAAAATATCAATATATGTTTTTTCTTTTTCTTTCAAATATATTATGAAAGTAACGGGTGATGACGTTTCGTGCCACGACTGCCATAACTGCACATTATGCTAGCCCTTCTGTAACGAATCGTCGGAGATCAAGCTGTTGAATATCGTTCTTGTTGTTATTAAAATGAAAATATTGTTGCATAATATACTTGTATCAGCATGTGTGATACATTTTTGCAATAGGTTTTTAAAGCTCTTTAATTTGATATGTATCTCGATGCTACTCGATGACTTTTATTTTTTAATCCTTGAGTTTTTTGAGAATCACGGCCTTTATATTAAATTTCAGTTTCAACTAACTAGCCTATAACCCGCGCAGAATCAAGACAAATCTAACGATACCCCACATGTTTGAATCGGTTTAGTAGTTTTTGAGTTATGAGGGAACAAACGAACATACAAACATACAAACATACAAACATACAAACATACAAACATACATACATATATACATACGGTGCTAAAATCATAACCCTCCTTTTTGCTTCGCCGTAGTCGGGTAAAAATATATCAAGCGTCTTACAATACAATATTCTTTATTGTGCACCAAAACAAAAGATTACAAAAGCTTAAATCTAAAACAGCATAAATGATAAACAACAGGCGGTCTTATCGCTAATAAGCGATCTCTTCCGGACAACCTTAGAGTAGTAGAGTGGGCGCAAAATAAAATCAAATAAGTAGGTAGTGCACGAGAAAATGAAAACAGATAGATTATTATCAAAGAGATAAGAAAACAGGACAAATACTTACAAATATGTATATATATATATATATATTAAATATTAATTAATTAATTAATTAATCTAATATAAGGCTGCATTGCGACTGATTTCTCACGTCGAATTGATCTCCAAGAAGGAGGTGGAAATCGTGAAAGTGTCATACCCGGACGTGTAGAGGGTCCGAGCGTGACCCCCAGAAAAATCCGACTTTGAAGTCTACCGAGTAAAGTTTCGGATTCGATCAACGGCCCGCCTAAACGGTAGTAGTTAGGTGTAGGGTGCTCGACCAAATGTCATAGAGGACCTTGAGCGACGAAAGAGGGTCATCATTTTTTTTCAAAATGGCGTCGTCAAAATGGCGGAAAATTTTCAAATTGGTCGTAGAGAGTTGAAATTTTGCATCCGAGTTAAATTTGGGCCCCTGATTCGGAATGTCAAAAAATTTTTTTGAAATTCAAAAAAAAAAATTTGTATGGCGTTTTTTTTTGAATCGCATTGGCGTGAAATCGGTGGCAGATAGGTACAGGGTGCTCGACCAAATGTCATAGAGGTTTGCAAGACAAAACGAGTGGCATTTGTTTTTTTTCAAGATGGCGACTTCAAAATGGCCGCCGATTTTCAAATTGGTCTGAGGAGGCCCAAATTCGGTATCGGGGGGTTTTTGGGGCCTACGAGTCCAAATCTGGAAATATATTTTTTTCGTTCATACAAAAAATTTTTTTTTTCATACAACTCAAAAAATGTATGGAGAATTTTTCAAATTGGTCCGAGCGGGCCCAAATTCGGTATCGGTACGTTTTTGGGCCCTACAAATCGAACTGTGAAATCAGAATTTTTTCGTTCATACAAAAAATTTTTTTTTTTCATACAACAAAAAAAGTAACTTTTGCGAGCCCGAAGGGCGAGCTTCAGGGTGCGAGGCCGAAGGCCGAGCCCCCGCGGAGGGCCGCAGGCCCGACGCGTCATCCCCTTGGCAAGCTCTCCCAATACCCAAGTAACTTAAAGCGAGGCCGAAGGCCCGAAGCGTCCGAATAGTCCCAATTTTCACTATATCCAAGTATCTTTTAGCTCACCCGAGGGCCGCAGGCCCTCGGGGGAGCGTCAGCGACGCGAGGCCGAAGGCCGAGCTCCGCGTAGCACCGAAGGTGCGGAGCGTCACAGTGCCGCTCCCACCTACGCGAGCCCGAGGGCCGCAGGCCCGAAGGGCGAGCCCGCCCAGATCCTTACAATCCCCTAAGTGTCTTTCAGCTCACCCGAGGGCCGCAGGCCCTCGGGGGAGCGTCAGCGACGCGAGGCCGAAGGCCGAGCTCCGCGTAGCACCGAAGGTGCGGAGCGTCACAGTGCCGCTCCCACCTACGCGAGCCCGAGGGCCGCAGGCCCGAAGGGCGAGCCCACCCAGATCCTTACTACCCCCTAAGTGTCTTATAGCTCACCCGAGGGCCGCAGGCCCTCGGGGGAGCGTTAGCGACGCGAGGCCGAAGGCCGAGCTCCGCGTAGCACCGAAGGTGCGGAGCGTCATAGTACCGTTCCCACCTACGCGAGCCCGAGGGCCGCAGGCCCGAAGGGCGAGCCCGCCCAGATCCTTACTACCCTCCAAGTGTCTTTCAGCTCACCCGAGGGCCGCAGGCCCTCGGGGGAGCGTCAGCGACGCGAGGCCGAAGGCCGAGCTCCGCGTAGCACCGAAGGTGCGGAGCGTCACAGTGCCGCTCCCACCTACGCGAGCCCGAGGGCCGCAGGCCCGAAGGGCGAGCCCACCCAGATCCTTACTACCCCCTAAGTGGCTTATAGCTCACCCGAGGGCCGCAGGCCCTCGGGGGAGCGTCAGCGACGCGAGGCCGAAGGCCGAGCTCCGCGTAGCACCGAAGGTGCGGAGCGTCACAGTACCGTTCCCACCTACGCGAGCCCGAGGGCCGCAGGCCCGAAGGGCGAGCCCGCCCAGATCCTTACTACCCCCCAAGTGTCTTTCAGCTCACCCGAGGGCCGCAGGCCCTCGGGGGAGCGTCAGCGACGCGAGGCCGAAGGCCGAGCTCCGCGTAGCACCGAAGGTGCGGAGCGTCACAGTGCCGCTCCCAGATCCTTACTACCCTCCAAGTGTCTTTTAGCTCACCCGAGGGCCGCAGGCCCTCGGGGGAGCGTCAGCGACGCGAGGCCGAAGGCCGAGCTCCGCGTAGCACCGAAGGTGCGGAGCGTCACAGTGCCGCTCCCACCTACGCGAGCCCGAGGGCCGCAGGCCCGAAGGGCGAGCCCACCCAGATCCTTACTACCCCCTAAGTGTCTTATAGCTCACCCGAGGGCCGCAGGCCCTCGGGGGAGCGTCAGCGACGCGAGGCCGAAGGCCGAGCTCCGCGTAGCACCGAAGGTGCGGAGCGTCACAGTACCGTTCCCACCTACGCGAGCCCGAGGGCCGCAGGCCCGAAGGGCGAGCCCGCCCAGATCCTTACTACCCCCCAAGTGTCTTTCAGCTCACCCGAGGGCCGCAGGCCCTCGGGGGAGCGTCAGCGACGCGAGGCCGAAGGCCGAGCTCCGCGTAGCACCGAAGGTGCGGAGCGTCACAGTGCCGCTCCCACCTACGCGAGCCCGAGGGCCGCAGGCCCGAAGGGCGAGCCCGCCTAGATCCTTACTACCCCCTAAGTGTCTTTCAGCTCACCCGAGGGCCGCAGGCCCTCGGGGGAGCGTCAGCGACGCGAGGCCGAAGGCCGAGCTCCGCGTAGCACCGAAGGTGCGGAGCGTCACAGTGCCGCTTCCACCCACGCGAGCCTGCGGGCCTGCGGCCCCTGGGCCGCAGGACCGCACGGCGAGCCCACCCAGACAATCACTCTCGCTTTCCTTCGCAAGCAACATTCTTTGCATGCAGATTATTCAACAACTCTCCCTCGCTTTCCCTTCCCACAGCAAATTTTACAACTTGAACTACAAACTCGCTCTGCCCCTCCCACGCATTCCCCTACCGCTACCCCCTATATGATTAAGTACAAACCCCCTACTGCACGCGGGGCGCTTGCGCCCCGCGCACCATGCGACAACTAGTATATATATATACATATACATATAAACATACAGAAAATAAATGGATGCATTCATTGAAATAAACGACACCAACAAATCTGTGGAATACTGTGGAGCTTTGCCCACCCCAAGTGACTTCAAGAATCTCCAGAGCTTAACCGGAGGTCAGTCATCGATAGTTTCGTGAATGTACCGACGCCTTGCATCCCGACACGCCTTGGTACAGCGATTACGAATCGTTGTGTATACTAGACGATTTTCATCTGAAGGACTAGACCTAAGTTAAACGCGTGCTCTATCACGTTTGGTCATGAGACGTCTAATATCATCCGTAAGCCACGGCGCAGGAAAATGCTTAACACGCATCGGCTTCAATGGGGCGTGTTCATCGAAAATCGCAAGCAATGTGGCATCAACATCATCGATTAGATCGATGCTATTCCAATCCGCCTTGCAGAGGTCTTCTCGAAATGCCTGCAGATCGATGCCACGAAGAATACGACGCAATATAATTTTATGCCTTTGTTTAGGAGGACGAATTTTGAATGAGCCGTAAATCAAGTTATGGCAGGAGAAAGCAGCAGCGTTAAATTGCCCATGAGAGGAAACTAGATTAGGATATAGTTATTGTTTATCATTAAAAAAATTGGCACTTTTTAAAAATGCACAAGAACACCATGGACATATTTAGACGGGTGGACAACTGCCTTACTGTTTAAAACCAGTGATCTGCGTATATAATATTGCAAACGCAGCGGCCGCCCTACTCACTCAATTAGATCAGATTTATTAAGGATACACAATGATAATAAAATTAAGCAATCGCTTATCGTTTGCGCTTTCCGATGGATAAAAGATTGGTTCAATCAAAACGAAATCCGTCAATTCTACGTCCTCACCAGACTTCGAATAATTGGAAGCAATTGAATTGAAACGGGGCTTTTTAAAGTGCGGAATGGGGGCAGGAATATTGTCGAGTCACTTGGCTGCTTTTCAGTAATTTAACGCTTCGTTTTAATTGTTACTCATAAATACAATCCCATCAAAAACATTACATGTAAAAAGATGCAAGTCTCGCAACAACGCAGTTCTCTTACAACAAAAAGTTTTGAGATGTAATGTTAAGCCAAGTGTGTACCGGGGGGTGTCTACAGAAATCGATTCCCACCGACTTGCCTATTAATTACCCGTGGAGGGAGGATTCTTTATTTGAGAAGTATTAAATGTTCCTCCACGGTTAAATAATAAGCAAGTCGGTGGGAATCGATTTCTGTAGACACCCCCTCCCGGTACTGACTTGGTTTACATCTATCATATCATCTATCATCTTTGGTATTACATCTCAAAACTTTTTTGTTGCGAGACTTGCATCTTTTTACATGTAATGTTTTTGAAGAATCTCATTTCTTTTTCTTTTTGTAAGTGGTCTTCCCTTATTTATTAAATTCCAATCCATTTCTTCAAGTTGAACTGCAAAACAAACTTTGTAATCGCATGATTTGTATAGGATTACAAACGTAGGTGTGCAGTTGTGACTGAAATTGCAATATTTTTAGGTTTTGTAGGACTTTGATAGGCTAAAAACTAACTATGTTTATAATTTGGAGCTTGTGGCGTGGGTCTGCTAGAAGTACCTCAGAATTATGATGATCAGTCAGTGAATCAGTCAGTGACAAAACTAATAAGGAACTTTGACGTGCAATAGTTCTTAAACTAAACGTTCAAATTGAATGTCATTGAGAATATACTTAAGTCTTATTGTGCCCTATATATCCCAGAAAATTCAGGGTTCTAGCTTCAGCCAGCACAAAATTACAGGAGGTTGAAAATGGCCTGAATGGCTTTGAGAAAAGGATGGTACGGCCGTGCCTTTGTTTTGCTCGACTTGGCGAGAGCACTGCCGTGCCCCCAGATTTAAAGAAATCTTTACTTTGATTTTTGATTTATTATAAATCAATTGTCATTATTATAACGGCGCTTAAAGTTTTGTGAAACCACATATAACACCACAATTTAAGACAACAATATTTTCATTGATCGCGTTATGAATGTCTGCTACCATACCGCAAATAAATAAATGAAAATATTTTAAAAATCAATCTCTCCTATTTTACCACAGGAACAGGTAATCATGTAAACCCCGGGATCATTCAAGGGCTTCTTGACTTTTGGCGAACGCACCAAGTTGGTGCGTTATATTTATATATAGAAGAGTAACCGTAATATACAGGGTGGTTTTCGATAAACTGTACATATTAAAAGGGGTGAAAATTCAGCCAATTTTTTTTTTTTTTTTTTTGTATCGGTAAAACTGATTTTAATTTTTGTTTGTGGCCATCCGTTTTTTCTTACAGATTTTTAAACTTTTCAGTGAATTTTGGGCAGTACGTTTGACGCGGTAAACCTTTTTATGTATTTTTTTTAAAGAATAAGAAATAAATGCAAGGTTATAACAATAGACACGTTATTTAGTAGCAATAACAATAAACTAGCAGCCTAAAGAAAAGATCCACAAAAAAAAAATGCTAATTGTGAAAAATGGCTGCAAAAATTTAGTTTGTTTACGGAAAACGCCGTTTTTCTCCATAAATTGCACATTTTGTAACTAATTTTTCTTCTTATTTTCGTTTTGCATTTATTTTGATCTTAAAAACATTTTTATCTTATGGTTTTGATTAATTAGATCAAAAGTTATACCGCGTCAAACATATGTACTGCCCAAAATTTCACTGAAAAGTTTAAAAATCTGTAAAAAGAAAGAATGGCCAGAAAAGAAAATTAAAATCAGTTTTACAGATAAAATTGGCTGAAATTTCAGCACAGCACTTTTAATATGTACGGTTTATCGAAAACCACCCTTTATATCAACAAGACTAATGGAGCAATACTCATAATTGTAAAAAAAATATTAATTAAGTCTCATACAACATTCGTGGAATGATAAGACCTAGTACCTAAAACTTTGAAATTATAGATTTAGGCCCGTTTTTTAGGATCCTCGTTCTTCTAATGTACGTGTACGCGCGTAAAATGCAATTAAATAGACTTAGATGATTTATATACATATCAACACAAATGGCTCGTGTTCGACTGTCTATCTGGAAAGTTACGTTTCCAAATTAGCCCCTGGCTAGCTCTGCATGAAATATTCACAAGTTGCTGTAAATGTAGACGGCAAGTTAGCCAACAAAGCCGCGGCGCTGTCGCCATTACTCCTTGTATGTCGCGGACGTTGTGTCTCGCTAGTGGATTTGTCTCGAACGCGAACAGAATAACAACCACGGACATTGTATTGAACAAATAGATTCGCATTAGCATCAAGATTTAACAAAATTATCTAACGGTCTGAGAGGGATATAAGTATTTAGTTCGATGGCTTGTCATGTAAATGTATTATAGAAATTGTTCTATTTTTAAAATAGGTAAAGAAAATTTCCAACGTATTCCATTAGTAAAAGAATGAAAAATACTGGATCTGTGAGCTGTAAACCTTGCGAGTTTGTCGAACGTTATTGCTCCGCCATTTAAAAAACCGGTCAAGTGCGAGTCTGACTCGCGCACCGAGGGTTCCGTACAAACTCATAAGTAGATACGCGAATAGTTCAAGAAAAACTGTATGTCGATTTGTTTAGTAGAAGCAAATAAGTATATGTTATGATTTTTGCAAATTTCTAAAAAACAGTGCAAGTTAGGAAAACAGTTATATTTTCCCTCTAATATTGAGAACCTGACGTGTAATGATTCTATTTAATAGCAAGGACCATTAAATCAAGAGGACTGTCATTCTCCATACAAAAAGCTGTTCCTCGAATTTACAACGCCATCTATGTATAAGCTTGGTAAAATAATTATAATATTATTTACAATTATTTAACTTTGCAAACGTGACACAGTATTTAAATTTATTTATTATTAGCTGTTTACGAACTAATTGTTACTATAGTATGTTTCTTTGTTTAATTATAACATCGTTAAATGTTTAGTGTTTTAGCGCCAACTAGTTTTGCCCGGAAATCCCCTAGCGTGAAACATGCCATCGCTTAGTTTTGCTACTCGCCGCTAGGGATTTCAAGTTTTGTAAATTTCTAAAAAGGTATTAAAGTTAGCAAGACCGTTCTATTTTTCCTGTAATATTCAGGTTGATATTTATAATTAGTAATTATGACACATTTTTCTGATCAGTAACTTCGGAGATAATAGGGGGGGAATGGTACATAAAAATGTATAAATCAAAAACTACTTATTTAAGAAAAAAAATAAAAATGCTGTTTTAATCTACAAATTAAGCCCTTTCATTTGATACCCCACTCAATATAATAGCCCTACTTTCAATTTTCAAAGTCCCATTACGGAGCCTTTTAAAAAAAAAGTAAAAAAGGTACAAGATATTTTTTATGTCCAATAGGCTCGGGTTAGCTACTTTTAACACTATTCCAAATTTCAAATCGATAGCATCAGTAGTTCCTGAGATATCTGACTGTGACAGACGGACAGACAGACAGACAGACAGACAGACAGACAGACAGACAGAGTCGCACCATAAGGGTTCCTTTTTTACCATTTTGGTACGGAACCCTAAAAAAGCCGATCAGGTGCGTGTCGGATTCGCCCACCGAGGAAACTTATAGTATGTATTTAGCATACATTTCAATTGTACCTATAATTATTAGTTTACACTTTGTTACCAGGTTTAATAAAAAAAAATAAACAAAAATATAAGTAGTTCAAGATAAACTGCATTGAGAGACAAACTTAACTTTGCTCTTGGAAAACTGTTGTACCAATAGATCGACATAGGTCACGGTTAATTTAGTAACTGACAAAATAAGTTTGAATTACGATTTTTGTGATTTTCAAAAAAAAATATGCAAGTTAGGAAAACGGTTATATTTTTCCTGTAATATTTAGGATGATATTAATAATCGGTAATTACGCCACAAAGGAGGAGACTGGTTGAAAAATCGGATGACTTGGGCAACGTTTCGGTGGCGTAGTGGTAGCGCGCCTGTGTTGGCCCGGATAGCCGTAGGAGATGCAGGTTCGAATCCTGCCTGAGACGTATATAATTTTTCAATTTTTCTCTTCTAATAAAACAATCGGTTATTTTTACAAATTTTTTTGTTCAGTAACTTCGGAAATAATAGCGGGAATGGTATTTTTTTTAACATTTTTTGTCTTAAATCTAAAACTATATATTTAAGAAAAAAAACGGTCTTGGATCTAAAAATTAAGCCCTTTTATTTAATACGCCACTCGATATAATAGCCCTACTTTTAATTTTCGACATCCCATTTCGGCCATCTTTAAAAAAAACTAAAAGGCTATATACATTTTTTTATATTCAATAGGCTCTGTTAGGGATTTTTAACACTATTTTAAAAATGGTGTCCCACGTTTTCATTTAGTCTGTTAAGTCCCAGATTATTACTTATTCCGCTTATTGGCTCACCTAACAGATTTCCATATCTCGAGAAGATCCAGTTTTGTATCCTATATTTATTTTCTAGTTTTTGGTACATTTCATAACATAGGATAAAACCGTTTAACATAAAAAGTTTTTTTACCTAAACACGGAAAGTCGTGGCCAGTTATGCTAGCTCGGCTACACGGTTACCTATATATAGGGAAGAGCCACAATCATCAAACCTTTGTTATCAAGCATAACATACTGAGCCCGATCGTCAGTAGGTACCATACAAAGAGCTCTCAAACTCGAAGGCGCAATTAGCAACGGTTGAAGATTTTCTCTTTTCACCTCGTGATTCCACCATCCGACCCAAGTATTGGACTCGTCAATATCAACCAAAAAGGCTAATCTTGAAGGGGTTAAAAGTAACGGTTAAGGTTTTCGACTGTCCACTTTGTGACTTCATCATCAACAAGCATTGCCTTCGTTACCAAGCGTAATGTATCGGGCTCGTCAATACACCCAAGTGAGCTCGAATTCCAGGGGGTTACTAGTAACGATTGAAGAGTTCCAGTCTCTAGCTCCAGATTTCATTATCAGACCCACACCATCAAGTTTAGCGTAACGGGTTGACCAATACCAACTAAATTGTGCCAGAAAAATCTTTAGGTATATATAAAAGACAATATTAAAAGAACAAGGTATGATTGTTCACTTTTTTCCTAATTAAAACACCGTAAATCAGGTTTAATATTTAACCTCTAAATTGCGACAATCCTACTAGTAAATCGGCTAACTTTGGCATAGGCATTGGCTATAAATTTACCTACCTTTTTAGGAAAAGCCTGGAAAAAAAACTTTTTGTATGGGGAAAAGTCAATTCACCCACCCTTGCCGGAATAAAGAAAGGCATCCCTGGAGCATTATGACTGTTATACCTTATATTGCATACAACACTTGTTTGATTAAGAAATTTAATGAGGCAAAATCGCAGTTAGGCAGTCTCTTCTACTATAGCGTAAGTTAAAAGCCTAGAACTTTTAGGCTAATAGCGTAGGATTACCGTTTTGTGGCGGCAACTTTAAAGGGGTGTCGTGTTCTATGGCCGGTTTTAAAAGTTTTATTTACAGTGTCGGAGTTTTAGTTGAAAACACACATTAATTGCAGCTTGTTTTTTAAATACGCCCACAATAAAGTCTGTTTATCAGAATTTAAACTTTGTAAATTATGATAGGGAAACCATTCGAAAGCACGCGTAAAAATGAAGGACGCGAGCCGACAAATGGCATGGCGGATAATAAACTCGGTTTCAGTTAAGTACCACCATCTGTCGGATCACCCTCAGTATTTTTAGGGTTCCGTATCTGAAATGGAAAACACGGAATCCTTATAATATCACTTTGTTGTCCGTCTGTCCGTCTGTCAAGAACCTTATCTCGGGAACGCGTGGAGGTATCGAGTTGAAAATAAAACTATTTAGGTACCTACTCAGGTCTATGGTCCCTTCAAGTTGTGAAAAAATCAAACTTCTATGTTAACGTGAAAAAAAGATACGGTCTTTTATGCCGCAAAAAACATAAATTTCGACACTCTTAAGGAAACCGAAAGTCAACGGGTACTTTCCGTTGATCTAGAACTATGAAATTTGGCAAGTAATACGGTCTTAAACTACAAGTATTTACGCTTTGCGTCCACCTTCCTTATAAGGACCGCAAAGGAGTGGAACTCTCTTCCCGCCCATCTTTTCCCAGAAAAATACAACTTGGATCTCTTCAAGTTGAGAGTGAATAGACATCTTCTAGACAAGCATGCTACATCCTAGGCTTCATCGTCACTTAACATCAGGTGCGATCGGAGTCAAATGCTTGTCTATCACACATAAAAACAAAAGTATAGGGAAAAATCTGGACACTATACATTTTTAATTAAATCATTAAAAAATAGACTAAGGAATCAAAATTTATAGGGTACGTTAAGATATGTACCTACAAATTTGTACGAAACCCTCGGTGGGCGAGTCCGACTCGCATTCTACCCATATATGCTAATTTTTTGCAGAAAACAGCTATTTTACCTATAAACAAAAAATCGCGACAGCAGTTTGAAAAGTTTTTCGATATTCGACAGATCGTTGTAGTAAAGAGAAAACAGGGCAACATGATGTAACTGTACTTCGAGATTAAGCAATTTTTTAACCTTGAAGTGCAATTGCACAGTAACGAATGACTGACAAGAAGTATTTAGACTATACACAATCGTTATAAATTAGTCGCAATAACTACATCCAACGGTTCTAGCCCTTATATTATTAATAATTATCTAATTATCCTTATTTTTAGACGAATTAAATAATTTTGATGTGAATTTGGCTGACAAAAGGTATGTTTAAAGTTTCAAAACTACAATAATAGTACACCTTTTAGCTCAAAGTGTTTCAACGCCGTGAACCCGAAATTGGTACAATTTCAGCGGTACTCGCTGCTAATTTAGTCTTTACGACATTGCTAATGGGCTCTCAAAACTTGGAGCTGCGATATCCAAAGTTTCCGTCGCCATTCGTATTTTTTTTGTGAATATTTTACTGAAGCGTAAGTTTGTCGTGAGTATATGTGACAAGCGGCTTTTTAGGGTTCCGTACCAAAATGGTAAAAAAGGAACCCTTATGGTGCGATTCTGTCTGTCTGCCCGTCTGTCACAGTCAAATATCTCAGGAACTACTGCTGCTATCGATTTTCAATAGTTTTAAAAGTTGCTAACCCGAGCATAAAAAATATAAAAAATATATTTTACCTTTTCTACTTTTTTTTGAAGGGGGCCGAAATGGGAGGTCAAAAAATTAAAGTTGTGCTTTGTATCAAGTTGGGTATCAGATGAAAAAAACTATTGTAATTTTTTTCTTAATCATGTACTTTTTGATTTAGGACGAAAAACGTTAAAAAAATACCATTATACAATACATACCCTGTTATCTTCGAAGTTACTGGACAGAAAAATATGTAATGCTCCAGACGTGGAAGTGTTAAAGAGCATAACGCCGCGAGTACCCTCGAAGACAGCGCAGCACACCTTTCGACACCCTGCAGCCCCTCGCACCGGTGTTGCCCCTAGGCCATTTTATAATGTCGCTATTTAACAGGGGCCCATCTAGCGGAGGGCAAGTCACGGTCTGTCAGTGCCACGAAAGCCATGAGACACTTTTCCTGACAGGCGCCGTCATGTCTCAACTCACAGCCCAGTATTATATTTCCACCACCATAGCCCAGTAGAGTTAGATTCCATCAATCAACAATAGCCCTTGCATCTGGCAGGGGCTGTCTCTGTATGCGTTCCTTGACACGGACAGAGACAGCATCCGCTGGGTGTACACTTGCCTTTTACTAAATTGTCGAAAGAAATTCCACGCGTTGGCTTCGGCTCCGTGCACGCCTCCTAAAGGTCCGGGACACCATTGTTCCGTGAACGGGAAAAACTAACTATTAATATCGTCCTAAATATTACAGGAAAAATACAACAGTTTTCCTAACTTGCACCGTTTTTTAGAAATTCGCAAAAATCGTAAGCAGCTCGTAGCTCGGGATAGTTCTCGATCCACTTATTAACCGTTTCTAATTTTACCATACCTAAAATATTTAGAAATAACCGAAATAGAAATTGTTACAAAACAGTTTCAGGAATGCCTCCTTGTCACAACTATGACAGATATGCAACTAAAAAAATCGCTCAAGTGCGAGTCAGATTCCCAAACGAAGGGTTCCTTGCCACCGGCGAGAAAAAGACGCCAAAGAGCACGTTTATTGTATGGGAACCCCTTTTTACTCTAAATTTTATCTTGTTTTTATTATTTGTTGTTTAACATATCAAGCATTTACCTATTACCATTATTAAAATCGAGCAAAATACGGCAAATAATTTTAGGTACTCTATTGAATCTTGTTCTGTTTCCATATCTGTTTTTGCGATTACCTGTCCGACCTATGATTATCATTAAACAAATGTTCGATTCCGAAATATTTTTTTTCAAATAAGTTGTTTTACAAAACCCCGATTGATAAATTGTTGTTTGATTAATATAGTATGTATACAGTTTTAGGGGCAAACAATATACAGGCTAGTATTTATTTCATACATATACACAGTGAACGTTACTTTATTTTGCCAATTGCCGTGAATAATAAATGAATAGTTTGTCAAATAATGATTTCAAATATGATATTATTCAAATATATAATATATATAATTAACTATTTGCGAATCGACAAATTTGTGATTAGTTAATTTGCCAAACGTTGTTTTTAAAATGAATATATGTGAAACTTTTTTTTTGTGAAATGATTGGATACCTCAAAAATACGCTGTTACCGATTTCTAATAACAGAAGGTTTTTGACGGCTTGATCAGTTTGTTCTCTTTCGTTTGCAATATCTTTTTCATTGTCGTGCTGTGTTACTCTGCCCTCCGAGGAGTCGAAGGCCAGGGGAACAGACGTGGGGTGAGGTGAAGGAGTGGATGAAGGAAATGATACCATAACTCAGGGCCAGGGTAGTTTATTTACACTCGGTGTATAAGTATAGGGTGCAGAGATACGGAAATACGGGTCGTCACGTCGTAGGCTGGGCCGCGTCCAAGTCCGGCCCTCGTGTAGGGCGGCGGCCGGTGCGGAGCGTAGGTGCTGGGCTCCCGGCAGCAGCGCCGGGGAGCGGGGCGCGGCGAGCAGCTGCAGCTGCAGCAGGACTGGGCCGTAGAGCGCGCCGGAATCCCTTAGCTGGAGGCGCCGGAGACAGGCGGGTGTGAAGCCGCCGAGCGTGACCAGCAGCGGCCTCAGAGCTCCGTTACTAAAGCGGCCGCGTAGTAGGGCCGACGGCGAGACAGTGGCAGCTTGCAGCGAGTTTAAACGTCAGTCGCGTTCAGGCAGTCAAAAGGGAAGGGCCTCCTTGAGTGCGGGGCCAAACTTTGCCCCGTACAGACCAATTTCGAGTTCCTTCTTAGTTGGAAGGCAGGAGAACACTGAATTTCTAAAGAGATGTATGGGTTTATATACCAAACCGTCTCGATTCTATAAAGATAATTTGAATTTGTAAGATTTTTATGAAGTACCAGGAATACAGCCAAAAGATAAATTAAGTAAAACTCAGCCTAAATATATCCAACCTAAACTGTTTTCGCAACAAATTCGAAAGAAGATGGTAATTCGGATGGATTCGGTAAAATTCTAGTACATTCCATAATTTGGATTGTCAATAATATGTTTCACTGTCTTAACTTATTTAACAGTAGGTAAGGACCAACTGTCAGGTTTAAATTTTTGGTAGTAACGGCAAATTCACAAGTAATCTTGTAAATTTTCTTCCCAATTAAGTTTCAGATAGAACTACTTCATTCCTTTTTTGCCAAATTGCTCGTTTAAAATGAATCCTACACGGCTTTGTTAGCCTTCGTGTACAACAGTATTGTTGTAAGAGCATTCATAATATTATTTCGAAGTTAAGTTTTTTTTTTAATTTCGAATAACCGAAGCAATTGCTACAAGACCCTAATTTTCTTTGGTGGAGTTTGTATTGTATTCATCGAGAATCGTATACAATTGGAAAAAGGGCTTAGGAGCTATTTTGGAAGTACCGTCGTCGTTAGATTTTTTTATTTTATTTATTTAAACTTTATTGTACAATAATAAAAAAGTACAATAGGTGGACTTAATGCCTTAAGGCATTCTCTACCAATCAACCATTGGGTAAAACACATTTTATGTCTAGGTAATTAAAAAATCTATTACTAACATACCATAATGAGATATTTATCATTATAATACATAATTTTTCATAAGACGCTGTTTATTCAGAAAACTTTAACGTATTAAGATTAGGTATATAAAACTAACTGACCCGACGATTATATTAAAATTCGTGAGAATTTACGACTGTAGAAAAGAAATTTTAGTTCATTTGAAAGATACGAAAAATATGGAAATCATGATTTTTTTTTAAGAGGCCTTTATAGCCCAATGGAAAAAGAGGGGAAGGCCATTTCCCACTCCTGGGGAAAGGCCTCCCCATCTCTTTCCATTCGTCCCGGTTCTTAGCTGCATCTGGCCAGTCTATAAGAAATTAATCCAAATCACCTCGCCATCGCAATGCAATTATTATCCTTACATAAGTTTTTCTTGTACATATACTTTACTTGTACCAGCATTCAGTAACCGTAACGTGGCATTCTCCATCAGTCAGAAATGTCCGCTTTTCGCACCGTATTCTGAAAGCTAGTTACTTAATTACCATATCTCGGATTCAGGTTGTCCCGCATTTCGTACTCAACTTTTAAGTACCTACTTTTTAATCACTTTGATGAATCTTTAAATACGGTGAGATAACTTTTCTTTATCTATAATGATAAGTTTATGTATGAAGTCCCGATCATAGTTTATCATCTATTACGTTACATAATTACTCTACTGTGAAAATTTAATTTTGTGTTGATGAATCAGTTAGTTAGACTTCGCCTCTTAAAAAAAATAGATATTATAATTTATAACTACATTTTTAAAGCAAGTATTGTCGAGCACTAAGATGTTTACCTAAAGTACCTACTACATACTTTTTACTACTATGATATTTAGACACGTAAATGCAATATTTTCTATAAAACTAGATTACTAAAATATATTACTTTTAAAAAGTTGAATTTTTTTATACCGGCATATTAAATACGAGTACTAAATATATTTACCGAAATGTAGCATCTACTTACCAAAGATATGTCTTGGAACTCGTTTGCCATCTCACTATTGTAAACTACGAAACCCTCAAGTGTCATTAGCATAGCCATCAAGTTTATGTTCTCCCTGAGCATTAGTCAAATTGTAACGTTTGTATCGCGTAAACATTTGGAGTGCGGAACAAGAAAGCGCGTGATTATGCGACAAACAAACGAAATGCGGGACAACCTGAATCCGAGATATGGTAATTAAGTAACTAGCTTTCAGAATACGGTGCGAAAAGCGGACATTTCTGACTGATGGAGAATGCCACGTTACGGTTACTGAATGCTGGTACAAGTAAAGTATATGTACAAGAAAAACTTATGTAAGGATAATAATTGCATTGCGATGGCGAGGTGATTTGGATTAATTTCTTATAGACTGGCCAGATGCAGCTAAGAACCGGGACGAATGGAAAGAGATGGGGAGGCCTTTCCCCAGGAGTGGGAAATGGCCTTCCCCTCTTTTTCCATTGGGCTATAAAGGCCTCTTAAAAAAAAATCATGATTTCCATATTTTTCGTATCTTTCAAATGAACTAAAATTTCTTTTCTACAGTCGTAAATTCTCACGAATTTTAATATAATCGTCGGGTCAGTTAGTTTTATATACCTAATCTTAATACGTTAAAGTTTTCTGAATAAACAGCGTCTTATGAAAAATTATGTATTATAATGATAAATATCTCAATATGGTATGTTAGTAATAGATTTTTTAATTACCTAGACATAAAATGTGTTTTACCCAATGGTTGATTGGTAGAGAATGCCTTAAGGCATTAAGTCCACCTATTGTACTTTTTTATTATTGTACAATAAAGTTTAAATAAATAAAGCCTGTCGATTCTATTAGGTACGACGTAAAGAAGGAAGGTGCTCTTTACAGCCACGGGTGAATCAATACTTATAGATTCACTGGCTCGGTGGTGGCAAATTTGACTATACGAAGGGTACACGAAAAGAACATGTCTTTTTTGAAAACGAGATTTTAATCTCAAAATATGCTCGTAATGATCTATGACCTACCACTTGATTACAGGTGGATATCTCAAAATAATACATATTTTTTCACTTTTAAAGAAACGGTTAGCATAGTAATTGTTCGCGGTCACTAACTTTCTAACCGCTATAACTCAAAAAGTTACTTAGATGACTAGACATGTTCTTTCCGTGTACCTTTCATATGGTCATAAATATGATAGGTTAATGTGATGTCGTGTAAACTTCAGCAGACAGATTTCAAGTATATAGCTACAATTGATAATTCCTAACACTCCTTAGGCAAGAGCAAAGGCCTTTTAGAATTCTGTCACATAGAGTGATCGGCGATTCGGTTGCCACGCCACGGGATATCAAGTAGAAATATGTTAGTGAGGAAACGCCACTAAGCCCCCGATACCGATTAAACTGATCGAGAAAGATCGACGCCCTTGAAATGTGGTGCTGGAGACGTCTGTTGAAGAAGCCTTGATTTTTTAAGACTTACGTACGACTTACTTGAATTAAGAACGGCTTTCGTGAACGTGCAATTGCGAATTCTCAAAATGTCAGAAATGAGGGATTGATAGAGCGGTTAGTACAAGGTCAGGTGGAGGAGAAAAGATCTAAAGTGCAATCACCTACCTGAATTCTAGATCTACTAGAAGCAAACTGGAACTTTCAACTAAAAATCGATGTGAAATCAGTTCATAAACGATAGAGTTCTGAGGTAACAAACATAACAAAATACAAATGATTAGAGAACGTCCTTTGTGAAGTCAGTTAAAAATCGAAAGTGCACGACTAAGAAATAAATACAAAATTGAGCATTACTTACTTTTTGGCCGGAATCATAGTTGAGTAAAATATTCAGAGAAGAACCTCGGATGATCAATTCTGTCCAAATCCCGCCATGAAAAGTCGCTGGCAATTTCCAAGCCCGCTCTAACCCGGCGTCTATCCTCACCCGATGTTGTTAAATAAAAGTGAACATTTCGTATAAATTTTCGCAAGTCCCAGAGCCAAATAATCGTGTTTTCGCTTCATTTGGTAGCTTCCTTTGCATAAATTGCCATCTCCAGTAATCACGGTGAAGGGAATTTTTAGGCAACGACCATTTTGGAAAGGTGGATTGTCGGTATAATTTATTATTTAACCAGCTTATGTTTTGACGTCACGGGAACTTTTAACGGCAGTCTATTTACGTAATTGGGTAAGCTTTCAGCGAATATCAATAGTTCAACTTCCAACTACTGCTGCAGATCTCTAATGCTGATCATAGTGAATCACATATAGAAATGAGGATTTAATTAATTGTTTTCAATATGAATTACTTCGTTGTTGAATAAATGTCTTCGTAACTGGTGAGGTATGCAAATATATTTCTATTGCCTAACAATATTTACTTCGCGCTTTGAGACTAGTTTTTCACAGTTGTTAAAACTGAATGTACGTAGAGATAGGCATCATTCCTTATAATATGATATTGAAAAATACCCTGTTCTCCAAAGAATGACTTTTGAATTCAGTATATGAATTTGTAAGCATATCGTCATTACCATAAATTTCTTCTTATTCGTTGGTATAACTCTTGATAGAATGATCGTGATCGCCATTTCAGGTCAATACCTGTGTCACCAATGCCACCAATGTGGCACGCTTTACGACGTTCTAAGCTAAGCTCTAATAGTTAGGTACTTTTCTAGTCACAAACATTATGTATCTGTCTAATGATTAACGGGCTTACGGACGTTAATGTTCTTTTATGCCACACCTGGCCATAAGGTGGCTTTTTCCGCACGCTGCGCGTACGGAAAAAGTCCCTTTCTGGCCAAGTGTAGACATAAAATGATGTACACACCACGGGAGGTAATAAAGAAAGCCCTCGATCGCATATTTACGTTCCTTGCTTGCAGCTCGGGCCGCAAACATCTGCGATCTCGGCCTTTCTTTGTATTACCACCCTAGTCGTGTAATGTACTATTTCTCAAACATGCAATGAAATATCGACATTACGCGTGCCTTATAAATAGGTCGCAAAGTAAGTACCTCGTTTCCGGTGCGGCTAATGGAATTTCATACAACATTGCTAGGCCTGCAAGATATTTTTTTTAGGGTTCCGTAGCCAAAATGGCTGAAATGGAACCCTTATAGTTTCGTCATGTCCGTCCGTCCGTATGTCACAGGCATTTTACTCAAAAACTACAAGACGTATACTTCTGTAATTTGGAATATAGATGTCTTGTAGATGCCGCTACTAAGTTTGGTAGTTAAATAATAAAAATAAAAAAATCTAGGGGGGGCACTCCATACATGTAACAGAAGCTAAAAAAATTTTTTTTCAGCAAACATCAACGTGAGGTACATAATTCGATAGTACTTTTAAAAATATTATAAGGCTTTTATGTACTATTTTTTGATTAAGTGAATACTTTCGGAAATAATCGCTCCGAAAGTTGCATAAATTGTGTCCCCCCCCCCTTTAACTTTTAAACCGTAAATCCAAAAAATATGAAAAAAATCAGGAAGGTAACGCTTAATAAATACATTCAACGAAAATTATTTTGAATAGTAACGAATAAACCGTTTTGAAGTTATTGCCGAAAAACTTCTCAACCAAAAGGTTTTAAGTGCCATTGATCTACACGGCAATTAAGACCTTTTGTCAGTTGTATATTTTAGCTTTATTTTTATCTGTAGCACATTTCGTTATAGATACGGCTATGGAACCCTACACTGAGCATGGTCCGACATGCTCTTGGCCAGTTTTTAAATTTCCATTCAACATATTATTTGTGACACAGCATCACAGGCCGTGATATCATTGCGTTCAGCCATTAAAAACTGGCCAAGAGCATGTCGGACCATGCTCAGTGTAGGGTTCCATAGCCGTAACTATAAGGTAAATAAAAAATACGATGTAAAAAAAGTACAACAACAAAAGAGCGTATCTTCATAGCAATTATGTCCTTTTGTTGAGAAGCGCAGTTTATCGGCAATAACTCAAAAACGGTTAATTCGATCTTGTTGAAAATAATTTTCGTTGAAAGTATTAATTAAGCGTTATCTTCGTGATTTTTTTCATATTTTTCGGACGCACGGTTTAGAAAATAGAGGGGGGGGGACACAATTTACACAACTTTCGGAGCGATTATTTCCAAATACATTCACTTAATCAAAAACATTACTTAGGAACCTTATAGTGTTTTTTAAAGAGCTGTCGAACTATGTACCACACGTTGATATTTGCTGAAAAAAAAATTTTACTGTCTTTAACATGTATGGAGTGCCCCCCCTAAAAATATTTATTTTCATTATTTATATACCAAACCAAGTAGCGGCTCATAAAAGACACCTATATTCCAAATTTTATCAATATCCATCATGTAGTTTTTGAGTAAAATGCCTGTGACATACGGACAGACAGACGGACGGACATGACGAAACTATAAGGGTTCCGTTTTTGCCATTTTGGCTACGGAACCCTAAAAACAATAAACGAGGTTCGCTATATTTTTCCAGTTTATTTATATAAAATCAACATGAATATAACAAACAACACATAATAAACAATCTCCAATAATTTTAAATTGCAAATTTAACTATACGAATAGATATTTAAAATATTCGAGGTAAAAATGTGTGCTGAAACACGTTTTTGAAAGTAAATTAATTTTTTTTGAATTCTGTCATTCTATGTTTTGTCTACTTGGCTTTCAGTGCTTCTAGAAAATAAAGATTTTTTTGGAGTGTTTTTAATTTATTTCATTGCATACTTATTTGAGAAAAGCACTATACATACCTTGGCGTGACAAGGGGTTGCCAGCTCCGTAACTATCTGGCCTCGTTCTCGCTCGGGCATCTACATGTTGTACTGGGCCGGCAACCCCTTAGTTCCCGGCCTCTGCAGTAATGTACTATAAATTAACTCCGTTAATATGTAATATACATGTTGCAACTGGGGGTTTATGGGGGTTTGAAGTAACGGTCCTTCATGATGATATTCGTTGTATTCAGTACAAGACAAGACTAAGACGGAGACCAAATACAAAGACGTGTCTTAAAGCTAGTTAAATCTATTTATAATATATTAATGCTTACTTGCTATAACCCAAATCCGTGCGTCACATGTCGTAAACAGTAATGAAGAGTTACTGTTAATTCATCATATTACAAATACGTGGTTAAAACTGTTTAACTTTGTAAAAGAACGTTTCTGATTCACGGTCTTGTGTCTGACAGTGAATTTGCCCTTAATTTACAGCAGTTGATGTCATTTTTGAAGTTCGCTTATTGTCTACCTAACATCGGCCCATCCGCGAACACACCACAGCCCGTACAGGAGGTGATAAAAGGGCGTAAGTCCCATAGTTTGTACCGTCGATCACTTGTTCATATTAGACTCCTTAGATAAGACCCTCCCACAAACCATGTGTAGACCCAACAAATGCTTATAATTCGCGTGCCATGACTTTTGCGCTTTGCGCAAATTACCTCATAGTTGTACTCGTGCCGTTCAAACTGTCAAACGCAAAAATCTGACACGCAACGTTCTCATACAAATCAAGGAACTTTGTCCTTCTATCTCAATATATTTCTGTGGTCCCTCCTATCCCTGAGCTAGTCTGGAAACCCTCGAGAGTCCCGTTTGGGCTAAGGGATATGTTTGGAGAGCCCGTCTAGGCGACCTAACCCACTCCATTACAGGGTCATTCTCATTTTTGTGCACACAGCTCGTGGATGTCACTCTCGTGGCTTTAATTGCTCTTTCTAAACGCTCGACCTAACCGTCATAATATTATCATGAATTCTAAATTGAATATTAGTATTAATTTTTTTATCAATTAGAAAGAGTAATAACGCCCACGGTGGCCACGGTAGTGACTATGTAGGTATGTGCACAAAAATGAGAATGACCCAACAGTGCCTAGTCTTAAGTAAACCGATTACCAATAGAATTGAATTCGAATCGCCTAATTCAGTTAACTTTCCGCACGGTTGCCTCCCAGACGTTTCCTGAGCACGACTTTTTCATTAAATTGAAATCAGTAATTTACCTTCGAGAAATTTTCAATTTAAAATAGGTGCGAGTTTTCCTGATATTTTTACGAGAGCCAAGCTAATCGTTGACTTAAATTAATAAGAAAGTGCATATTTATTTAGGTGTTTCAACGAAGTATTTAAGGTATAATTAAGAATAGTATCGATAGACGACGCAAGCTCTTATTTGAGATCATTGTACTTATACACAAAATGTTCCATGTATGAGCACGTCAATATAATACATTACATAACTAGGGTGGTAATACAAAGAAAGCCCGAGATCGCACAAGTTTGCGGCCCGAGCTGCAAGCGAGGGACGTAAATATGCAATCGAGGGCTTTTTTTATTACCTCCCATGTTATGTACATCATTTTTATGTCTAAAGTCACTTTATGGCTAGGTGTGGCATAAAAGTTTTTTAATTTTTGTTTGAAAGATGAAGCATAAATTAATTTTTTGTATTGGTATCATTTCGTGCCAGGGGCCAAGATTTCCTTTGGTTAAATAAGCCAATGTTAAATTTGTATACAGTTTCTCGTAACCTGGTCTGTGGAACTTAAGATAGAGTTTGATCACCCATGAAGTAAGTATATTCGTGATAAAGACGATATTAGCTTTTAAGTTTTTTTTTATATTTTTTATATAGGACTTAAGAGGCTCGTGAAGGCCAATAGCTAGTAAATACCTAATTTTGAAAATTGTCGAGGGCGAAATTAAAATGTAGTTGCTATCTAATTAAAATCTGCTCGTCCTAACGATACCTAGCATAGCATTCTATGAATAAAATAGTTAAAAATAGGGGATATTCTTAATGTGAATTTTTTCTATACTTGATGATATAAAGTACATTAATTTAAAATGTTAAGATAAATCTAAGCGCATGTTAAGTCTTATTTCAAGATTGTGGAAGTCACGTTGATTTCCAGCGACTTTTAGCGATTTTTTTGTTTGCTTTATAAAATATTCTACGGAAATACTAGAAAACCAACACGCTGCGCTGCGTCTTTAATTCATGTCACGTACATGGAAAATGTGAAGCGAACTGACGCGGAATTTCATTTCAACACAATCGAACATCTGCGTTTCGACGAAGCAACGTCAGGGTTTTTTTTCTGAAAGTGTTCGCAATAACTCGGATAACGTTATTAACACAAGCCCCCTTTGTGACATATCTTAGTTGTGAGTTATTCAGTGCTTTTTTTGTCGCTTGTTGGTACTGAAATTCGAGTAAAATAAACTGATGAAATGTTTTTCATTACATGACTGTAATTGAAAGATTGAAACTAAAAAAAGTGAAATATAAGATAATGACATCTCATCTCAACGTCGTCTGCTAATTTTATAAATTCGTGCCACCTAGTTTAGCTAACCATCAAATACTAAGAGTATCATCAGCCTGGCTAGCACAACTAGCTGCAACTGACACATAATCCGTCTCCATTGCACTGTACTAAATGGAATAGGATGTGTAATATTTGTTGTGCGACAAAAAGTCGCAAAGCGAACTTATGATAGACTAGCGACCCAGGCTTCGCACGGTGTTTCTCTATTATATTACGCATGTATTATACATATAAACCTTCCTATTCAATCACTCTATCTATTAAAAAAACCGCATCAAAATCCATTGCGTAGTTTTAAAGATTTAAGCATACATATGGACAGAGAAAGCGACTTTGTTTTATACTATGTAGTAATAATGTACTATAACCCTTTAGGTTTCTGTTTTTAGGTTTCCGTATTAAAATGGTAAAAAAGGAACCCTTAAGGTGCGACTCAGTCTATCTTTCTGTCTTCCTCAGGAACTGTTGGTATCGATTTGAAATTGCGATAGTGTAAAATGAGCATTTCTAAAAAAAAAAACTATTTTTTCATTGTGAAGTTTTCTGCCAATTTTATGCTATTCTACTTAGAATTTTTTCAATCCTAGTAGAAGAAAAAAGTGTCTCAAATTTTCCGTACATTAATGAAACTTTTCTTTACGTTACCGTTATACAAAGCATACGGAAAATTGGTAACTAAAAAAAATATATATTTTTTTTGTCCTATCGGGATTGTAAAACCCGAAATTCTAAGAAGAAACAACACAAAATTCGCAGAAAGATGCGCAATGAAAAAAATTGCAATTGGCAAAAAACTCTTACCATTTTTACATTTTAGACATAAACGCCCCTTGTTTTCTTTCTTACCTGACAGTCTAGTAAACTGTACATGTACAAAGGGTACCTGTGGCGGTACTCTTTGTACATGTAATAATGGTATTACCTCCCCGGTGACCTGGTTCGACCCCGGTGACCTGGTTCGACTCCAGGCACCCCCCGGCACATACCCAGTCCGATGTGCGTGTCGGCCGTGTGTAAGGCACACGGTCGGACGCCCTTGGGTGGTCTGGCCAAGCGAACTGGTTCGAGCCCAGTGACCGCAACGGCCAACCACCCGGCCCGACAATCACAATGCTCGAAAGTGGGCTGTGAGTTTGTCAGGTTTAAAAAAAAAAAAAAAAAAAAAAAAGGTATTACCTCGTTGGTTGACTGAAGTAACCTTATCTTACGAAAAACCTCGTCTTATATTATAATTAGCTTACGGACATGAGGTAGCAAAAGTAGAACGAAGATTTTTACAATTCTCTCAATTAATCGATAAACTTCCGAATGACTACGTAGGTAAATAATTCACTTTACAACATGGACACCGATTTAAATGAAAACAATGAGGACGATATGATGAATACTTTAGTCCAGCCATAATTTGTAAATTCTTTTTTGGCCTGCTTTTGACTTAATTAAATTGAGAAAAATTATTCAATATTATCATTCTAAAAACGTTTACACTACGTTTACATATCCTGTAAAAAGCGTATGTTTTAGAGAATTCAGTAATTTAATAGTTATTTATTCAATCATAAAATATACCTGGGCGACTCCATTTTCCTCTCTGTTCTACTTTTGCCACCGCACCTCCGTACCATACGCTAATTATAATATCACAACATTTTTTTTATTTACTTTAAATATGATTTATCTGCGATTACATTTTACGGTGTTCGTTGTTTGATACACACAGTGTGCAGAATAAGCATTATTTCTCCGAAAAGCGCAGAAGTGCAGAATAGTATGTAAAGTGAATTCCTTGGAAAGAATAGTGGCAACAATTTTGCGCATTTTAGATTTTCTCAAAGTAAGGCGCAAGCATCTGCTGCCCATTTTATTTACACACCGTATGGTCACAGTCTAAGAATAATACAGTCGGCCGACGGAGCGGTTTTGATAGAGCAATCGTGCGGGACTGAGACGCGGGTGTGTCGGTACCGAGCTGCATACAACGCCGCACTTAGCTAGTCGGTACCTAACTTTCAGGGCTGCCGCGGCTTTGTTTAATGAACACTGTTGTTAAGTTGTTCTTAAGTGTGTCTGTATGTTAATGACTTGTATATAAAATCACTATTGGAACCAAAAGTTATTATTGGATGTTTATACACAGATTAATGCTTTCCTTATCTTATCACGTCAACTTACTTTTTTTAGATTTATGTATCTGAAAGTTATTGGATACCTATTGTTTTTTCCGACTATGGAAAAGCGACAAGGTTAGGATTTTACATCTTTGAGATTTTTGTGTTTCATAAAATTAGTAGCTTAAATGTTTTCCGATGTGTCATTAATATGATTGTCAAATGATGTGGAACTAGCATTGTACGTACTAGTATGAACAGGAGATTCTGGTATAGTTACGGGTGAACGGTGTATCGCATAGCTGATAAGCGGAGACAAACCAGTACACGATTCGCTATTACTATCTTCACACAGTACTTCAGGTCCTTCATTCAACAAATTCAAGTAATCGTTTTGTATTAAGGTAGTTAATTCAGTCAATCGATAATCTTCGCTATTTTCATTACAGCTGTTATCAATAAAACTCTCGTCGTTTTAGCTGTATCTGTATCGGCCTCAGTTGTCCCCTCAAAATTCACTAAAATCGATTGTACTTACTATTGTCTAATGACCTGACATCACAAAATAAGTTTCGTTATACCATTATGAATAACGCTAAAGTAATTTAACTGTCTCATGTCTAAAAAAAATTCTGGATACTAATTAAGGTGATTCAAAGTCAGGCATAGCATTTCCCCTATGTAATAAAAAAAACACATCAAAACAAAAACTAAATAATTATGAATGCAATTGCTATTTATTGAACTTGATCTTTTCTTTGAAAACGTTGTAACGCAATAACTAAAATAACAAAACTATTATTTTTTTTATTTTTAACAACACAATTTTATCACAGGTTTTGGTAAACAATGATATTTAGTAACCGATAGAAATGATTATACTTATTTTCAACTTACAAATTATCTTCTTCATCAATACACATATCCACCATCCGTTTCGCCCTATTTTCAGATCGTGTATAACGTGTACGACTTATATCGTTACGCCATTTCTTCATTGTCATAAAATAACAACAAAAATAAGTCAACACTTTTAACATGCATTTAATCGCTCCAGCACACAATTATATTTGCAATTATTTTAATGACAACAGATGATGGTAGTTTTTAACCATTTTACGTTTTCATGTATCCACAATACACATAAAGTTGAAAGATATTTGTTTTTAGATTATATCAACGTTGTAAACCAACTTCGCAACAAACGGTGAAATCAAGCATCTCAAGAAACCATTTGAATTTCAAGTATCTCACTTCCAGTTGCCTGTTTCTAGCATAAAATTGGACAAGATACACTGTACTTGATTTTAGCGTAGAATTAGAGGAAACAAAAACAAACTTGAATTTTATAATTGGCAATAACTTGGAAAATATGAGGGTTAGAACAAACATTTTTATGCCGATATATGCCTTTTCCGCACTTTTTTCAAAATATGCAGAAAAACGAAAAATGATAAAAATGTAGATACTTATGTGGGACGGGGCGAAACAAAACCACAACAATTTTAACCAGGAACTATATTAAAATGAATAAAATAAAGATATTTGGGCAAATTCACACAACACGTCTTATTCGTTCCAGATCAAACCGAACTCCCGTTAGGACGTGACGTTTTCTATCTCGTTCCTCTCTTTCGCACTCTTTCATACTGACATCTTGCTATCTCATTCTCTCATTCGTCATCATGCAGCGTTCCGATTCACTCATCCTACAAATCGGCCGTCCTGGACAACAGTCTGGCCTCAGACTTAAAATAAGAACTTAACTAACAAGACATCTTAGCTTAAAGTTGGTCTCTCAACACAAAATAATATGGCACAAGGGGAAAAAAACTTATTCTAAACATTAGGCTAAATCGCATAGTCGTTATCATTGCGCAGGTGTAGATGGAAAACAAACAACATAGAAAAATGGACAACGTTTGTACCAGCAGTCTGGGCACGACACAACATGAGTGGAAACCTCTATCATAGAGTAACTGAGCAAAGGTAAGGAGAGTCATACCTTGTTATTCCTCACCAGGCCAGCGCTTCATGTAGTCACAGGAAGTGGTAGTGTTCCGGGGACCTTCGGTAGAGTCATATAATCGTCGTACTCGATATCGATCTCGTCCCATCTCGCTCGTGACTTCGTATGGACCGAGGTACTTCGGCTTGAGCTTCATGCCGACTCCGAACTGGGTCCTTTTGATGGCGACTCTATCACCCTCTTTGTACTGGATACTCTCTTTTCTGTGTTTGTTGTAGTTCCGCCTATTTTCTTCTTGAATGTGCAGGATTTGTTCCTTGGCCTTCTTTCTATTTTCTTCTCTGATGAGCATGAAACTATCTCTGTTTTCTTGCTCTATCAATTCATAAATTTCATAGTCTTCTTTTTGTTTCATCTTTGTACCAATTAATAGCTCAAATGGAGAGGTGCTCATACTCCTTTGATAAGTACTGTTAAGTGCCCTCTGCACTCTACTTACATGCCGGTACCAGTGTGTAGGTTCTTCAATGCACAACTTGGCTAGCACACTTGTGAGGACTCTATGTACTCGCTCCACCTGTCCATTTCCGCGTGGTACGCCTGTGGTTATTTTAATGTGCTCTATGCTTTCGTCTTTGCAGAAATCTTCAAACAAAGCACTCGTAAAGGCTGTGCCTCTGTCAGTGACTATTCTCAGGGGATTTCCAAAACATTGCTGATAGATGAGGAGCTTGTCCAGCGTTTCCTGAGCCGTCGTGCTTTTCACTGGAAATAACCAGACAAATTTGGTGAAAGCGTCGATCACTGTTAATATATGATTGTATAGCTTCTTCGTCTCCGTCATCGGGCCAATGTGGTCGATATGCAGTGTATGCAGAGGAAGCTCTTCTTTTGGGATGGGATATAAGAAACCTTCTTGTTTCCCACTCTTTCTTTCTGCTAGCAAGCATGGTATGCAAGTTAGAATATATTCTTCAATTTTTCTTTCTGCATTCTTGATATAATAATCTTTACTGATCAGCTCCAGCATTTTCTTTTTTGAAAAGTGACCATTACTATGGGCTTTCTTTATTATGTCATGTTCCATAGTACTTGGTATAACCAAATGCCTTTGTTCTCCTTTGTATAGTAGATTGTTATCTAAATAATAGTCTTTGTATTGTGAATTACTTCTTAACAGTTCAGCTATGGCCTTAAGGGCTTCGTCTTGTTCTTGAGCCCTTCTTACTTTTTCGCGAAGTGAAATGTCAACATTGTTTATCACAGCCACATAGGGGTTCCTGCTGAGAGCATCCACATGTCTCATTCTACTTCCTTCCCTGTGTTGTATTTCAAAATCGTATTCCTGAAGGAGTAAGATCCATCTTGCAACTCTTGTTGACATGGCCAGTTCTTTCTTGTTCAACGTCATCTGAAATGCCTTGCAATCCGTTATGATTCGAAAATGTCTTCCATAAAGATAACATCTAAACTTTTTGACTCCTTCAATAATGGCGAGACCTTCTAGCTCGTAACTTGAATATTTACTTTCAGCCGGGGTAGTTTTTCTACTCATATAGTACACAGGATGAAGCTGTCCATCATCGGTACTTCTCTGTAACAATATGGCTGACAATGCCACCCTAGAAGCATCAGTGTGCATTTCTGTGGGCAGGCTTGGATCAAATATCTTGAGCACTGGCTGGCAGGCTAGTCTCTTCTTCAGTTCTTGAAATGCTTCTCTGTGTTCATTTTCAAATTCGAACGCATTTTCTTTCTTAAGTAAATCTGTTAACGGCTTCGCTATCACAGCATAATGTTCTATATATTTTCTAAAAAAGGATGTCAGTCCTATAAAGCTATGCAACTGCTTTATGTTAGTCGGCTCCGGGAACCTCACTACAGCATCAGTCTTTTCCTGTGAGGGCCGGACCTCTCCGTCTTCTATCACATGTCCCAAATACTCAACTTGGCGTTGGACAAGCTGTGACTTCTTCCAATTTATTTGTAGGCCATATTCAGATGCAACTTTTAGCACTTCTTCCAGTCGGCACACTGCCTCTTCTTCGTTGGCTGCTGGAATGATTAAGTCATCAATGAATATAAGAACGATTCCTTTTGCAATCAACTGCCGGTATATTATGCTGATAAATCTGGTAAATACCTTCGGACATATAGACAGACCGAATGGGGCTTTGAGGAACTCGAACTGTTCAGTAGGAGTCACAAATGCAGTATACTTAACGGACTCTTCATCAACTGGTAAATGGAAGTATCCATTTTTCAAATCTAGAGTACTAAATACTCTGGCACCTGACAACCTATCTATATGATTTTCAATTATTGGCAGGGGATATTCATCCTTGACAATCTTCTGGTTTAACTTTCGGTAATCTACACATACCCTAATGGACCCGTCTTTCTTTTTAACTAACACAAGGGGACTAGCATAATCTGAGTAACTCACCCGTATAACACCACTGTCGAGCCACTCAGACAACTGTCTGTTTACCTCTTCTTGTTCTTTTGGGGCTAGCCGCCTTGGTCTCTGCGCCACTGGGATGTCGTCCTTCAAAACAATCTTCAGCTTGATCGGTGCCTCCTTTATCTTGGCAGGAACATAGGACTCCACTAGGTTGTTTACCTTTTCCCGAATGCCCGTACTCACCTCGTTACCTATAACAAAAGAATCAACCACATTTATGTCGTACACCCAGCTCCCGGCCGGCTTTAACCTAACGTTGTTGTTTTCCATCAACACAATACATTGTTGCAAAAACTCCTGACCAATAATCATGTTGTAAGGCATAGCGTCTTTAGGAACAACGTAAAATACTACGTCGTAGTACCACTGTCCGTCAATTACTAAATTTAAAGTTATACGACCGAAACACTTCACTTTGTTTGAACCTAAACCGCATAGATAAAGTTCACTTTTTTCGAACTCCGGCGCATTTAAGTTCGCGTAGCAATCGATTGACAGCAGGTTTACGTCACTACCTGAGTCAATTAGCGAAGAAACTTTCCGATTTAACACCTCAACTTCTTTCATCGGCTTTTTAAAAACGTTGTGTTCTTTGTTGACATCTCCGGTCATTGCTCTGACAGCTGTTAGACATTCCTCCGCGTCCGCCATGTTCGAGTCAGTGCTGCCATCATACAAACTGTCACTCGTACACGTAGTGATGCGACTCTCGCCGACGAAGTTCGGTTTCGCTTTCTGACCACTGGCGCCACTTGCACTGCCAAAGTATTTCCGACTCGTGCTGCCAACCTCGCCGCTAGCTCCGTCGCTCTTTCCGCCTCGTGAAGTCGACGCCTGCGATTGGTCCATCTTGTGTTTGCAGTGTGATGCAATATGGCCGAAGTCGTTACACTGCAAGCACTTTAAACCCTTGCCTTTATGCGGGCACTCTGCCGATGAATGATTCATCTCTCCACAGCTGTAACACCGTGTCACCGGCCGTCTATGAATTTTCTCAGCGTTCCTCGACGGTCTTTGTTCTCGGCTTGCACTCGACATGTTTTCTTTGAGTTGTTCGTAGATTTTAAGCTTCTCTTTCAGCTCGTGGTAACTCGTAACGCCGTATAACATTATTTTGTTCACCTCATGATCCTTGATGCCTTCTACTATGTACTTGATGACTACATAGTCGGGAATTTTACCTCTCCTTCCCAATTCCTTCATGACAAACATGTACTCAAGACACGATTCGTCATGCTTCTTGTGTCTTGCGCTCATCATCTCGTGGATGGTTTTAGCGTCCACGGTGTCGGGAAACTCTTTAGCGATCTGCGTCTTCAAATCTTCCCACGTCTTAAATGTACGCTCCGCGCGTAACCATAGTTCTGCGGTGCCGGTCAACGAACGTCTTGCCATCAAAAGTTGTTGAACAGCTGTCCACCCAAATATCTCCGCGTTATCCTCGACATCCTGGATCCATCTAGCAGCGGGATACGTCTTATCCCGGCCGCTAAATTTCGGGATCAGTCCCTCCGTCAAATGCAACATTCCGCTTCCGCCATTGCTGTGACGAGGTGACCTTGCAGTTTCGAAGTCGTCGTCGTGGCTTGATCTTCGGCTATTTTTCCCCATTTTGTTCTTGATAAACGCGCCGGTGTCGTCGTAGTCGTCGTTCGTTACCAGCCGTTTACTCAAGACCTTCACGATGCACGTCGTAGCCTCGTAGGGATAACCTCAACCGCCGTCTCGTCGTGTCGTAGGTTATAATTGTCTCGGATCTTGATTTCGTCCTATCCCGGACGAGCCCCCAAAATTGTGGGACGGGGCGAAACAAAACCACAACAATTTTAACCAGGAACTATATTAAAATGAATAAAATAAAGATATTTGGGCAAATTCACACAACACGTCTTATTCGTTCCAGATCAAACCGAACTCCCGTTAGGACGTGACGTTTTCTATCTCGTTCCTCTCTTTCGCACTCTTTCATACTGACATCTTGCTATCTCATTCTCTCATTCGTCATCATGCAGCGTTCCGATTCACTCATCCTACAGCATCCTACATCCTTTTAGTTTGTAAAAAATAACACAACGAACAGTTTGATATGCGGGGGATGAAAATTAATTTCAATCCTTCACGAATAAATAGGCGTCTTAGACTCTTAGTCGTGTAATTTAATTAACATTTTATAATCGCATCTTGCTAAGTCATTTGCATATCTTCAAACATTTTGACTTGTTCGCTTAATTTAATCTACGTTAACGTTAAAACAGCGGTATTAATTTAACAGTTAATTGTTTAATGATTTAGACTAATTTAGAATGATTTAGGTAACTCCAATAGTGCGATTCATTTAAAGCTAAATTTATTTTAAAAGGGATGGATCTCTGGAAAAATCAACGACAAGGAATGAAATAAAAATGTTGATTTGAAAAATATATGTTATAGTTCAATAACTATTCTGCTTTTCTATGGTTCAGAACACGATGCTTACAACTTCGCTTCATCATCAATTTTGATAGCTGTTCCTATTTAACTTGACATACGCAAGTACATCACTGTTTTACCAGCAACAACTATGGAAAAAAAACCGATGGTGTTTAAAAAAAAACGATATTTTTTCTTTTTAAGCTTCTATTTTGTTGAGCGGCTTTATGCCGGATCCATTTACCGTTCAAGCAACTAATTGCTAAGCTTTGAAATGATCTCCCAGTGTCCAGGCAAGCACAAAGTAAATTCAAGCGCATGTTGCACAGGCATCTCTTCAATACGCTCTAAAATTTACTATCGGCATGAGATTTTTCACTAGGTATGTAAAGTAGTATATGTAGGTTTATTATATTATATTGTATTTGTGTAAGTATATGAAGTATAGAACTCAGTGTCGAAAAAAAATGTTGGATATGCCCTTTTGCGTTATGGCGGCAGAATTTTATTCTTTGCTCGCAATGGAAGTGAGCATGGTATTAAACATAGTACTAAAACACATTTTGATACTAGCTTGTACTAATAATCACTTCGTGTCAAAATGGCAAATTTTAAGGGTTCCATACCCAAAGGGTGCCGACGGAACCTTATTACTAAGCCTCCGTTGTCCGTCTGTCACAGGGCTCTATCTTTTGAACTGTAATAGGTAGAGACTTATTTTTTTTACAGAATATGTATTTTTATTGCCGCTATGACAATAAATAATAAAAACAAAATAAAATGAAAAAGAAAAGGGGGTCCCCATACAAGAAACGTGTTTCTGTCGATCTGTTACAGGGCTGTGCTCGACTATCTCTAACAGATAGACTTGGAATTTTCACGAAATGTGTATTTCTATTGTAGCTTTAAAATATAATAATAAAATGAAAATAAAATCAAGAACTAAAGGGTGCCCCATACAAAAAAAAAGTTATTTTGGCGACTTTTTGCTTGATTTTAATAATCGTAATAGATAAATGCTTGATATATTCACTGACGTGACGTGTTTTTTGGCGTCTTTTTGCTCGACGAATTTTACTATTAATTAACTAATTGTGAACCGTAATATCAGCTTAATATCCCTTTAAACTCGCGAGAGGGACACTTTACAGTTTCCCAAAAACACTTGTTAGTGTTACCCACTTGTAAATTTCGGTATCAAATAAAAATGCTACCTACCAGTATTAAGTCTATTATGAAGATAACAAAACGAATATTTTGATATCTAGGTATCAGCTTGTAGATATCAGATGATCAATGATAATGATATAAAAGGCATTAATTTGCTAATTAGCTATATTAATACAATTATTTTGTAATAAGTGGTCAATCGGAATATAATTTACTCCTGATAGGTTAGATCTGGTTGAATTTATGAAAGTAAAATGCTTAATTTGCGACAAATCATTTTATTTTTGTGTCTAACATATACAATAGAAAGTGCGCGAATACTGGGAGTGTTTCCAATACCATCGATTAGTCACCAGGTTGTGTTTAGATCGTTGACAAAAGAGTTGGCTAAAAGAGGTCACGAACTTGTGGTAATAACAACTGATCCTGCTTTTAAAGATGAAAAGGCTCCAAGCAACTTCACAGAAATTGATGTACATGACGTATCATATAAAACTTGGAAAGATATGCTTGATTCAGTGACAGGGGCGTCATCTTATACGCTACTAACAACAGCTCTACAAACGATGGTGGACGTAGTAAAGGTAGAAGTGGAAACTCCTCAAGTAAAGGAATTATTGGCCAAGGACCAAAAATTTGATTTGGTTATAGCTGAAGCATGTGTGCCAACCGCTTTAGGTTTTGCTCACAAATATAAAGCACCAGTGATACAAATGAGTTCTTTTTATGGGTCTAGCGTGAATTATGACAGTATGGGTGCTCCATCACATATGTTCTTATATCCAATGCTATATAGGCAAAAGTTGAGAGACTTGACAATCTTGGATAAAATTTTGGAAGTCTTAATCGAAATAGTACTAAAATTGGCATATCTTGGCTATGTTGATGAAGTAAACGCCACCTTGAAAAAGTATTTTGGTGCAGACACGCCTAGTTTGTATCAGTTGCAAGGTAACATTGACATGTTGTTTGTGAATGTAAATCCAATTTGGGATGATAATAGGCCTGTGCCTTCTAGTGTCGTGTTTTTGGGTGGACTTCATATGCAACCTCCAAAAGAACTTCCAAAAGTAAGTATATTTTTTTGTGTCATAATTTCTCGATAATAATGCGTATACACGGTGGGCCCGAGTAACCCGAAAAACTTTAACTATAGATTCTAACAACTATTAGGAGTAAAAAATGTTATATGATGTACTCGTATAGTCAAAAAACGGTTACTTTCCGAGATATTCATTATTTTTTAAATGAAATCTCCCAAGTGTGTAGCAAGCCCTTATAAATGTGACTAAGATATTTTTACAAATTTTTTTAAATCCTTTAACTAAACAGCAATTAACCCTCGCATTATTTGATGGTAAGCGACTACGGGTCCAAAGAATTGACCTTTTGTTTCCAATTTAGCTTTTTTTTCCTTTTTGATATCTTTTCCTCAAGTAAGGACATGTTTTATAAGGAGGGGCTGAATTTACTGATTTATTTTGTTCGATAAGACTATTAAATATTGATGTAATATGACAAAATTCGACCTATGTTGATATAACGTTATTTACTTGTAATAGTATCAGGAATACGTGGTTAAAAAAATCGGGTTATTCGGGCCCACCGTGTATATTGTACTTTGTTACGGTCATTTCTACATTGAAAATCCTTTTTTTAAGCATTTCCATTAATGTTAACGATTACTTAGACCAGTTGATATAATTAGCCGTTACACTCTTTATGCTTTATAAGAAACCGACACTTGATTTTTTTATACTTGGCAATACCTAGAATACAATATTCTTAATTGCACACCAATAATTGCAAAGGAGAAGAAATAAATTAAATCACGGCAACTAGACAAATATTCTGTATTGATCATAAAAAATAACATATTTTATATTTTACACAAATTTTACAAAAAATGAAACACATTTGCAGGATCTCAAGGCCTATCTCGATGCATCCAAAGGAGTGATTTATGTCAGTTTCGGCACCAACTTCAGTCCATCGACTCTCTCTGAAGACAAGATCCGTTTGCTGCTAAACGTATTCTCGAAATTACCCTACGACGTTCTTTGTAAATGGGACACCGACGATGTACCTGGGCGACCCAGTAATGTGAGAATAGTTAAGTGGGTCCCGCAAAACGATTTACTAAGTAAGATTGTAGTAAAAATTTTGTGGACTGTCATTACTGTTTGTTGTTTAGATTTTGGAACATAATGTGATTTTGCAAGAGTTGAAATCCAAATTTTTGAACGAAGTGTTTCATATAATAACGTTACTTAGTATTAGGATCCTGCACAATTTTTAATATGAGTTAATATTTACATATATTCTATGGAAAATAAAGGGCTTTAAAAATCTGCGGGCACTGCGCCAAGTCGAGCAAAACAAAGGCACGGCCGTACAACTAACGCCAAAAATCTCTTGTAATTAGGTAGGTACTTCCACTTTTCTTAAAATAATTCATAATCTGATACTAGTATAAATATTCCAGGACATCCGAAGATAAAACTATTTATTACTCAAGGTGGAATGCAATCAACTGATGAAGCAATCGCCGCTGGTGTACCTTTGATAGGTAAGTGTCAATAATTTTGATGCTACCTTAGAATAAGTTCCTGTCAAAAAAATTTTGTTTTTAAACAAGCATTTTACTGCCGACTGATTTATCTTATGTGATTTAGGTGATCCTATGGCTACTATGCGGCTCGATCATCAGATCAGCACCATGTCATAATAATATTGCATTGTCATTGATTTACATATTCTTGCAAAATTTCAGCTCAATAGGAAATCAGGAACTGGGTCAAATACAACTTGCAAGATTTGATTACAGACACTCGTGAAAGTAAATTATCTCGTGAAAGTAAAAATAGCTATTGGCAATAGCTATTTTAACAACCTATTGGTTGCTAAAGTGCTATTGCACTTTAGTGAATCATGGATCATGTTTTGTTAGAGTTTCGAATACTAAAAGAATCTGAACGTTATTTTTTATTCCATGTTGATCTTTTTAAGTACCTACGTGTCACGTTTGCTGTCCTCAATTCATGTCACCGCAAAACCGAAATTGCTGCGTTTGATTGAAGCAGGTTGACAAAATTTATCACGTTGGTACTCAGCGATAGTCAGCGGAATGCACAGAATATTAGGGTTCCGTACCAAGTTGGTAAAACAGGAACCCTTATGGTGCGACTCTGTCTGTCGTCTGGACAGTCTGTCACAGCCAGATATCTCAGGAACTGCTGCTATCGATTGGAAATTTGGAATAGTTATAAAAATTGCTAAGTGAAAAAAATCATCTACTTTTTTACTTTTATTTTAAAGGGGACCGAAATGGAAGGTCGACAATTTAAAAGCGGGCTATTATATCAAGTGGGGTGTCAAATAAAAGGGCTTAATTTGAAGATTCCAAAACCATTTTCTTAATACTGTACTTAGATTTAGGATAAAATATGTTGGAAAAAATACCACACTGAACAGATAAATCTGTAATAATTACCAATTATTGATATCATCCTAAATATTATAAGAAAAATATAACGGTTGTCCTAACCTCCATCGTTTTGTTCAAATTCGCAAAAATAGAAATACAACCTTATTTGCTGTTATTAAACTAACCACGACCTATGTCGATGTGTGGAGACATCAGTTTAGCAACAGCAAAGTTCAGTTCAACTCGAGTTTGTACGACTCGCACTTGACCGGTATTTTGTACATTAAAGGTATACCGGTATTGGGTGACCAGTTCTTCAATACCGAGAAATACATGCAACACAAGATAGGCGAAAAGCTGATTATGGACAAATTGACCGAAGAGGAGCTCCATAGGACCATATTGAAAGTTCTGGAAAATGACAGGTAATTTCATGATCTCAAAGTCAATTTAATCAGTCAAACGAATCAATAATCTCTCAGTCAACAACGCCATTATAGTATTTTATGCAACAGTTGTATAAGAAGGTTCAAAAAATGCGAATTGCGTGAGTTGCGATACGAGCCGCGAATGCGGCGAGTATCGCAAATAGAGACGCAATGAGCGTTTTTTGACTTAATTATACAACGTTGCATACAATACTTTTTCTACGACAGGTTTTAAAATTATAAAATACAAACAAGGCATAACCTGCAAAGAAGGCAAATATGACGTATGACTGTCAGTATGTGTCTATGGTAAACTTTTTATTTTTTAAATGAAGTTGACACGCAGTGAATATATTAAAAATACTTTTGTTTTTATGTTGGCATCAATGAATTTAGTTCAGAAAGTTTTGTTTTTCTTAAAAGCCGTAGGATTTTAATTGTTTGTTAAGTTGGTAGTTGTGCATTTTTACCGTAAAGTTAAAATTGAGCGCTTAATCCTTGACCTCAGTTTAACCTAGATTTAGAAGTCTGTGGTTGCTAGCAATAACGTAAAGTGGCTATAACGACACTAGTGCTGTTATGGGGAATAGAGTAGGTATAGACTTCTCTGAACTCATATTATATATGTTCTTATATTAGTGTTCGTGACCAAGTAAAAGACAGATAACAGTACAGGAGTAGAAAAAATGTTTTACATTAAATCGTTAAGAAATTAGTACAATTTACTTTATATTTTTTATTGGTAAAAGAATCACGCAACACGACAAATTTGGAAACAAATTTATCACGTGACATCAATCAAACTTTATAGAGGATAACTTTCATGTACAACTTGGTAAAATGCTCTGTATCCATTATTTTCAGTTACCGTCAAAACGTGGTGAAACTGCGCACGTTAATGGAGGACCAGCCAATGAGTTCACTGGAGCGCGCGGTGTGGTGGACGGAGCACGTGCTGCGCCACGGCGGCGCGCGCCATCTGCGGGCGCCCGCCGCCAACATGGACTGGGCGGAATACCTCGAACTACCCCTCATAGCAGCACTATTTGCCATTCTTATAACTATTTTATTAATTTCAGTGGGATGTGTCTATTTAGTTTTAAAACTCGTAAGAAAATTGTTTAAAAGGAAGTCGAAGAAAGACTAACAGATATAGCTTACAGTATAATAAAAACACTCACTGCTTATTACTCCTAGACTTTGCGTTTAGCGGTTTTAATTTTTTAGATGTTGAAATAGTTATTCTGGTATTTGAGGTAGAGACAAACCCAAAAAATTTAATATCATAAAAAATTGTCCACCCGTTCCCGAGTTATAGGTAAATAGTGTAACTAACCCGACTTTGTTTTCTTCTTCTTCTTCAAGTGCCATCTCCATCCCGGAGGTCGGCGACCATTTGTCCATATGTCGATCTATCTTCAGTCATGCGAATTAGTTTTTCCGTGCTCTCAGCCTCCAACCACTCCTTGACATTCATGACTTTGTTTTATGTATATAGAAAAGATATACAGGCTCTTACATTGACCGCGACCGTAATACAAACTAAGCAATTCCGGCTCAGAATAAAATGTGCGAATTGAGTTATTAAAATACGTCGTAATTAACTTTTGCTAGTTTGCTAACAGCAACAGAAATAACTTCAATAATATGTCATAATGCATTTTATTCATCAATTATCGGCCTAGATAAGATAACGGGGTAAGTGTTTACTACAAAATTAGATTCAAAGTTTTTTCTCTTAAGACTCTAAGTAACCCAACCACACAGATACCAAAAAAATATGAATAATAAATACAGTGATAATTAATTCATTAAGATGACTTTAATAACGAGACCTAGCAGAGGGTTTTAGCATCAGGGAGATGAGTTTAATAAACATGAGTTGTATTACGTTCAATGTAGCTCCTTATATACTTATATCGCGTGTGCTTTTCGATTCCGTTTTCTTATAAGAAGCCGGACTACTAAAAACTACCTAAAAAATTTTAAGATTTCACTACACTTTTACGTTTATATTTTTCAATGCGATGTAAAGAATTCAAAATGTCGGAATGTAAAATGGGCGATAGTCATTTTGTTTATTGATTTCTTTCTCCAGGAAAGTTCTGATTATACAGGGTGGCCCATTTCGATTGATCAGTATAGGATAGTCTGAAACTATAAGAGATACGAAGATCTGTTCTTAAGAACCATGTCATCGATTTTAGGGACAAGAAAAACTGCATACATAGATTTGAAAAAAAAAACTTTTATTTTAACCGAGAACCGAACCCTGTCGTTTTGAAAAATGAAACTAACATTATTTCTATTTTGATATCGATTGTGTAGGTCATAGGCAGTAAATGTTACTAGGAAACACGATATCTAAAACGAATAAAATCCATTGAATTTAATATCTTTAATTCAATTAAATTTTATTTTCCAAAACGACCGGGTTCGATTTCCGGTTAAAATATTTTTTTTTTTTCAAATCTATGTGTGCAGTTTTTCTTGTCCCTAAAATCGATGACATGGTTCCTAAGAGCAGATCTTCGTATGTCTTATAGTTTCAGACTTTCCCATACTGACCGATCGAAATGGGCCACCCTGTTTACCATTTATTTATCACACGAAATGAGGTGGTACAGCAAAGTCTATAAGTTTTTTAGGGGTTGAAAGACTTGAAAGAGGCCAACGCTGTCTTGTAAAAGTGATGTACTTTAAACCGTACATGTTCCCAACGAACGAACTGTACCTGACGTGACTTGCCATCAATGACAAAGCTATACATTTCGAGCGCAACTCTAAGACAACATAAAACCTTAAAATTGAATCCGAATTTGTTAACGCGAAGAAGTAAGTAAATACAGCGTTGCCCTTCCTTCCTCCAACTAAGTCTGCTTTTGTTAAAAGGCAATATACAGCGCAATCTGCTTACACGTACAGTCAAGGAACTTAATTTCCTACCCATTTCATTGAAATGTTGTTAAGCATTCACGATACATTAAGGTCGAAATTTCTATTTCAGTAATAGTATTTAAATGTCAATACGTATTATTTGTCACTGCATATTACAAATAACCTCTTTCCGAAGTCATTTGCTCATCTAATTACGAATACGTGTCAGTTGGTGTCAGTGTCAATCGAGAAAATTTTAAAATAATTCCGAATCCAGACTCTGGAAAGTCGACCGCAAACGTCGATGATCTAAATTTCGTTATCTGCGTTCCTTTCATTCGAATATTGCAAGAGCGAGAAAGATGGACTTTCTTCGAATTTCGATTCCGCGGTTGTCGTCCTTTTTTGGTAGTGCGTTGACGTTCCAAATTTCAGTTCACCATGTCAACGTTGTTAATCTGTTGCCTAGTTACTGACACAAAACAATGCGTGTGATATGTCAAAGTAACGCCGTACTCTAGTTAGCTCTTATGATGGCAGTATGCTATACGATATTGGACCTTAGGTGGGTTGGAAATTATATTCCTTGACTATACAACAAAATAAATGAAAAATTGAATATATAACAGCTGCAACTGCATGATTGTAAAATATAATTATCCGAATGGCTTCAAACACTCAAATATGAGGAGACGGAAGGTCTGATGTATTCATGTACGCCATAAATAAGTCTAAATACTGAACTTATAGTACAATACGTACAGTGATACTTAGAAATACTTGCTTTAATGTGGAAGAGCACACAACAACAACAGCAAGTTGTAAAACCTTGTAAATAAGGCACCGATATGTTAAAACCTATTGCTATGGAGGACGGGGCTTCCTGCTGGCAGGTATTGTATACCGACTAGGAAGTTACTGTATTATGTAAACACTAGCCTACTAATGGGGCATTTCTCCAGAAATATGTCTGCGGTCACCTCATTCATCTAAAATACGTAAATGACCTATTACGCCCTAGGGCGTAATGGTTTTTTTTTTAAATTGGAAACGCTGGTTCTGTTTTACTCTTATTTGTCATGTTCAAAGCTTACTTTTTTAACTTTTATTACTGAAATATTTATTTAAAGAAAACTGTTATTGCTAATACGTGTAAACACATATTTCTGTAACATTAATTAAATGTTTAAATAGTGTATTTCAGTATTTTGCAAATATAAAATCAACCATTTTAAGTCTTTACCGCTATGGTTTCCGAACGTGACTTGACATTCGCATTGTCTATGATATATGTCACTAATGTCACTGTCAGTTTTACAATTTTATTTAGGTTCATTAAGGTTATTTTAATCAGATTTCCTCACAAGTGTGATGAAAAACATTGCGTGTGCCACGGGCGGTAAGTAAGGAATTACAAACGAGTGTTTGTTACAAGGCCGAGTCGAAGCCGAGGGCTTTAAAAACACGAGTTTGTAATTCCTTTATCGCCCGTGGCACACACAATGTTTTTCTTGATATACAATGTACTATTTAACATTTTCAAGTCTTAAGGAATGTGTAGCATAGTGGAGACGCCAGACAAGACAACACTACAATATTCTGTTATACTTCGCACCGGGCTGTTATAAAGCAATATTTTGGTTTTACTTCGTCTAAACTAAAATGATCTGCTATTACGGATATAAAAAAAAAAAAAATCCTAGTCATCGAAAATATATCAGGTTTTACTCACTTTAACCAGTACTCCCGTTTGATCTCACTATACCCACGTCATTTGTTCATCATAAATAGGTTTAATGAAGTACGTGAGAGGAGTACAAGATTTTAATTTTCAATATGAATTCCGTGAAATCTTCAAGACGTTCCTAATGAATCTAATTACATGACAGTACCGCGCAAGATTTCCCACGCAAAGGGTGACGCGAAATTTTCAACAGCTCATAATTTGGGACATGCCTTATACGACCACTTCAATCTCTTAGGTGTCTACTCCATGCACTGCTGGCCATGAAAACGTACTAGTATACATTTATTTTATAGACGTGTTTAAAATTATGTCCTGGTTAGATATCAAGTAGTTAAATTGATGTAAAATAATTTATAACAATATAACAACATCAATATCAAGGGCATACCTACATTCAATCCAGGGCTTACGCTCTTTTTGTTACTTACCGTAAGACTCCTTTTATAAGCTACGATTTTTATTTTTATATTGTTTTAAGGTTCTATTTTATCTTAAATCGTAACCTCGGTAAACTTAAGGTGATTCGAGTCGGTCGGTATTTCATACAAACATAAAGAGGGTCATAGTTTACTTCCACTGCATCACTTATGTTTAAAATGTGTTTTATTTTATATCTTGATATATTTTATTTGCGCAAAACGACATGGAATCTCTCAAAAAGTCAAAAATATATATAAATTAAGAAAAAAAAAACGTTTAGTTTCAAATGAAGCTAATAGATGGCGCTGACCTCAAAGGCCTAATCGCACATTAATTTTAGTATTTTGGGACTTATCATGTCATTTAGCGCAAACAAAACGTATAAAGCTATAAAATAAACTACATTTTAAGCATAATTAATGCTGTGGAAGCCAACGATGACCTTCTTTCCGTTTGTATGGGAAACCGACAGTCTCGAAAATATTAATTTTAGAACACTATTAAGTGGTCAAGCTGCTGGGTTAATATATACCGTGGATTTTTTTTCGTTAAATTCGACACGTTGCTTCGTACCTACGTCAACAGAAGCTACCTGGTATATCGCTTTTTGTTAAATTCATCTTTTTATACGTTTTGTACAAAATAAATTAATATTGAGTTGATGACCATTTTAAAAGACACTTTTGAGTTAGTTAAAAGTTAATGTCAACTATGACAGTGTTGGAATTCCGAGAGCTCATTTATACTGGTTGCTGATTAAATTAAGATTATGAATATTTAAAAAAACGGTATGAGTAACAACATTAATTTCTTCGAGAAATTGACTTAATTAGATCTGAAGAATGTGCCCTCGAAGTTAACGGAAATCAATAAAAACACGGTGTTTAAGACTGGAATAATTGGTATATTAGAAATACATAGTTAATTGTTTGCACGAATAACCAATTTTTTATTCATTCGACGCGTAGGTACTTAGGACAAGGCTACCTTCAAAACGTGTGTACGGAAGTATTAAAACATCCACGCAGACTAAACCACATTTCTAAATATTATGTTAATTGGTAAGAAGTATAAAAATGCATAAACAATGTCCGTAAGTGTATCTTTACCCGACCGCTCGTGCATATGAAATGTTACGGCAAAAAGCACTCGAGCTAAGACCGTCCCACACGAGTATGTTTACCTATTAGTGCTATGTACACACCCACCTGGCTGTGCCCTCGTGTGTAAGGGCCTCTAGCACAAGATGGGGGTATTCATTTCAGGTATGATGGTGTCGCGTGGAAAAATTGCGTATTGAAAAAATGAAAACTAGGATTTTCAATATTTAAGGTAACAAATCTTTTTAGTTGACAGTTATTTAATTCAGATTTTTATATGTCACGACACATTATAATACTCATTTTCTTTGTTTATGTAAAGGGAGACAAACTAAATTGCAGTGACGTCATTACAAATTTCAATTAATAAATGAAATCCAGCATTAAGTGAATTAGATTGTTAGTTCAACCATTTCAACATACACAAATGCTGCCACAATTAAACCAGAGTGCTATTTTTATCGATATTACGTAATACGACACGTTTAACTCAGTGGGAGTGCCATCGCCTACGAAGCTAGAGGTCCCGGGTTCAAATCCTGGTAAGGGCAAATATTTGTGTGATGAGCACGAGTATTTGTTCCTAAGTCATGGATGTTTTCTATCTATTTAAGTATGTATTTATCTATATAAGTATACATACTACCCATCGTCGTCTAATACCCATAGTACAAGCATTGCTTAGTTTGGGATTAGCTCGATTTGTGTAAGATTGTCCCCCGATATTTAAATTAATTTTAATTTATTAGCAGGATAAATACAAGAAGTTTGGTTTTAAAAATAAAAGTGGAGTAAGTAGGTAAGTATTTAAGTTGTGGTTTTAAGCAAATAATTTTTTAACCGCTTCCTGGTATCCGATTGAGCTGAAATTTGGAATACCTACTTGTGTAAGTTCGGTGACAATGAAAGATTATAGCATCGAGCTGATCTGAAGTGGATCTGACGATGGAGTTGGAAGGTTGCCATAGGATCATCCAAATTACATAAAATAAATCCTCCGTGTTTGATTAAGTTTTGACATGCAGTTTGTGACTTATACTATGGAGCTTAGATATGGAGGAGCGACTTCTTTTATGGGGGATCCGTAAAAAAATATATATCCAAATAGAATAATTTAAGAGTTCGAAAATTTTAATACATAGTTCAAAATCCCGCCATAGTAGCACTGGCTTGGCACAGGTATAAACTGAATTTAGCTGTTAAGGAAGGAGTGAAGTACACTGATATGGAGTGTAGAGGTAAGGTTTAATATTGTTGGTTATTAAAGTATGTATTCAGTAAAGCGGCAATATACCAAGTAGATAATATATTCAAACCTCAACTATTTACGTAGTCCGAAATAATGTTGTAAATACCACCTCTTTTTACACATATGCAACACTAACAACGCCTATTTAGCACATTTCGACGGATATGGGTACTCTTCGATACACAGAGATGATTATCCTGACCTGTGTAACTCATAAAAAATGTATAATCGGCAATAAACCCCCCCCCCCCCCCTAAACATATTTTTTTCACAGAATAGATATTATTCGTTAAACTAGTTCGCCTGATTCTAATATTCACTGTAGGAAGTTTAGTTTGCCACAAAATCATAACTCGATTTTGAGGGGCCTCTAATATTCAAAATATGTAAATGACATTTTAGATGCAAAGCCTTAATCTCTACAAGATTTGCGAAGATTATATTATATAACAGCCAGTTCTATCGTGGCACAGATAATACTAAATATCTACATTAATACTAGGTACTTGTACTCGTATATGATTTCGATTTATACGTCATTAGTGTTTACTTCTCTTGGTCTCAAGTTTACATAAAGAACCCCCCCCCCCCCCCCAAAAACCTTCTTTGTCTAAAAAAAATCAATTAAATAGGCACCTATTCCTCCTCCAATATAGACATGTGGAGCTCGCAAATGAGTGATTCAAAAGAGCTATATCGTTGGTCTAGCTCACCGGCTCACTAGCTTAGTTCCGATTCAAGCAACTCAGTGTTATGTCATGTTATTGAAATTAGTCCGTCATAAACCCACATTCGTATTTTAATGCCTTTCATTATGTAACAGGTAATACTGTTTTATTTTCTTGCAAATGTTCATGAAATAAGAATAGAATTGAATTCTGTATTGGTCCTTAAGCTATTAAGATAGTGAATCCTCATATACCTATAAAATAAAGGGTTGGTAAAATGGATTTACTGTGGTCGGCAACATGGTAAAAAAATTACTAAGAGTATTAATGAAAATCAGAATGTAAATCTCTTGCTTAGGAGTTTATAGTACGTTACACAACTGGTGGTAAAACAAAGAAAGGCCGAGATCGGAGATGTTTACGTCCCTCGCTTCCAGCATGACGGAACAAAATACTTTAGATTTTTTTTATTGGTAACATTTTGAAAGGGTTTGGCATGTTTGTTGGATTTTTCGTAATCAACCATTTATTGGCTAGATGGTGGTTTTTTTTTTTCATTTCTAATTTAAGTCATTTTTTCACAATTAGCAGTTTTAGGTCGAAAGGCGGGTTTTAAAAAAATAAGTTCAATGTCAAATAACTTGATAACCATTGAGTTTTGACCTCCGGTTGATTGGACTTAAATCATTGCAAATAAGCTCTAGAATAACCCCTTTCAAGGAATAGGTCGAATTACCAGTCAGCCTGTAGTTCTACTAAGAAACCTCTTTGACTCAACTCAGCCAGTACCCGTGATGTATTATCATTGTTCCCAACTGTAATCTATTCTGATTCAGTTGTTAAGATTCCGTCGCATGAACTTGGCCGATTAATTACACTCCGACTTGATACACTGATACAAGAAATTCAATCTAACTTCCCCACCGTAGTTTGTTCCACGGTCCTTAATTAATGTATAATCTCATAATTATGTCTACATGATCCAGACATTTCGAACTTCCAAGGTCGCAAATAATCGCACAACGCTGCAATTTTGGGATGATGTTAATTCCTAACATCATATTTAACCAGATATTAATAGTGTAAACCCGGTTTTGCAGCTGCGAAAGACTTGTGTCAATTGTATAATGCTCGAAAAACATCAAAATGTTCGGCCATTTTTTTCAGATTTTGGTCTGTACCTTCTAAAAAATGGATTTTAGGGAAAAGCTGTCTATGACACAGTTAAAAATTCCCACTCATATTGGTGTAACATCAACTCTGTATGTTTAGAAGATGTTAAGATGTAGCATTTAAAAAAATAGTTTAAAAAAAATAATTTATAAAAATATTCTCTACATCTCAAGCTGAATAGCAGCTGAAGTACTCATCTTACGATAACAATTAGATTTATAAAGTTATAGAACATTTACTGAGCTTTATTTTAAGTATAAATTAAATCCTGTACTACCGATAATTCTCTTGTTATAGGAAAAAAACTAAATCATTAGAGAACTCAGATTTCTCAGGAAAGAGTGCTCCTAAGCAAATTGTTACTATATTCCGCAGTTATCCATACAAAGTTTTAAAAATAACTTTATTTTTCTAAAATCATTCATTTTAACGGTCCTAAGGGGGCCATGATGATCGTGTTTATCTCAAATTATATTAATGTCAAAGCCATCGTCACATTTATATACAAGCGTAAGTTCGAGAGGGTTGAATTCTTTATTAATTACTAGCGACCCGCCCCGGCTTCGCACGGTGTTTCTCTATTATATTATGCGTGTATTATACATACAAACCTTCCTCTTTAATCACTCTATCTATTAAAAAACCGCAACAAAACCCGTTGCGTAGTTTTAAAGATTTATGCATACATAGGGCCATAGGGACATAGGGACAGAGAAAGCGACTTTGTTTTATACTATGTAGTGATGATGATTTATACTGCGATATGCGCAACCATTATATCCCGCTAAATTGGTCTTAGATACGCATTGTAAGATCGTAGTCATAAAATGTGAAAATCTATTATTAACTTTGTATGGATAACTGCGCAACATAGTAACAATTTGCTTTAGGAGTACTCTTTCCTGAGAAATCTGAGTTCTCCAACGATTTCGTTTTTTTTCCTATAGGTAACAAGAGAATTATCGTTAGTACAGGGTTCAATTTATGCTTCAAATAAAGATCAGTTAGATCAGCTCTATAACTTTATTATATCTAATTGTTATTGTAAGATGAGTATTTCAGCAGAATTTAGGCAACATTTGAAGACTATAACGCATTACATGCCCGAGTGAGCCTCCTTTGTACCTGCACAGTTTATTACAGTTTATTTTTATTTTATTCTACGAATACACAAACAAGTTACGCAAACCTTTACCAGTGTCCTGCTTGAAAACGTCTACCCCGTTGGTCTGGAATGTGACCTAGAAGACAACTATGCCACCATACCTACGGAATGTTCCTTTGTGGATTTCATGTCGCGGGGTTGTTTCAAAATATCTCTCGTATACCTTAAAGTTGAATTATCATAAACATATATAAATAACTGGCCAAGAGCATGTCGGACCATGCTCAGTGTAGGGTTCCATAGCCGTAACTATAATATAAGGTAAAAAATACGATGTAAAAAAAGTACAACAACAAAAGAGCGTATCTTCATAGCAATTACGTCCTTTTGTTGAGAAGCGCAGTTTATCGGCAATAACTCAAAAACGGTACATTCGATCTTGTTGAAAATAATTTTTGTTGAAAGTATTAATTAAGCGTTACCTTCGTGATTTTTTTCATATTTTTTGGGCGCACGGTTTAGAAAATAGAGGGGGGGGGGACACAATTTACACAACTTTCGGAGCGATTATTTCCAAATACATTCACTTAATCAAAAACATTACTTAGGAACCTTATAGTGTTTTTTTAAGAGCTGTCGAATTATGTACCACACGTTGATGTTTGCCGAAAAAATTTTTTTTTACTGTCTTTAACATGTATGGAGTGCCCCCCCCTAAAAATATTTATTTTAATTATTTATATACCAAACTAAGTAGCGGCTCATAAAAGACACCTATATTCCAAATTTCATCAATATCCATCATGTAGTTTTTGAGTAAAATGCCTGTGACATACGGACAGACAGACAGACAGACAGACAGACAGACAGACAGACAGACAGACAGACGGACGGACATGACGAAACTATAAGGGTTCCGTTTTTGCCATTTTGGCTACGGAACCCTAAAAAGAGTCATTAGTTGTTCTAAAAACAAATAAATAAATTTAGAACAAACAACGAACGAACAAAGAACCTTCTTGAGATTTTGACGTCTGGTAGGTAAGATGTGGGAATGGGGCGCTAGACGGGAAACCTCCCAGAGTGTCTTTAATTTTTCTCATTCCTCTTGATCCGGTTGATCCGCAGGAAAGGGAAGCGTCTTGGCCGGTGCGCCCCGAGAGCAACGGCAAGTACCCCTAATTGATCACTTGCCGATGCTGCTAATGAGCCTGTCAGGCGGGTTGGGGGGGTTTTTGCATCAGGGTTTTCTCTGTTTAGCAGAGGACTCTTCTAGGTGCGGCTCGCGAGGGTGGGGCGTCGGTACGGGTAGTATCCCTCCGACGTCTCTTTTTGGGGGGTCCTGTGGGCAGGCACCAGACGGGTAACCTGTGCAGCTGCGTGGTGGCGATGTTCTAGTCCTCTGTGTCCAGTGAAGCCGACCTCGATAGCAACGAAGGCCACGACTGTTGGGAGCGGGACGTGGAGGAATGGCCCACCGCGTCCCGTAAAATTGACAGTCCCCAACAACGAGGACTGGCGACGGCCAGGAGCGGTCAGGCGAGAGTGTCTGGGGGGTAGGGGTGTTTGTCCTCCCGTGGACGGCTGCGGGGCTGTGGCGTTTGTCCTCCCGTGGCGAGGGAGGGACGGGGACACCGTGTGTCTGGTGGCGGTCCCTTGCTTCCCCGGGGGACGGCTTATGCTGTAGTGTTTGCATTCAAGACTTTTATTTTTTTATTTCGCCATGCTTGCGAATTTGAATTGATGGTATGTTTTTATATAGGTAGTTAGTAAATTTCGTTTTTGTGCCCCCCTCCTTGTCGTGCCCTGCCTGCACCACCCTCGCTAGCGCTACGCATGTAGGTTTATTATATTATATTTGTGTAAGTGTATTTACGTATACATCATAGGCACATTTGTAAACTAATCCTCAGTTTTCTCTCTGACTTTAAAGACCCTGCACCAAGTTTATGTTTCTGTTTAGTCCATTGGTTGACTGGTAGAGAATGCCTTAAGGCATTAAGTCCGCCAATTGTACTTTTTTGTATTGTACAATAAAGTTTGAATAAATAAATATAATTACAGGAGGTTGAAAATGGCTTGAATGTCTTTGGCCGTGCCTTTTTTGCTCGACTTGGCGGGTGCACTACCGTAATCTTTAAAATAAAATTTCGATAAACTAACAAAAATCGTGGGGGTTCAAGTCTTTAGTGTGATTTTTGAGTTTGACTCGAATTATTAGACATATGCCTGCTCTCAAGTCTACAATCCCAATCTCTAATTTTAAGCGAGTCTTAACGCCGTTCTATACTACTAATATAAATAAATGTACAATCCTGAATCTACAATTGAACTTAACTACTGTATGCATTGTAAGTCGTAGCAAGCTGTGCATAGCTAATTAATAACACTTGAACAGACTGATTGTGATCAATATTTAGAGCACGTACTTAAACCACAGCATGCACAAATAAGGGCTATTATGCATTCTACCACCAGAATAGTTTGAATTCCAAATTGGGTCTAACACCACACTTCACCTGGTAAAATTATCATCAAACTGTCGCAATCCAAAGCTTGGCATAGCCTTGTAATTGCAATTATTTGTTTCTATTGATTCCGACAGAAAATACAGTGCGTTACTAGCAAGTAGTTTTTGTTAAAGTAACGTAGTTTATTAAATTAACCATGACATTCATTTCATTAATAAACTCAAATTCTGACTTCATTACTTTTCTAACAAAATATAAATTGCAAGCAATGTACAGCAAAGTAAATTGACAACTAGATGTAAATGACTACATTCCTTTTTTATTATGAAGTGATCAATATAAATGCCTGTATTCAAGAGTTAGAGATATCAGAATTATACTTAAGAAAACTACGGTAAATTGCAATTTTAGTTATCTGCATTTTTTATAAACACTGTGTTACCAACAAAAATAAAGCAATTCTAGTACAAGACATGGCCTGTGTGAAGTGATCGAGAATCCTTTCTTCAAGTTGTACGCGCACAATTCCGTTCATGCCCGTTACCAGACTGACCAGATTGGACTATTCTCTGGAACTCGCTGGACAGCCACTGTTAAGAATCGAAGATTGGTGGATACCGTTGGTTTGAAAACCACTCTCGATAAAGTCTCAAGGCTTGAGGTATATTTCCACGTATCCCACTGTATAATAAAATCATGTCGGATAATTATGTATTATCTCGGACCTATCATTATCCATTTTAACGAAAAAAATATATCAGTTTTGCAAGTAGGTAAATGTTTGTTTTGTAATTTGACAAGCCAACATCAACACTTTTGAAATAGTCATGTGAAAATTAAAAAAGACTAGTTTAAGTTGTGTTAAAAACTACATACATGAACGTAATGACAAGGACAATAAATTGTGTGATTGGTTGTCATAACTTTTACATCAGCGATATGAATAACGATGATTACGTTCCTAATTTCGCACATTGAATGTAGTAGGTAACACCTACTACATTTAAAAGTGTGGATTTAGGAAATTTAATTGAACACTTAATTCGCATAATTATGATTTGCAAACGACTGCTATTGAACCATTATTATTATCACTTTAATAAAAGCCCGCGTGCCGGTAACACTGTACTCCTATATCTCAAAGAATTAAGTAGTGTGCGCATGGAGCAGGTCACGGAAAGTCAAAAGCGGAATAGCCTCAAAGCTAACATTATATAACACAGCCCTGTTTTCAATCAGTGCAAGCAACTGTGACCCTTAATAACTGAAAGGACAATAGTTCAGTAGGTTTATTATAGCCTGCAGCTAATCTAAGCTAGGTCAAGTTGTTAACGTGAATAGTCTTCTGTTAGGTATGTTGCTTTGTGCACGAAATAATGGTAACGGAGTTCTGAGCTCCGGTGACTTGGGTAACTGGAACAATTTACAACCTATATATGACCGACTATAACACAGCTATAAATAAAGAATCGGGCAGGAATACGGATAAAATTATAGTAAATGATGAAGCATTTCTAAAACTTTAGCAATTTACCTTAAAATTGGGAAATTATGCTCTGGAAGTGCTGATAATATAACAGTATTTTACTGAAATATACATTAATTAAACTTAATTCAATAACACTAAGACACTCAGGACAAGTGCGAATGCGCTATTATTATTAGCATCATCGTCTTACTGCTTTTCCCCGTTGTTTTGACCATAAATACCAAATTTAGATGTACAAAAAATTATCTGGGGGCACGGCAGTGCCCCCGCCAAGTCGAGCAAAAAAAGGCACGGCCGTACCATCGTTTTCTCGAAGCCATTCAGGCCATTTCCAGCCTCCCGTAATTTTGTACTGGCTAAAGCTAGGACCCTGAAATTCAGGAATACATAGGGCACAAGAAGACTTCAATATATTCTCAATATCATTCAATTTCAACGTGTAGTTTAAGAACTATTGCATTTCAAAGTTCCTTAGTTTTGTCACTGACTGACTGACTCACTAACTTATTCACTGACTGATGATCATCATAATTCTAAGGTACTTCTAGCAGACCTACAAGCTCCAAATTTTAAACATAGTTAATTTTTAGCCTATCAAGTCCTACAAAACCTAAATAAATTGTAATTTCAGTCAAAAGTACACACATAAGTTGATCCTATACAAATACAAAGTTAGTTTTGCAGTTCAAATTGGAAGACCCCTTACAAAAAGAAATGAGATCCCATCAAAAACATTACATGTAAAAAGATGCAAGTCTCGCAACGCAGTCCTTTTATATCAAAAAAGTTTTGAGATGTAATGTTAGACCAAGTCAGTACCGGGGCGGGTGTCCACAAAACTCGATTCCCACCGACTTGCCTATTATTTAACCGTGGAGGAACATTTAATACTTCTCAAATAAAGAATCCTCCCTCCACTACTAACTAAGAGATTTTTACTGAGGTCAAATTTACTTAATCTGATGTCTTATGATATGAGCTAGTCTATCGGCCCTTTTCGTACGTATGTTGGTTTAAGAGACACCCTGTACTGTAATATCTGTGTATCTGTAAAGAAATGAAAAGGTGTTTGTAAAGTCCCCAACCCGCACTGGGCCAGCGTGCACACTGAAACCAACTCTCATCTATGAGAGTAGATCTGTGCCCAGCAGTGGGACATAATTATATCGATACCTTTAGACTCAAAGGACGTAAACGCCACTAGAACCTGCGGCATTTACACCCTTTGAGTCTAAAGGTATCGATATAGGCTGAGGGCGACAAGATTTGACAAGTTCACGACCTGACGTCTGTAATCTGTAACTAAAAACTTAATGTTTAAACTCCGAAAACAAAGAAATTCTGTTCACTTTGCTTTCTAACTGTATTTCACCGTACTCTAAACCCAAGTCTAAATCCGGACAATTTACTCATATGCGCTCTGAAGCTCTCAAAACAAAAAAGCAGTTGCAAGGCATTCCTTTATTTTACAGTAAGCATAAATCAGGCTTGTCTATCCGTTTAAGTAGAGAATGGGAATAGGATTTATCCTTAGAACGGCACAATACAAACAATACGGAGGCCGGTGCGCGGCCATTTTTCAGACCCCGCCCTGCCATAGATCAGGGAATGGGTGCTCAGGTGTACATTGGATTGCAAATTAAAGTGTAAACCGCATTAATTGTAAATAATACAATTGATTTGAGTCATTGCTGGATCCGGCTTACGATCGAACCTTATTCTCTTGGACAATATAATCGAAATTATAACCATTCTTTTTTTCTGCTCAAATGTCCCCGAAGTATTTTCTGGAAGCGGTGGCACAGTCAGATTTGCAAAGGTGCCCCGATGACCTACTTGTATTTTTTAATCTTGTTACCGTGTGAGACATCTTGGACAGTTGATACCATACTGTGCGAGACCCATGCGAACTGTGGTAGCAGTGATTCGGACATGCGCCTATCAAGCAGAGGTTGTCGGTTCGAATCCTGGCTCGTACCAATGACTTTTTTTGAAAGTTATGTACAAAATATTACAAGATATTTACCATTAGATTTTCGGTGAAAAAAAAAACATCGTGAGGAAACCTGCATACATCCGCGTTAAATTCAAAGGTGTATGTGAATTTCCCAATCCGGAGCGGGCTAGCGTGGGGACTACAGCCTATTCACTCCCATCTAAGAGAGTATTGGGGCGTAGGCTGATGATGATAATATACGAGACCTTATATCAGTCAAATGACAGTTTATCTTTATGATTGTTTGTGGTGGTCGGGTTCCCGGGAATGTTCCATGTAAAAAATTTATTTTTATGATAAATGAATTTACGTGTCACCTTATATGAATTGTGAATATTTCCCAAAACGACCCCTAATCTCTGTGTCAAAGGCCGGTAGGGCAATTTGTGTAATATTGATGGCAAAAAGCGAAAACGTAGTACCGCCAAATGTAAACCAAAAACAAAACCAAACAAAAAACATTTTCGGTTTAAAGAAAAAAAAAACAAAACTTCTTCATTTATTGACAGAAACACTTGAAATTTGAAATAAGTTCATAACTTAGAGATTAACTTCAATGCTCATATTGAAAATTGTAATAGAAATTACTAGTTCACCTTTTAGTGTCGCTTACGGCATTGGCACGTTTATTTTTATTACGATGATACGCTGGAAATTAAAAAGGTAATAATATATGGAAATTGTACAACCAGTAAGAATTCCATAAAGCATAAACGCTGTAACTAGTTGCATACTTGTTTCAACCGTTAAATTGTAATGACGTAAATGCCTTTAAATTCGTTATAGAACTAATTGAAATGTGTTAAGTGCCCACCATAAAAAAACAGTGAAATAAAGACAACTTAAGTATCAACTGGCTTTAATTTACCCATGTTCATATTCATTTATTTCATTTCATTTATTTGCGTTATATTAAGGTAATATAAGACAGAAGGCAGTATAAGACCTAATGTATTAGGTCTTATAAGTTAATTATGATCTACTTAATATAAACCTATATTTATTCATTGCTTTGTGTGTACAAAAGGTCTTAAAAACTAATATGTTTCAACACAACCCTGTGAGGGCACTGCAATTATTGTAAGTAGTGACTATAATTAAATTATAGGTACACTTATATAAATGATGATGCAATAACAGAAACAATTTATTTATGATAATGCTAGCCGTCATTAATTAAATATTCAAGTACATTCACAGTCCCATGGAAGAGAGAGAGAGAGAGAGAGGTTAAGAAAAATTATATTCCAACTAATTAATTAATTTATTGTTATTATCCTAAGTTAAGTATTCATCGATTGTGTAGTATGCTTTTTCTAAATTATATTATTTTAAAGATTTAATAAATTTGTTTTTATTAGTCTCACTTTTTATTTGGGAAGGAAGTTTATTAACTATCCTTATAGACATGGGATATGGTCCATTTCTATGCATTTTTAGTCCAGATGTAGCTTGAAATAAATTATTTTGAGATCGAGATTCAAAAGGTCGGGGCATATCTCCAAGCCCAGTATAGAGATCTGGATATGTTTTTATAAATTTGCATAGTTCCAGGATATGCATGGTAAAGTTAATATTTTATTTAATGTTAGGTAGGTTTACATACTAGTTTCTCATCAATAAGACTCGGTACGAACAATTAGTATCTTAAAATCTTATCTACTTACTAGTATTCATGTCTCTTTATAAAAATATTACAAAGAATGACATATAGTTTTTTTCATCACACTTGCTCATAAAAGGTGTTATAACACGCGCGCTTATAGACCAACTCGAGCCGATTTACCTCCCGTGGGTTACAAATATCTATAACTCCCACGGGACGAAAAACTGTATGAAAATCTATAACTCCCTCGGGAGTTATGAGTTTAGTTTTAAAAGTCGTACGTTATTAGACTAAGGAGGTTTCAAATCAGCCAAGATTTATTTCCCATCTTCAAAACATGGCTACAAAACCAATTTTAGTGTATATAAAACTTATATGGTATATTTTACTATTATTTTTGTATTTGCAATTATTTTAATGCAATTAAATCAATTTAGTTTAAAATTTTATTTTGAAAATCGGTACATTCTGGCGGTAACTATTGCCTGTAAAGTTTGAAACTAAACGCAGTTTTATAGCATTATCTGTGGAAGACTATATTGAAGAAGTTGACAATAAATTATTTGATTTTTGTTTTATTTATTCTTTTCCTCGCAAATGTGATGAAAAACATTGTGTGTATCACGGGCAGTAAGAGGATTACAAACTCGAGTCATTAAAAGCCCTCCGCCTACGGCGTCGGGCTCCTGATAGACTCTCGTTAGTAATCCCCTTCTTACAACCCTCGGTGCACAATGTACTATAAATGCTATTTAAATCTCTCTTCAATAATTTCATTGTAACATACTACGAACAAAAATGTTCCTAATCCTACTATAACATTTTGAAATGCTAAATCTGATTCCGAATGTGTGAAAAAAAAACCTTAACCAGGTGGCGGTTACAACGTTTCCATTTTTTGCCATCGATATAGGTACATACCTTTCTAAACTGTATCGTGTGTTTAGTGTGTGTGTGTTTTCTGACATAATAACTTATCAAACTTTTAAAGTTTAGCGGAGAATTTAACGTATTTTATGCTCCTCGATTACTCAAAACGGCTGGACAAAGTTCAAACATTCGTTTTGGTTTGAAAAGGTATACTTTTCATTGGCACCAGATCTGACGATGGAATCTTGGAGAAATCGAGTAAATTTGTCAATTATACTTTACTCGTATTATAGGCATACATAAACATATAGCGGTTTACCTATTTTTAAGTAGTAATATTTGTTATATTAAGTTATTTTATTTTGATTAGTTAACTTACGTTTAGTTATCAGATAAATTTTACCGAGACACTATTAATATTTAAAATTTAAAACAATAAATAATAACAAATCACTATTGCACGTGAACAAGTAATAATAACGTTTAGTATTCGTGGGCCTAAATATATCGGTGCACTCGTCGATATCTTCGTTCCATGATTCCTGCGCCGTCTTCACATTCGAGGCTTTTAATTGTTTTTTTAATACACTTGCTCAAAAAGTGGTACTTTTTGTAGCTGTATATCGTGCGCAAAGTTCGATTTTGCGAACTAGTGCTTTTTATTTCCCATTTTTTTTAATTTACTGTTGTTCAAATACATACATCCAACTAATAGTCAAATACGTTCTTTGTTTTTTATTACGTCAGTGGACATTGAAAGTATTCATTTGATACGTTTAAAATATTAAATGCACATATATAACCGTTTGATTGTTTTTATTATGAACAATTAAACTGTTATCTAATATTAAAATAGTTTAAAAAGTATGCTTCTTGTTACCAATGAGTAGTTTAATCAGCGGTCTCGCACAATACTAGTATTATGCGAGACCCAAAAAATAAAAATTGTCACAAATAAGATAATATGGTGCAGGCTGTTCGAGTTTTATAAATGACAACTAGCTTTCGTGCACTAAAGATTACATTTTACTTGGAAATTAATGAGCTATTAAGTATTTAAATATTTATTGCTTTTTTCCATTTTTAAATTCAGTTAAATTTCCTTAGAACGTTTGTCTGTTCCCAAAATAGTTTATTTTTATTTGGCTGAATGGTGACAACCGCTGCTACGTTGGAAAAAGTTCGTCAATTAAAAGTAACACATTTTGTTTTATTCCCGCCATTTTCATTCATGATTGTAATTTTGTAATTATTAATTATCACGCATTAGTGTGATAACACTTTTGTGAAAAATGAGCGATCCAGACGATTTTGAAATAAATTCAACACCACCAGATATACTAGCAAAGGCGTCAACGGCAACGAATAGTATTTTACCAGAGAAGTCGAAGGAGAAATATCTGGCCGTCTATGAGCAATTCATTGACTAGAAACGAGAAAATCGAACGGCGTCATTCTCAGAAAATGTACTTATGGCCTACTTTCTTGAATTATCTAAGAGATATCAGGCATCTACAATGTGGTCAAGATCCTCAACGTTACTCTTAATAAGTGTTCCAATTGAGTGCTCCATTTTTATGAGGCCAAAAAATAAACAAATTTGTCTCTTAATCATTCAATCATTTCATTTTCGTTGTAATTTTTCGCAAATGTATTAAAAAACGTCGTTTGATACACGTGCGGAAGTGTCATTTCCACTCGTCCCGAGTCTTGTCCCTCGCCTTGCGGCTCGGGCCAAGACACCTCGGGACTCGTGAAAAATGACATACTTTCCGCACTTGTATCAAAAAGTACTATTTTAATACACTTGCTCAAAAAGTGGTACTTTTTGTAGCTGTATATCGTGCGCAAAGTTCGATTTTGCGAACTAGTGCTTTTTATTTCCCATTTTTTTTAATTTACTGTTGTTCAAATACATACATCCAAGTAATGGTCAAATACGTTCTTTGTTTTTATTACGTCAGTGGACATTGAATGAAAGTATACATTTGATACGTTTAAAATATTAAATCCACATATATAACGTTTGATTGTTTTTATTATAAACAATTAAACTGTTATCTAATATTAAAATAGTTTAAAAAGTATGCTTCTTGAGTATTACCAATGAGTAGTTTAGTCAGCGGTCTCGCATAATACTAGTATTATGCGAGACCCAAAAAATAAAAATTGTCACAGATAAGATAATATGGTGCAGGCTGTTCGAGTTTTATAAATGACAACTAGCTTTCCGGCACTAAAGATTACATTTTACTTGGAAATTAATGAGCTATTAAGTATTTAAATATTTATTGCTTTTTTCCATTTTTAAATGCAGTTAAATTATCTTAGAACGTTTAATTGTCTGTTCCCAAAATAGTTTATTTTTATTTGGCTGAATGGTGACAAACGCTGCCACGTTGGAAAAAGTTCGCAATTAAAAGTAACACATTTTGTTTTATTCCCGCCATTTTCATTCATGATTGTAATTTTGTAATTATTAATTATCACGCATTAGTTTGATAACACTTTTGTGAAAAATGAGCGATTCAGACGATTTTGAAATAAATTCAACACCACGAGATATACTAGCAAAGGTGTCAACGGCAACTACTATTCATTATTTTACCAGAGAAGTCGAAGGAGGAATATCTGGCCGTCTATGAGCAATTCATTGACTGGAAACGAGAAAATCGAACGGCGTCATTCTCAGAAAATGTACTTATGGCCTACTTTCTTGAATTATCTAAGAAATATCAGGCATCTACAATGTGGTCAGGATACTCAACGTGACTCTTAATAAGTGTTCCAATTGAGTGCTCCATTTTTATGAGGCCAAAAAATAAACAAATTTGTCTCTTAATCAGTCAATCATTTCATTTTCGTTGTAATTTTTCGCAAATGTATTAAAAAACGTCGTTTGATACACGTGCGGAAGTGTCATTTCCACTCGTCCCGAGTCTTGTCCCTCGCCTTACGGCTCGGGCCAAGACACCTCGGGACTCGTGAAAAATGACATACTTTCCGCACTTGTATCAAAAAGTACTATTAATTCTGGTGCCTCTTAGCCTAATCGACACCGCTCTTATTAATGAGATTTGCACTTTTACTTTTAACCAGCAAGAGACTTGCGAGAACGGTTTTCCCCATTTCTCGTTTAGTTTACTTGCGGTAATTTTACTGCTTATTTGTCTTTATAAAAATTGTTGAAAAAAAATGTAGCCATGTTTTTTTTCTTTATTCCGAGAATCGTGAACGCCAGTATACGCACTGCTCACTTTTGTATTACTATCTCTAATTTAGTTTTCTTATTATAAATGCGCTTATTATATGATAAGAAATATTAGACCAAACGGTCTAATCTTTCTTATCATATTGTGCAAATTTCTGCGAAATAAAGTATAAATCACAAACAGACCTTGCTTAGGCGTGTTCATTGCATTAACAATAGAGTAGTCTTTAGATAATTTATTGTATAACAAATGCATAATTAATTATTAGTTTACACTACATGGACACGAAATTCCTACTGGGTAATTTTAGAAATTATCATATTTTTTCCAACGGTAACTTGTTAAGTTCCAGTTTTCTGCTAAGTTTATTAGTCACTAAGGGCAAAGTTTATAAATGCGTTATACATATACTTTAAAACTATTAAATTATTAAAATAATTACAGCACTTTAAAACACCCATTTAAAAATAATGTAAAACACATTTGTATTTTAATCGTTACAAAATCCAACGCCTTGAATTCCGAAATCGAAAAAGCCCCATAAATAATTCAAACCACTCTATCCTCACTATAATCTTACTTAGCAAGTCGTTTTGCGGGACCCACTTACCTATTCTCACATTACTGGGCCGCCCAGGTACATCGTCGGTGTCCCATTTGCATACAATGTCGTCGGGCAATTTCGAGAACACGTTTAGTAGCAAACGGATCTTGTCTTCAGAATCGACCGACTAAAGTTGGTACCGAAGTGATGTAAATCACTCCCTTAGATGCGTGGCGGTAGGATTTAAGGTCTTGCAAATGGTAATGTGATGTAAGAGATTTCAGAGGATAATGTTTGTTTAGGGGAATTATTGATTGGGCCCCAGCACTTGGGTAAATCGAAACACATTTTACCAAGCGTTAGATAATTGAAATGTTGTTATTCGTGTTTTCTATTGAAATGATTGGGCCTCCCACCGATCTCCAAACAAACGTTAGTGTACAATAAGTGGATATTTTAAGAAATGTTGACATTTACTTGTGATTTAATAGTTTTTTTCGGAAAATTTATCAAAAACGTTGTATTGCATCTTTCTTTATATGTACAAAGAATATCATTTGATTAACTTGTCGGAGACAAAATATCAATTTATTAATAATTATGTACTAGGCAAGCGTGAAATAATTTGTATTGACTACAGTTAAATTTCAAATTACATATAGTAAATAATATCTTAAATCTAGAAATGCTACGCGAATGTGTTAGTAGATACAAATGCAGATTTTTTTATCAAGTATTAACGAATCAATCAAGTCACTTATCTCTCACATCCGGTTGATTAAACGATCCACAAATGATCGATACCCGCATAGGTACAGGTGCGTGCAGAGTTGAGGTGAATGATTACACACACAGCTACATAAATTGCAAACAAAGGTGATTAATGAATGAATGACGAATGAAATTTAAGTGTACGATTGCATGCATTTTCGTAATTATAAATGATATTAATATTATTACTAAAATAAAAGAGTTTTACTATTAATATAAAATTATCTACCCATATTCTTTCCTTTATTCAATCAGATACACATTAAACTAAATGATAGTATTTTATGCAACAGTTGTATAAGTAGGCTCAAAAAATGCGAATGGCGCGAGTTGCGATACGAGCCGCCGCGGCGGCGAGTATCGCAAATAGAGACGCAATGAGCGTTTTTTGACTTAATTATACAACGTTGCATACAATACTTTTACTACGATTAGGTTTTAAATTATGTAAATACAAAATACCTAAAAACAAGGCAAATATGACGTTTGACTGACAGTATGTGTCTATGGTAAACTTTTTTTTAATTTAAAATATACTTAAATTAAAAATACTTTTTTTATGTTGGCATCAATGAATTTAGTTCGGGAAGTTTTGTTTTTCTTAAAAACCGTAGGAATTTAATTGTTTGTTAAGTTGGTAGTTGTGCATTTTTACCGTAAAGTTAAAATTGAGCGCTTAATCCTTGACCTAAGTTTAACCTAGATTTAGAAGTCTGTGGCTGCTAGCAATAACGTAAAGTGACTATAACGACACTAGTGCTGTTATGGGGAATAGAGTATAGACTTCTCTGAACTCATATTATGTATGTTCTTATATTAGTGTTCGTGACCAAGTAAAAGACAGATAACAGTACAAGAGTAGAAAAAAATACTTTTTTTATGTTGGCATCAATGAATTTAGTTCGGAAAGATTTGTTTTTCTTAAAAACCGTAGGAATTTAATTGTTTGTCAAGTTGGTAGTTATATATAGAATTGAGCGTTTAATCCTTGACCTAAGTTTAACCTAGATTTAGAAGTCTGCGGCTGTTAGCAGTATCGTTTTGCGACTATAACGACACTAGTACTGTTATGGGGGAATAGAGTATAGACTTCTCTGAACACATATTATTATGTATGTTCTTATATTACCTAGTGTTCGTGATCAAGTAAAAGACAGATAAAAGTACAGGAGTAGAAAAAACTATCTTAAACGGATAGTGTTGCGTAATTATATCGCACGGTATATAAAATTATAAAATCAGTTTTTTTTCTAACAAGTAATCGAAACTAAATATACCTTGAAGAAACTTTTTGGTCATTCCTGCAGTTTGGTGTTGAACTTGCTATCGGTACCACAGAATAAGTATTAGTACTACGTACAGAACTCGCACTGTCTAACAAAACCTACGTTCGGGTTACAAAAATGCGCCGAATCCTACTGTCTCGCTCTAACTCATAAAGCGCGCTCTTTCTGGTCGCCACGCCAACCGCTAGGGTTGTCGGGTTATTCCCACCTTTTACCACCAAGTTGTTACCAGTGGTAACAGATGGGAAAAAAATTCCCACTAGTTACCACTAAGCGGTTTAGTGGTAACAAGTGGGAATTTTTTTCCCATCTGTTACCACTAAAACAATTGGTGGTAACTAGTGGGAAAAAAATCTTTAGTGGTAACAATAGGGGCAAGTGCTCAACCTGTGGACACTTTCCAGAATTTGACTTTTAATCAGTTGTTAGACAAAAACTACGCGTATTATAAATGAATTCTTTATTTTGTTTTAATCACAATTAAACAATCTTCAAAGTCCACATATGTTTTCTACGCTAGCTATCCGCAGATGGCGGATAGAAGCATTTTAAAAAAAACACTCATTTTGTCCATAGGTACATCTACTGTCTGTACCTATGGACTCCAAAAACGTACCTATGGACGGTAACGTACCTACGGACATTAATCAACAACATACTTTTAAACAGAATAAACTTCTAGAATAACGTAATTAACAACATACAATTAAACAACATGTAATTATATGTTGCTCTGCATATCACAGTTACTTTTTTTCTTCTTGAAATCTAATATTCTTAGCAAAATCTCAAGTATAATTATGGGATTTTAAAATGCCTCCATTGTCAGCAGAAGAATATGCTGTGTGTAGTAATGCTGCTTTTTTAAGTAATCATATATCTGTTGCTCCTCAGTATCGCTAAATATCCTCCTGACATCATTTTTTAGGAGTTCTAAGCCTTCTTCACCAATATTTTGACAGTGATTTAATTTTATGTTTTTAAAGATTGTCGATTTTGGGATTTTAAACTTCTCTGCGGCTTTCCTTACTGAACTTCCATTTTCTACTTCCCAAACAGCTGCAGTCAGAGTGTCTAGGCATATCTTGTCTCTATTTTTCCCAGCTTTACTACGAGGCACTAAAACAAACAAAAATATTGTATATTAATTTTACTGTCCACAGGAACATTCAGTATAACTGTACCTATGGACAGTCCACAGGTACATTCACGGAGGTATCCACAGGTACAATTTCGGCGGTTTTTATTTTGAATTCATACCGGTCACTATAAATGCTACCTACGATTAACGAAATCTTGTAGAAATAACGTTTACATCATATAAATTAATATGCCATTGCAAAGACACCCGCAACATTTAGAGATTTTACATAAAACATGCTTTAAAAGAAGGTAAAAAATTACTTTTTGTCACAAAAACTTTCGGCAGCCTCAAAACACACAGTTTCTGTAATCAGTAAAGATGGCGATTAGCTAGTGTTGCCATATGAAAAAAATACTTTTCAAATAAGTGATTGGTATTTGACTATGGTTATTCGTTTTCTCTGTATGAGTAGTGTCCACAGGTAAAACCGTCCACACGTACAGCACTTGCCCCTAATATATTTTACTGGCTTATGCTCACGACTTCGTCCGCGCAGAAGGATAAAAAGTATATGTAGATTTCAGAAGGAGACCATTTTAATTAATTAGTTAATTAGTTAACGTACCTTAATCCGCAGACGTCCTCCGCATGTTGTCCGTCTCCTGCATATCCACACAGTTAAACCACTCGAATGTTTTCGTTTTACATAATATTCACATCCTGCGTGTAGTAAAACTGTCCCTCGCCCTCTTTTAATAAAATTTAACGCGTCCATACTCCCACTTGATTCTGATACACTTGGAAGTGGACTGATTAGAGTATTACTTTCAAACACTGGATCAGATATAGGGGATGACCGGCTCATGGAAAGGGTAGCATTGTTCTTCGCGTGGTGTTTTTAAATATGCTATCTCTTTCACACTTACGGAAAACGAAAGAGATAATAAATGACGACAGCGTGTTTATTGTTATTTAATTTTGGCCTGTTTTCTCTCAAGACCGTGAACAAACTGTATATTTTGCAAGCAAAGGAAAAGTGTGCGTGTGTGTATTTGTGGTGCAAAACACAAAATACTCGATTTTTTCGGGGTTTATTCTATAATACAGTGCAAAGCCTTGGTCGAAAAGTAGGTGTTGTAGATTTTTAAATAGGTATGTTTTTGCAGACGATGTTTTTTTCACCTAATACGATTAAAAAATAAAAAAAGTATCAGTTGGATACATTAAATTGTATACATTACAGATATGTATCAATAGGAGTTAAGAGTATTCTTAAATCGTAAAACCTAATTTGTGTTTACGTATATTTAGTAACTGTAGGTTTCATGAGTACCTATAGGCGGGTTTGTATAATAATATTTGGAGAAAAATAAACGAAGAAATTCAACTAAGTAACAAGATTAATATCTTCTAAGCGGCAGTTAGTAAATAACAATAGGATTGCAGTCATAAAATGGCACTGCACTTCACCTGCATAGAAGCGAAACGTAACAAGCAGCTTTGAACAGTTACGGTGATTAGTACGGTCGTGCACAGAATAGAGTCGCAATTTCTTTGACAAAAGGATGTAGTTACTGCGATCATACGCTTAACCCTGGAGATCTTGTTTGCCATTCGTTATCTATTTGAAGTTGGCGAATGCAACCCAGTGATTTTCCAAATTTGCCTGAGCACCCATCTCGGTGTAAAAGTGCGAGTAACTCCGTTTGATGTTATTTTGTTAAAATATTTTAATTATGTTTTGTCGTGGTCGGTTGTGGGTCGGTTGTCGGTTACAATATATCCCATTTTTGCCATCGATATGTACATATAATACATAAACGGTAATCGGTAGGGTAGAAATCATTGTTACCTGCGGGGCGTCAAATCTGGAGTTCATCACCCATCACCAAATTTCGAGAAATCTCTATCGCACTGACATATTTGAAAGAAATAGTAGGAGATAAAAAAAATCGAAATGCGCGATCTTCGCGCTAGCCGGCCTGTGGTTTATCAAAGTTTTAAAGTAACGACGTTCCTAAAAACCTTATTAATGCATTTTTATATGTTACTGATATAAACAGAATAGAAGATTAATAACTAATCCTCAAAAAACGAGATATAGTGACAACCCTGAAAAATCGGCCGTTTCGTAAGAACTCGCTAGAGGAGTCGGATGACATTGCCTTTGGCCATCTATAATTGTATAGTACGAACTCCCCTCGGGAGTCGGGTGACATGTGAGCAAAGTTACTGAGAACTCGCTAGGGGCGTTCTTGACAGTGAAAGTGTTAAAGAATTAGGAATGACTGAATTGATATTTCGCAAGAAATGATCAGGTGGAAATGACGGATATTTCCTCAGTATCATAAGAAGTACCTAGAGTGGATGATATTTTTTTCTCGGCTGCTGATTTCACCATTCTAAAGCTGCGCAGAAGCCCACTCCAAAGAAACTTCCATACAAGCCACCTGCTGCGCAGGTTAACTTATATTATAGGTACTATCACTTTTTTTTCGTGGCACCAGCGACAGCTAAAGGATGTTATTTCCAACATTCGTTAAGAATTGTATGTAGGCTACGGCCGCTGCCTATGCCAATATTTGTGACAGAATCACGTTTCATTTAGATGAGTTTTGTTAGCTCAAATATCTGGCTTTGAAGCCTCATACCTATCTCAAAAACGATTAATTTTACAGAGCTATTAGTGAGCTCAAATGTTTTCGAATGAAATATTCTTTTAAAGTTATAAAGTAAAAAATGTGAATAAACCCATAGTTATGAATTAAACATTTTTTAAAGGCAAAAACGACGAGTTGTGTAGGAATCGTAGTCTGTCGTCTCTGCCTGCCCAAATGGGATACAGGTGTAAGTATGTATGTACATATATCTCCAGACTTCATCAATAGCATTAAATAAGCTAAAAAAATTGGTGGTAACTACTGGGAATAAAATTCCCATTTGTTACCACCATTTATTTTAGTGGTAACAGATGGGAATTTAAATTCCCATCTGTTACAACATAAATGTTTTTATTATTATTTACAGGTATCACAACCCATTTGTGCTTTCGACATTGTATAATATAGGACATATAAGGAAAAATATTGCTTTTTCTTTTCATACGAAAAAATAAAACAATGATAGAGATGAAAAAAATCACTAGAAGTTAATTAATGATAATATTCATACAATAACGTAAATGAATCAGACTTACCAATTATAAAAAAAATATACGTGACATTATCATAAAACGTTACAAAAGTTGTCGTTAATATTCTCATTAGATAATGTACCTAAAAAAATACATGTTATAAAATATAATTAAGTTTTTAGTGGCTAAAAATATGATTTTTTTACAAAATGCAGCGTAAACGTAATGAAAGTGTAATGTATTTTTGAAAATACTATTATTTGCATGGTGAAATAATGACATTTTGAATATAATAATACATTTCACCTGTCTAAACAACATTACTTTATCGTATAAAAAAAACCGTTTCAAAATAACCACTACTTACCGTTTTAACAGGGATTTAAGTGCTCGTCGTTGAAAAAATTTGCCATATTACTCGGCGAGGTATAATTTTTTCAAAATAATTACAATATTAACTTATAACTTATGACTACTACACAGTTTTTTTGCACAGTAGGTGCAGGACGTTATCATTTCCAAATATCCCTGTCCATGACAAAGACTTTAATTTTATAGTATGCTTGAGCAATTAGTTTTTCTTTTACAACAGATCTAAATTTAGTGTCTGTGACCTTTGTAAGGATAATATGTAACATGTGAATGAAATAAATAAATGAATATGAATATGAATAATTGTTTTTGGAATTTTATTATAGAATTTAACACATATTCCCAGGAATGAGTTTCTTGTTTTTGCCAGTCTGTAAAATGATTCTTTGAGCTTTCCAGTGTTTCTTGTAACTTTTGGCTTATCAACATTCGTTGAGAAACTGTGTAGATTCTTTCTAACATAATTATATTATTGTTTCAAACCAACTAGTATTAGGATCTCACTAGCTTTAATACCAATCGTTCGTTCCAGGTCTGGTATGTGAAAATTGCTAGAAAGATTTCCGAATAATCGTTAGTTTTTTCCTGTGACGTTTTGAAATTGAATTTAGAACGACATTTGAAACGCGTTCAAAGCTTGAACCAGTTTCTATTCGTTTCGTAAAAATTCAGTTTAATTTCCGCAGGGACTGGGACGTTGTAACTACATAATAATGTTTGTACATTGACTGACATTAAATATCACGGATATTTGTAAATTGTGCCTAAATTGGAACAATAATTATTCTATTGTTTATTACAAGAATAATAATTGTTGCCAGTCGTCAAAATCTAAATAGTTCATTAGCCTTACGCCTCACGGCATTAAGTTCACCTTTTGTATCATAAGTTTGATGAGCTGATGAGCTAGACAAGGATCGGAAAGGGAATTCATTCAACCAGCACTGCCCATCTCAGCGAAAGTCATTAACGGTGTCATAACAAGAATAAAGGAGCCTTGGCCTTGTCCTTGGCAGGCATGGAGTCGTCCAAGATGATCATTGGTGGTATGAATCGAAATAGAACTAGGTACTAAGATATAGATCAAATTAAGAGTGTTGACCGGCATTGTTACCGGTCATAACACACTCAATAGACACCTACACATTATAGGTATAAGTGACACCCCCTTCTGCCCACATTGTGGGAGGGAGGAGACAAGCAGACACATGTTAGGCGAATGAGTCATGTGCGCGGTGAATCGGTTCGACAAATTCGGTGAAGATGAATTAGGGGACGAAGAGTTAAATAACCTTAACCTCAAGGATGTCCTTTTATTCTGCAGGAAAACCGCGAGATTCGAGTCGAGATGCTGTGTGGGAGCGCCGCTGGGACAATAACCGCTAGCTCCAACAACGGGAAACTGGGCTGAATGAATACATCATCATCATAAGTTTTAACAAAGGCTCTTCTCCATCTGTGAAAAGTATGCCGAAAAACATGGGCTTTACAACGCGAAAAAGAGCGAAATCATGGTGTTTGTGGCCAGCGGTAAGGCACCTAACAATGTTCCACCTATTCGCCTTGATGGTTCTCCCTTAAATAGGGTTAATGTTTTTAAATATTTAGGCCACGTGATTACCGCCAACCTCAAAGACAATAAGGACATTGAAAGGGAAAGGAGGGCGTTATCTCGAAGAGCGAACATGATTGCAGGAGGGTTTGCACGCTGTTCTGGTAGCGTGAAACTTACGCTGTTTCGCGCATATTGCACATCTTTTTACACGTGCAGCCTGTGGAGCAAGTACACGCAGACCGCATATGACACCCTCCGAGTACAATACAATAACGCCTTCAGGGTGTTGTTCGACCTGCCCCGCTGCTGTAGCGCCTCGGGAATGTTTTCTTCAGCGCAAGTTGATTGGTTTTACGCAATAATGCGTAAAAGATGCGCTTCCCTAGTGCAAAGAGTGCGAGGCAGCACGAATAACATCCTGAAAATGATCGCGAGTAGGTTGGACTGCCCTTTGAAAAGTCCCCCGCCATTTTGAAAAGTCTACAAGAATTGAGTCGAGGAAAATAATGTATATAATTACCGAATCTGCTCACAAACTTTCACGAGAATCGGTTGAGAAATAAGACTTGTAAAGGAAAACAGACAGACATCAGCTGGACATGCGAAAGCATTTTTTCCCAAGTCGAAACGTACACCTTTCTTTCGCTTTGCTACAATGACAAGAAACCAGAAATTGCGTTAGGACAAGAAAGAGGTAATTTCAATAAAAAATATAAAACACCTTGACTTGGGTGCATCCGACTAAAGTTAACACTCAGATAGTGAAATGTTAATGGAGGCTCCAGTAAATTGGCTTTTGAAGGCTTACTTTATATTTAAAATAGAATTGCATATAGGCATGATCGTGGTCAATTGGGATGTTGACTACTGTTGATTTTTACAAGATATAGTTAAGTAAGTAGCACATGTAGTAAGGTTTCAATTTCTAAGAAATTTGCTTGAAACGGAACCTTATCTACATTTATGCTACTTACGCAGTATTGCATTATCCCCGACGATATGAATTAGAAAATACTAAATTATCATAACATAGAGGAAATGAACAAAAAATAAACAAAAGTTGTAAATTTAAAGGACCTTAAAGTTTTACCTAAATTATCCCTTTTTATCGTCCAATAGACAAATAAAAGTTAATTTCAGAGGATGATGAAAAAAAGGTATACATCGATACTTACCTTAGTCGTTCACTCATAATATGAGAGTACGTACAAACTTTATAATTTCATTAGTCTGCCTCAATAGCCAACTCATCCAACGATGACTAAGATATTGAAAATAAAACGTTTGCATCAGTGAAAGTATAGAAGGATCACCCACAGGGAATAGGAGTACAAGTTACGCAAAGATGTCACGTTGTAAATTCAATTACTTCAGAACTTGAACTTTGGTGCCCTTTGCCGGGTATTACGTCAATACGTAAACTAGGCCGGTTTACCCAACTGGACAGTCAGGCTCCTTTATTTGTTATACCAAACTACTGAACTAGGAACCTAGGAACCTTGTTCTTTTTATTATCCATATTGGCTGTCACTGCTAGGCAGAGGACTCTTCATTAGATTTCCATAACTCTTTATTAGTAACAGCCTTCGGCCAGTTGTTCCACCATCTCCGTCTTTGCTTGCCCTGCCTGATGTTGGATTATCTGTCCGGCCAGATGCTTGCGATTAACGTTACTGCTGGGACGTACGTTAGGACTGGGCGGGCCCAGTCCTACTTTAGCGTGACAGTTTTTACTGAAACGTCCACGTAATAATTTTTAACTCTGCGCTGCTATGACAAAATTTACTTCAATTACCTATTAACGGATTTCCTTTAAAACATTCAGTATTTTATCATAGCAAGGAAGGACTATCCTTGCCCAAAAAGTAACCCTGTACTTGTTTTAGATAGGTAGCAGGCTCAAGCCTTGAAATGTTTTCCCAAAATCGAAAGGCCCGTAACGGCAAATAGTTGTAACGAAGCGATCGTAAATCAAAGACCAATAAATATCAGAGAAATCAGTGTCTGCGGAAAACGTGCGGCGCAAGTTGATGTTTGCGCGTGATCGTCGTTCGTCACGATACGCCAGTGACGTCAGAAGTCAGCAAACCTAGAGATAAACATCTGGGATGTTGAAAGACGACCACGATGAATAAAAACCGGCAGTTTTGTGGACAGCACTTCATAGATAATTTTATCTCATTTTTCAAGAACTTTTTTTTACCAGAAACTGTGCAGTATCATTATTTTTGGGAAGATCATAGATCTTGGAAGAGGTTCATGATTGTCTCATATCCATCTCAGTTGGTTCAGACTTATTTCTTAGTTTAAAAAACGTATGTAATATGACGTATATTAGTATGTTATAAGGTTAAGGTGGGCAAATTTTTCGTATATTAAGTTAATATGATTTCATATTTACCATAAGCTCTTCGGTGAAGAAAGGATCCGCGAAGAAATTTAAAGGTGTAAGTGAAATCCTCAAACCGCACTGGATCAGCGTGAAAACTACAGCTCATTCACTCTCATCAATGAGAGATGGCTTTGTGCCCAGCAGTGTGACATTTATAGGCTGATGATGACGAATCATATTCCATTATAAAAGCCAGATATAGGCATTTTCTACATTCCAAATCGATACTTTATTTCTATGGCTTACTGGTACCTATATAATAGTTAAGATTAGTTTTAAATCTATAGTATTATATAGAGTATAGATTGTATTGTATTGTATTTTAATATGCTTAGCTTCTAACTTTTAATAAAATATCAAAATTATACCACAGATGTCTCTAGATGATTCCAGAATGCCAGCATCACACGGACGCGTAACATTAGGTCGTCTGGTCACGTCCTTAGCCGGGAACCTCCATTTCCAGATTGTTGGGGTTGGTGGCATTGCGATTAAACGTAATGAGGATTGTCACCCCTTGTTACGTCATGTTAACTGTGTAATTAACTTTTAGTATTTTAAATGCCACAGAAACGGCCGAGCTTTATTTCGTGTCTGGGTATTTAAGTTCTTAATGTGATTCTTACGAAGATTTTCCTCTAAAGCCTGTTTTGTTAGTATCTGAATAAATGAAGTTATTTGTTCATCAAACTATTTTTGTTCAACTGGTAATGCTATGAAATTCTGATCAACCAGTCTTATTTACTGTGCGCTACAGTTTTTGATCTAACGCACTGTAAATTAGACTGCTGCGAAACATTGCCAGTGAAAAATCAACCTGTATATAGGATAAAGTTCTGGAATAAAATAAAATTGCTGTAGGTATATTTTTTCTTAAATACAGTAACAGTATACACCGTAGGCGGTAAAATACAGAATGTCCCCTTTTTCAGATGTTTAGTGCCCGAACCGTAGATCCCGTTAATGTGCATTGTGCAATCTGGGGCTTTCTTTATTACCTCCCGTGTTGTGTACATCATTTTATGTCTACACTTGGTCAGAAAGCAGCTTTTTCGTACGCGCAGCGTGCGGAAAAGGCCACTTTATAGCCAGGTGTGGCATAAAATACTATAAATAAATGTTTTACTTTTTAAAAACCTAATATGAAAGATGACGTCCATTTGTCTATAAAATCAATGCAAAACAATAAATAAGCTAGCTGAGGGAACAAACAGATTACTCGTATGTGCAATTGTGCAAGCAAGTTAAAAACTTTTGGGGACTTAACTGTAATTTATATGACCACGGCTCGTTTTAGGCTCGGCATGAGTATTAAAATGATTTAATTTTAAGAACTTTTTTACCTCAATCAATTATTCCCCAAAAACCATAAACACGCTTGCACTTTGACGTTAAAAAACAATAAAAATCAGCTACTACCAAAAGCAATTAAAATCTGAAACTCGAGAATTCTCGATTCCGGTTATTTTTTTCTCGTCTCTGATGTCGACCGATTTCTCGAATTTTCTCTAGTTCGAGAAAGCTCGATCAGAAACCCTTAGAATTGAAGAAGTCTAAATAAATAAATGTTAAAATTTTAGATTCAAATGTCAAGATTATGGTGAAGTTTAAAGATAAAATATATTTTTACCGTGTTACTAAATTATACAATGCTGATTTACTTACTAAAAATAATAATTCCAAATAATTCACCTGTTCGATTGTCATAATTAGAATCCTGTAATCTTATGATGCAGTTTATTTTTACCTTTGACGGGTTTGATTTCCAAATGCAACAAACAATTGACAAAAAAAAGCCCTTCACTCACTTTTAAAATAAAATAATGTTTTTATACTTACAGCTAAATATGCTAACCACAATATTTAAGGCACTTGCGCTTCATGTCGCATACCTATACATTGTAAAACAATTTATTTGTAATCTTTAATACGAAGAAGCACAATTAAATCTTCAATATATAATATAAGGATTTAAAAGTACTGCTAATTTTGCTTTTGGTTGATAAAAACAGTTTGTTGAAAAGTTCGATAGAAGGCAATAACTCTATTGTTTCTCTCATTGTAAATGTCAAAAATTGAAGACCTAGGTACTCATATTTTTCGATGTAATGCATAAACATGCAAAACACATAGTACACGCTCTTCACGTATCTTGACGCAGATACGATTCGATAAAATCATGTTTATAAATACTTGAATTTGAGTGGGAAAACATTATTACTTATGAAAAGCACATACAAATGCAATAAGAGGAAGTGTGTTCAGGGAGATCATTAAATCCGACCCTTCTGGCAGCGCGCCAGCTGCAAACAAACATATTGACAAACGGCTGTGTACGTACATCTATTATCCTTAGGATGTGTACATGTTGTACATGTCTGCAAAAAATGTATACCGTAATGAAATATAAACAAGATATTAATCTTAGCACGTTTAATGATCAACTCAGCGGGCACAAGATGGCCGTGATAGATTGCGCGTGACCCAGCATGTATCAGCCAATGACAAGGCGCATTTGCAACACAGTGGTACGCGCGTTCTTATTGGCCGTTACACGCTGTAGCGCGCGTAAGTTGTGCTGATCAAATGTGACGTTCCACGGGTAAAGATACCTTGTGATCGGTATTGAGTCGCCCATATAGTAATAAAGTGCAATTGATAGGCTGTAGATATCAAAGCTATCTATCTATCAGCCCCAGACGTCCACTAGTATACGAACTAAAAACCGTCATATGGTATTTTTCTATGTGGAACGTCACCAATAAACATAGAATCCATCACCGACTGTCTCGATTGTAAGCAGATTCATACAGAAGACGAACACCACTTTTGCCAAATTGTCTCCATATAGTTGTGTTTTGTCGCTTTAAAATCATTGATGACACGAAAATCAAACTATTGCCCACTTGGATTTACACGCAAACAGAATTTAATGGTTAGCGTTTTTTTTTTTAATTTATTGTGTTAAGGACCTTTGTACACTAGTACACATCGGCCCTATAAAGACAAACATATCATCACAAAACAACCAGTATACTTATTTGTTAAGCTACTAACTACCTAGACCTACATAATTCTATTACATAAAACTAGACAACGTCAGCCAACCTATACACCATACGTGCATAGTCTGACATAAGGCCCATCTGGCAACACTAATATTGAATTTGTATTTTTAAAGTGGGTAGGTTAGCACAACAGTAATTTTGACATAGGGAATTTATGATTTTCTCAGTCTACCCGCGACCACGAACGCTGAAAAGGGTTAGGAAACGTCGGGACTTAAAAATGTAGTAATATACGCGATTTAATCCGTTTAAGTTGTTTTATTACTATGAATAGATTTTTTTTATGATCAGACTACTCTCATACAGAATCGGTTGAGAAATGCGACCTGTAGAGGAGAACAGTCGGACATCCGTATAGATATACGAAAGCATTTTTGCCTAAGCTGAAACGGAGGCTCTACGTTCGTTCTTTGCGGTCGCTTCAAAAAATCTTATACTGTATGTGAACATAGCTCTAGAGCCAAGTTTTAGTTTCAGGATATTACGACATCACGAGGCATTTACAAGTGAGGCGGGTTGGCAAGGACATGCCGCGAAGTGAAATTTATTTCGCCAAGGCTACGCAATAACCTGGAGACACGACCGATTGTGATATAAGAATGTATACCGTCATGTTATCAGCTCGTCGTGACATTATTATCGTGACAGCAGACCTTAGAGATGACGCTGATATTGAGCGTGAGCGCAGAGCGCTGTCCGTCAGAGTGAATATGATAGCCCGCAGGTTTGCTCACTGTTCTGTAGAAGTAAAAACTACTCTGTCTAGGCCTACTGTACAAAATTTTATACAAGGAGCCTCCCCGCTCATCCAACAGTTAGGATTCCCTCCCTGGAATATCCCCAACTATTGAACTGACTTATTGAATCTACATGCCTTTTATTAAGTACATATGGCCTAACCTAACCTAACATACAGTACTGAAAAGTAACCTAAATATAGCACACGTCCGTCTCGCCTGAGAACGAATAGAAGTAGGGGTTGAATGATAGATTAATTTGACTGAATGACCGTCTGACCTGGTATTTGAATGAAATAATAAGAAGAAAAAAGGTGGCAACATGTTAAACCTATGGTAACACAATGCGTAATTGACAGTTTTTGCGCTCTGATTGAGCGATTATTGAATAATTGAACAGCCATCATCGCTAGATGGCGCCATGAGTCCCAAAATGAACGTTATAAAATACTTATAAATATGAATTACACAAACCTATGCTAATTTGTTAGGTACTTAATTCCTACAAAATAACCGACTTCAAAAATGAATTATGTTTGCTAGAATTTAGTTTCTCAGATGTCATTTAGGTAATTGGGACTGTCTAATCTCGTCGTTGACTTCATGGACGGTCCCTTTCTTAGTAGCGTCATGCTAGTGACAAAAAAAAGTGGTAGGTGAGAGCGAGAGACCGCGCTCCAACCGCCCGCTCCCACCTATGGCCGCCGCAGCTGCTGCCGCTGGTCGCACAATGTCGTGGCTAGGCGGTTAAAGAAATCATATTGGCCTATAAAAATAACGGACTCCAATGAAAGTAACAAAAATAAAAAAATACGACCGAATTCAGAATTCAACCTCCTCTTTTTTAACGTCCAAATATTCGGGCTACGTTGCTCGCGGTCAACTATATCGATTGGTGTATAAACTTCGTTTCCAACACCTTTGAGTTTACTTTGAGACGACAAATATCGTTTGCGTGTCAGGTATCATCGCCGTCCCATGGCAAAAAGGTGTAAGTACATAGGAAGCCCGTGCATCGTTACTGCCTTTCGGGTGGACCGCAGATCGGTCTCGAATGCTCGCAATGCAGGCTGCATGTGAGATGTTGTTGGATAACTGCCAAGCGACCGAGCACGTCGTCAATATACAACTGTCTAAAGACAGCAGTACACTGACAGGAATGTGCTGAAATATACCGGGATACGTCTCGACCGCTACAAACGTGGTATGGGTACGGATTATGGGGAGGGTTAACATCCTGAACAAATCTGCACATAGAACTTACTCCATAACCATAATCCCGTTGGTCTGACATACCTCTGTACCTATGACAGTCGTTAGAACGGCTGTGATTAGTGATGTGCCGCGGGAATATTCTCCAAACATGTCTTATGTCGTATGGTATTCTGCTGTGGGGCAGTGCTAGTGCCTCAGAGCTTAATACTATATTTGTTCTGCAGAAGAGGGCTATTCGAGCGATATATAAGATGAATTATCGAGACTCACTTAGAGATAAGTTTAAGGAAATTAATGTAATGACATTGCATTGTCAATACATCTATGAGAATATTATGTATGTACATAAAAATATCATGAATTTTAAGAAGAACTGTGACATACATAATATTAATACTAGGAATAAACATAAGCTCGCAGTGCCCACCACTCGGCTCCATAAAATAAAAACATCATTCATGGGTAATTGTGTAAGGTTTTATAATAAGCTGCCAAGGAATATAACTGAATTATCTATTAACAAATTTAAGAATTGTGTAAAGCGTAAACTCATGTCTAAGGCTTATTACAGCACACAAGACTACATGAATGATGAAACACCGTGGGATTAACTGCGACTGGAAATAGATATATTTTAAAAACAATGTTTGATTAGTTGTCTTTTTCTGTTTTTGTACTTGCCAATTGTTTTGACACTTAGAGACCATTTACATCTCTAAGAAAAAATGGACTTAATTTAGTAAATAAGTATTTTCAATTTGTATTTTGACGTTTGGAGATCCTTTACACCTCCAAAACATAATATTTTGACAACGGAGACTCTTTACATCTCCATTAATTCTAGTATCAATTTATTTTCTATTTTTTTATTTGTATTGTTTGGACGCATAGAGAGACCCTTTACATCTCTATAAATGTAGTTTTTAAGGTAATGTAATGTATATTAAATTATTAAAAGAGAAACTGGTGAGTTTCTTCCGGCGCTTCTTCTCACCAGAAGGTCATTACCCGAAGCGCCAAAAAGAAAAGAAGACAAAGAATGTAAGACATGTAAAAGAGCCCTTGAGGGCCTACTTACAGAAATAAATTATTTTAATTTTTTTAATTTTAATTTTGAACGTTGGTTGCAATGATGAATAACTCATCATTATTATCATCATTAGCCTATTGTCATCTACTGCTGGAGATGGGCTTTCCCCAGTTCGAGCCAGCGTACCCGGATGTTCATCTCTTTGCATCCAACCGCTTCCTGCTATTATCTTCGGGTCGCCAGTCCACCTGGTGGTGGGTCAACCTACAGGGCAACTCCTTCGCGGTATTCACTCCAGAACTCATCTGCACCATCGGTCATCGACTCTGTGTCAAATATGGCCTGTCCACTGCCAATTTAGCTGGCTTATCCTCAACGCTATGTTGGTGACTGGATATCCGTCTGATATCCTAGTTCCAGATTTTGTCCTTTAGAGAAACTCCGACGATATCCCTCTCCGTAGCTCGCTGAGCGACTTGAAACTTCTGGACGAGGCCTTTTGTTAATGTCTCGGCTCCATAATTGAACACTGGAAGGACGCACTGATATGGACTTTTGGCTTGAGATATTGGGGCAGTAGCGATTTGAAGATGTGGCGAAGCTTCTCATATACTACCCAGCCCAACTGTATTCTTCTGTCGGCTTCCTTGTCAAAGTGTTCCTACCTAATTGGATGATCGGGCTTAGATACTAGAAGTGTACTTCCGAACAACCTCGATGCTGACATTATCGTGCATAAGCAAGCACAACAAGCACTAAAATAGTCAACAAATAATAGGCATTCGCCAAGTGTTTTTTTTTGTTTTTATCAAATTACATATATAGATACAAGAAATCAAAGTACACAGAAAAATTAAATGGCACTCAACTGTGTACAGACCGGGAATCGAACCCGGTACCTCTGGATTTCCGGCCCAGCGACTCACGCGCGCCTCGATTCCCGGTCTGTACACAGTTGAGTGCCATTCAATTTTTCTGTGTACTTTGATTTCTTGTATCTATATATGTAACATAGAAATGTGGTGTAATTTACCCGCATTAAAAAAACAATGAAGAGATAGAAATGTTTCTTTCATATAAAGTTTTGTCAATTTTTTTAAAAAAACGAGGTTTTTCTAAAATGGTCAATAAGTTATACGATTCGCCAAAAACACGTTTTTATCTGTTTAAAAAAATATTTATAAACCTGTTTCTAAAAAAGTTTTTAAACAATGACAAAGTGGTCTAAAATTATAGAAACCGCAAAAAAAATCTTTTTTTGGTATAAAAATTAAAAAACTTCTTCTTTAATGGTCAAAAATGATAGGCCATGTTTGTATTTGTATTTGTCAAATTAAAAAAAAAACAGGGTTTTTTTTTAAAATGGTCAAAAAGTTGTACGATTCGCCAAAAACACATTTTTATCTGTATTAAAAAAAAATTCTAAAAAAGTAAAAAAAACGTCATACAAATGTATTTATTTTTATTTTCAATTTTTTTAAATTCCGAATTCGTGGCCCCCAATCCCTTTCCTTCCAAATTTTTAACTTTCTAGGATCATTTTGAAAATTTTGTTTACCATTATGCAGGCCGCGTGCTTGTTTGCCACCGTCGTGGTATAAAAAAGAAATAAGCAAAAGTTGCTAGTAAATTTTATTAAACAATTTTATCAACAGCTTTTATCATTTTTGTATGTGGTCTGCCATAAGGACCCTTTTCTACTAAACTTTGAACCCAATTTTTATATAGAAAATATTAACCTACAGCAGTGAACTGTGAAACCCAGCTACAAATACACATCTATTCCTATATTTTACAGTTTTGCATAAAAGAAAAACGATATTATTTTGAAGGATTTCACAAAAACGTCAAAATCTCCGTAACTAGAAACTGCAATAAGGACCCTTTCTTATGGAAAGCCACATATATAATTTGTATACCAGATGTGGCTTTAGATGGTTGGACTGAATATCACATTTGCCAGTTAAATTTATCGTACAAAATGATCATCAAACCTTCAAACTATTTATTATTTGAAGCCTCGAGTTCTTCTGACAAACCTGGTCAAATAATCGAGTAGCCCTCATTAAGTGACGTAACTATTATGATGATTGGAAAGCTATTTCTATAAAACTTCCTTTATTTATATCAATTTATTTTCTATAATTTTATTTGTCTTGTTGGACGCATAGAGAGACCCTTTACATCTCTATAAATGTAGTTTTAAGTTTAATGAAATGTATTAATGAAATCTTATATTAACGCCATATTGTTGTAATACTTTTTGGTTAAAAAGAGAAACTGGTGAGCTTCTTCCGGCGCTTCTTCTCACCAGAAGGTCAATTACCCGAAGCGCCAAAAGAAAAGAATTAGAGATGAGACATGTAAAAGAGCCCTTGAGGGCCTACTTACAGAAATAAATTATTTTATTTTTATTTATTTTATTTTATCATAGTTTTGCCATATGAATATTGCTGAGAACCAAGTAAATTTCTTATTTACCTACATGGGGAATATTCCCCCGGCCGATGGGAACATTGGGAATATTCCCGGTAACAATGGGAATATTCCCGGGCACAAAGGGAATTCACGTTAATAATAGAAAATTCGGTATACTTGTTTAACTAGTAGCAATATAAACACATGGCGACGTAGGGAACGACATAAAATAAATGTTTTGTTCATACTAATTTTAAATTCCCCTGTGATGGAGTGGGTTAGGTCGCCTAGGCAGCCTCTCCATACATATCCCCCAGTCCCGACGGGACTCTCGAGGGTTTCCAGACTAGCTCAGGGATAGGAGGGACTTAACTAAGGAGGTGAATATGAACAATAGATTGACGATATAATTGCGGGTCTTTTATGCCCTTTATTAATAAAGAAACCTTATCCTAGTGCTTCTAGGTGCTCCTAACAATTGAGCTATGCCCTAATTATTCGGCGGGCGTCCTGAGGGGACGGTTATGCGGGTTATTCCCGATTACTCCGGAGTCCTAGGCGTTGGGCCGGGGCAAGTCGCGGATACGAGCACGCTGCGCCAGCCGTCCCGTCTAGGAGTCGGGAACGAGACTCCGGGAGTCTGGAAGAGTCCCTAGGGACCAATTTCCTGAAGCGTTATGGTACCAGTGCAAGTCGCGGATACGAGCACGCTGCGCCGGTACCTCCCGCCTAGGGATCGGTTGCCCACCGCTGGGAAGCTGGGACCTCGCAAGTCTCGGATACGAGCGCGCTGCGGGAAGCTTCTTCCCGGAGGGGGGGCGAAGACTCTGGAAACGCGAATCGCGGATACGAGCACGCCGCGTTTGACCAGAGGAGAACGCTCCGTTACCGAGGGCAGCGGAGAACGTTCTGCCCGTTGTAATTTTTTTTTTTTTTTAGAAACGGACAAACTCGCAACCCATCTTGGGCGTAGCGATTGTCGGACCGTTGTATTATTTTTTTTTTTTTTTCTTTTTTTTTTTTTTTTTAAACCTGACAAACTCACAACCCACATCCGAGCATTGTGATTGTCTGGCCGGGTCAAGGGCGTAAAGGGCCCGTTGTATTTTATTTATTTATTTTTTTTTAAACCTGACAAACTCACAACCCACTTCCGAGCATTGTGATTGTCGGGCCGGGTGGTTGGCCGTTGCGGTCACTGGGCTCGAACCAGGTCGCTGGCCAGACCACCCAAGGGCGTCCGACCGTGTGCCTTACACACGGCCGACGCCCGTTGTATGGCGCGGGGCTTGCTTTTAAGCTCTCCGTTGCAAATGTCGGTAGTGGGGGCTGCCGGCTCGCAGTCGGTGGCCGGCCGCTGCGCGATGCGGCCGCTCTATGCCAGCGCGCCGCACGGTGCCGCGGTGCGCTTTTGTGCGCCTGCGGTGACGTCATCGCGGCGTCACACCCCTATATTCCCCACACGGGGAATATTCCCGGGAACGGCCCATCACTAGCTGTGATATCTGACATCCGTAGCTTCGGCAACTTTTCATGAATTTCGTTTGAAAATCTCACAGATCCTTTCGAAAATCTGACGGAATAGATATTCGTAGAAAAACTAAACCAAAAGAACTTTAAATTTCATATACGCACCCCTTAGGGGTCCATGGATCACAGTTTAAGAAACTCTGGTCTAAAGTAATCTGACCTGCCAAATCTGGGATCATGTAGCGTGACTTACCTATATATCTTGCAGTGGAAGGTTTTTTCCAAACAAAAGGCGACGTTTCGGTATCGCACCCGATTTATCTCGATAAAGCGATAGTGGCGGAAATACGTTTAATATTTCTTATAAAAGGCTACTAAAATAGCGGAAAATAAACAAAACCGTCTACTGCGTGCTTTAAAAAGAAAAATGCGATTACAACGTACTTACAACTAGTTCTATAAAATGCTTAAGAATGACTGATAGCTAACACATACCAACAAAATTGTATAAAATAATATAACTTTTATTGAAGAAATATCCTACAGGGAGTCACCTAAAAGGGAAGTTTTTAGGAATTTCTAATATTCTTTTGGACAGACTTTGGTTCTTCTGTGGATATCATCATTTATCCTCGCGCAGAGAAACCCTGATAATACCTTTTCAATTGAATATTGCGTGACTCTGAGTTTGATGTCCTCAGAGTGAATTGCTAACTCTATTTTAGTTTGTATGGCAGTGGCGTGGCGTCCATAGAACCCGATTCCCACCGGCTTGCCTATTTTTTAAAGCATATGACCGGAGTATCTACTAGTCCTGTAGAAAAAGTAATCCAAATCTACTCCGGCTTTACTAAGAATATATTTGACGCCACGCCACTGTTGTATGGACAACCGAATCACTCTAATAACCTTGATGTGACGTCGAAAATAGAGCATTGATTTTATGCAAGTTTCTGAGCAATACCTGGGATGTAACCCAATTGACACGGCCAGCGGGCGGTTACAACGCGTCGCGCCGGGCGAATAGGTGGCACAATATCCGTCTGCAACCGCAAAACGTCCGTCATCGCCCAGACCGCAGAGATCTCATGCGAGCAATCATGTATGTACGTCATACCTATACGCCAATTTTTAGATATACAGTTGGCTGACGAAAACGTTAAAGAGCAATTGTGTGGTCTGGGGAGCAAGCGGCGGTGTCACAAGAACCAAAAGTTTTAATTTCACTTACATAATGTTGCGCCGGTGGTATAGGTCAAAACTTTAAACGTGATTTTCCGTGCTTTAGAAGCGTTTTCAGCAGGCTGAAAAGTGATTTCAGGCCGTTTCAGAGGTGGCTCTTTCACATACTAGAAGATTGAAAATTCACCCTAGTTGCCGTTGTTTTCAGGCGCCTGAAACATGTTTTCAGTCCGTTTCAGGGCACCCTCTATCAGATGGCGCAATAACCTGAAAACCCGTTTTCAGGCGTTTTCAGGACCCCTTATGGGCCTTTGAAGTACACTTCAGTATATGGCGAAATTTCACGAAGGAGTGAAAGAGATAGCACTATTAGAGAGAGACAGCTATATTGAGAAGGTTCGAGAAGTGTGTGAAAGAGACAGAACTAGAAAGGGATAGCAATAGTCGGGAATGTTCCAGCCGAATCGAACATCGAACAATCTAGATTGCCTAGAACACTCGCGATGCGTCATTGACCGAGGGGTCACCGAACGCCCTTGGACTTTGGACCGGACATTCAAGATTGGATTTCTCCGGAACATTCGAGAGCAAGGGTCTCCGGATATATAAGCCGCGCGTCACCGACGCCACAGTCAGTTTTGAACTAACGGCGATACAGTGCGAGTCTCGAAGCGAACCTAAGCGAAAAGTTAATAAGTGCGTTATAGTGAAGTGATTTAGTACAGTGATTTCTTAAGTAAGTAAGCCTTGTTAATTAGTAATTTTGTAATAAAGTTTGCATTTTTAATAAGTGGTTAATTAGTGTATTTTCTATCACGTTACCTACCCCACGGACGTAACATTTGGTGTCAGAAGTGAAGATAGAAAATGCCGTTTACACCACGTGAGAACGAGCCGAAGGGAGTGCAGACGCGGAGCCAAGCTGCAGCAGGTGAGGACCCTGCGCCGGACGCTGGCTCATCAGACTCACCGGCCCCATGTAAGCAAGAGATGGACGTAAATGCCATCTTAGTTCTCTTAAAAGAGCAAGCTCGTCAACAACAAGAGCAAGCTCGTCAACAACAAGAGTATGCTCGTCAACAACAAGAACAGGCCCGAAAAATCGTAGAAGAGCTGTCGGCAAAACAGGAAGAGCAATCTCGAATTCTCCGGAAGGAGCTCAGGGAGGAGCAAGAAGAACAATCGAGAATGCTTCGAGATGTACATGAGACCGCGACTGAATGGAAGCGCGAGATGTGTGAGGTCCAGGAAAAACTGACGGACTTGGACATTAAATTCGAAGCTGGACTTCATGGTGTCAGAGAAACCATTGGGACAGTTAAGGCAAAAGTCGAGACTGTTAAGGAGGAAGTCGACACCTACAAGAACCGCCTTCAGAAGCTTGAAATAAAAGTGGCCAGCGGTACGAGTACCTGTGCAGCCGAGGTACCTATGTCGGGAGGTGGACGATTCAAGGTACCTCCCTTCGATGGTACATCGTCGTGGACAGCTTATAAGCTACAGTTCGAGTCCGTTTCTCAAGCTAACGGCTGGAGTAAGGAACAGGCCAGGACAGCCCTAACCCTAGCGCTACGTGACGAGGCGCTCACCATACTGGAAGCCCTAGGAGAAGAGAGAAGTTACGACCGGCTTCTAGAAGCGTTGGAGGCCCGTTACGGTGACAGACACCTGGAGCACGTCTACCGAGCTCAGTTAAAGGACAGGTCACAGGGGCGTAATGAGACCTTGCAGCAGTGGGCCCTAGAAATTGAGAAGTTGGTCAGAAAGGCGTACCAACGTACATCCGCCTCCTTTGTGGACACCACGCTGGTGCAGGCCTTCGTTGACGGAATACGCGATTTGGAGGTACGGGCTGCAGTGCGACTAGGGCACCATGGGTCCCTGAAGGATGCAGTGGCTCACGCCCTAGAGGTAGAAGCTGTGCGTCAGGATCCGTCAAGGCCTTATAGGGTACGTGAAGTGTCTGTTAGGGAGCCGACTGCTCCCCGTCGTGAGTTTGGGCCACGATGTTACCATTGTGGAGAACGTGGCCACATACAGACTAGTTGCCCGAAAAGGAGCAGGAGAGAACGGGATCTCACTCCAGTGGCAAGGGCACCAGGCGCTGTGGCATCCGGGCCGCAGCAGGGAAACGAGTAAAAGCCAGGACTAAGGGACGAGTGCTGGCTGGTGGTCGAAATGTCCCAGTTATGATCTCACAGGCTAATGACGGGAATAGTCTGGTCGTCAAAGGAGAAATTGGTGGAGTACCATTACACCTTACCATCGACACCGGAGCTTCTCGGACGGTGATCAGTTCTCGGCTTCTGAAGCACCAGACTGGAGATCATCTAGTCCGACCTACGCATCTCCAGCTGCAAACTGCTACCGGCCAGTACATTCCCATACAGGGGGAGCGAGAGGTGGCTTTAAAAATTGGTGATAAGAGCTACTGGCATAAAGTTATCGTCGCTAACATCATCGACGACTGCATCATTGGGCTGGATTTTATGAGAGCCCATGGCTGTAAAATTGACTTGAAGGTTGGAGTACTGAAATTTGGACCTGATGAGGTGCCTATGGAGGGTGGAGTAAATGGGAATGTTTACTGTGCTAGAAGAACTATCCTCCAACCAAGGGCGCAGGTTCTAGTTCCAGTGCGATTGCCGTACAACACGAGACACAGATGTCATCGTTGTGTTGTAGTGGAAAAGGTCAATGATGGTAAACCATGGATGACAGCCCGCACGGTGGTAACAACATCGCCTACAGCATTCGTGAGAATTCTTAACTTAAGTGACACTGAGTGCGTCCTAAGTAAAGGAGCTCTGGTCGGGTCATGTGAGGAAATCACTTGGATACGAAGCTGTCAAGGTCCAATGGAGAGCAAGAAACCTGGGGGTTCTGCGCCTCCAATGGACATTGAAAGGTTATTAGATGGCTCCAGAAACGATCTCACCAGGGAAGAGCTCGTTAAGGCACGTCAATTGTTGTTGCAATACAGCAATGTCTTCTCTGCGCACGACAGTGACATCGGAAGAACTGGAGTCGTACAGCATGAGATCGACACTGGTGAAGTCATGCCTATACGGCAGCGACCCCGGCGAGTTCCAGTAGCTCGGGAGAAGGAGGTAGAAGACATGATCGAGGAAATGAAGAAGGGTGGTGTTATCGAGGCTTCAACAAGCCCGTGGTGTTCCCCCGTAGTTTTGGTAAAGAAGAAGGACGGGACCATGAGATTTTGCGTCGATTACCGCCGGCTGAATGATGCTACTAAGAAAGACAGCTATCCATTGCCTCGAATCGACGACACCTTAGACACTTTGAATGGAATGAAATGGTTTTCTACATTGGACTTAAAAAGTGGCTATTGGCAAGTTGAAATCAAGGATAAAGATAAGGAGAAAACGGCTTTCTCAACTGGAAAGGGGCTCTGGCAGTTTAATGTTATGCCGTTTGGATTATGCAATGCACCAGCGACATTTGAAAGATTGATGGAACAAATACTAGCTGGACTGCTGGGAGATACTTGCTTGGTCTATTTGGATGACATTATCATCGTTGGTAGAGACTTCGATGATCACCTCAGCAAATTGGAGCAAGTATTGTCTAAGTTACGAGAGGCAAACCTTAAACTGAGTCCAAAGAAATGTTCACTTTTCAAACGAAAAGTCAATTACTTGGGACATGTGATTTCGAAGGATGGTATCCAGACAGATCCTGAGAAGATAAGTGCCGTGAAGGATTGGCCGATACCGAGGGACAAAACTGCAGTACGTGCCTTCTTAGGACTTTGCTCATACTACAGGCGGTTTGTGAAGAACTTCTCGGATATAGCAAAGCCATTGCACGAGCTGACGGAAGAAAAGCGACAGTTTGATTGGACCGATCGGTGTACGGCAAGTTTCAACGACCTCAAGCAAAGACTCTGCGAAACACCAATACTGGGGTATCCAGATCCAGCAGTAGATTTTATTGTTGACACGGACGCCAGTAATACTGGTATTGGAGGAGTCTTGTCACAGAAGAAGGGAGACAACGAAGTTGTAATCGCCTACTTTAGCAAGTCGTTGTCAAAGCCAGAACGAAATTACTGCGTCACTCGAAGGGAACTGCTGGCAGTTGTCAAGACGTTACAGCATTTCAGTAAATACCTGCTTGGGCGGAAGTTCCGTATCAGGACTGATCATGCTGCTCTGAAGTGGTTGTTGGAGTTTAAAAATCCCGAGGGCCAGGTGGCACGCTGGATTGAACAACTGCAGGAGTATGACTTCGTCATCGAACACCGTAGTGGGAAATCACATGGAAACGCAGACGCCCTTTCTCGAAGACCTTGTCCGGACGACTGTAAGCATTGTCTTAAACAAGAGGGCAAGGAGTGTTTGAGGATGCTGAGAACTGACACAGTCAGTGAAGAGTGGAGTGATGAAGTAATGCGGCTAGCTCAGCAAGAGGATCCTGACGTGAAGCCCATTTTTGACTGGATTAATGAAGGAGTACCCAAACCAAGGTGGTGTGAAGTAGCTCCAATGAGTACGGTAACGAAAAGCTACTGGGCACAGTGGGACAGCTTGGTTATGCATAATGGCGTACTATGCAGGAAATGGGAATCGGCGAATGGGAAGGATGCTCATCTGCAAGTGGTCGTTCCAAGGAAAAGAGTGAAAGATGTTTTGGAAAGTTTCCACGACGGTACTTCTGGTGGACACCTTGGAGTGAAAAGGACCTTAATGAAAATCCGACAACGATTTTATTGGATCCACTGTCGTGAGGATGTCGAAAACTGGTGCAGGAAGTGCGTTAACTGTTCAGCAGTTAAAGGACCGCACACCCGTAGTAGAGGAGCGCTCAAACTGTACAATGTTGGAGCACCTTGGGAAAGAATTGCGCTAGACGTCGCAGGCCCGTTCCCGACATCTGACTCCGGAAACAAGTACATTCTTGTCGTGATGGATTACTTCACCAAATGGCCTGAAGCGTTTGCCATCCCTAACCAGGAAGCAGTCACTATAGCGGACAAGTTGGTGAATGAAGTTTGCTGTCGATTTGGAGTACCCCTGGAAATTCACAGTGATCAAGGCAGAAACTTTGAATCTGCGGTCTTTCAAGAGACTTGTCGGATCATGGGGATGCATAAGACGAGGACTACGGCATATCACCCACAATCGGATGGAATGGTGGAAAGATTCAATCAGACTCTGGAAAGACATCTTGCCAAGGTTGTTGAGAGTCACCAAAAGGATTGGGACCGGCATATTCCTCTCTTTTTGATGTCATATAGGTCAGCAACCCATGAAAGTACGGCAGTTACTCCAGCGTATGCTAATTTCGGAAGAGAGCTTCGTTTACCAGCAGATCTTCTAACTGGACGTCCTCCTGATACTCCGAGGTCCATCACCGAGTATGTGAGTGATTTAAGGGATCGGATTGATGACGTTCACAGTCTTGTTCGTGAACACGGGCTTCAAGCTAGCACGAGAATGAAGACCCGATACGACAGGAAGGCTAACCAAATTGGGTTCGAGGAAGGATCGTGGGTGTGGCTACATAACCCGATGCGAAAGAAAGGAAAATCCCCAAAACTGTCCCCAAACTGGGAAGGGCCATATAGGGTAGTCACAAAGATCAACGACGTCACGTATCGGATACAGCGAAACCCTCGTAGTCCATCGAAGATTGTTCACGTTGACCGACTGGCGAGGTACCACGGAAATAATGATGCTCGGGACGAGCATGTCTTAGGAGGGGGTAGTGTTGCGCCGGTGGTATAGGTCAAAACTTTAAACGTGATTTTCCGTGCTTTAGAAGCGTTTTCAGCAGGCTGAAAAGTGATTTCAGGCCGTTTCAGAGGTGGCTCTTTCACATACTAGAAGATTGAAAATTCACCCTAGTTGCCGTTGTTTTCAGGCGCCTGAAACATGTTTTCAGTCCGTTTCAGGGCACCCTCTATCAGATGGCGCAATAACCTGAAAACCCGTTTTCAGGCGTTTTCAGGACCCCTTATGGGCCTTTGAAGTACACTTCAGTATATGGCGAAATTTCACGAAGGAGTGAAAGAGATAGCACTATTAGAGAGAGACAGCTATATTGAGAAGGTTCGAGAAGTGTGTGAAAGAGACAGAACTAGAAAGGGATAGCAATAGTCGGAAATGTTCCAGCCGAATCGAACATCGAACAATCTAGATTGCCTAGAACACTCGCGATGCGTCATTGACCGAGGGGTCACCGAACGCCCTTGGACTTTGGACCGGACATTCAAGATTGGATTTCTCCGGAACATTCGAGAGCAAGGGTCTCCGGATATATAAGCCGCGCGTCACCGACGCCACAGTCAGTTTTGAACTAACGGCGATACAGTGCGAGTCTCGAAGCGAACCTAAGCGAAAAGTTAATAAGTGCGTTATAGTGAAGTGATTTAGTACAGTGATTTCTTAAGTAAGTAAGCCTTGTTAATTAGTAATTTTGTAATAAAGTTTGCATTTTTAATAAGTGGTTAATTAGTGTATTTTCTATCACGTTACCTACCCCACGGACGTAACAATAATAAACATTTTGCACCGTCTTTACTACCTACAAATCAATTATTACAAGTACTACTTCTCGTCGTACTTCTCGTCTGGCATTTACTTGATTGCCTTAATATTTTTTCCTAAAATAAAACACTTTTCAACGTTCAGTTAAACTTGTCAACGTCAAGTGTCTGCCTCGGATATTTGCTTGGTAATTTATGTAATGGAAAGGATTAGATCATACATTACTCGAAAAAGGCAATTTAGGTCTCCATGCCATTAATTGGAACGTTTGTCGGTTAAAAGTAACGTGTTGGATCAGCCTCCCCCTGATTTTATGAGCAATGTGCCATGCTCAATGCTTCCTAACTCCTATTTGTACAAAATGAAAACAATCGTAGTTTCGTCGTCTTGTCAACTTGTCTGTGTAGGTAACCGTAACCCGTTTAAGCGGTGACTCTCACATTTTCTCTGACAATGTATAATTTACTTTGATAATTACAGAGATGCCTCCCTATATTGAGTGGGTGCAAATTGGAAATGACTACGTGTGGCAACAGTGGCCCAATTCTCGGGTCGTTCCGCATTTGCAGCATGGGATTCTATTGGATTACATTTTCTTTTGAAATGTCTACTAGGCTCTCAAATTACAAACTTTTTCCTCCTTTACATTTGGCCAGACGAAACGGAGTATATCCACTCGGTCTGCAGTTTGCGAGCATGTCATCGACAAACCAAGCCACTCAATGAAGTTTGATGATGCTTAATTGAAATCAAGATTCCCTAAAAATAAAATAAAATAATGTAATTCTGCAAGTAGGGCTCAAGGGCTCTTTTACAATTCTGATTCTATTCTTTTTTCTTCCTTTGGCGCTTCGGGTAACCTTCTGGTGAGAAGAAGCGCGGGAAGAAACTGACCAGTTTCTCTTTTCAAACATATTACAAGTGTTACAACAATATGACGTTAATACATTACATTAAACTTAAAACTACATTTATACATAGATATGTAAAGCGTCTCTAGGCGACAAAACCAGACAAATAAAAATACCTAATAGAAAATAAATTGATAGTAAATTAATGGAGATGTAAAGAGTCCCCGTTGTTAAAATATTATGTTTTGGAGGTGTAAAGGATCTCCAAACGTCAAAATACAAAAAGAATAAGAATGTTTACTAAATATCTTACAAAAATGTTAAAATTCTAATTTCAATAGAGAAGATGGTTTGTCTCTACCATCTGCCTGGGATCTCGTATTACATCTCATCAAGGGACGGGCAAGACACAGCACTGGAAGACCTTAACAATGAACGGTGTTTGTTTTTTCCATTAATAGCATGGTAGTAGTCTTTTGTTTAAAATTATGATATTTTTGCATAAGGCAAGTGCCGCTAATTTCTAAGGATAGGCGTCTTTACACATTAGGCCCATCTGGCAATTTTTTTTTTCTGTATTTTTTAAAGTGGGTAGGTTTGCACAACGGTAATTTTGACAGGGAAAATTTATGATTTTCTCAGTCTACCCGCGACCACGAACGATCCCCGTTCAATAGACAATAACGTCGTCTCTTTTATCAAAAAATCATAATTTCAATCAAATCAAAGTACAAAAAAACTCAAACAAGAAATCTCATAGTAAACTAAAATTCTTCTTAAATTAAAATTTTATTTGGAATAACTTGATTTCATATAAATTATTGAAAATATTGCCGCCCTCGCACATTGTATTGACATTGTTACATAATTTTCTTAAAAACGGTTTATTTGATGTCCTGTCATTACTGTACAGAAGTCCATTAAAAACATACTTTTTTGTTGTATTTGCCAAACATGAACGAAGAGATTCCCCATTTGATTTATCCCTAACCACCGCATCCCACTCGTTTACACCGAAACAGTACTGATAACATCTCCCTAACTGAATTTACATAAAAAGATTTTATTTTACCAAATGGCCCTCGAAAAAACGTTACGGACGGACGTTCAGCCGATATGAACGCATTAGTAGATGCGAAAGAGTCATTTTTCACAGAGATATTGGTTACATTTGGGGTAATACTGACCTTCCATCCCATAGGGTTGGGTGCCAGTGTGCGTGCAAAAATTGTTTGTGCTGAGAGTCAATTATGATAGATAACCGAAATTTCAGTAACGGATTTTGTAAACACCCTTAACCACCTACGAGCCGTCTCTGAGACCTCTTCAAATGTAAAATTTATAATATATGAACGTGTACGTATCATACCACCGTCCGAGTCCATGTACCGTTTCTTTGTATCCATTCGAGCCTCGTAAAGAGCAAGAGGTGGGGATGGGTATTTGATTGGATCTGGTAGTTGTAAAGCCGCGGTCAGCGGTCTCTGAGACCGGTGGTAGGTGGTTACGTGATTTTCAGTTTTTTTTTTATACCAAAATATTCCTGGAGTTGATTTTATTTCCAAAGTTAAACCTGTAGAAGTAACGCAACTCAACACAATATTAAATTGTATGCCAGATATTATTTTATGCAAAACTTTCAGACATCAATTGTGTGCATTCACTACCGTAAGTACCGTATATGGAGGTCTACAATTTTGCATAAATATTATCCGTTCTGTTCAGTAATTGTATTTAGTTAGCTTTTTTGATTATTGAATTATTAGAAAAAATGAACATAGTATTTATATTATTGTTTTTGGCCTCGTGGGTTCTGTTACCTTAAAATAATATTTTCTTTACTAAATTGCTGAGGTTGATGAATAAATCAGGCTTAAATTATATAAATTTAATTTATGCCACACCTAGCCCTAAAGTGACTTTTTCCGCACGCTGCGCGTACGGAAAAAATAAAATGATGTACACAACACGGGAGGTAATAAAGAAAGCCCTCGATCGCATATTTACGTCCCTCGCTTGCAGCTCGGGCCGCAAACTTCTGCGATCTCGGCCTTTCTTTGTATTACCACCCTAGTTATGTAATGTACTATTATTTTGTATTATTTTTTCGCTTCAGAAATATTTTAAAATATTTTTTCTACTCCTGTACTGTTATCTGTCTTTTACTTGGTCACGAACACTAATATAAGAACGTACATAATATGAGTTCAGAGAAGTCTATACTCTATTCCCCATAACAGCACTAGTGTCGTTATAGTCACTTTACGTTATTGCTAGCATCCACAGACTTCTAAATCTAGGTTAAACTTAGGTCAAGGATTAAGCGCTCAATTCTAACTTCACGATAAAAATTCACAACTACCAACTTAACAAACAATTAAATTCCTACGATTCATAAGAAAAACAAAACTTTCCGAATTAAATTAATTGATGCCAACATAAAAAAAAGTATTTAAATTATCGTCACATCGTGTCACCAGCCATATCAAAAAAAAGTTTACCATAGACACAACTGTCATGCCGGCCGTACACACTCGGAGAGACCGGACGAGACACGCGTGACGTCCATGTATTTTATATTTTAACCTAGTCGTAGAAAAAGTATTGTATGCAACGTTGTATAATTAAGTCAAAAAACGCTCATTGCGTCTCTATTTGCGATACTCGCCGCGTTCGCGGCTCGTATCGCAACTCACGCAATTCGCATTTTTTGAACCTTCTTATACAACTGTTGCATAAAAAACTATAAATCCGAACTTATTTTAAAATAACTCTCAAATACATGGTACTTCTTTTATAAGGGCGATATCAAGTTGGGGTCTCCTAGACCGCAGGTATGTGACAAAAATAGGACGTAGGTAGTTAAGGGTTAATTCCAGAATCTAAAGAAAGGCGAAAAAAAAACGAAATTTTATCATCCACCGAAGAAAACAAAGGATTAAATGTGTAGGTATCATGCGGTGTAAAAGCAATACCTACGATATAATTTTATTGGATACAATTTTACTATCTAGGAAGATGTAAAAGAAGTGCGTACATTGCATTGCTTCTTAGAGAATATCAATTGCTCTTTATTTCTTAGACAGTAATGATAAAAATGTGCAGCTCAAAAAAGTTTATCAGATCTTTCTTTGTTGTACAAACGATAGATCAAACACATGACAGGGGGAGCCAGCGTTTCTCAAAAGAATAAAGTGCTTCTAAATATTCTATGATTTTATCGTTGGGTCTTCAACAATACGGATCACTCATGGTACAAGCAACCAGGTATGTTCTTCCCGAAATCATTCATGCTGACGTCACATTAATGTTGGCATTGTTTAAAATTTCCATCATTTAAGAAAATGTATCACCCATTATCAATTTTAAAATATATTACCGGCCCGCGAAATCATTTGCGATTACGTGTTATTTTATTTGTTTATTCGGGTGGAAAAAACTGTCGAATGTTACTAGCTCAACATTCCTATTCTTTAGAAGCAAATGAGTGAAGAAACGCATTTTACTCGGATAATTTATTTTTACAAAATGGCAACATCAAGCTTTTGACGTCAGCATGTCCGACGTTATCACTGTCAGTCTCGGGAAGAACATACCTGGTTGTCTTGTACCATGAAATCATTGTAACATTTAAGTTCATTTATTTTACTTAGTCGCATCTCTAATTTTAACTGAACCGTTGACACTGGAGCCACTCCCTCATAAGTATGTACCCGCCTACAGTTCCTTTTTATCAAATAACCCCGCATCCATATTTATTTCAATCTATCCCTAAAAGACGAGCGAGCGATGTGAGTTTAAATGTTATTTGGGATTTGGTTTGTTTTGGTACTGAAATGACATTTTAATACGTTTTCTTTTACGTCAGGGAAGTTAGAATAGGTGCCGATTGAAATATCGACCACGTGCCTGCGATTTATTTTCTGTATCTATCTGGTTGTACTTTTTACTAACTGTAAAAGTGCGTCAAATTAGAAAGCAAATGGACTCATGGTTAAAAATAAATTTAAACAGCGTATAGAATTTTTGAGTATTTGCAAATAATCTGCTTCGTTGGTATCACTCTTCACAGAGTGATCGTGGTCGTCATTTCGGGTGTTGCAAATAATGGGGCATGTTATGAAATGTTTCTTGTTATGCGGAGTTTGAAAGTTTGAAGAAAATATATTATTTTCCGAATCGCTGGTAGATTCTGGCATAGAAAGTGCCTCGCATTGTTTTTTTTACGTTTTGGTTTCAGGCTTGGCTAATGTTTGCGTTCAACGATTCACTGTTTAAAAAAACCGGTCAAGAGCATGTCGGGCCACGCTAAGTGTAGGGTTCTGAAGTTGCCCGTCCTTTACAAAAGGGGGATTTAAAAAAGGGGTTTTTGTGATGTATTTTACATTATATTATATTTTAATTTAGGAGGGAATCATAATTGCATTGTAATATTTCTTTATTATGACATAAGTGAAATTGTCATTGTTGGAAACACGGAGGGTAAACGAGCCCGGGGTCGGTCTCCAACCAGTGATCAAGTGAAAGGCCCATCCTCAACCAAGTTTTGCTCGGTCGTCAGAGACGCGATGAACAGGCACCGATGGAGGCAGATCATAAAAACTAAGTGTAGACCATCCACATCCACCGATGACCACGATCCTAAGTCATGAGGGAGTGACCAGAGAGAGAGAGAGAGAAGTAAAATTGTACTGTCGACAGTGATATTATGTATTACTGACGCAAGTTTTCACATGCCTGTCTAGGCCGAATATATTATACCAAATATTCTTGTGAATAAACGATCATTAATTCATTCAATTGCTTTTTGCCAAATTTCAAGATTCTAGGTCAAGAGGAAGTATCTTAGAGGTTGTGACTCCTTTGCTAGTGTCAAAATAGAAATGCGCCGTAAACCGAGCATAAACGGCCATAATACCTATCTTTTGGTGGCGTTGAATTTATTAGTATTAGTATTTAATATTATTTCAGCTTGATTCCATTCCCGAGAAAAAGGGTCTTTAGAGACGGACATACGGACAAAGTGATACTATAAGAACTCCGTTTTTTTCTTTAGAGGTACGGAACCTTAAAAAGGATCTAAACACCTTTCAAGCAAAATAAAATTCTTTTTATCCATTGAATCTGCCGTGCTTCACGAAACTCGAGTAATCTCTTTAATAGCCCGCTTTGTTTTTTTTTCGTTTATTTGCCGATTTACACAGAACAAGTGTAAAATGGTGCACTTACAGGGCAAGGTTCAAAAGCATAGCATTACAAAATGAATGTAAAAAATAGTGCACAACATCATAGTTAACTTGATATTTAAATAACCGGCCAAGAGCATGGCAGACCACGATCAGTGTATGATTTTGAGTCCGTAACCGTTACTTCAAATTGATACACTACAGACAAATTAAATAAAATTAAAAACTAAAACCCGACTATGAAAATGACTAAAACAAGATTCTTGCTTCTTTTCCACCGGGCTTATAAAAATTGCTACTTCTCTTATTTAGAGAATATTTAGAGTATGTTGAGAATCTTGTTTTATTCCTTTTTGTATTCGGGATTCAGTTTTCAACTTTAACTTATTTATTTTCGTTTTTTTCATAATTATTATTCTGTTAATGCCTTATGCGCCTTTTGTTTATGAGACCAAAGGCCGAACTCTTTCTTAAGCGCCTTCCTTAAGCGCCTAGTATTACTTTCAAGAACTACAACGGCAAAAATTAGACTGCTACATGGTATGCTTGCATGAGATGTTTCATGCCTTTTACGCCATTTTAAATAACTGCGAGATATAGGGTGCTTGCGAAGGAGCTCAGCTTTTGGCCTTGCAGCCTGAGATTCACTATTTGGGTGCGCATTAATTAGATTGATATACGGTTTGCGTGTGATGACCAGAGACTCTTCGTGCCTTTGGCCCCACGAGGCCGGGGCCTTCGGCCGGCTACTGGCGATCAATGTCAGTTAAGGAACGGTTCTGAGAATTTTCATACAAATTTCAGTAATCGATTTCTTCGGCCGTGTCGACTTTCTGTGTTTGAAATCTAATTATTGATTTATTGCGATAGTGCGGATTCTGTTCCCATTTTATCTGTTTTTCTGATCTTATAAATTGTAATTCATTCCCAATAAAATGCGGGAAAAACATTTCAATCACCATGTTTTACATGATAATAAGTACTTTTCAGTATTTTTAACAAAGAAATATCACTGAGAGAAATTATTCAGATATACATATTATAAATATTATCTGATATTAACGGATGTCTAATATGACCTTGAACTGACAAAAAAATTGCTAACAAGTCTATTAAAACTGTTTTACTCCGGTGCTAGCTAGTTTAGACGGCAAGGCAAGACGAGACGAGACGAGGATTGAATTGAAATTTGTATGAAGTTTTCAATCCTCTCCTCGCGCATCGCGCATCTTGATATAAATTTCAATTTAATCCTCGTCTCGTCTCGTGTCGCCCTGCCCATGGAAAACCACCTTAAGAGGTGATTCGGGTGGCTACATTCTTCTCTTCTTTCCGCGAATGAAAAACAGGTTAAGAATCGAGTATAACAACGTCCATTTGGTTGTAATATAATTATTATAATTCATATTTATCACATCATAGTCTGATACGTTTCGGTTTAGCAATAACCGGGAACCCGAAATTACCCATATTAAATAATAATAATAATCGATGTTGGGAGTTCTAAATTCCTAATACTGACTGTACCTTACAGTAATACCAAAAGACGTGAGAATTATGATCTTTATGTTTATTCGGAAAGCTATAACTTTTATTACATTTTTATTCGAGTTGATACATTATTTATTATCATGACCTAGATTTTATGCGCGTATTTACTGTCAAGGGATGCGATAAACTGCGCTGCATTTCGATCGTTAAGTGTTTTCGCCAAGAATTCAAATCCGAATTTACCACATTGAATCACGATAAAAAAAACCAGTCAAGTGCGAGTCGAACTCGCACACCGAGGGTTCCGTACAAACTCATAAGTAGATACATAGATAGTTCAAGAAAAACTGTATGGCGATTAGTTTAGTAGGAGCAAATAAGTATGTGTTACGATTTTTGCAAATTTCTAAAAAACGGTGCCACTTAGGAAAACCGTTATATTTTTCCTGTAATATTTAGGATTACATTAATAATTGATAATTATAACAGATTTTTCTGTTCAGTAACTTCGAAGATAATAGGGGGAATGGTATTTTTTTTAACGTTTTTCATCATAAATCAAAAACTTCTTATTTAAGAAAAAGAACAAAAACAGTGTTTTAATCTACAAATCAAGCCCTTTCATTTGATACCCCACTCAATATAATAGCCCCACTTTCGATTTTCAAAGTCCCATTTCGGTCTCCTTTAAAAAACCGGTCAAGTGCGAGTCGGACTCGCACACCGAGGGTTCCGTACAAACTCATAAGTAGATACGCGAATAGTTCAAGAAAAAGCTTGGTAAAAGAATTATAATAATTATTTACAATTATTCAACTTTGCAAACGTGACACAGTATTTAAATGTCAGAATTTATTTATAATTTCTAAAAAAATATTAAAGTTAGGTAGACTGTTCTATTTTTCTTGTAATATTCTGGTTGATATTGATAATTAGTAATTAAGACATTTTTCTGATCAGTAACTTCGGAGATAATAGGGGGGAATGGTACGTTTGCACTTATAAATCAAAAACTACTTATTTAAGAAAAAAAAAATGGTGTTTTAATCTACAAATTAAGTTCTTTCATTTGATACCCCACTCAATATAATAGCCCTACTTTCAATTTTCAAAGTCTCATTACGGAGCCTTTTAAAAAAAAAGTAAAAAAGGTACAAGATATTTTTTATGTCCAATAAGCTCGGGTTAGCTATTTTTAACACTATTCCAAATTTCAAATCGATAGCAGCAGCAGTTCCTGAGATATCTGGCTGTGACAGACGGACAGACAGACAGACAGAGTCGCACCATAAGGGTTCCTTTTTTACCATTTTGGTACGGAACCCTAAAAAAAGTAAAAAAGGTATAAGATTTTTTTACTGTCCAATAGGCTCGCGTCAGCGATTTTCATTCAACACTATTCCAAATTTCAAGTCGATAGCATCAGTAGATCCTGAGATATCTTGCTGTGACAGACGGACAGACATACATACAGACAGACGGAGTCGCACCATAAGGGTTCCTTTTTTACCATTTTGTTACGGAACCCTAAAATGGGCAATTTTAGAGACTCATTGTCAGTTCTTCATATAAAACGAAAAGAGGTTAATAAATAAAGTCATAAATTGACTGTCAAGAAAATGTAATATTGCCCCAACCCAACTTAATTTTAAATAAACAGTTGCAAAACCTTAATTTATTTAATTCTATTTAATTATTTGCATTTTGACATACTGAATACATACCTACATATTTGTTATGTTATACCTATACTGTAGCTAGTTGTAATTACTGTTAGCATTTAATAGTCTATTCTTCGACGTGAAACATATGTTTCCCATTTTCAACCGACTTTCAAAAGAAGGACGGTTCTCAATTATAATTGTGTTGCATTGTTTTGAACGTACGGAAACGGAACCCTCTCCATGCGAGTCTAACTCGCACTTTTCCGGTTTTTTTACACAAAAGGAGATCACAGGTCACTGTCGGCGTCCCATTGTATGGGGCGTTTTGAACGCTCGGTCCGGTCGGCTACTTTTGATTGCAATTGGTGCCTATTAGGTATAGTAATCCAAGTTATGAGTCTATATTTGTTCCTCACAAATAGTAGAATCAATTAATGATCGCGGTGAAATGCGTCTAGGGTAAAATACTAGGTACTCGGAAAATAATAATACTAATGTAAAAAACCACGCGCAAATTGCACCAGGTAAAATATTCTATAGAGATTCTACTGAGATAAAGTGCGACTAGGTGAAAGGCTACAAGAAACTTTTGCTTTTGTGGTAAAACACTAAGAAACGGTTAATTTATAGAGCTTGGCCGGAATTACATAATAACCAAAAATGGCATTTCAAAGGGGCCGAATCTTCTGAATATTCGTCAACATATGTACAGGAGAATTGATAATTTTCAAGAATGACCCAGTATCGAAGCCATGCATGGCTTTATTCACCATATAAAAATATAACCGTTTTACGGGTAAACATAAACAAAAAACATAATTCCCATTTATCCTCCTTCGTCTATAAAATCTTATTAGAAAATAACAGTTTGTGTTTTATTTCCATTTCAGGAAATCATGTCGTAAACTAGCACTTTGTAAAATATTCTTTTCTCGATATTCTTTATTTGTTATTTTGCTGTTTTATGTAGAATGAATAATGGTATAGAAGATTTTTTTGAAGCGCGAAATGCGAATAACGCGCTACTAGAGATACCTACTGTTTTTTAGGGTTCCGTAGCCAATATGGCAAAAACGGAACCCTTATAGTTTCGTCATGTCCGTCCGTATGTCACAGGTATTTTACTCAATAAATACCTAACGTATATATATTAATGAAAGGCCATGCCATATTAAATCACTGAAAAAAATATTAAATAAAATTGGTCTTTACGTGCGCTTAATTTTATTTTTACTTATAAATACTCGTAATAATGGCCTAGGTAGTTCACACTCGTATTATTTACGAGAAAAAAAGTTTCGTAATTAGTACGAGTGTATTAGTTATTACATTTACCTTTTTATTATATAAAATGCCTTCAACTTACAAGCACCTTCGCCGCGAATATGGTTATTTATGTACCTAATTAGGTAATCCCTTAGCACAAAGGTTCCATCATCGGTTATGATATACCTCTAATCCTCATTAGGGAATTACGCACAATAACCCTATAAGTATATTAAGGATTTTCGTGTCTAATGTATTAACTCGTTAAAGCTATAGCTTGGCAACTTCATTGATGACACTCCCATGTGTGCTTTTTGTTATGTGCAGCCGTAACTACTTACACAAGTTACCGCCAACACGAACGGGGGCCTCCGGAGGCTGCCTCCGTCGGTCGCCGTTCATGTTAGCGGTAACTTGTGTAAGTAGTTACGGCTGCACATAACAAAAAGCACACATGGGAGTATCAACAACGAAGTTGCCAAGCTATACTACGATACGAACTAGCAATTAAAAAGATTATGAAACTAATATGTCATCATGTTGTAACATTCTAGGTTCAAATCGGATACCGGAACGAAGCTCTAATAATTTCCTTGCAATACGGAGAACACTTGCTGATTTTACTGTAATATTTTTGGATATCTGAGGAGATAACAATTGGCTCCTCTTATCCACCATTTTTATTTGGCAAACGATGTAACAAACACCTTGTATTACAAATAATAAAAGTAAAAGTAAACATGTGTAGCAAAAGTCAAATTTCCTTTTATTACATCACGCTGACACGTAGATCCAAACATAATGCTACTCGCGATAATACAGTGTGTCAAAGTTTCCAACTCGACATAAAGAGAATTTGACGCCTGAATGGAGGAGATTTGGATAAAAGGCGCCAAACACCGCCCTTCGTGCTGCCTGAATATTTTTAAAAATGAACTTATAGCGGATAAACAAGGCTTTTACGTTGCCCCTTGTCATGAGTGGCATTTACCGCCAAGAAAAAGTTTCAGTTCCTAGCCAAGGGATGATTTAAAAATATGAACACACATTAAGCGGTAATAAAGAAATTCAAAATAGCACACTTATGGCATTGACCTACAGCTCGAGCCGCATATCCTGCGATGTAGGACATTCTACTCTAGTTGTGTAATCCTCAACTTACAGCAGCTATCCCCAAGCGATTGAGCTGAAATTTGCCGTTTAGTTTGGATGAGCGTGCAATGTTACGGCGTCATTGAGCTGATCTGATGATGGAACTGGAAAGTGGCATTAAACTTACATAAGATTGAGTTTAACATGTAGTTTGCGATACAAGAAAAGGAACCGACAGCAAAGCTTGACTCAAGTATTTAAAAAACTGACAGATACTAGTAGGTAATATTCGTGTTCTTTATGAAATATCATATCGTTACATCGTTCATCAATAAACAAGTGTTGTTGATAATTTGACGTTCGTCTCCTCGTAAATCTTTTTTCTTTGCACCAATTTGTAAAATATTGCAGTAAATTAATAACTTTTAGATATATAAGATTTTAAGATGTAAAGTAATATTTTCAGGCATACGATTCAAATCGTACGCACTTTTATCCACAAAATGTTGGAATGATACGTATGCGTACATTTTATTTCCGCAACTGTGTGGTGACCTTGATTGTTGTACGATAAACACATAAATGATTCCGTGACGTTACGTGTATCGTACGAAAATGAAAATAATCTTTATTGCTCTCAGAATTAAAATAGTACACTACACAACTAGGGTGGTAAAACCAAGAACGACCGAGGTCGCAGATGTTTGCGGCCCGAGCTGCAAGCGAGGGACGTAAATATGCAATCGAGGGCTTTCTTTATTACCTCCCGTGTTGTGTATAGGGAATGCAGCCACAACCGAAAACCGAGTATCGGTTTTTCCACGGTTAAACTCGAATTCGAATCGAATACTCGGTTAATAACCGAGTTTTTTTTACAGTAAGCAAAGTACTGAATAATGATAGGTTAACGTGGTTTTTATGATTTTTCATCACACTTGCTCGAAAATGGTCTTGTTACGCGTAGGATTTGCGGGCCGTAAATGACCTATTACGCCCTAGGGCGTAATTTTTTTATTTTTATTATTTGAATACGTTTCAGTATTTTGAAAATCACACTGAAATACACTATTTAAACATTTAATTAATGTTACAGAAATATGTGTTTACATGTAGGTACTTATTTGCAATAACAGTTCTCTTTAAACAAATATTACAGTGATTAAAATTAAAAAAGTAAGTTGGCGTTTCCTTTGAACATGACAAATAAGAGTAAAACAGAACCAGCGTAGTGAAATTTAAAAAATTACGCCCTAGGGCGTAATAGGTCATTTACGGCCCGCAGAACCTGCGTGTAACAACACCATTTTCGAGCAAGTGCGATGAATAATAACATCGAGTTACCCGATTACCTGACATACCTGACATGGATTAGGGTGGGTAAAGGGATGAGCTGTATTGGCGAGATATGAGTTATCTCGCGGTCTGTTTTGGTTTTGTGACCTTTTCTAGATAAAGACATACTCATTAAATGACTTATTTAGTATTAACATTAATAGTACATTGTGTATCTAGGGCGGTAAGTACGGAATTACAAACGAGTGTTATAAGCCCGAGGTGAAGCCGAGGCCTTTAATAACACTAGTTTTTAATTCCTTTACCGCCCGTGGCGCACACAATATTTTTCATCACACTTGCTCGAAAATAGTGTCATTACACGAAGGTTCTGCGGGCCGTAAATGACCTATTACGCCCTAGGGCGTAATGGTTTTTTTTAATTTGAAACGCTGGTTCTGTTTTACTCTTATTTGTCATGTTCAAAGGAAACGCCAACTTACTTTTTTAACTTTTATCACTGAAATATTTATTTATAGATTAATTATTAATTAAATGTTTAAATAGTGCATTTCAGTATTTTGCAAATATAAAATCAACTAAAATGGCCGTTTTAGGTCTTTACCGCTATGGTTTCCGAACGTGACTTGACATTCGCATTGTCTATGGACATATGTCACTAATGTCACTTTCTATTTTAATATTTTCTTGTCCTACTGGGACGATTAGTAAGGTTATATTATTAAGATTTCCTCACAAGTGTGATGAAAAACATTGTGTGTGCCACCGGCGGTAAAGGAATTACAAACTCGTGTTATTAAAGCCCTCGGTTTCACCTCGGCCTTATCACAAACACGCGTTTGTTATTCCTTACTTACCGCCCTAGATACACAATGTACTATTTCATCACACTTGTGAGGAAATCTTAATAAAACAACTTTACTAATCGACCCAGTAGGACAAGAAAATATTAAAAGAGAAAGTGACATTACTGACATATGTCCATAGACAATGCGAATGTCAAGTCACGTTCGGAACGGCCATTTTAGTTGATTTTATATTTGCAAAATACTGAAATACACTATTTAAACATTTAATTCATGTTACCGAAATAAGTTGCGTTTATTTTGAAGATGACAAATAAGAGTAAAACAGAAACAACGTATCCAAATTAAAAAAAACAAGGGCGTAATATGTCATTTACGGCCCGCAAAACCTACGTGTAACAACACCATTTTCGAGCAAGTGTGATGAAAAATATATTAATATAATTTCTTTAAGATCTTACACTAGAAAACTCGGTTTTTAACCGAGTAAAAATCGAGTTTCAAATCGGTTAAAACCGGACGGTTAAAACCGATACTCGGTTTTTTCACTATTCGGTTGCATTCCCTAGTTGTGTACAAAATTTTATGTCTACACTTGGTCAGAAAGCGGCTTTTTCCGTACGCGTAGCGTGCGGTAAAAGCCACTTCATGGCCAGGTGTAGGTGTAGCATAAATAATAACAAAGTATCCAAACATGCAGGTATCATTTAAAAATAAATACACCCTTTTTTCTCGTAGCACTAGTCTTTGCATTAGGAATAGAAGGTATTGGATAAATGCGCGACTGCAGTGCCTCCTAAGCATTCGTAACTAGAGCGGACTGACGACCGTGAAGAAATAAGTAATTTAGCCAATGACAGTCTACAGTCCTCGTACGTTACATTTTCTTACCACTGATGTGCATGCATGCAATCTCATATATTAATCACAGAGAAGGGAGTTTTCCCTTCAGAAAATCAAATTTTCAAAATTTGCTGTTGTTCGGAGGCCAGAACCTCTTTGGCGGAAGTTGGGCGCCGTTTGCGAGAGAGAGGTCATGACGCCCGTTCCGGGTCATTCCTGGTGCAAAGGTTGTCAGTCGCGGTTCAACGCGGTAATGCGGCGAGCGTGATGGGCACCTTTGCTCCCGGAGTGACGCGGGGCGGGCTATTTGACTAAATTACTTATTTAGTATGTGCCTAGTTGTTACTAAGTGACATATTTTTAGAAATCAAATAAAAGTAAATATTATATATGTTATTCATAAATCAATTTAAGTCGAGACGTTTGATTTTTTCGAAACTTCTACTCGAGTACGTTTAAAAAAAAGTTAAGGGGTAAAAGATTTTGCACAAACTATTAGGATCTGGACCAGGATGGATCAGGAGGCCCCGCTTTTCCACAACAGAATATGGGACAAATCAATTTACTGAGCGACGCTAGAAGGGCTTGATTTTTCGATCGACATGTGAATGCATCTGCCAATTAACTGTGGTGTTGTTTCCATTTTTACCACGTTTATTTTTCAACTTCACAACTCGTTTTCGACTATGGATTGGGCCGACCGTCATTTTAGACGTTAATAATTCAACGTCAGAAGCAACTCGCATCGATATTTCGCCGATTTGCCTTCGTGACAGTTGGGACTTCTGCGTCCGCGTTACCCTCTGTTTTTCTCTTCTTTGTCTTTGTTGTAAAAAAAATGGCTTAAACGATCTTTCGCAGGTTTTGCAGTAAAATAAAACTTTCGCAATAAACGGTTAATTACCCGAATACTGACGATTGTAAGTGGGCGAATAAATTAATAAGGAAACCTTGTAGCTCCCTGAAAATTAATCCAAGAGCTTCCCGAGCTTGTAGGTCGAGTCAGGTTCAAAAAAGAAAACAAAACTTGTTTCATGTGTAGGTGCCTAACTTGTCTATTACTAAACGTCCGCGTTCGCAAAACGAAAAAATAATATGTATTTGTATCTCGTTTAACAACACAACATACGCCATTCAATTTAAATATAAGTAGCTTAAAGGGTCTAGCCGCAATCCTATAGTGAAACTGCCCCTGGCTGAAATGTGTAGGTTTCTTAGGAGCTTTTATTTGTCTTATTATAAGATATCATTTTACCAGATTTCAAGCCTGGAATCCTCTTGGTTTGGACAAAAATAAAAAATAGTTTTTATTTATTTTTAGCTAAACCAATAGTTAGATTTCTTTGAAATTTGGATGTCACATGTACCTAATAATAACTCATTTTCAAAAACAAATCCAAGGTTCTAACTTATTTATAAAGCCTTAAAAATTGATATTCTAATTTTTAAGATTTTTTAAAAAATACTTATGAGATAGGGACAACCTCAATTTTTAGTTATATAACGTAGAATATATTACTGCATAAAATATATTTTTTCTGAAAAAATCCATTTAGGGCAACAGGGCAAAAATGTCTTACTAATGCATAGAGGCCGCCCGCTCTTCTACGTTTTTGTACATATTTTATTTAGGTACTTAGTGGTTTATCTATCCTCGTCTATCGTCACCTCGTCGTGTGGTGTCGGCGTAGTACGCGCTCATGAACAGGCACGAGGTGGCGGACTGGTGGTGGCGGCGCTGCGCGGGTATAATATTCGCGCGCCGAGCCACATGACGTGCTCTCATTGGCTAGTGGTACATAGTTCGACAGCTCTTTAAAAAGCACTATGAGGTTCTTAAGTAATGTTTTTGATTAAGTGAATGTATTTGGAAATAATCGCTCCGAAAGTTGTGTAAATTGTGTCCCTATTTTCTAAACCATGCGCCCGAAAAATATGAAAAAAATCACGAAGGTAACGCTTAATTAATACTTTCAACGAAAATTATTTTCAACAAGATCAAATGTACCGTTTTTGAGTTATTGCCGATAAACTGCGCTTCTCAACAAAAGGACGTAATTGCTATGAAGATACGCTCTTTTGTTGTTGTACTTTTTTACATCGAATTTTTTACCTTATATTATAGTTACGGCTATGGAACCCTACACTGAGCATGGTCCGACATGCTCTTGGCCAGTTATTTTTTTTTATTTCCATTCCACATTTATTTGTGACAAAGCATCACGGCGCTCAGACATAAAAAAATAAAATAAACTATGTTTGCTATATTTGACAGTTTTATTTATGTACTCGATATGAACATAACTAATAACACGTTATAAACAATTTCCAATTATTTTAAATTGCAAACTTAACTACAAGAATACACATTTAAAATATTTCATCTAAATATTCGCGGTAAAAATGTATACTGAAACAGTTTTTGGAAAGGAAATTGAAAGTTAGTCATTCTGTAATTTTTTTGTCTACTTTACTTTTAGCGTTTCTAGAAAATAAAAGTTTTATTTATTGGAGTGTTTTTAATTTATTTCATTGCATATTTGAGAAAAGCACTATACATATCTCGGCGTGAAATGGGGTTCCCAGCCTCGTAATTATCTGGCCTCGCTTTCGCTCGGCCATCTATATGTACTCGACCGGCAACCCGTTACTTCCCGGCCTCTGTAATAATGTAATATTACCCCCGCAAACAAAGTCGTCAGCGAGTCCACTAGTGTGGAAATAATCTCCTAAACGTGACTTCCAGTACGGAATGTAAAATATGTTTGCAACTTCGGTTACTTTTCACAAGTTCTATAATGTGACAAGCTATAGATGCTGCCAGCTATATGTCTTACAGAAGAATGGAATGGAGTGCGATAACGTGGGCAATAAAACGCAAAACATAATATATTTATCCATAAACTAGGACGGTTACAATATCTCTTGTTTGGGGAATGGAGTTGTTTATGTTCATAATGCTTAGATTGAAACAAACAGAATTTTGTAGACCATAAGCTGTAGGTACGGGCAGATTTCGTGATTTATCTTTAACCCTTATGCATACCGTATCATGCATTTTATTTCTGAAATATGTCAAGTGAAAATACAATCCATGTCAATTTGTGATTTCATAACAAGTTTGACAAAGTCTGGAATTGACGTTACGTTAATTTCTGCTTGTGCCATTTCAATAGTATCGTTTTAGGGTTCCGTAGCCAAAATGGCAAAAACGGAACCCTTATAGTTTCGTCATGTTCGTCTGTCTGTCTGTCTGTCCGTATGTCACAGGCATTTTACTCAAACACTACATGATGGATATTGATGAAATTTGGATTATAGGTGTCTTTTATGAGCCGCTACTTAGTTTAGTATATGAATAATTCAAGTAAATATTTTTAGGGGGGGCACTCCATACATGTTAAATACAGTAAATTTTTTTTTTCAGCAAATATCAACGTGTGGTACATAGTTCGACAGCTCTTTAAAAAACACTATAAGGTTCCTAAGTAATGTTTTTGATTAAGTGAATGTATTTGGAAATAATCGCTCCGAAAGTTGTGTAATACTTTCAACGAATGGCTTAATTAATACTTTCAACGAAAATAATTTTCAACAAGATCGAATGTACCGTTTTTGAGTTATTGCCGATAAACTGCGCTTCTCAACAAAAGGACGCAATTGCTATGAAGATACGCTCTTTTGTTGTTGTACTTTTTTTACATCGTATTTTTTACCTTATAGTTACGGCTATGGAACCCTACACTGACCATGGTCCGACATGCTCTTGACCAGTTTTTGATACCTGTATGCACCGAAGAGAAAAGGTCACCTTGTTTGTCCTGTTTTTACTTGTAAGATATTTTTCAAGAACGTAATTTATACACAACAAATTAATAATAGCTTTGTCCTCCCTACACAAAAAAGCACACTAACCTAACCTAAACCTATTATTTATGTGATGAGATTGGAAGTAATATGGGCAATTACTTAAAACTTCTACTTAAAGTGGCTTAGCCTTGATAATTTCTCAAAACAAATTTTAAATGATAATAATATTCATTCCAAGACAACAGTGCTTATTCTTATAGGGAACCGGGGTAATGCGAACAAAAATAATTTAGTTAAATTCCTAGAAAAGTTAAACAGCCAAAGCAGAGCAGTGAAAGAAATTATTATGTTCTCATTCCCGTATTGTAATTAAGTGTCACAAACAGAAAATGATACTAGATATAACTTAAATATATATCTGTATTATTTTTGTAGGTACATAATTGTAGTAAGTTTACCATAATAGACACAAACAAATATGTTAGTAAAGTATTTTTGACTAAACTTTACCTTTCTAATTTTCCTACCCTTGGTAAAATAAAGCCGTATGTGACTTTACGTCCAAAGTGCTTTTATTACGCGAATGTTACACAAATCGTACCCTTGGTAAAATAAAGCCGCATCTGCAAAATGACGACTTTTCAGGGGAAGCGTTTAAATATTTTTATTATTTTTTTTTAACCTGTGTTATCGCAAGAGAATTACCTAAATTGAATGGACTTCATTTGAAATAATGAAAATGGCATAATAAATTCACCATTCACACTGTACCGCCTACTTTTAATATATGTGTAATGTATTAATTTAATAACGTGTTTATAAAATTAAGCCTGAAAATTCCTTTGTGAATCTACTCACGTTGCTTCTTTCGATGCGGTTGTCACTCAAGAACTGATCGGGCTGTAAAATCTTGTAAGGTCGATGTGGCTAATTCCGTCTGGTGGGGCAATTCCGTACAGTGGTATTTGCGGCCAAACAAACAATAGTATGCACTTGATGACTCGACTCGCACAGGAGCGAAACTTTTCACACTAACTGACGAAATTATAAGTTTGTTAGAATGATAGTTTAGCCGTAAAAACCGCTGTACGGAATTGCCCCACCAGACGGAATTAGCCACATTGACCTTCATGTATTTTGTATGTACATTGTCTCGTCTTTTAGATATAATATTACTGTCACTTTGCACTTGTAAGTGAGCGTTTTTTTTTAAAAAGTGTACATGTTTTGAGCAGCTAAGTTCCGTGATGAAAGCGAAAGTAAGTGTTAAATCTATACATTTACTGGCCGCAACGGACGTAGGACGGTTTTTAAAGAATATTTTAGTACCGTAGAATTATACACTTTTTTGAAAAATGCTCATGTACTACATAGTAGCTAGTATCTACTGTACTGTACTACATAAAATACATATATTATATAATAAAATATTTCAATTTCAAAACTTGCTTTTTTATACTTTAAGGCACAACAAATAATATGATACACATAATATTTAAAAAATACTTGCCTAACCCCCGAGAGGCATCATCACTACCAACTTTAGCCAAGCATTTAAATTTCACAACAAAACAACTTTTATTAAAAGTTCAAAATTTCAAACAAACACTTATATCTCATTCGGCATTCTGACTTATTCATTATTAAAGTTAACTCCTTAACTTTCTTTAACGCCTGTCTCGAAAATTCTCTTTATGAAGCTGTACTCTGTAAGAACGTACAGAGTTGACAACCCTAATCAAGACCTTTGTCGTAGTCTAAAATAATTCCGTACAAATTATTTTGAGACTGCCATTTCTGTATGACTTTGGTACCTAAATATATTTCTAGAGTTGCCAGTTATTGTGATAACGACAAGTTTGGTCGTGGAAAGGGTTATCCTTTGACAGAGACGAGAGTTACAACATAAAACAAGGGAGGGTTTTTCCCAGAGGCGCCATCTGTACGTCCTTAATGAATTAACTTTGAAAACAACACCGCTTGTAGGGATGAGAAATCAGCCTGTATTGTGTACTAGGCACTGTGTTTAGTAAAATATGCGACCTATATTTTATCTTCTTTGTTGTAATGGTAACCTCATATTCGAAATAATACATGTTTAGTTTGTCATATTTCACTTTTTACAGCACGAACAAATAATATAATCACTCAACGTGTATGTTTTTTATGTTAGTTGTTTTTTTTTCATTCCACAGTCAGCAATAATGACATGACGGAGCACTATGACGTGGGGTGCTTCAAGAAGCGTGTTAATAGGTGGATTTCAATCGTTTTTGGCCGCCCGCGCGGTGGGCGAAACGTCAGAGTGGCACAATATTGATGCCGCCCGACGCCCGCCGCCTAGAACTGTGCGAATTATCAATAATGTATTTGAAATACATATAACGTATAGTTTCCAAACTCATTTGCTTAAGAAAATGAGTGAATACTGTCAACTTATATTGTATTGCAGCACCTACTTAGTTTGTTCATGTACAAAGTGCTCAATTATTTGGGGTCATTATTACACCATTAAATTATTAGACCATGGATGCTTAAACACGACGTCTTCACAAATTAATATAATCTTCAGCGTCGCCGGTTATCAAAGGCAGTACTAACTAGTAGTTACCTGCCGTCCTATGGCTAAAACTAGACTAACCTCAATGGAGTTGTTTAGAGGTTAGTCTAGTTTTAGATATCGGACGGCAGAGTAGGTAAACGTACTGTACTGCGCGAAGTTTACCGTACTATGTCTGAGGGCGTGGCCTCGGCGCGCGTGTTCAAAGGGGGTCTATTGTTTCGCCTAGAGTGTGAGAATTCATGTTTTTTGTATGAAGACGCGCGACAGTGAAGTATCTTGTTATATTCTCTGACCTATGCTTAAACCTCTTCATCGTATAGGCAAGCCCTATGGTGTTGCACGAATCCAAAGGCGGCGATGACTTCTTTCCATCAGATGGCTCGTCTGCTCGCTTGCCACACTTTTGAATGCCTTTTAATTTAATGACTAACTAGCGATTGACCTCAGTAGCACCTGATAGTAACCTTAAACAATTTTAAAAGTAAAAAATGGTGTATGTTTAAATTCTTTCATGGCCTCCCAAACGTCTCTCGGTTTTCGTTTTCTTACGCAGAATGTCCAATATTCCGTAGTATGTTACTAATCAAAGCCTTTGCCATGACTTGAAGCTTCCCTCCGTGCAAAGTTTCTTTAAGATGGCTTCTATGGGCTATTTTAGGACAGCTCCTCAACGTCCCCTCCTCGTCGTAGACCCGCTCATTAGGAAAGTGACCGACTTCCATACCTTCCAGGTCCAGACGACGAGCCAGCCAGCAGATCCAGCCTCACCAGGGGCCAATTTTTTCGGCGCCCCAGGAACTCTAAAAGACGCTAAAAAGACGGTGCAACCCCTTTGAAAGCTCGAAACATTATCAATCTATCATCATTATCAATATCTCCATGGAATAACAAAGGCACATAAGTATATAAAATGGTGCTCACAAAGTCAATAATATAATGAACGTTTAAGGCAATTGCGCCCTCTTTTTCAGCGTGGTCACTATCGTGTTTTGCGGCTCACCATACAATGGTATTGTCTATTTCAAGTGGATTGGACAGAACCAAAACCTGGATATAATTGGAGCATTCCACCAGAATGTCCCGCACAAAACGCCATTTTTTTCATACTTCTAACAAAACTAGACAAATTTTTGGCATGTCAATATTTTATAACTTGGTTTCTAAATTGATAATGTAATTTAGGACTTTCTATATAGGTATATTAAGGTAGCTGCCATAGTCGTCTCGTGCGGGACAAAGAGTAGATGATTTCGTGGAATGCTCCAATTATATACCTATTCTGTGGAATAAGAAACAGCATTTTTTTATCAACGTAATTATTTCCTTCAAAATTAAGCAGCAATTTATTGTAACTAAAACATGAATATAATGAGCTGATCTAATATAAATGACAAGATTCTAATACAATTTTAGAAAATGTTAACCAATATGCAAATTTACTCAGGCCAGCCTCGCCGTCGAAGGAGATTTATAGAGGCTGTCAAAAAACGGCCAGGCGGGAGGTAAATTCACCGTGTTCTGCTTGGGAACAGTAAAAATAGGATTACATTGTTAACTTTACAATTTTAAAAAATACTTTCGTGAGTGAACTTTAAGGTGATTCAAGTCGGTCGGTTTTCCTTATAAATATAAAGAAGTTCATAGTTTGCTTCCATGGCATCAATTATGTTCTTTTTTTTATTTATTAAATACATATTTTTTCTTAATTCCATGGCAGTTTCCTGCTAAACTGTATAAACAGTTTGACGGCAGGATATTTTTATATAAATTTAAACAAAATTAAAATGTGTTTTATTTAATAGACTGATACATTTTATTTGCGCAAAAAGACATATTAAGTCACTACTTTTATTGGTTGCTGTCAATGGTATAATATTGAATTAGTGCATGCACATATAGTCTAAAACCGCATATTTATCAACACAAACCATATATTATACTGATGTGATGTAATTACACACACTAGAACTATAACTTACGATACCAGTAAATTCCGGTAAAGATAAAACAATGTAAAACCTGGAGTGGATCATGATGTATGCATCTTGCCGTCATTTTTTCGTCATAGGCACCAAAAAATTTCGATCCCCATTACCTTGTATGTAACGTCATGTCAATCATAAAGCACTATTTTAGTCAGTCTTTTTTTAATTTACTGTCAAGTAGCAAATAATTTACAAATTTCGCCACTGAACACAGAGTTCCTATGAAGATTGCTAAAGTGATAACAAAGATAGCTAATAAGGTTGCTACCAATGGTAGTTCGAGGTACTCTGCCCAGCGCATGTTGGCGGCGGGCGCCCGCAGGTGGCGCGCGCCGCCGTGGCGCAGCACGTGCTCCGTCCACCACACCGCGCGCTCCAGGGCGCTCATCGGCTGGTCGTACATTAATGTGCGGAGTTTTATCATGTTCTGACGATACCTGAAAATGCAATTATTTATTGAAAATTCACTTTTGAAAAGGTACATAAGTACTTGTCTCTTAAAAAACACTTCATATGAAATTAACTTTTCATCACACTTGCTCGAAAATGGTGTCATTACACGTACGTTCTGCGGGCCGTAAATGGCCTATTACGCCCTACGGCGTAATGGTTTTCTTTTTAAATTTGAAATGCTGGTTCTGTTTTACTCTTATTTGTCATTTTCAAAGGAAACGCCAACTTACGTTTTTTAACTTTTATCACTGAAATATTTATTTAAAGAGAACTGTTATTGCAAATACGTGTAAACACATATTTCTGTAGCATTAATTAAATGTTTAAATAGTGTATTTCAGTATTTTGCAAATATAAAATCAACCATTTTAGGTCTTTACCGCTATGGCTTCCGAACGTGACTTGGCATTGTCTATGGATATATGTCACTAACGTCACTGTCTGTTTTACAATTTTATTTAGGTTAAGTAAGGTTATTTTAATCAGATTTCCTCACAAGTGTGATGAAAAACATTGTGGGTGCCACGGACGGTAAAGGAATTACAAACTCGTGTTGTTAAAGCCCTCGGCTTCGTCTCGGCCTGGTAACAAACACTCGTTTGTAATTCCTTACTTACCGCCCTTGATACACAATGTACTATTGTCTATTAGCAAGGTTAACCCTGGTAGAACTCCCAATACTATATAAAGAAATGGTAAAATAACATCTCTGAAAAAACACTCCTATTTAAAAGAGGTTGTCGTTTTGCGTTATTCTTATTAATCATATAAATAAGTATCGATATAAGAATACGCATTCTTATAATAATATATCTCGTGGGAATCGACGCTAAAATCGCAAAGCATGATGTACAGTCTGGCAAATTCGTTTGACACCCCCCAGGTCCGTCCCAACTGAGCTAAATGACGTCCCCAAGATTGGGTCCCAGCATCTGGGCCCCATTAGGGCTGCGGTCCTCCACTGGATTGCTCAGTAGCTCCATTGAATAAGGAACGAGCCAGCTCTGTGGTTCCCAGTGATTTGGACGAGCTCTTTGCTTTTTATTGCGTAATATTATTTAATATTAGTGGGTCCGGCCGCACCCGCGACCCGTTAAAAGAAATTAAATGTTTTTTTTTACTCAGGTTTAGCTGTGTAAAAAGCATCCTATGTGTTAACTGGGATCTTAATCTACCTGTGTACAAAATGTCATGCAAGTCCTAATAATCTAAACCAAATTTCATCGAAAGTGTCCATTCGTTATTGCGTCCAACGGTACGGTCCGGTAGTTATTGCGCGCGCACAAACAAACAGACAAGAATAAAATAAAAATAAAAAAAATCATTTTATTTACGTTCTGTTATTTGTAACAGTTCCCAACTATATTTCGGACGATTATAATTATATTTATCTTTTAATCATATCCAAAGTGTAATTTATTAAGGCCACTTTCTTGAATCACAGGTACCTAACCCATTAACTACAAAAAATCTCGTAAAGTTAGGCGTACAGTAAGTATAGAAAGAAGTATCAATTTTTAAGTTTTGATTACACAATAAAATAAAAATACCTGTTATCTCCCACAACTTTCAATATCGTTTCGTATAACTGTTCCTCTGTCAGCGTATCCCACCACAGCTTTTCACCAATTCCATGTTGTATGTACTTCTCAGTATTGAAGAACTGATCTAGTCGCAAAGGAATACCTATTGACAAAGTTTTAAAATTATATAAATATTTGTACTTAACTAAGAATACTTCTGGGAAAAACTCACCCAAACAAACCCCTAATAATAATAACCCAAATTAACCCTAACCATAGCAATAAATTTACATTAAGAAAATGTTTGAAAGTTTCTTATAAAGTGATTATATTTATACTATATATATTTAAAAAAAAAGTTAGTAATAAAAAACCTCCTTCTTTTCTTATTCGATTACATTATACTATGGGTTTATTTACCTATCAATGGTACACCAGCAACGATGGCTTCGTCCGTCGATTGAACGCCTCCCTGAGTTATAAAGGCTTTTATTTTTGGATGTCCTGAAAAAAGGCAGATGTCTGAGACACTCTAAAAAAACTTTTTATGAAAACCACCTTAGGAAACTTTTACAATTATTTACCTAGACTACAAACTAACAACTAAGTACATACTAGGAATCAACCTGAAAATACTTCCGAGTCCTGTAGCTTTTTTGTATATTTTATATTTGTATGCATATCATTATAAACTACCACAATGCTACCCATACGTTTTTAAGAAAATATGTTGTTTTACAATGACTATAACATTGAAAACCAATTGACCGCCACAGTCAGCAATACATGACAGAATTTCGTGCCTCGTTAACTGGTTAAAAAGTACTGTTTGTTACGTTTGTGGGGTAGGTACTTAATAGAGAAATCCAATAATTAAAAAAGCACACTTTATTTACTAAATTACTTAAATAACAACACTAAAACACAGTACTAATTCACTTAACTTTAACGCACTATTCACTGATCACTTAGTATCGCTGTCTCTTTATAACATTGTTATTTCTTTCACTTATTCGAGAAATTTCGCCATATAATGAAATTTACTTCAAAGGCCCATAAGGGTTCCTGAAAACGGGGTTTCAGGTTATTGCGCCTGATAGAGAGTTGCCTGAAACGGACTGAAAATATGTTTCAGGCGCCTGAAAATAATGGCAACTCGACTGAATTTTCGATTTTTCAGTATGTGAAAGAGCAAACAGCCTGAAATCACTTTTCAAACGCTTATAAACTTAAAGCACGAAAAATCACGTTTGAAGTTTTGACTTATACCACCAACGTAACAGTACCTTAAATATATACATCTTTAAATGAAATTTATTTCTCTTTAAATTAAGTTTTTTGGCCTTGGCCTCAGGGTGGCAGCGAATTGCATCGCGGTATGGCGGTCAAAAGGCTAAAACAATTTATATAATTCATAAATTTGGTTTTATTTATGGTAATAATAAATTTAAATCTTACTTAGTAGGTCATTCTGTGGAAACCACTTTGATATTCTCACGTTAGTCGGCTGACCGGGTAAATCTTGTGCATCCCATTTGCATAAGATGTCGTAGGGTAATTTTGAAAATACGTTTAATAACAATTGGGTTTTGTCTTCAGAGAGAGATGATGGACTAAAGTTGGATCCAAAACTGACGTAAATCACTCCCTGCGATGAGTCGAGGTACGATTTGAGATCCTGAAAGTTGTCAATCATGCAATGAGTGTTTTCATTTATGATCCTATGCTGCATTGAATTTAAACAAACTTTCTTGAATTTCTACTGTCTTTAAGGCCTTTATTTAAGCTGCAGCGTCTGTTTACTGTATAATTAGATTTAATGATTTTATTTATACTGGAAATATAAAAAAAACATGACTTAAGCCTCGTCCCACTAGCGGTGGAAAGGCTAAAAATCCTAGAATCGCTAATAATGTACTCCCGTTATGTTAAAACATTTGTACAAAATATAGGATCACAGGTCCGTGAAATAATTATCATAACTATACGAGTAAACTCACCTCTGGAAGATCTTTTACAGGTTGAATGTGAAGTTGTCCCAGATAAACCACACTGGTAGGCACTGGTCTATTACCTTCCCAAACTGAATTTATATTCACAAAAAGCATATCGACGTTATTTTGCAACTCGTGCAAAGTAGGCGCTTCTTCACCAAAATATGCTTTCAGCATTTTATTTACTTCTTTCTCATAGCCGATGTAACCATAACGTAACACTAAACTAATTAGGACATCTTTGATTTTGTCTTTTATAGTAAGATCCCCAATTTTTCTTCTATATGGTGCTGGATATAAAAACATATGTGTTGGAGCACCCATGGCTTCATAGTTAGTGTCGATACCGTAAAACGTACTCATTTGTATAACAGGCGCCTGAAATTTGTAGGCATAACCTAGAGCTGCATGAAAAGTGGCTTCCGTTATAACTAGATCAATTTTTGCACCTCTGGCAATGAACTGTTTTACTTGAGGAGTTTCTAATTGCACTTTTACTATATCTACTAACATTTGCTGGGTTATTGTTAACTGTTTGTATAATGATGCGTCTTTCACTGTTTCCAGCATATCATTCCAAATCTTGTAAGACACATCGTGTACGTCAATTTCTGTAAAATTGGATGGCGCTTCTTTTTCTTTAAATTTTGGATCCGGTGTTATTACTACCAATTCATGTCCTCTTGCAGCTAATTCTTCAGTCAATGTCCGAAACACTACTGCATGACTTGTAGACGGTGCCGGAAACACACCAAGTATCCTGGCACTTTCAATTGTATTTGTTAAACACAATAACAATATAACCGCATTTACTTTGTACATTTTAATTACTAGTAGTTAATATTGATTGGATGCCGATTTTTATGAACTCGATAACTATGTTATCGTTATCAAGTGATTTTGTTTTACTGCATGCCATTTTTAGGGTTTCGTATCCATTCTGTCGCTAGGATAGTCGTCTGGAAATTATATGTTTAGAGTCAAAGTTTTATGTGTGTGTGTTTTTTATTCTATAACTGACCTCAGTAGCGCCTAAATAATAGTAAGCGGCTATGGCTACAGCAACAGCTACTAGTTTTTTATAAAAAAAAACCGGCCAAGTGCGAGTCGGACTCACATACGAAGAGTTCCGTACCACCGTACAAAAAAGTCGTTATAAACAACTGGCAAAAGGTCTTAAATGCCGTGTAAATCAATGGCACTTAAAACCTTTTGGTTGAGAAGTTTTTCGGCAATAACTTCAAAACGGTTTATTCGTTACTATTCAAAATAATTTTCGTTAAATGTATTTATTAAGCGTTACCTTCCTGATTTTTTTCATATTTTTTGGATTTACGATTTAAAAGTTAAAGGGGGGGGGGGGACACGATTTATGCAACTTTCGGAGCGATTATTTCCGAAAGTATTCATTTATTCAAAAAAAGTACATAAAAGCCTTATAATGTTTTTAAAAGAACTATTGAATTTTGTACCTCATGTTGATGTTTGCTGAAAAAACATTTTTTTAGCTTCTTTTACATGTATGGAGCGCCCCCCCTAGATTTTTTAATTTTTATTATTCAACTACCAAACTTAGTAGCGGCATCTACAAGACATCTATATTCCAAATTTCATCAGTATACGTCTTGTAGTTTTTGAATAAAATGCCTGTGACATACGGACGGACGGACGGACGGACAGACGGACATGATGAAACTATAAGGGTTCCTTTTTAGCCATTTTGGCTACGGAACCCTAAAAAGCGTACCTATAAGTAACGACAAAAACACATTGTTACAGGTTAACTTTAATTTAATAAAATGAAGGGTACAAAAAGGAACCATGCTGACATTAATTGAGGTGCGCTATTTATAAAATGTTTAGTATCATGATCTTCTATACCCATCAACTTCGTGATCATAGCACGAGGTGGTCGAGGATCGCCCCCTGGACAGTTTGGGTACACCATGTTGAAGTTGCAGTCCTGTATAAATAAAATTACACCTATATAAACTTTACTCAAAAATTTTGCGTATCTAATCTACAGACCATTTGAATGCATGATATTATTATTTAGGTACAGTCAAGTTCTTATATTTCAAAGCACAAAGATTAAATCAAAAATATCTGAGCACGCTTCTATGACGTTAACAATAAAATCGTGTTCACATATTTTTGACCAAAAGTATAAGAAATCGAGACCAAGAATATGATACGTTTTATAAAAAAAGCCGGACAAGGACGAGTCGGACTCGCCCACCGAAGGTTCCGTACAAATTTGTAAGTACATATATTAAAATAACCTGTCTATTTTTCATAATTTATTTACAAATGTATAGTTTTCATTTTAGTTGTATTTCAAATGCTTTTGAAACCCAAAGTCAATAGCCCTTTTCCAACGTAATCAAATATGAACCTGAGTTTGTTTAGTTAAAGGTCTAAAATAAAATAAAACTCCTCAGAAGGAACTGAAGTAGCCCTAATTAATAAACTATAGTCTATTTTGTTTACTTATAAATAAAGTACTCGGCTGAATACGACACGCTCATTGGTTCATTCAAATTAAGTATGCTAAGGCCGCTTTCTCGGCGTGGAAAATATTACACAAAGAGAATCGCAGAAATTTCTCTTATTATGATTAATTTTATGTTGTATATTATTAATTTTACTGTGAAAAATTAGTGATACGATGGCAAAAAGCGGAAACTTAGTAATCGCCAAACGGCCACAGCCTTTCGATTTCAGGAAAAAAAACATAACTTCTGTTTTTATTAACAGAAAGACTTGAAAGTTATATCAAGTGCTTATCAAATGTCATACTCAGAATTTAACAGAAGTGACTAGTTAACGTTTCAGTGAGGTTTTATTTTCGTTACGCATAAACGCTAAGTGAAAAAGGTAAATTTAATGTACTGAAATCGTACATTCACATACTTAGTACACGCATTGCCTAGTTTGGGACTAGCTCGATTTGTGTAAGATTGTCCCCTGATATTTATTTATTTAGTTAATTACTTCAGAGTAGGTATCTTTGTATCGGACGTGTATTTTATGAAAATATTTTAACGCGATAGATTATCTATAAGATTATGTACTTATAAGACATTATCATTGCCAAATCCTAACATTATTATCGTCAGGAACCTTATCATAATACGAATTATGATTCTAAACGTATGTACCACGTGCACGACACGTGTCGTGCACTTGGCACATTTAATTATGTTTTGGCGCTTAACCACCAATCGTAATTGTATGGGTATTTTCTGTTCCAAAGTCTTTTCGTTTGTGGGTTCCATGTGATTCCACGGAAGAAACAATCTATGATTGAATAATTAGGTACCTGAAAAACTACGCCCTCCGAAAGTATTGATGAAAATTTTTGTAATATAATCGTTTGCTGAGGAGCACAGTTGCTTGAAAAGTTCAACAGAACCTCCAGTGTGCAGCGGCAAAATTGGATCCTGGCACTGTCAAAAAAGATTGGTTTTTATAAGGAAAATCAATTGAGATAATAAGGCTATGTTATGATTATACTATGGCTGAGACTTTAAAAGTAAGGATTACTAAAATTATACTCTTCGGTGAATTTTGATATAAATTTTATTAGTGTGGCATATCTGAGCAAAGATTGCATTTAAACCCCGAAAAAAGGCATTTTGTGAAAAGCTTACCTACTTGTACTAGTAGTTGGTTTAAACCGATTAAAATTCATAAACATACACATTGGAATATTATTAGTTTGAGGACTAAAATACTCGTAATTGCGTTTAAAGCTAATAGTTATGGTTATGTAGGAACACGGGAATAATTTACCCTAATCAGATCTAGAAGCCTCATATTTCCATGCATTGCATGTCCTGAGACAAATTAAGGAAGGTAAAGTACCAGCACAAATAGAAGTGAGTTTTATAATGGGTCCAATTGTTTGTAGAATTTCTATGCTGATCCGTATGGGATTTAAACTTCATATAGCATAACTTCCACTTATATGCAATAGCTTTTATGCAGGGTCCCAGTGTGGCGTCGTACCCTAAAAATTAGTAAACATTAAAATACACAGACATATGGAATGATTTATATGGCGTTGTACCCTAAAAGTTTGAAAACAATAACATACACAGACATATGGAATCATTTCCATTCTCAATCAAATAAGGGCTTTTGTCAAATATTTATGCGTTTCATCATAGATTATTGCCCGCAAATGTACATTTACTGGCATTTACCGTAAAATGGGGCGAGTAGGGATAGCGGGGGCAGTAGGGCTGTGAATCCAAAATTTGTTTTGTCCCTTGCTTTGCTACTTTAATTTTCGGGTTCAGGATGCTCTTAAAGTAGTTTTATTATATTTTTAGACATATTCCTTGTTTTCGGGTAGGGATGTAACGATACATAATTTTGCCGATACGATACCGATACCGATTATTGTAGTAAATAATAGGCGATACCGATATCGATATCTTAGCTAAATAATGAAGTATGAACTTCAGATATTTGTATGTCCTTATTACACCTAAAACTTGTCTATATTTAACGGAGAGTCAACCTTGGAAGTGTAAAGTAAAAATAAATAAATTGTCAACTCAATTTTTTTTATTATGAACCAAAGATTTACCTACTAATTATCATTGTACAAGGTAATAGACCAATACATAAATTAAGTCAGTAATTGAAATTACTTTTTGCAGTTTTTTTTCATACAGCAAATTCTTTTCGCGCTCTTCAAATATCGGTTGTATACACCGTGTTTTTATTATTTCCGTTAAAATCGACAGGACTTCGTACGTCAACAGAAGCTACCTGGTATATCGCTTTTTGTTAAGTTCGAAAAAAATTTTTTTTTTTCCTTTTCATACAAAATAAATTAATATTGGGTTGATAACTATTTTAAAAGACACTTCTGAGTTAGTCAAAAATTAATGTCAACTATGACAGTGTTGGGATTATGACAACTCATTTATACTGGTTGGTGATTAAATTAAGATTACGAATATTTTAAAAACGTTATAAGTTAAGTATCGGTATCGGAATCGTTACATCCCTATTTTCGGGAAGCACTAAGTAGTCAATTCATGAAATTAATATAAAAAAATCACTGCCAAGGTTTTTTTTTATGAAATAGGGGGCAAACGAGCAGACGGGTCGCTGATGGTAAGCAATCACCGACGCCCATAGACACCTGCAACACCAGAAGAGTCACAAGTGCTTTGCCGGCCTTTCAGGTGGGAGAACGCTCTTTTCTTGAAGATTTGAAGGTCAAATCGGTCCGGAAACACTGCAGGCGACAATTTATTCCACAGTTCAAGTTGATGTTCAAAAGCAGCAGATTTTTTTCTGAATTTTTAATTCATATTTATGTGAGATTTAACAGAGTAATTTTTCATCAACCTATCGGATATCGTTTATATACTTACGAGGCTTATTTAAAAGAGAAAAACGTAAGTTATATTTTCCTTATTATAATGGTTTTAGCATAGAAAACGTTTCAACAGTATTTGAGATTTTTTATGGGGTGGGTGGGTGTATTAAGGGATGATTTGGGACGACGACAGGGACAGTTGGGTCATGAATGGGGAGATTTGGTGTTACAAAAGGAGTGTTTAGGGATGAAAGAGGATCGTTTTGTGTAGGAGCATAAATAAAACATAATATCCCTACGTAAATAAAATATTCTCTTGACAAGTCAAGATATTGTAATGTTCATGATCTGAAAGTGTCAACCTTAGCAATTTTCCCACCCGACCTCATTACAGCATTCTGAGAGTGTTAACGGAGCGCGAAAATGGCCCCATGCTCACCCGCTGGCAGAACTGCATGCAGTCATTGCTTAGTTATATGTTATATATGTCTTTTCATGTCGTATTAACACTAGAAATAAGACTTCATTGTTTACTAACCATGTATGGACTTTAGTCTGAAATAAATGATTTTATTTTATTGCTATCCCTGCTAGTCCCAACTACGGGATGAGCCGGGATTTGCTACTATTTTGTGCTCATCGTTAAAATTATAAAATGAAACAACAGATAATTATTAAAAAAAACTAAAATTCATACGGCTGGAATATTTTTTGTATAAAACCCTTGAAAAAATCAAAGTGCCACATGTAAAAATAAAGTTTCAATGTCTGTTTTGTCTCAACTCCCCCCATTTTACGGTATGTACCTATTGTCCCTGATTGACCGATTTTGGCGGTGGGTCGTTCTATATCCATACACCTAAGAAACAAATAGAGGAGATAAATAAAAGAAAAGCCAAATCTGTGTAATGTGCGTCCTTGAATACATGTTCATACTGATTAACAGCCCGATTAAATAAACTATCGGCCGGTAAAAAGTCTGTAGTAAGTAACCAAAGATGGCGACGCGGGGCACATAATTCAACCAATCAGCGAGCAAGGTGCGTTCCAATCCAGGCAAATTTGATTTTAGTTTGCAATTTGACGGTTTCCGATGGATAGATTATAAACTACCAAAAATTAATGCGTTATATTGTAAGCAGTATGGTACAGTTTACATTTTTTCGACAGTTTATAATCTGACGAGATAGATTATAAACTAAAGGTATTCGCAATTTCACGGTGACATATACATACAGGTTTCAAACATAATACAATCAAAACCCAATTAGACATGAAAAAAACATGAAACATGTCAAACAGTACCTACAGTCCTAAGATAAATATCCACACAAAGTTCCAAAATATCTCGTGTCTGACCGAAACTAGTTTTCATGGCCGAAACTGAAACCGAATTTCGGCTTTGATTTCAGCTTCGGTCGAAACCAGAACCGAAACAGAAACATCCATATAAGGTCATGTTTTCGTGAGAAGACAACAAAAATGACAATCATAATCAGTCAGTCTTCATTTTTAAATAACATATTAATTATTGAGTCTCTGATATTTAAAGTAATCATTAATATACCATATTATAACTTCTTATTTCAAATAGTTTATCTGTGCTTTTATGAACAAAGACTGTCCGATCGCAGTTCGAAACCAAAAAACCGAAATTTCGACTTAACTTACACGGATGTATAAGCTGGCCGCAACAGGTCACGCTACGCTACATGTAACAAACAGCCAATATGAATGTACGTCCATTGCGCTGCGTTATAGATATGTGTGTTCCTATTGGCCATTACGTGTAGCGTCGCGCGCAAGATATTTTGCGACTGCGAAGCACAAGAGTGCTGGCCGCGCGGTCATAATATTGATAGGTATAGTCGCGGAATATGGGCTTTTTTATGTAAAGTGCGTTCTTAACTGACAGTTAACAGGTCGTTACAGAACTGACGATTAGTGTCAAACTCCATACATTTCGTTACGGACTGACAGGTTAGGTTAGACGGTATTTGAACATAGCTTAAGTTTCGCCTAACCGTACATTTTAAAATAAAAATGCCCATATAAAGGTTCGTCACTTTTCGACTCTATGGCAATGAGTTAAGTTTCAAAAGTAACGAACCACCTCGCCTATGCCTCATTTCATTTTAGATTAGAAAAATCGTCACAAAGTGAAAAGTTGATTATGTAAATTGACAATTTTGTGCAGATGCCTAAATAGTAAAATACACAATTAGCATAATATAGTCCATAAAGCGACACGGCTAGATAACAACACGTCTAAGTACGTAAAATGTCAAATATTTAAAACGTCCAAAATGCAAATTAGCTAATGTCAACCACAAAGCTGAACACCTAAATATCAAAACCTCCAAAACATGTAATGTTACGTATGTCACGCTGAAAATAGATTAATTGTAATTTTGTAATAAAACGTTTTGTTTTTTGGTCATTATCATTATGCTACTTGAGCTAATTGCTTTCGATAAGATTTGACAATGTGCTATTTGAAGTACCTATTAGCTTTTTTGACATTATGTAATTTGGACATTATGCTACACAGACGAATTGCTATTATGATGTTCTGTGTTATGGACGTTATTTTAATTGAGCAAAATGCTTTTTGGACCACTGAATACTTGGGTTTTTAGGGTAGTTCTCTGCGATTTTATACCGCGATTTTTTTGTCATTACCATCGCCACTATTATTGGCGGTTTTATAAAAGCAATCAGGATCATTATGATAAAAATAGCAGAGGCACGCGACTTCTACAAGATAACCAAAAACGACTCCATAGTTTATACGGAGCTCATCTATAATGTGGCGATGGTAATGATGCGATTGGTGCGACTTTTTAGTCGCAGAGAACTACCCTTTAGTCAAGTTGCGTCATTGGACATTTTGCTACCTGGACGATTCGGTACCAACCCATGAAATCGACGGATATGAAGCTTGCTATATTGCCCTTAACTGCTCAAAACATGTATACTTTTTCTGAAAAAATGGTCTAAAACATAATAAGTAAGTTATTGAAATACCTACCTAAGCGAACTTAGTACAATATTATGCTCGGATATCCCATGGAAACGTCGAGACGTGGGCAAAAAAGACCGTTTAATTTCTAACCCAAAATGGAACGAGGTTGGTATACATAATATCGTCATTACTTTAAAAAAACACGTATCTTATACTGACTCCAGGTAAAATCGCAGTAAGTGTTTATGAAGTTCGCATGTAACTTTTGACGCCTTTCTCTTTTTTTAGGTACCAGTTTTTTTAAAGCAATGACGATATGTTTATTTTATGTTAAATACTCAACTCTTTGAGAACCAGTTATCGTGACATATACTGTCAATGACATAGAATTGACCCTTGATGATGTCTACATCGAAACTCTTCTCAGTAATATCTTTACAGTCTATGTTCCAGTCATTTTCGCAATTTGTGAGATATTTCAATGCCCTGAGAAAACAGCCATTTAATATTAATCTATACAAATACATATAATAAAATCGTATAAAGATGGTGTTTGTACATTAAAGATTTTTCCATAAAAATTACTACGGAGTGTTAAAAATAAGCAAAAGAATGTAAATTAATAGATTTTGAGTATGTTTGTTTGTGCGCGCATCACATAAAAACTACTGCACCGATTTACATGAAATTTGGTGCGCAGGTCCCTTTTAACACATAGGATACTTTTTATTCAACTAAATTGCAGCAAAACAAGAGATATTTCACTATTTTCATTGTTTCACTAATTTCAGTAAAAACATTTAATCTCTACAAAAATATTAATTTAGTACTCGTAGGTCTATTAGCCACTGAAAAAAATGCTTGCTACAGACAGATTGTATCGGACAAAGTTCTTAAACCAAGGCAAATCTACGCAAGTGTCCTGTGCCATTTTAGGTTTAGAATATTAAAAAGATTCCTAAAATAAAAATAAATACGATAATGTTTTACTTACGCACAATAGCTGCTGAGTTGTTTAGGCAAAGGCGGAGAATTTGTCGAATTGTGAATAAGTTTGGCGTGGTAAGTACAGTTGCCAGTGTATTCCTCAAAATCTTCGCATAGTATGTTTTTAACGTTAAGTGACGTATTGTTGCTTTGCGTTGTGAGTGTATTAGTAGGCTCAGGCTCTGCTATACCTAGAATTAATTTAATATCTATTTCATAAAGAATATTACTTATCGATTTTTTTTCAAGCCTATCATAAGTAGCCTAACATAATTGAACCCGTGAACTATCTAGACACGTGGAAGCGTGTCAAGCCAAGTTCAAAAGAAGAGAACTGGCCACGCAGCGGCCGTGTGTTATATTACACGAACTATTTGTAGTTACTTTTGTACTTACTATTTAACATAAACATATGAAATTTGGCTAATTTATTAAGAGCCTTAAGGCTAACTATAACCCCAAATTTCATGAATATAGCTCAATCAGTTATTAGGATACAAACATCTAAAAATCGGGATTTTTCTCACTGATCTAGTGACTTAACATCAAAAACCTATCCCACTTCCAGATGACCTAGCAAGTTGAAATTTGACATCTAGCTGGGTAATTGTGTGGTAACGAACCTAAGATAAAGAAACAATGACTTTTTTACGATTTATAACATTTTCCAAAAAACAGCTTTTATTTGCACTAAGCGCGTATCAAATTTGTAATAACAAACAAAAATTAATTAAACACGAACTATTTGTAGTTACTTTTGTACTTACTATTTAACATAAACATATGAAATTTGGCTAATTTATTAAGAGCCTTAAGGCTAACTATAACCCCAAATTTCATGAATATAGCTCAATCGGTTATTAGGATACAAACATCTAAAAATCGGGATTTTTCTCACTGATCTAGTGACTTAACATCAAAAACCTATCCCACTTCCAGATGACCTAGCAAGTTGAAATTTGACATCTAGCTGGGTAATTGTGTGGTAACGAACCTAAGATAAAGAAACAATGACTTTTTTTTACGATTTATAACATTTTCCAAAAAACAGCTTTTATTTGCACTAAGCGCGTATCAAATTTGTAATAACAAACAAAAAATAATTTTAGTTTCGAATCTCGAACCTAAAAAGGCACCAGGATTCGACTTGATTACCCCAATAGTCTTAAAAGGACTACCCAAAAAATGCATTACTCTTCTCGCCTCATTTTTCAACGCTATTTTTAGAATATCCTACATCCCGAAGCTCTGGAAAATATCTCAAATAATTATGATACACAAAGCTGGAAAACCCCCACATGAAGCTTCCTCATACCGACCAATCAGCCTCACTCCGGTTCTCTCGAAATTGTGGGAAAAGATCTTCGTAGCCCGCCTAACTATTAAGACGAAAGCCGTCGGTGAAGATAATCTTAGTTTGGACATGATTATGCTTGTGGCGGAGTACATTGCCCCCACTTTAGCCCAAATTATTAATTGTTCCTTATCTTCTGGCTCCTTTCCTTCGGCATGGAAACATGCACACGTCATCCCCTTTCCAAAAGTATCAAATCCCACTTCCTTTTCCCAGTATCGTCCTATATCTATTCTTCCGATCCTATCTAAAATTATTGAGCATTTTGTAAATGACCGACTTTCCTCTCACCTCAATAGACACAACCTTTTTAATCCCTTCCAATCCGGTTTCCGCCCTGGGCATAGCACTGTTACTGCTCTGGTTAAGGTCACTGACGACATTCGTCTTAATGTTGAAAATAAAAAGTTGACCGTCTTGGTTTTGCTAGACTTTAGTAGTGCTTTTAACACCGTCGATTTTGACATTCTCCTAGCATTACTCCAAAATCTCAACTTGTCCCCTACAGCTCTAGCCTGGTTTCGCGACTACCTCTTTGGGCGGCGTCAGCGAGTCAAGCTCGAAGACAGACTGTCCAATTGGAGTGACCTGACCGCTGGTGTCCCTCAGGGAGGAGTGCTTTCTCCTCTCCTTTTCTCCATTTTTATCAACGGAATCACCAAATCTCTTTCTTCTTCATATCACCTTTATGCCGATGATTTGCAGATCTATGCAGCGGCTAGCATTGATAATCTCGGGTCTTTGATTGGACAAATAAATGTAGATCTGAGTTTAATAAATGATTGGGCCTCATCCTTTGGGTTAAAGGTAAACGCGAAGAAGTCGCAAGCTATTCTGATTGGTAGTCCTTATTTCATCTCCAAATTGTCTGACCAAGTGATACCTGACATTTTCTTTGATGGATCACATATCCCTTTCTCCTCTACAGTCAAGAATCTGGGTATCACTATGGACCAGACTCTTTCCTGGTCAGCCCATGTGGTCGATATCAGTAGAAGGGTCTTTGCTTCTTTGCACTCTCTTAGGCGCCTCCAAAATTTCCTCCCGCTTCAAACAAAGATTACTCTTGCTCGTTCTCTTTTACTCCCTCTTCTGGATTACGGGGATACTGCGTTCCTAGATTTAAAGGAGGAACTGCTTGACAAGCTTGAGCGTTTGCAAAATGTCTGCATTCGGTACATTTTCGGCCTCCGCAAATTCGACCATGTGTCCTCCTTCCGCACGCAGCTCAAGTGGTTACCAATCCGTCGCCGTAGAGACGTACATACCTTGTCTCTCCTCTTTAATGTTTTGTTTGTCCCCTCCTCTCCTTTCTACCTTACCGAGAGGTTTACATTTATGGCGGATGATAGTGGCCACCGGCTGCGCTCTAGTGCTGATCTGTCTCTCTCAATACCTCTTCATAATCATCGCTCTTACGGCAAATCTTTCACGGTACACTCTGTGAAATTATGGAACAAATTGCCACCGTCTTTCAGGCAGTGTCGGTCTGTAGCCTCGCTTAAGGGAAAACTCAAAAAGTTGTGGTTGCCCTCTGACTGAATACTTGACACGTTTTTAGTTGTTTTTTTACAGGTTCTGTATATTTTTATGTATTTATTTATGTTTATAATCATATATATATATATATATATATATATATATATATGTATGTATTTATATATTAATAATGTATATGTAGTCATATTATCTATTTACACATAAATACCTCTATAATCTCTTGTACATGATCCTGTTTGTCTACCACCTCTCTTGTCTCATCACTCAACTGCTCAAAGGTTAACTGGAAGAGATCCCTTAAAGGGATAAGTTCGCCTTTGTACATATACCTTTATTTTGTAACCCTGTACTTGTATTATTTTGTGCAATAAAGAGTTTACATACATACATACATACATAAAGGTACAATTGAACGATTGTGATGTTATTCCTAAGCACCAATTCGGATTTCGAAAATCGCACTCCACGATCGAGCAAATGCACCGTGTCTACAACGAGATAAGAAGTTGCTTTGAGAAGAAGCAGTACTGTTCGGCGGCCTTTTTGGACGTACAGCAGGCGTTTGATAGAGTCTGGCACAAAGGCTTACTGTGTAAAGTAAAAGAACAACTTCCACACTCATGGTATTTGATAATAAAATCCTACTTGTCAGATAGACTCTTCCAGGTGAAACACGGTGATGCCAGATCTGATTTGCACAAAATTGAGGCCGGTGTGCCGCAGGGTTCAGTGCTTGGTCCCGTGTTATACAATATTTTTACATCGGACCTACCAACTTCCGAGGCTGTCACTGTTGCGACATATGCTGACGATGTAGCTTATCTTGCCAGCGACAAAACTCCAGAAGAAGCCAGCAACAAACTACAACATGTATTAAATAAGACTCATGTGTGGCTAGAGAAGTGGCGCATCCGTGCAAGCGCCCAAAAATCCAATCACATCACTTTCTCTCTCAGAAAGAAGGACTGTCCACCTGTTAAACTTGGCTCTGCTGTTCTACCGGACGTTGCTTGTGTCAAATACTTGGGTTTCCATCTAGACAGAAGACTTACATGGAAATTTCACATTAAAAAGAAAAGAGACGAGATAAATCTAAAATTTAGAAACCTCCACTGGCTCATGGGTAGAAATTCAGTCCTCTCAGTTGACAACAAACTCTTAATCTACAACTCTGTTCTTAAGCCTGTTTGGACATATGGCATCCCACTTTGGAGCACGGCCAGTAAGACAAACATACTATGTTTGCAACGCGTTCAAAACAACATCCTGCGTGCCATAGCAAATGCCCCATGGTTCTCTAGAAATGACGAGATCCATGAACATCTTGAAGTCCCAACAATTCAGGCTGAAATAGAAAAGCACAAAAAGAAATATGCTGAACGCCTGTCACTTCATCCTAACCCTCTGGCAACACTACTTCTAGAGCCTCCGCGTACTGTGAAGAGGTTAAAAAGGAAGGATATTCTTTAAAGGATAGTAGAGGCGCTGGCCCCTACGCCTACATGTCATCTGCCACTCAACACATCAGCTTATAGTCTTGTGACTGATCGCCGATAATCATGGAAAAAAAAAAAAAAAAAAAAAAAAAAAAAAAAAAAGTTTCGAAATCAACTAGAGATAGAGCTAGCATAATATCGTTTTATAATTTATGCCACACCTGGTCATAAAGTGACTTTCGTACGGAAAAAGCTGCTTTCTGGCCAAGTGTAGATATAAAATGATGTGCACAACACGGGAGGTAATAAAGAAAGCCCTCGATCGCATATTTACGTCCCTCGCTTGCAGTTCGGGCCGCAAACATCCGCGATCTCAGCCTTTCTTTGTATTACCACCCTAGTTGTGTAATGTACCACTATTACAGAAAGTAATGATACCACCAATCAAATAAATGTGAAAATGGGAGCCAAGCATACAACGACGTAAGAAGCATAAAAGCATAATAACACTAACAAGTACATTAATAGCCAAATGTAATACGTTAGTATGTAAAAACTAGTCAAACTAATATTTTAGCGACAATAAAAATACACATTTTCTGTGAAAATTTCGAGTCTATTACGATTCAAAATAGGGTGCCGTTGACACCCTTTGGGTACGAAACCCTAAAAAAAACGCGAAGAATTGGTATCTAACGTTACTCTCTGGCATGGAATTACAACTTCTGTTCTAGTTAGCAAATTCGATATTTTAAACGTACGAGTTTTCATATAATTCCAAATCACTTATTATTAGTAGGTACCTAAAGAGCTATTTATAAGAAGTTTGAAAGGAATTAAAATGATAGTACAATTAAGGTTTAGCCAATGAAACCATACCATCACGCGATGATTGCTCATTGAGTTTTTCAATAAATTGCCTTGGTGTATTCTCGTCATAGTCGTAAGTATCTGAAAATAGGTTTTTATAAGCATTTTGAAAACATCTAACCTAAAGAAAAACTTAAATTTTAAAAACCTCTGACAAAAAAAAAATCTACGACTTTATTATTTCAAATAAGACTATCTTATAAACGGCTAAACCGATTTTGATCAAATAATTTAATTCGGCTTTCAAATTCGTTTTAAACCGCATCCAAATCGGTTCACCCGTTAAAGAGCTACAGTGCCAAAGACAGACACACACACATTGCGGTGAAACTTGTGACACCCATTTTTGCGTTGGGAATTATAAAATATAGGTAAAATAGGTAAATAACGGATTTCAAGAACTTGAAGAAGATTTTTTTTATTTAGTATAGAATCCTTATTTCAAGCGAGTAAACTAGTAGATTTTTAATTCCTTAATTCTCCTATTTTGAACAGGTAAAGGAAAAGGTCGAGTTTGTGTAGTACCAGAAGGTGAAAGAATTAGTGAAGTACAAGGACCTTCAAATAAATAGCCGGACGGAGCCACGCTAACAAAGAATTGAAGCATGTCTAATAAGCCTGCTACCTCTATGTGTGCGTGATGCTCCCAATAGGAAATAACTGGCCAAGAGCATGTCGGACCATGCTCAGTGTAGGGTTCCATAGCCGTAACCATAAGGTAAAAATACCATGTAAAACAAAGTACAACAACAAAAGAGCGTATCTTCATAGCAATTACGTCCTTTTGTTGAAAAGGGCAGTTTATCGGCAATAACTCAAAAACGGTTAATCCGATCTTAATGAAAATAATTTTCGTTGAAAGTATTAATAAAGCGTTACCTTCGTGATTTTTTTCATATTTTTCGGACACACGGTTTAGAAGATAGAGGGGGGGGGGACACAATTTACACAACTTTCGGAGCGATTATTTTCAAATATATTCACTTAATCAAAAACATTATTTTGAAACCTTATAGTGGTTTTTAAAGAGCTGTCGAACTATTGATCACACGTTGATATTTGCTGAAAAAAATTTTTTTTAGCTTCTTTAACATGTATGGAGTGCCCCCCTAAAAATATTTTTTTTTAGTTATTTAACTACCAAACTAAGTAGCGGCTCATACAAGACACCTATATTCCAAATTTCATCTATACCCATCATGTAGTTTTTGAGTAAAATGCCTGTGACAGACGGACATGACGAAACTATAAGGGTTCCGTTTTTGCCATTTTGGCTACGGAACCCTAAAAACTAGTTGATGTGTGCGTGCGGTTCCTATGTACAAGCAGCCGGTTTATTAAAAATGCCTTCAGTTCTCTGTTGGCGAGGCTCCTTCCGGCTATTTATTTTAAGGTCCTTGATGAAGTTAAAAGAAAAAAGGATCACTTACAAACACTGGTTACTGAACCAAATGTAGCTGTTAATATCAGCAAAGCGCGATGCATCCCGGTTGCTTAAATTTTTTACTATTCATAATAATTAAATAATTTCAAAATTTTTGTTGTAAACGTAACTGTAACGTATAACGTCTGACAATTTTGACAATGGTCATAGATAGTTTCTCATAAACGAAATAGGTTTCATCTCTGATAGAAGATGAAGTTTAGTTTTGACATGAGACTATTACGGCGTCAAAAACGCATAAGCAAGGGATAGAAAATGTGACATTGTATGTTAATTTTACGCGTGAGATTCTCTATGAGGCATCTCTTTCATTTCTTTGATAGCAAAAAGAAGGGTTATGATACTTATGATTTTACTTCACTTTGGAAGCTTTCACTGAACACGGCAAAACGAGATGATGAGAAGAAGGAGATGTACGAGTATTATACTTTGATTAAACAAAAGTGGAAATCAAATCAAATCGTATCATGTCGCTGGTTCATTATTAAAAGATTCTATGTTTCACTTTTAACGAATTGAAACTTAAATATTGTCATAGTCACGCAGACTCTAATTTTAAGTACCACAAAAATAAAATACAGAACTCTGTAATATTGAACAAGCGAGATATATGTCACAGCCAACTGGTTTAATCAGCCATTTGGATACGCGGGGCTTCTATTTCTGCTCTGAGGGACACAAGCTAACTAACAAACCTAACCTAAAATTTAAATGAAAAGGCTAGACAATTAACTGAATGGTTAATTAAGCTAGTTGGCGGCGACATATACAGCGTATAAGTCTAATACGGGCGATAAATTAAATCGGACATAGTATTCATTAGTGTAATCATGTAGTAAAACGTTTTTATGCCACACCTGGCCATAAAGTGACTTTTTCCGCACGCTGCGCGTACGGAAAAAGCCGCTTTTTGGCCAGGTGTAGACATAAAATGATGTACACAACACGGAAGGTAGGGGCAAGTGCTCAACCTGTGGACACTTTCCAGAATTTGACTTTTAATCAGTTGTTAGACAAAAACTACGCGTATTATAAATGAATTCTTTATTTTGTTTTAATCACAATTAAACAATCTTCAAAGTCCACATATGTTTTCTACGCTAGCTATCCGCAGATGGCGGATAGAAGCATTTTAAAAAAAACACTCATTTTGTCCATAGGTACATCTACTGTCTGTACCTATGGACTCCAAAAACGTACCTATGGACGGTAACGTACCTACGGACATTAATCAACAACATACTTTTAAACAGAATAAACTTCTAGAATAACGTAATTAACAACATACAATTAAACAACATGTAATTATATGTTGCTCTGCATATCACAGTTACTTTTTTTCTTCTTGAAATCTAATATTCTTAGCAAAATCTCAAGTATAATTATGGGATTTTAAAATGCCTCCATTGTCAGCAGAAGAATATGCTGTGTGTAGTAATGCTGCTTTTTTAAGTAATCATATATCTGTTGCTCCTCAGTATCGCTAAATATCCTCCTGACATCATTTTTTAGGAGTTCTAAGCCTTCTTCACCAATATTTTGACAGTGATTTAATTTTATGTTTTTAAAGATTGTCGATTTTGGGATTTTAAACTTCTCTGCGGCTTTCCTTACTGAACTTCCATTTTCTACTTCCCAAACAGCTGCAGTCAGAGTGTCTAGGCATATCTTGTCTCTATTTTTCCCAGCTTTACTACGAGGCACTAAAACAAACAAAAATATTGTATATTAATTTTACTGTCCACAGGAACATTCAGTATAACTGTACCTATGGACAGTCCACAGGTACATTCACGGAGGTATCCACAGGTACAATTTCGGCGGTTTTTATTTTGAATTCATACCGGTCACTATAAATGCTACCTACGATTAACGAAATCTTGTAGAAATAACGTTTACATCATATAAATTAATATGCCATTGCAAAGACACCCGCAACATTTAGAGATTTTACATAAAACATGCTTTAAAAGAAGGTAAAAAATTACTTTTTGTCACAAAAACTTTCGGCAGCCTCAAAACACACAGTTTCTGTAATCAGTAAAGATGGCGATTAGCTAGTGTTGCCATATGAAAAAAATACTTTTCAAATAAGTGATTGGTATTTGACTATGGTTATTCGTTTTCTCTGTATGAGTAGTGTCCACAGGTAAAACCGTCCACACTTACAGCACTTGCCCCTAATAAAGAAAGCCCTCGATCGAATATTTACGTCCCTCGCTTGCAGCTCGGGCCGCAAACTTCTGCGATCTCGGCCTTTCTTTGTATTACCACCCTAGTTGTGTAATGTACTATTTTTAAGTTTCAGTTCATTACGACCGCATAATAAATTTTTTTTAAATTTCTCAGTAGCAATGTACCTACTGTAAACATGGTTGCGGTACAGCGGTACCGAAATGTCAACGTAACTGTCAACGAGCGTTTAACGTGAGTGTGTTTGCATTACATTGCGAGCTGAATTATTTTGTATGGACAAAATTATTGTTGCAACTTTAAGTAAATGTTATCTAATTACATTCACTTTGTCCTATACTAAATACCGTTAAGAGATTCGCCCGTATTAGACTTACACACTGTATATAGCATCATATAAGGTATATCTTTTTAAACATCTACACTACACCGTGTCCAATAAGTTTGTATACAGTGCATAATATTTTGGGTTGACTCCACCTTTACCCATCCCAGTCTAAGTCATCCCAAAATGTTTATTATAAATTAATATTGTACAAAAGAATATCTTTCATGAAATACAGTTTTTATTGCATTTGTTATTTGTACTTTGTTTTAATGAGAGTTTGAAACTGTAGGCGAACTTATTAGACACGGTGTAGATCTCAACTCCACTTTGCGATTACGATGTCGAATCGTATAGACTGTAGATTGTGACGACGGAGAACGCTGGCACTCACAGACTAAATTAGCTATCTGGTCTTTGTGGGCACTACTACACTACTTTTCATAAGCATATCAAACATCAAAGATTTATACAATTTACATATTACAATAGTGACAAATAATAACCGGCGTAGTGCGAGTTTGCTTTTATTATTTGTTGTTGTAACGGCAAATACACATTCTGTGAAAATTTCATGTCTCCACCTATTATGGTTCAAAAGATACAACGCTGTGACAGACGGTCAGACGGACAGCGAAGTCTTAATACCTGATACGTCGGCACGATTGGGTACGGAACCCTAAAGTGTATCAGTATTATGATACATCAAATTTCTTAGTTTTAAATGAAGTCGGTTAGTTTATAGCTAAATATGTAAAATTTCTGTATATAATATAGTAGGTAGTCGATATAATATGCATAAGCGGTATCCAACAACATAAGTATATTGTTTTCGTATCGTCGCAGGGCAATTGCTCTCGGTATTAATTCATTTGCGTAGAGCTTTTTGAGCATGGTTTTGTAGGCAGATTGAACTGTGAGATTATAATTCCAGCACACGGATGCAAATAGTTCCCACGGCCCTTATTTGCATGAAATTAAACCTGCTGCCCGCATTCCAAAGCATTGTAAGGTACTGTTTGGTTTTTGAAGTTTTACAGCTCAAAGTTTCACGAAAATATCATACCTTCCTCGTTTTCTCATGAAGTCATGAGGCTGTTGTTTATTTTTAAATGGTTTTATGCCACACCTGGCCATAAAGTGGCTTTTTCCGCACGCTGCGCGTACGGAAAAAGCCGCTTTCTGACCAAGTGTTGACATAAAATGATGTACACAACACGGGAGGTAATAAAGAAAGCCCTCGATCGCATATTTACGTGCCTCACTTTATGACCTGATTAGAAACATTTTTTTTTATTAAAAGGGTAGTCTTCCAGATTGGGCCCTTTTCTTTCGAAATCCTTTTCTAGCGATGGGATCCATGAGGACATGAGGGAACTCGTTGAAGCCGGTTATTTTATTGGAGAAAAAATATACAATCCGATTGAACTGTCTATGTATTTTTAGTATACACATTTATATCCCTAATATACACTCTGGTCGACTGCACTGGTGACCGAAATGCTGGCAGCATCCTCGCGCAGCGAATAAGTATCGCCATACAGCGAGGAAACGCTGCTAGCATATTCGGCACCATGCCAAGGGGGCCCAATTTTTTAGATAATATTTAGTTTTAATTTAGGTTTATTTTCGTAAGATTAGTTTAATTTTTTAGTTAAGTTTAGATTAGTAACTAAGTAGTTATATTTTATTTGTACCTAATTTTACTTAATTAGGTACTGAATATTTTTTTTTTATATACACTCTTGTTTATCAGCATGATAAGTACTCCCAGATAAGAATTCATTATAAATATTTTATTAGAAAAGAAAAATTTTAAACTTATATGTCTCGGGGTTTAAGAATTCACGATGTTTCGTGGAACAATGCGTTCTCGGGTGCCATTTAGTCGTAAAATAGGCATATTTTACGACTAAATGGCAGTTTTAGGTAACAGATCAATTTTATGAGTAGAATTGCATATTGTTAATAAGACAGTGCAGTTTTATTAGGCTTTACGGACCCTGCCACATATGTAAGTTTGTCTAACGACACCTAAAACTCTGAAAACAAATAATGTGTCATATTATTTTTTATTATTATGGACAGTATTATGAAACTTTTTTTTCAACTCCATATTTACAACAACCCGTCCGAGTAGCACGAGGTGGCCAACGATTCGACATTGCCTTTATAATGAAAGCCTTCTTAAAAATCCCCTCTAACGTCTGTTCATAGTCTGACACTAAGTCAGGATTATGTAAATGCAAGTGGAAACATTTTATTAATTTATATTTAGATTTTTCAGTATGAGATATTTTTTAATAAATGTTTTTTTCGCGGCGGACAGTGTCATACTTAGGTTATCCCATTAAATCGTCATTTTTAGGGTTCCGTACCTCTAAAGAAAAACCGGAACCCTTATAAGATCACTTTGTTATCCGTCTGTCCGTCTGTGAAGACCCTTTACCTCGGGAACGCGTAAAGGTATTGGGTTGAAATTAAAACCATGTACTCAGGTCTATAGTCCCTTGAAGCTGTAAAAAAATCAAACTGCTAAGTTATCGTTAAAAAAACGTAAATTTCGACACTCTTAAGGAAAACAAAACGATTTTCCCCTATATTTAGTTTGGGCGTAACGAAACTGAGAAATTCAAAATTTGTAATGGCTAAGTTGGCCCATTTTGGACCACTTTTTTTATTTAATAAATGAAAAGTGCTCATGATTCTGATTAAAATGGTACATTTTTTCTGCAGTTACCATTTTAAGAGTTGACGATATTGGTTCAGAGGTTTTTTAGTACCTATCTAAATATTGTGTATTTTGATTGGCGTTGAAAAAGGAGGAAAAAATCCGTATTATTCGTAAAAAGCTCGTTTTATTCCAAAAAAAAAACGAGTATTTCTGTTGGTATTTTAATGAAAAATATGATTTGTACTTTCATTTTTGCATCCCATGACTTTCCACCATCATACCATCATCATAAACCATCCATATAAACACGTTAGTGATAACCTTTGAACTGCACTTGCAGGGGTTGAAAGAGGGCCAAAATATTAATGTAATATTACCCCGGTGGGTGTCTCTTACCGTTGCGCTTTAAGAGCTTGGCTGACACATTGCCGCATTAATAAATGATCATTTTATTATTTTATTCTTCCAAAAAAATCAGAAAGAACCGGAAAAGAAACCAATACTTCAAATAAACCCTGAAAAAAAAACAATTGTTTTTTTTCCGAATTTTCTACGCTAATTTTGATTGCATTCATTTAGTAACTTTCTTTTTAGACCTCATCGCGCAACTGGCCTTATTATTTCAATATAAATTTCAACTCAGCTCTACCCTACCCTTGTATTGAAACTAAAATAGGTAACTTAATGAGAAGATAAAACTTCGCTATATCTTGAACCTATTTTAATAGTTTTAGGGTTCTGTACATTCTAAAAATAATAAAACCAGTTCATCAATACAAAGAGACACTTAGCTTATAAGCAAACACGTTTTTGACGATAAAACTCTGTATTTGACGATAGAAGCCACTCTGTGTAGTGGCAATTAAGCTCTGCTGCAATCTACCCTGTGGATATTACACATGAAACGCAATCACATCCTGTGTTCAGGAGCGCAAATATGGCTGTAACTTTCTCCAACTATGGCTATGGTTGGCAACTTGGGACTGAAGTGACATTCGAAGATTGGACCGCTTGGTTGCCGGACGCATGCTCAGATCTCTCTGCGTTCCGTTAATCCGTTTACATCCCACGAGTGCTAGTTTATTTCTTCGGTTTGATTGTGAAAATTGATTAAAGAACATCTGCGTGTTTATTTTTGAGAACGAACGATTATTAAGACGGCTGTTGATAATGAACCAGACTTAGAGTCATCCACCTCGGCCCTAGTTCCTACAAATACAAAAATATATACAACGAACAAAAACACTCGTCGTAGAAAAATAGCCGTCGTGCATGCTTGACAATTTGCGAGTGACAATCTTTTTTAGATCTTGGTAGCTGGTGCTGACTTTTTTTAGGTATAAAAGAGTGTTTTCCTTTCACGGTCTAACGAAAGAGCTGGTCTAAAACAACTCGCTCAAATACCTCTTTAGACTACGTCTAGCCTTATGAACATACCATCACATGCATTTTGCAGACAATATGTCTTTTGAACCGCAGATCATTCACCCAACAATGCAACCCCTTCACAAACCAATAAAATTCCAAACAACCTTCTTTCATATTCAATAGAGTTCGAAATTCTTTGACAACTTATCTCCATTCAGTGACACGAAGATAAAGAATCGTTGAACCTTATCAGTGTATAAATAAGGATAACTTTTGCTCAGCAGTTTGAAAGTAATAAAGACTAGATCAGAAGCCTGGAATCTCATTAGCGGTTGACCTAAATCGATGGTAGCATTGCAAGTAGGGTAAATGCACCGTTTGGCGGCTTTCATGTAATTAATAAAATGCGTGATTAAAGCTAGAATGTCAAAGCGTTTTGAAAGCCGGGCTAGGTTTGTATTTAAGTGTAGGTGAACTGCTTTTGCGGATTTTATTTAATGCTCGGGCTACTGACTCAGTAAGGTATCAAGCACATTGAGTCGGTATAAACTGTGATTTGCGTTATTATTTTGTTTAGTGATTTGATATTTCATCCTTCTTAATGTTTTAGTGACACAGTGAAAAATAGAAATTACTATAACTAAAGATCAAGGATGACATGACGGGCTCACAGGAGACGAAAAACTTTGAATACAGACGGGTGAAAAGATAAAAATGGTTCAGGAGCCGCATTTTTCGATGTCCAATTAAATATAGGTTTATGTTTCACGATTGAGGCCGAAATTTCAACAATGTCGGTTGAGCTACAAGCCATTGCCGAGGCACTGGCTTACTTGGACTCCATTGAGATGACTAATTTTGTCATATTCACAGACTCTAAGAGCTCCTTACAGCACATAGCTCGATGTACCTCGATGTATCGAGGTGTTCCTCCGATAGCTTATTTAATTTTAGACCTCATTCGGAAACATAAGGCTAACAATAAAAAAATTACTCTACAATGGGTCCCTTCACACATTGGCGTTGATGGGAATGAGGCCGCGGACCGATTAGCTAAGGCGGCGTCCTCTGAGGGTATAGATTTGCATGTGGTGCCCTTTTATACCGAATCCCTGGGCAAGGTCAGGAAGCACTGTTCTGATTTGTGGAAAGAGTTTTTTGATGAACGATCCCAAGAGAAAGGTATATGGTACAAGACTATCCAGCCCGAACCCCTACAGTCTCCGTGGATAACCCACTGTTCTCTGTCACGGCAAGATCTGGTTATGGCGATGAGATTACGCTCCGGCCACGTCCCCACTAATAAATTTAAGTTTTTAATGGGAAAAGTAAACAGTCCTAACTGTGTGGATTGTGGAGTTGTAGAAGACGTATACCATGTGTTGATGGAGTGCGTGCGGGGCCGGTCCCGTCGTCTAACCTATAACACTGGTCTTTGTAATGCTGGGCTGTCGGATCCAGAGTCAGATCAAGCTAAATTATATTATAAGTTGTATAGGATGTGCATCAACTAAGTGGTAGCTTGGTTGACGCATATCTTATAATAATTAAGTGAACGTATGGAGCGGCATGATCGTTCAACGACCAAGCTCCTTAAAATTAAGATTAAAAAAAAAAAAAAAAAAGTCACCAGAATATAATACATAGAACATAATTGTCCATCAGCCACCGAACTAGGCTGCGCCTGTTATGTATCTCGGGATCTTGGAGTGCACTATCCAATTGCTTATGTATAAATCATAAAGCGAACATTTTTAAACTACATATACATATAGATACAAAATGTGATGTAATTTAATGTAATTTACCCGCATTAAAAAACGAGTAAAGAAACATCAGGTTTCTTTCATATAGTATTTTTAAACTACTTACCTACTTTACATTTTTGAAATGTAGGTAATCCAGAATGAGAAAAGGGCCGGACTGATAATTAGCGCTATGCAGTAGCAACTTTGCAAGCCTGTCGCTGCCGCACTGAGTCGTTTCGTTTTGTCACACGGACTTTAGTATTAATTATTATGTATTTTATTGTAAAATTGTCTGCATACCTATGTTTCTCGTTATTCTGAAGGTACTGTGTAGTTCTATAACTGTTCTGTGTTCAGCGTGGCAATAAATGTTTCTTATTTTTACGTTTTGCTATCGTTTTTTTTTGGAAAAATTCATATTACCTAGACATGCTGGCTTCTCATGGTCTACTTCCTTCGCATAATCTTCCCACCAGAGGGGAGAACTGTCTAGACCACTGCATGATAAAGACTGCACTCCCCAATACTAAAATAGTATGTGATACATCTACCACCGACCATTCTTCCCCCCCAGGAAGGGAGGAGGATCAGGAACGGGACATTTATAAAAGGGACGTTCTGCTAAAGGCCCCAAGGGGGCGAGTGGCACCTTATGCGCCCTAACCAGCTAGTTTAGACTAGGAGCGTTTTAGACCAAATCAGCTTTAGACGAGGTGCATCTTAGGCTAGATGTCTTATTAGACCAGTCGCGTTTTAGATTAGGTGCGTATTAGACCGAGAGATGTTGTGTTTTAGGCCAAATGCGTTATATACCAGTTGCGAATTGTCTGCTAGGCTAGTTGCTACTTAGACCAGTAGCGACGTAGACTGGTAGCTACGTAGACCAGTTTAGACGAGATGCATTTTAGACTAGCTGCGTTTTAGACCTGTTACCTCTAGTACTAGTTGCGTTTTAATAAATAAATAATAAATAAATAAATAAATATTAGGGGACAATCTTACACAAATCGAACTAGCCCCATAGTAAGCTCAATAAGGCTTGTGTTATGGATACTAGACGACGATATATTTAATAGATACATACATACAAATACTTAAATACATAGAAAACATCCATGACTCAGGAACAAATATTCGTGCTCATCACACAAATAAATGCCCCCACCGGGATTCGAATCCAGGACCTCTGACGAAATGATACTAACCCCGTCGTAATGACGAATTGAAGTAATGACGATATAAATTTTTTGGCGTTTGAGACTTCTTTCTTCCGCGAATAAATGATGATGATCATCATCATCATCATCATCATCAGCCTGCGGCAGTCCACTGCTGGACGTAGGCCTCTCCCAAGACGCGCCACTTAAAAAATAAATGATATTAAGGTATAAAATAAAACGCATTTCAACCTCATTAAATCACTACTTAAAAGACGTTGATCCACTGTATGTAAATGCAGTGACGTGACTCAAGCTTTAGTCACGTTTGCGTCACTTTTTTCAAACCGGTGCTTAAAAAATGCACTGTTCATGTACTATTCATTTGTATTTTAAACACAGAACTGAATCACCCATGAAATACTTATCACTGAGAAATTTTGTTAGCGATCTGTGGTCTTCTTCAACAGTTCCACTTCTCCAAATTATATTTTCCGAATGCAAATGCAAATTTTAATCTGTAGTAATTCTATGTCTATTTGAAAACATTGATGCTTTTTACTACTACAGTTCACTATCTACAAAAACTCAGGGAATAACTTTTCGAAATGTTACTTACACAAAACCAAATCCCAATTGCCAAAATAGGGATACGTCCTTTTTACATTATACCATTATTGCGCAAATTTATTGATACGTTCGTGGGGTAGGTAACATGATAGGAAAATGGACTAATTAGCCACTACCACAAATGCAAACTTTATTACAAAATTACTAATTAACAAACATACTTAATAAAATACTCAACTAAATCACTTTACTTAACCCATATATACTCGTACCCAGAGTATTTTTCTCTTGCACATATCTTTTTTTGAGCAATTCGAAGATACTATCGGTTCATTTTTCACTATTCGCCTCGAGATCCGCACTGTATCGTAGTCTTATTAAAACTGTTCCCGGGCACGCTGCGCGGCTTATATATCCGGAGACCTTTGTTCTACATCATTTCAGAGAAATCCTATCTCGAATGATCGGTTCGATTCCAGGAACGCCCACTCCTCGGTTCGCGACGCATCGCGAGTGGTCTAGACAATCTAGATTGTTCGGTGCTCGACTCAACAATGCATGGGGTTCTTAATACAGTGAGGCAGTACACTCACAATGGGTCAACAGCTTTTTTTGTTAGCTTTTTGAACGAGTACCACCGTCTTAATTCTACCATCGTACCTATTCTGCCTAAGGAACAAAGTCCATCCTCATTTTCTGAATACCTACTTGACAGCCAAAAAACAAACGAGGTCTCTACTGGGGTGTTCCCGCTGCTCTGTGATATGGGCTTCTTTAAAGAGTGAGTAAGCATGCAGGGCTCTCAAAGGTCATCAACTACACGGTGACATCATTTATCTTACTTACTTTTAACATAAAAAAACTTATATATTTTACTCAAAAATATTTTACTGATTTTATTAGCCTGTAATTTACAGTTCAAATTATCGAGATTTTATAACTGGTATAGAAGATCTTAAACTCAGTGAGTAGATATCTATTCATTCAACCAACTTATTACAGTCGCTATGTCGTAACAAGGATGTAGATTGCTATATACCTACAGATGTTTGAATATACATTCGCCAAAGTGACGAATGCTCTGGCGGCAATAAACATTTTTCTAATTCCTGTGTCAACTCCCACCCGTATAATCCCGTATTAAATTCCCCACATGCTCCGCGATTTGCTTCATGTCAATGTTTCATGATAACGCCGGGTTTATTGCTTTTATTGAACGACTGCTTTCCAGCGATATCACGCGTTTTAGGGTTCCGTACCCACAGGGTATTTAAGTGCCAACGAGTAGAGCACATTTCTCGTAGTACCTACCGATGGCCGCTGGGGTCGACAAGTTCTTGAATGGCGATCACGTACCGGAAGACTCAGCGTGGCTGCTGTATGCCCCACTAGATGGACTGATGGGAAGGTGAAAAAGGTGTCCACTGGGTTCGGGCGACATAGGACCGTGCATTGCATAGCGGCGTTCTTTAAGGAAGGTTTATAATAAATAAATAATTTTATAATAAATAAAGATGTAATTATACAAAATAATAAAGGAAACAAAGATTACAAAAATTTCAAAATACTCAAAATAATACACAGCCATCAAAATTACAAAATGTCAGCAGAAAAAAAAATATACTTATAATATCTTGTTATGGACCACGTACATGAACACTTATGCAGTGGTTCACGTATGTACAGTCCAATCGTCCAGCAATCATAGATAGGAGTCCATAACAAGATATTATAAGTATATTAGGACGGTGTTGCCGCTGGCGCACACTCTGCAGAGCAAGGCCGCGTACCGCTTGCGCAGAGTGGCGAAGAAGCAATCGGTGCGCGCCTCCGCGAACACGCCCGAAGCACTGCAGAAGCGGGGCAGCCGTAACAGCACCCTGAACGTGTTATTGTACTGCACACGTAGCGCATTAAACGTTTTTCGAGTATAATGCGCCCACAGGTTGCTGGTATAAAATGAGGTTACAATACGCCTTAAAAAGGTTGACTTTTACCTGAGGTGTACAGCGTGCAAACCTGTGAGCAATCATATTCGCTCGCACCGCCAATGCCCTTCGCTCGCGCTCCATGTCTGCATCGTCTTTGAGGTCTTCAGTTATCAGGTGACCCAGGTACTTGAATTGTTTTACCCTCAGGAGAGGAGTACCATACAAGTATAGTGGAGGAACATTGTCTATCTGATACCTGAGTTTCTCCCTGATAAACCATGGTTTTGCTCTTACGTACATTATAGATGAGACCATGTTTAGCAGCGTATTCAAAACATGTCTTAGTGAGAGCTGTTAAGGAAATAAGTGTATATTTCTAACTTTAGTGTTTAGAAAAATCAACCAGCTGTGAACACTTGTTTCTGTTTGTTCTCCAATAAATAAAATAAAATAAATTTCTCACACTTGCTTAACAGTTTCCTGAGACCACAGATCGAGGCGCTGAGCAAGACTATGTCGTCCGCGTAACTGATATTGCTGACGCATACTTCATCCACATGACACCCGACATGGCAGCTGCTCAACACCACTATCAGCTCGTTGATATATAGATTGAAGAGTGAAGGCGAGGTCAAACCGCCCTGCCTCACCCCGCATTCCAATCTATACGTTTCGGACAGTGTATTAGCCCATCGCACGTTGTTTTCTTGATTTGCGTACCAAAACTGGAACTGGTTTATGACCAATAACGAACGTCTTTTGGCTGATGACGATGTCTCAAAAGATGCCACCTCCTCCTCGGATCGCATTCCACATTGCCGAGGGTCGTGATACTCCCGAAGAAACTTTTCTTTGTTTAATTTTCGCGACCTGGTCTAGCGGGCTAAAGAGTATTATTAAGACTGCTGCCTGTCTATTTGTTTATCTGTCCGTCCGTGCATTTGTTTGTACCCTGGCTGTAATTTTTGACCCGTAAATAGGTAAACACTTAAAATGTTATAATTTATAATTATTATTGTTTATTGAATATTAAAATTCATGATCATTGTGAAGCATGGTAAATGTAAAAACTAAAGCTTTTATCTGCCTTTATTTGGTAATTTTGTTATTGTATGCCAAAACTGGCTGATTGTGTTGGTGCCAACCAAACGACTTACATCAATATTATTTTGTGCTATTAAAAATACCTTGACTTTGCTCTTGGATAGAGTCAAAGTTATACACCCAATAAAAGTAAAATAAAATTATTTGATAATCATGATTCCGCAATCGGTAGGACCATCGTTATATCATTAAACTAGCGACCCGCCCCGGCTTCGCAAGGTGTTTCTCTATTATATTATGCATGTATTATACATAATAAACCTTCCTCTTCAATCACTCTATCTATTAAAAAAAACCGCATCAAAATCCGTTGCGTAGAGAAGATTTAAGCATACATAGGGACATAGGGATAGAGAAAGCGACTTTGTTTTATACTATGTAGTGATTTTGTTTCTAACAAAAACATGATCATGAAGAGTTAAATATAAAAATAACAGGGGTTTAAGTACTCGTGGTTCGAAAAAAATTGTCGACTTACGTTACGTTTTGGACGGTTTTTTAATTTTAATAATTTATTTAAAGGGTTTAAATTAATGATTGCATTTGCGTTTGCGACCTTGGAAAATTTTATTGCGTAATATAATAAAATTGTTTTTAAACCTCTAGAGGTTTGTTACCAATTTTTTGTAATCAGCATGGGAAATTTGAAACGTCCAAATTGGTCAAAATCCGCGGCCATGCCCGTATATTACTAAATTTTTACAATGTTTTAAGTCCCGACGTTTCGTAACCCTTTTCAGCGTTCGTGGTCGCGGATAGACTGAGAAATTCATAAGTTTTGCCTGTCAAAATTACCGTTGTGCAAACCTACACACTTTGAAAAATACAAATTAAATGTGTGATAAAGTTCACACACATGCCAGAAGGGCTTCATAACCTAACCTTAGAAATTAGCGGCACTTGCCTTATACAAAAAGATTATAATTTTAAACGAAAAGCTCTGGGTATGCTTTTTTTGGAATACAAATTACCGATTTTTTTATATTTTTTTTTACAATGATTGATAATCGCGGAAACCGAAGACAATATTAAAAAAGATAGTGTTCAACTCAGTATGTAACTAAGTAGCAACTCAGTAAGTCCGGCATGCATACCCTAAATCGAAAAGCTTGGGGATCGCATTTTAACTGCCCGCAGTTTGCATCCAGGACAACTTTAACTGGGTTACAATGAGATTAAGTCTTCAATGTGTAAGCACGTTCAACAGAAGTTTTGCTACCATTACGTAATCGTAGCGACATGCTCTAATTAAACAGATTAGTTGTATATAACCTATTGTATATAGCCATCATAGGCAAGCAGTAGTGTGGCGTCCAAAGAACTCGATTCCTACCAGCTTGCCTAATATCACGCATTTGAGCACAAGGAAAATGTACGCCAAATCTGCACCGGCTGGCCCAAGGTTATATTTTACGTAAACCACGCACTGTAGGCGAGTATAGTTATTATACTGGTATAGTTAAACCATTTCTAAATTTTATCAGCAATCAACCGAAATCACAGCAATATGAGTCATGGATCGGAGGGCAACCCCCATCAGACCCTGAGAACTCCATAGTTGTTTATAAAATTATATATTGTAATGAACCTGTCTCTCAACTTCTCATACTACATTTAGACTCGCTACTGGTGGCATAGTTCTTTTTCTCATATTATAGTGTCACATCTGGCTTGGGATTTTCACAAAATCCCCACTTACAACCGAACAAATGAAACTCGATAGGATTCAATTCTAAATGTAAGCGTTAATTTATGAAATATCTGACATACTACCAGTGAAATTTAATAGAGATAAATGAATTCTATATTAAATTCCAAATCCCAAAGTAATATTTTTATCGATATTTAATATTCGTATGTTTCAAATATGAAATAAGAGAAAATGGCAATGACGAATATATGGGGATATTGATGTCAAGGTGCACTGCCCGGAGCTCGGATCGATCTACTAACACTATGTCTGGTGGTTTGTTGGCTGCAACAGTCCTGTCCGTGATCATAAATCGACCCGTTAGTTAGTGATGCGTATTGTGAAGCTAATTTATAACATGAAAATGTATACGCTGTTTTTTATATTTTACTTTATTTTATTGTTGGTATTAGTTGTGTTTGCCATTCTAAGTGTAAATTTGTTTTAACTTTCATATTGCCTGCGTTATGTTTTACGTCTGTTGTAGTTTATGTCGATACTTTGTTCTGTTAGTTAAGCTTAGAATTTATGTTTGCCAGTGCCTTGGCGTATAGCTGTAATGCTGGTGAATTTGAATGTTAATAAACAAATGGCCCCGGTTAACACATAGTATACATACTTTTTACCCGCCTACAACGAAGCTAAACTTATTTCACCTCCGCAAATGAAGTCACGAGCGGATCTGATAGTGGTTAATATAAGTAAAATAACGAAACGGTGTGTAGCAAAATTGACACAGGTAGGTTAAGTTAGAAGGTCGTCGCAATATCATGCAAAACCAAAAGTTTAATGCTGCAGATTTAAAATCTAAGCTATGATTTTCTAGCTCTAAGTTCTACCGTGAATAGAATCTACCGTGCAGACGTAATCGTGGAGACGTAGTGGAATTTATTAACACCAAGAAGGGTAATTTACATCTCCGCTTAGTCTTGCCTATTCTATCTATCTATGCATTCGATTAAATCGTAGATAACAATACTATGTTCATGCGCGTATCACGCAAAAACTACCAGTAGGCTTATGATGCTACGCTTTGTCACGTGATAAATAAATGATAAAGCATCTGTCACGTTCTGGCAAATAGTGTGTGAGAGTGACGGATGCTTTATCATTTATTTATCGCGTGACAAAGCGTAGCATCATAAGCTTACAGATATACATGAAATGCGGTACACAGGTAGATAAGATGATTCGAGTCGGTTGGTTCTCCATACATACATAAAGAGGGGCATTATTCGCTTCCACGACATCTGGTGGAATGATATACATTTCCATCACGATTAATTGAAAGGAATATGATCAATCGTAATGGAAATGTGTATCATTTCATAGCTTGATACATTTTGTCCCCGTGAACTGGCACGAGAAGTTTCAATAAAATAGAATCAACGAACAATCTAACGGTTGAGGTCAGCGCCATCTATTATCACCATTTGAAACCAAACGTTTTTTACTAAAAAAATATATTTTTTTGTCTTTTTCGAGTTCTCGTGTTATTTCACGCCGACAAAAATTATTAAGCTATAAAATAAAATAAAAAAACATTTCAACCACAATTGATTTTGTGGAAGTAAATAATGACCCTCTTTATGTTTGTATTGAAAATTTAATAACAGTTCGTAATCTTAAATATTTTACTAGACTACTAGAGGAAAAATTTTATTTTCTTTCTCTCCTAATAAATTATTTAGAATTCGTGGGCAGTCGTTAATGCTACAATAAAAAAAACCTGTTCGTAATCTTGTGGAACCGTCGCTCGCCGCTTCGATTTCGACGGAACACAGCAGCATGACCTTACAAACTGCTACTAGTTCACGGGTCAAATTATATTTGGGACGAATTTGGTGGCGATGTTTGGAATTACGCTGCAACTCCTTTGCACATATACCTAATTGCCTAGGTTGAATGTTTAAGACTGGACGTATGTTACACCGAATCTCAGTGGATTGATCAATGTAATCGCAGTTTAATGCTGAATAATTCATCAAGCCTCTGATATACTATCATTATTATCAGTCGTAAGGTAATGGATATAGATCTTCCCCAAAAAAGAACTGGTATGCCCATTCCTGTGCCACCACTACCACCGCGTCCAGCGGAGCTCACAACCTTCACTAGGACCTTTACTTTGTGGGAGCCCTCCCCTGAATGCGTCTTCCTGTTTATGGCCGCCACTCATTGCCACTCAATAACTCTGCGGCCCCATCGTCCATCAGTTCAAATACCGTTCATTCGTTCCTGGTATTCTTGATAATTTTAAAAGTCGTTTAACACACACATTCGACACTCGCACGATCTAGATTTTTACTGACACTGGTCTTGATGGCGAATTAAAAATAGTCAAAATAGTCAGTGTAAATGTAGTTCAAGGCAGGCTTTGTTTAGGAATTCCGCTTGTATTTGAACAACGCAACCAGTAATAATACGGTATATACCTTGAAAACAATACGCATTGCTTGAGTTATATGGCTTTCCATACAGACCATTTCTTTCAGTCCAGAGCTAAACATTATTTCGTATTATCCATTGTGAAATGTTGTGTATACTTTAAAGGATTGACGCTAAGTTATCTATAAATACATAAGTCATCTTTTAAGTTTTTTCCGATTGTTTCAAAGTGATACGGTTTGGACCATGATCCCATATTTGAGTTTGACATGACCATGTCAATGGTAAGAGCAACGGCCATTTGACTTTCATAATCCATGCGACAAGGAAACCATACCAAACGGGAGCATGGCTAACACTGTTTCCTTAATGTTCAAGGTTCCATTCCATCAGGCACTCGTTTCAAGGTATATTTCTTTACGGTGTTCACCCACAGCTAATCTCACACCGGAAATCCGACCTCGAAAGGTGAAACAGTCACATTTTTACGATATCGTAAAAAGATATTATAATGTCAGTACATTTCCCCGAAATATGCCGCTAAAATTCGTTTTTATAGGATGAAAGTGAATCTGAAATCTGAGAAATGAAAATAGGTGTTTTATGTTTTTGCATTAAGGCACTCTACTAATATTTTGGTAATATTGTGATTTGATTTAATTGAGTACCTAATAAATAAACAAAGTTATTAATTAGACCAGATTTGATACATTTCGTTTCTTATAAGATGTTAGTCGTATTAGTACCTACATTGTGTATCTAGGGCGGTAAGTAAGGAATTACAAACGAGTGTTTGAGGTGAAGCCGAGGGCTTTAATAACACGAATTTGTAATTCCTTTACCGCCCGTGGCACACAATAGTACATTGTGTATCTAGGGCGGTAAGTAAGGAATTACAAACGAGTGCTTGTTATATGTTATTGTTATTGTAAATAAATATCTCAGTGATAAAAGTTAAAAAGTAAGTTGGCGTTTCCTTTGAACATGACAAATAAAAAAAAATAAGAGTAAAACAGAACCAGCGTGTGATGAAAAAATATTTTTCATCACACTTGCTCGAAAATGGTGTCATTACACGTAGGTTTTGCGGGCCGTAAATGACCTATTACGCCCTAGGGCGTAATGGGTTTCTTTTTAAAAATGAAACGCTGGTTCTGTTTTACTCTTATTTGTCATGCTCAAAGAAAACGCCAACTTACTTTTTTAACTTTTATTACAGAAATATTTATTCAAAGAGAACTGTTATTGCAAATACATGTAAACACATATTTCTGTAACATTAATTAAATGTTTAAATAGTGTATTTTAGTATTTTGCAAATATAAAATCAACCATTTTAAGTCTTTACCGCTATGGTTTCCGAACGTGACTTGTCGTCTTGATATATGTCACTAATGTCACTGTCAGTTTTACAATTTTATTTAGGTTAAGTAAGGTTATTTTAATCAGATTTCCTCACAAGTGTGATGAAAAACATTGTGTGTGCCACGCCCTTGATACACAATGTACTATTTAAGCATGAATTGAATCACGTTAAAAATAGTACATGAAAAACGTCCAAATTCAAAAACAATTTTAAATGAGTTTTAAAAGCGTGTATTCATATTTTTGACTACAAGAGGCTGTAATAAAACCAGATTAGGTGTGTATTCTACGTTCATCTTAATTATCGTCGGTGTTACTATTTTAAGAGAAGCATCAATATAATTTTACTTCAAAATGGAAGTCTTGTACTTCTTATCCTAACAAATGACTATAGCTTTATCGAAACACCGCCATTTACGAAACAGTTATTACTATGCTCCTTGTTAAATTTCTCCTAACAACATTATCAGGTCGATTTTTTACGGTATATGAATTGCTTAATTCCTGGGTGGTTTGGTCGACTTTCCTGTGCATGAGATGTAAAGGAGCGTAAGTGAATTTTACGCAAGTATTTTCTGGTCAAAAGTACGCTTGAAGAGGTCATGAGAAGGGACAATGGGCGGCGAAATTGTTATTCCCTGCAATTTATGTGCGAGTAAGTATGGTTTTATGGTATCTTAAAGGTTCCTGTTGGTTTGAATGTTGGGTCGCAGTAAAATTGAAACAGTTGCCGCATTCGAGTAATAAAGAGGTTATTAGTACATCGCCTAGGGCGATCGCAGAGCGAGGACCATGAATATACGATCTGAGGATATCTTTATAACCGCCTGTGGTGTGCAATTTTACGTCACCCGAAGAAGGTAACAATAGTACATTAATTACCTGGGGAGGTAAAAGAATATCTCAGATCGCAGGTATTTGACGCCCGGGGGTGCAAGTCAGGTTCCTCCACGCGTGCTCGAGCTTTACCAATCCATCTTGATCACGGTTTGATCCGCATGGAAGGGTACTGCTTGGGCCGGTGCACCCTGGAAACAACAACAAGCAATGGCCATTGCTTGTTGGTGGCTAATACCTGACAAACCGCTTGCAGTTTTCCCGAGGATCCGGGGAGTGTGGGAGAGGGGCCTCGGGGGCCTACGGGCAGGGGGGGGAGGACATGGATCTGGAACCCACGGAAAAGGGCAAGCACTCGGCCGTCGGCAATGGGTTGGAATCGTCCTGTGTAGACTTTTCCAACCCATCGCTACTTCTCGGCCAGCGAGGGTGGGTGGTTGAGTAACCTAGGTGTTGCCGATTGCTCCCGATGTCTTGTGTAATGGGTACCCCTCTCGTCTAGACCAAGACATTGGCTGCTAATGGGCAGCATCTGGGCTGGGCAAGGGTTAGAACTGTCGACGCGTTGCGTTGACTTTGCTAGCCCTTGGCCTTACTTTCGGTTGGCCAGGGATGCGGTAGGCAGAGGGCCTATGATCCGGTCCCGGAGGCTAACCCTTCCACCCTGACGGTCCCTCGGCGTGTCCTCTGCAATAGCAGAGTTCACTGCTGACAAGGGATGGGGGTGTAGTGGTGGTTTGGTTGAAGGGACGTTTTCCCGGATACCATCCCCACTACACGTGGTCACGGGGCAGGGGCGTTTGTCCTCCCGTGGCGGCGAGGGAGGGACCGGGATACCGTGTGTCTGGTGCCGGTCCCTGCTTCCCCGGGGGACGGCCATTTGGTCGGGGGGGAGCTGGTGAGGGAAGGCACACTGGCCATGCTACAGTGTACCTTTTTCGGAGAGGGTCCGCCCTAGGGCGGAGGTGCTGGTGATGGCGTGGCGTTAGTAGATTCCCATGCCATCACCGTGAAGGCACAGGTGTCGGTAGCATCCCTGGGTTTTAGTGGGTAGGCCAATCCCTTCAGGAGCGGAGAGCCCCACATAACCAATACGTAACATCTGGTTGTCACCCCCGATAGCCTTAGGTTACGTAGTGGTATGCAGTTTTATGCATTTCCCGGGGTCAAAAAAAAAAAAAAAAAAAAAGGTATTTGACGCCCGAGCCGAAGGCAAGGGCGATAAATATGCGATCCGAGGCTTTATTTATTACTTCCCGTGATAAGTACAAAATGTTTACGTCTTTCCCACGCGTAGCGAACGGTAATTGCCTCTTTATGGCTAGGTATTTACATACATTTTGACCGCTGTGCATAATTGGAAAAAAATTGTGAAATTTTGAACATTGTATATTTAGACATTTGTACCAAAATGAGCTGATTACAATTTTTCAATGTTCGATTTCAATCAAACATTATTAATGTTATGGCTCTTGATATGTAATATACTTATGTCTTCTCCCCTGGCCAAAAAGCTTCATGCTTTTTTTTCTCGTAACGGGCGTCAAATACCAGTACGTCTTTCACTATAGGTCATATTAGTACTTTTTGATACAAGTGCGGAAAGTATGTCATTTTTCACGAGTCCCGAGGTGTCTTGGCCCGAGCCGTAAGGCGAGGGACAAGACTCGGGACGAGTGGAAATGACACTTCCGCACGTGTATCAAACGACGTTTTTTAATACATTTGCGAAAAATTACAACGAAAATGAAATGACTGAATGATTAAGAGACAAATTTGTTTATTTTTTGGCCTCATAAAAATGGAGCACTCAATTGGAACACTTATTAAGAGTCACGTTGAGTATCCTGACCACATTGTAGATGCCTGATATTTCTTAGATAATTCAAGAAAGTAGGCCATAAGTACATTTTCTGAGAATGACGCCGTTCGATTTTCTCGTTTCCAGTCAATGAATTGCTCATAGACGGCCAGATATTCCTCCTTCGACTTCTCTGGTAAAATAATGAATAGTAGTTGCCGTTGACACCTTTGCTAGTATATCTCGTGGTGTTGAATTTATTTCAAAATCGTCTGAATCGCTCATTTTTCACAAAAGTGTTATCAAAATAATGCGTGATAATTAATAATTACAAAATTACAATCATGAATGAAAATGGCGGGAATAAAACAAAATGTGTTACTTTTAATTGCGAACTTTTTCCAACGTGGCAGCGTTTGTCACCATTCAGCCAAATAAAAATAAACTATTTTGGGAACAGACAAACGTTCTAAGATAATTTAACTGCATTTAAAAATGGAAAAAAGCAATAAATATTTAAATACTTAATAGCTCATTAATTTCCAAGTAAAATGTAATCTTTAGTGCCGGAAAGCTAGTTGTCATTTATAAAACTCGAACAGCCTGCACCATATTATCTTATCTGTGACAATTTTTATTTTTTGGGTCTCGCATAATACTAGTATTATGCGAGACCGCTGACTAAACTACTCATTGGTAATACTCAAGAAGCATACTTTTTAAACTATTTTAATATTAGATAACAGTTTAATTGTTTATAATAAAAACAATCAAACGTTATATATGTGGATTTAATATTTTAAACGTATCAAATGTATACTTTCATTCAATGTCCACTGACGTAATAAAAACAAAGAACGTATTTGACCATTAGTTGGATGTATGTATTTGAACAACAGTAAATTAAAAAAAATGGGAAATAAAAAGCACTAGTTCGCAAAATCGAACTTTGCGCACGATATACAGCTACAAAAAGTACCACTTTTTGAGCAAGTGTATTAAAAAATTGTGTTTACTGCACTTTTTTACCTTTGCAAAATGAGAAATATAAGGACACGCCCACGTCTGGTTTTTATTTGTCTTTCCGATATTTCCAAATTCTATTGTCGTTTATCTGAAAAACTTATCAGATAAGTATAACTTTTTCAGATAAACGTCATTAGAATTTACTTACTAAGAAAATGGGACTCCTTAGTATAAGACTTGATTATTTTTGAGCTGTGTCACTGAAAAAGTCGACAATATTATTTTGAAGGTTAATAATTGTGTTAGGGAGGGATTGTGTGCGAGGTAAATCGAGGTTTAGAACATGGGACTTACATCTGAGCTTTATTTGGTTTCTTATCTCGGGTCTGTCTCATATAAGTATCTGCCTATTTATGATGTTAGGGCTTACTTCACTTGGCTTGATATAGTTCACATATTGTTTTACGCGTGTGTTTTAAGTATTGTTTGCAAATAATTTCAGATACAAAGTTTTTTCTTAACCACTAATATTTTGTGCACCAAAATAATCACGAGCCAGAAAAAACCTGTTGACCTAGCAAGGGAACTTATTTTTTTTAACTCTGTTATGTAATAATATTATTTTTTGACAAGTTTTGCGGTAAAATTTTAAAAATTAAGATTCCTACGTACGAAATTCCTAAAACTAAATCTTTGAAAACCTAAATGTCTAACGTATGAAATTCCTAAAGACGTGTGTCTTAATATACTTTTATTTGAATGATCGTATTGTCGAAAGTTAGAATTTCTTCGTACAAAATACCTAATGACAATAATTCGAAAATTTATATTTCTAATGCGTAAAATGCCTACGTACGTACATAATTTCTTGTGAGAAAACTTAAAAAAAAAACAGACATTTCTAATACGCACAATACTTTATTTTCTAAATATGTAGACAGATGCGCCAATATTAAAATATATCAGGTATGCTGTATGCTTGGTTTGGTTGGAGTTCGAATTGGTTGTAGTAATTTCGTACGTAGAAATTTTAATTTTCGAAATTTTGCTATGCACCCGTTTTCTGTGGTCCGAAGGAAAGACAATGGCATATCTTATACACACTCTACTCGTATATAGTCAATTAACATGGAAAACCAGATATTTAAATACGCTCTGTGTCGGAAACTCTGTACATATGATTGTACCTAGCTGACTAAAGATGTCTATCACATTCTAATAATTAATCAGCCCTTATTATTGTAAATAGATGAATCACAGGAGAGAATCCAATCATCTAGTTATAAGTACTTTTTTACTATTTTGATTATGTTTATGTGTGTGTGTTATATTTTTACCTTTATTGTCTTTTTTAATTATATTTGGAAAATAACTGAGTATCATTCACCCTTAATAATAAGAAATGAGAACATTTTATTGTATTGAATATTTGATTAATGAAAATAAACGCCATAATGTTCTCTCATCTGCATGATTTGGGGTAAGAGAGACAGTCTGATCTCACTCCAATTCCATCCGCCCACGCGGATATAAATATGGCGTCTCCGCCGCCCTAGATCTCAGAGGTGCTCGCGGCGACGAAGACGACCTCTTAGACCCGAAAATATCACTTGAGATTAGTACTACACAATACCTTCATTATTATACCTTTTGCAATATACAGCTAGGATAAAATCTTACATTTGCACTTACATATACACTTACATATAGTCTCGTTAGTTTTAAATTTTCAAACACTGTAGTTATCTGCACGCGGCGAGAGACTAGCCCCCCGCACGCAATTAGGACGGCTCCTGTTGGAGGGCCCAACAACATGGTGCCCTACAGGCTAGCAATGTTATAAAAAAAAAGCCCTAGATCAGATTCAACTCAGCAATCAGCAAGAGCAGACTTCTCTCTCTACCAGCAAAAGTGCAGGTGGGATGCACTAGCTATGGAAACTTAAATAAGTGTTTTTATTCAATGTACAGTCGGCTAAAATCACATCACCCCTCAAGGAACCCCACACTCTGTGATACTTTATTATTGCCGTGTTTCCATGTGACGCGTATTATTTGTTTCATATTTAAGGATTTCATAAAACATGTATATACCATGTATTACGACGCAAGAGTGATTCCTGTAATTCTATTTGAATAAATGATCTTTTGTTTTATTATTACCCGACTGCGGCGAAGCCCAAAGGAGGGTTAAATGTGTTTGACCTGTATGTATGTATGTAATTATGTATGTCCGTTCATATTCATATTCATTTATTTAGTAATGTTCATACATCGTCAGAAGTAAATACATGCAACATGCTACTATAAGTTAATATAGTCACACGGCAGAATACAATTAATTAATCAAATAGGTCATTACAATCAAATTTCAATACAGATTTCAATAATGTCAATAAATTACTACAAATCAATTAAAACTAATATTATTCAAATTTCAGTCAGGAACTCATTTATTGAGTAATAATAGGTATTTTGAAGCAGCAGTTTTTTAAGTCGCGAGTTGAAACCAGGAATCGTTTTGTAGTTTTTAATTTCACATCGAATTTTATTATAAATTTTAGTTCCAACTATATGTATACAGTTGCCAGTTTTCCAAAGCCGGTGTTCTTATGTCTGCTCGTAACTACTCAACGGCACATCCGATTTTGATAAATGATACATCATTAGATTCGTCTTGATGGTGCGAGTGTCACTGTCACTGGGTTCGCTAAAATAAACAAAATGGCGGATTTTATGCAGTTTCAAAATCCACCGCGGTCGGCTTTTTTTAAATAGAAATGTGGTTATTTTTATGATCTTTGCTTTGCTCGAATTTTGACGCAACACCATTATTACTGGTAGCGTGAATTAAATTTTATACCACATTTGTATTAATTGCTTTGACCAAAATAATAAACTCATTTTGGCATGTTTGATTGCAAACATTTCAATTCAGCATCGGGCGTAATTAAAACAAATGAACTGTGAACATAACTCATACACGCGTAATTAGCGACGGCTTTTGAACATGAAAGGCTGAGCCACACCGACTGCGTACACGTCTGCGTGCGCGTGCCGTACGCGTTGTATAGTATGAATGTTTTTCAAAATGGCGGCTAGTCACGCTCAAAGTCAAGGAGCTGCAGCGTACAGTGCGTGCACACGCAGCCGGTGTGGCTCGGCCTGAAATGGATCTTATGGTCTAATAATGTATACTTAAATCTTAATAGTAGAGCAGGAAATGTAATCGTTTGTTTGTCAAAATGAATCATAATTGAAAAAGAAGTTAATGAAGAAAGGGAGAAAAACTTTAATTAATTTGAAAAAAAAAAAACAATCTAAAACTTATTGCTACGTGTATGTCGTAACTTAAAATATTTAATTTTTTTTACCCGACTACGGCGAAGCAAAAGGAGGGTATGTATATATGTATGTACATATGTATGTTTGTAAATTTGTATTGTTCCTCTGTTCCCTCATAACTCAAAAACTACTGAACCGATTCAAACATGTGGGGTATCGTTAGATTTGTCTTGATTCTGCGCGGGCTAGGCTTTAATGTGAAGACCGTGATCCTCACAAAACTCAAGGATTAAAAACTATTATTATCTTTATATGTTTGTCTGCAGTTGCATAAATCTACGACATACATACGTATTATTTTAAGTACATTTGAGAGAGTGAGTGAAAAAGTGTGTGTGTGTGTGTGTGTGTGTGTGTGTGTGTGTGGTTGCGTGTTGTAGGTTACATCTAAAAAATTGTGAGTAGTTTATGACGGTTGATATTTATTTTAATATTTATATTTTATTTATTTATTTATGTTAATATATTAAATTTAATTTTAATTACACTACATTTCGTTGCGTGCAAAGTTTCACGAACAGAAACTGGAAAATGATGTGTGACTTCATCACTAAAAGCAAATTTTCAATGTCTGTAAAATTTTTACTGAATAACCATTTAGTTTCTGATATTCTGCATTTCCTTTTAGCCATGGGATAATTTTTTAGTTCTTTATTAATTTTTTTTTATACGAAAGGACCGTTAAAGCAGACAAGCTTTTTATGAAAGCTGTGTTAATTTTTTTAGTGTTTTTGCCAACGTTGTAAGCTCTCCGTGAGACATCCAAAGATAATCGGTCATAATAGAGAGAAGAATGGAATCGGAGCACTATTGATAAAATGAAGAGCTGACTAACTGTTAAAATTTGGGCAGTGTTGTAAAGTTCCTGCGTATAAAAGTAAAATGGGAGAAACAACATAACCTTTAAGAATGCGCGTTGTGCAATCTCGAGAGTTATCATGGTCGTTTTAGCTGCGCCTCCGCATACGGATATGCAGTAATTTATTAATGATTGGCAGAGTGCTAAATAAACGGTTTTTAAAAGCCCAGTGTCGGCAACATGTTTCAAATTCTTAAAAACAAATATTAATTTCCGAACTCTACCACTTAATAAGTCTATAAGTATGAGGTCTAAAATTAAGGTTACAGTCTATAATGTTACCTAAATACTAGATTTTGTCATTTTTTGCTATAAATTCAGAGGAGCAGGTGGTTTCGCCCCTATCAGGGTAATTATGTGCAACATACCCCAACAATTAAACTGAGTCTTAATCTACATGCCGTTTATTACAAAAGGCCTTAACTTAACATACAGTACACGTCCGCCTCCCCTGAGAGCGGATAGAAGAAGGGTGATTGATTTGACTGAATAACCGTCTGACCCTTAGAATGAATGAAACAATGAATGAAAAGTGTCGACATTTATGTGACCAATGGTAACACAATGAGTAATTGACAGTTTGAGCACTCCAATTGGGCGATTATTGACTAATTGAACAACCATCATCGCTAGATGGCGCCGTGAGTCCCAAAATGAACGTTATATAATACTAATACATATGAATGACACAAACCAATGTCAATTTGCGTTAACAGGAGGTATTATATAGGTGTAGATAAAAAAACACGACAGTAAAGCTAAAATATCTTAGTTCATTAGTGCTATTAAATGGATGAGTTTGCATTAATATAAAAATTACCGAGAATGCATTCGAAACTTATTTTTTGCGTAACGAGCTAACGCTAGGCTTTCAAGTATATAGGATAAATAACTGGCCAAGAGCATGTCGGACCATGCTCAGTGTAGGGTTCCATAGCCGTAACTATGAGGTAAAAAATACGATGTAAAAAAAGTACAACAACAAAAGAGCGTATCTTCATAGCAATTACGTCCTTTTGTTGAGAAGCGCAGTTTATCGGCAATAACCCAAAAACGGTACATTCGATCTTGTTGAAAATAATTTTCGTTGAAAGTATTAATTAAGCGTTACCTTCGTGATTTATTTCATATTTTTCGGGCGCACGGTTTAGAAAATAGAAGGGATGACACAATTTACACAACTTTCGGAGCGATTATTTCCAAATACATTCACTTAATCAAAAACATTACTTATATACCTTATAGTGTTTTTTAAAGAGCTGTCAAACTATATACCACACGTTAATATTTGCTGAAAAAATTTTTTTTTACTGTCTTTAACATGTATGGAGGTCCCCCCCTAAAAATATTTATTTTAATTATTTATATACCAAACTAAGTAGCGGCTCATAAAAGACACCTATATTCTAAATTTCATCAATATCCATCATGTAGTTTTTGAGTAAAATGCCTGTGACATACGGACAGAAAGACAGACAGAAAGACGGACGGACATGACGAAACTATAAGGGTTCCGTTTTTGCCATTTTGGCTACGGAACCCTAAAAAGGAAGATATGTGAAGGAAATGTTTGTTACCAGGATAATCTTTAACTTAACCTGTATCACTATCGCGATGGGAATAATGTATTCCATTAAGTTGGAAAACAGAGCCGCAAGGGACATAATTAATTAATAGCTTACAAACTCTGATAGTATTTGCTGACAAATAATGTTCTTGAGACCGATTAGATGGAATTAACGATAGAATGGATACTAGCATTGCGATTGTATAATTTATTTCAGGTTTTATTTTATGAATGGGTTGCTAACGTTTGATTTTAGTTTCATCTGATAGAAAGAGAAAACGAGGTCTGGAGGAGGAGTGGAGCATAATGTTGGCTTAAATTCATTCCAGTTCCAATTATTTATACAGCAAGATATCCTATCTACAATATTTGAAGTACTCTCCCTTCGTATCGCATACTCTTGAGATATGGATATCCTATATATGTAACGGTAATTGCATTTTATTGAGCGGCTAAGACGCTCAAATATGCCTCCCTGTACACCACACGAATCATAGTGGGATGACATTGGCGTGTTTCATCTAAGTCGGGTCATTAATAGTTCGATCTACGTGCGATACATTAGATTCCAATTAACGTTTCCCATCCCTGAGGATGCGAGCAATATTACTGCAGCTTATTTTTTATAAGCTAACACACTACATAGAAATAATAAAAGTGTACGTAGTACGTAGTAGGGTACGTATCACAATACCGAAGTTCAAAATACTACCTAATTCATAAGGCCCAAGGACGGAAGGCCGAAAACTAAAAAGTCGAATGTTTATTTAACCGAAAGTTGAAAATCCCGAAATAACGTTTGACCGAAAGGATGAAATCCCGAATATTGTAATCCCGAAAACTGTAATCCCGAAGACTATAATCCCGAAAATTGTAATGCCGAAGACTATAATCCCGAAGACTATAATGCCGAAGATTATAATCCCGGAAATTGTAATGCCGAAAACTGTGACTTAACCGAAGCTGCCAACCCCGACTCCACGTAGTCTTGTCTGCCCTACCCCTAGAGTGTATATAAAAGCCCGGAGGCGCGGAGGGAGGGCAGCCCCCGCCCGCTGTTTCTTACGCCAGGGCGGAGTGGCTGCGCATCCCGCAGCGCCGGAGCAGTTCGGTTGGCTGACTTTCGGGATTTTGAGCTTTCGGGATAGATTCATAAAGCTTTTTGACTTTTAAATACACTAATACTGTGTTCAGTCATGTTCCGTAATTTTTCACGTATCAATCAATATCTAATCGTTCTGCAATCTACCCTCTTTTACACTCGCGGAACCCGATCTACTATATCTGGCTGTATTTCTGTCGTTTGATTTGCGGCTTCTGCCACTACGAGACTTGTCCACTATAGCTTGGCAACTTCGTTGGTGACACTCACACAGGCCCGTTCGTGTTGGCGGTAACTTGTGTGAGTAGTTACGGCTGCATATAACAAAAAGCACACATGTGACTGTCAGCAACGAAGTTGCCAAGCCATAGTAAACCTAATATCTGACTAGAAATCACTTTTTTAATGATTTTTTTTTAATTCTTTTTTATCTTCAGTACCTAAATGGGTTTCCATCTTCTCAGCTTGACCCAATATTTAAGGTATAGGAAATTTTCAAACATATCATGTCCATCTGATTTATTTCCTTGAGCGTAACATCTGCTGAAAATATTTCAGTGGTCATCCGATATTTGAGGTAATATCTTCTTGATCAGGCGCTTAATTTTCTCTCGTAATCTCTGCCATAGTCTTTGTCAAATTCATAGTTTCAAGGATATTCAACCATTTTTCAAAAGTCCTGACTATATTTATTGGCAGGGTTATTGACAATATTTTCCAGTAAAGTGCTAGTTTTTTGTTATGTAGACAATGCGTTTACTCAGTACATATATGTCTATGTTTTTAAGAACCGGTAGTTTTTTCAAAACGTTTTCCAGTACATGCCAAGTTTTTTCCACATGCGGTTTTTTAGAATTATGCCAGATTTCCAAAATTTACATTCTCGTGAACTGCATCTGCAAAAAAGAACGTGAAAGAAAGCAAACAAACAATTATAGAAATTGACACATTTCGTAGCATTTGCTACGAAAGGCGTAGAGGGCAGATTACTAAAACTTACTGCACTTTACTGCAGATGGTCATAAGTGCCCTGATTACTAGACTAAGTATCTGCTATAATAAAATGATTATTTACTTTGATTGGGATCACTTTTGAAACTCAATGTAAAGATACATACAAGTTAAAAACAATTATTAAACTAGGTATCTCGTAGCACCCAAATAAATACAAGGTCATGAGTACAAATAACAACAATAATAGTGATTAGTAAAGCACATACCTTTTTCACTAATAAAACTGTTGAAAAAATAATCGTTTTAGTTATACATAGTAGGTATATCCAGCTATAGAGTATGTCAGCTAAGTTAACGAAGCAAAACCTCCTGTTAATAGCAAGAAAAAAAAATAGGTATATTATATAGTTCTCCGGTTTTTACACATAAGAAACATCAAATCAGGGTTCATGTCTGTGAACTTATGTATACAACTTAATATCTTATGCACAACATGATTTTGACGCAATAAATGAATATGAAACCTCTCTCGAGTGAGTTCTTTGTTTAAATCTAAGTTATAGAATAACTTTAATCGCCATATATACAAGTTTGTATTGCAAATTCACTAGTTTGTGCCAATGTCTGTCAAGTGATACATTATTAATAATAACTACTTAGTAGCGATTTACGCCGTGGGAATTAGGGAGTTAAATAAAGCATTACTGCCGAGAAGATAATCATTTATGCGTCCTTAAGGCAAATAGGTGGTAGTATTTCTAAAAAGTAGCTTTTGAGCTATTTACACCTCTGTGTAGCTTAGGCAAGTCAGCATCAGATGACCATAGCAAATTCACCATGTCTGATCTTAAACAAACATCAACCGTCATTGTTACAATGAGCGCTCCGTGAATTGATTTTCTATGTGAATATAATAAGTAATCAATCAATTTTACATTTTCTCAATTTATTTGAAGTGTCAACAATTGAGATACTTACCGCCTATCGCCTTTTGAGGACAGATTATTAGGTACTTCACCTTGCTTATAGTCATCTTAAGCGCGGTAGAATATGGCCGTCTACTAGGCGAGCTACTAGTAGCCTCGTGTTTCTCATACCTACTTGCAAAGACGAATACTTGCAAATTGAGGCGTATCATATAAGTTTGCATCAATGAAGTTTGCGCAAACCGTAAAAAAAATACTGTAACGATTTGTACAAATGTGTCGGTATTTATGTATGTAGTTATAACGGTGTTATTTTGTAAATAAGGTTCTATGCCTATATATATTGTTATACATAATTGTCTCAGTCTACGCTTAAAAAAAGCGTAATACACAACCGCGCAGTACATCTTGATGGCAGTAAATTAATTAGGGAAGAAGGATTTTCCTCCCTTAAGATAAATGGCTTCTCGAGAGATAAAAAACTGCGCCCTTAGCTAGATAAATGAGTTTATTTAATGAGCTGTTATGAATTAGTGGGTATGTCCCTTACCGATATCATAAATAAGAAAGTTATTTTGCCCTATTGTTTGCCCTTGCATTTGTATAGATCCTTTGTGAATCAAAATCGCCTCAATACCTGTGGTAGTATGATGGTCGCATTTATCGCGTGATAAAGACAACATTGATGAGTATGCCAGAAAGTTTAGTTCTACTGGTCACAACGATTATTTTATATTTTACTCGTATATTTATTAGGCGATAACTCCAAATATTCTGTTTACCCACATAGTGGTGGGTGTTGCGAACGCAACTCGTATTTTTATATAAATTTATAATCTCTGCCCTAAACAGCGCACGGTTAGTATGGAATGCGCTTCTTTAAAACGACCAGTAGCGTGACGACACATATCTAACCTTTCTTAACCGTTGCATTCAATTGTTACCGCGTTATTTATTAACAAACATCCCTCCGACCATCCAAATAGTTCACAAACTTTCACATTTATAATATTAATATGATAAACCCAAAAAAATGCGCTGGTGAACTTAATTCCACTGGTATTACTATGCAGAGTTGTGGTCGCTGAAATACGCTAAACGAAGTTTGAATATTTTGGCTCTAAAACAAGGAGCCCGAATTAACCCCACCGCAGCACAAATTGCCGCTACCGCAGCATCGAGCGGCCGAAACTAATTGCTCTCGAGTAATCTGACTTGTGCTCTGTTTGCAAAAGCATCTGGACACGCTTCTCCACGATTTAGAAGTAATAACCTCAAGCTTGTTTGTTTTTTTTCCGTTCACGATATCATTCCCCTGGCCACAAACGTTCAGGGTATTCCGCCTCAGTAGAATTGCATTTTTAGTTAATTTTTAGAACTTGGCCACAACTAGATAATAACCAAACATGCCATTCTAAAGAGGCGGAATCTTCTGAATATTCGCCAGTGTGCACCGGGGAAAGATAATTTTCAAAAATGGCCCTCACTTCTGTTGCTATAGAAATAAGGGCTTTGACAAAATAGGTAACTACAGTTACCGAAATCATGTGAAGGACATTTATAATTAGTAAGATAGGACAGTCTTTGAAATATAATGTACGATGTCCAGGATAAGCGGGATCTTAGACTACAACGGCATCATAACAATAATAATATTGTGCTCCATACAGTGCATGTAACGGTAACTGCACATACGAATACGCTCTATGTTATCATACTAAGATGTGATTTTAGCAACAGGATATATTATGGTATAGGAAAATTACCATAAATTATTGTTAAATTTGAATATAACAAACGTATTTGGAATTTCCATTGGCTTGGCTAAAATATCATATTTAAATTTACGTTTTTTTTCCAAATTAAAATTTAAATTCCCAAGTTAAGAAGATCTATGAATGTCCCGCGAAAAAAATCCAGTCACAAGTTTAGTGTAATGTGATTTATTTACTACGACATTTAGGCCATAACGTAAACCAAAATAAAAAGTTTAGGTAGGTACTAGTTTTTTACTTGTAAGACGGATAATTGACTTTATTTCCCAAAAATATATTATAAAATCCATTATTGGAATTTGTGTCCAGGGTTCATAGAATCATAGTCAATTTAAAACAAGCTAAAATTTAATAGGTATTCATCGAGCGAATTTGTGGGCACAAAATACCACCTGTCGCCGAGTCAGCCCAGCTCGATAAACAGGCACAATTGCAAAGTAATCAGTCAGGTTCTCAGGATCCTGGTAAGATTTTGGCAAAATTTATGGCGTTTTGATATGTCTCTTTTATTTACACGGATCTATTTTTCGTTTCTTTGCTGATATTCGCTTTATGTTGACGGTGGGACTGAATTTCCAAAGCTGTACCACTTGTAGTAAGCAAGTTTCTACCCTCGAGATGAACTATTAAATAAATAAAACTTTACTTTTCAATTCATAAAATGAACAACTAAAAAAAACATTAATTAACAATAATTAGGCCGATTTTGTTTTCACATCCTCAGTTTTCTCCGCTTGTTTTTCTTAAAATGACCATAAATCCATAACAATAAAATATAGCAGTGTTCTTCTTAACAAAGGTTAAAAACTGACCAGAAATATACAAGGTTCGGTCATGGAGCTTAAAGTTTTGTTAAGCATTTTTTTAACCTTAAAACTCCTAATCAAGGCTGATGAAATTAAAAATTAAAAATAGGAATTCCACAACAATAATATGCAAAAATTCGGACCGAAATCAGACTCGTTTTCGTTCTTAGTTTGTGAAACAATACATTTCCCGCATAAAATATTCCATACATGGCATACCCTGTGCAAGGTGTCATTAAATATAGATGGCATTTTAGTTGTTTCACTGCAGGCGTGAACGGCTTTTGAAAAACCAAAGCTTTGATACACACTGGTCTAGCCCCCTTTGGCCAGTCACAGTTAAAACGCAGTGAGCTTGCGCAAGAACGTGCTTATAGCGTGCCTGGAAGCTTACTACAGATATCTCAGTCTCACGGAAGCTTAGCTAGTGTCTATTCAGCCGCATATACGAGTATAACACTAGAGACTACCCGTAGTACTACAAATTGTAGATAAATCTCCCAACACAGGCGGTGGTCTTTAAATGAAATGGTTGAACTATTTACCTCATGCCCTCCTTCACAGAAATCCATCCAACGCTTCTTTGGCCTACTAACTCTCCGTCCCTCGACATTCATCCTCAACATTCTTTTATCTATACCTAACTACTAATGATGAAAATCATATAGTCTATATGATTTTCATCATTCCTCATTTCAATGCCATATCACGCAAATTTACTGCTCCTCATCTTTTCCGTCAACGGTGCTACTTTCAAACTTCCCGTTACATACTCAGTTCTAATCCGGTCCTCACTCGTCACTCCATACATGCATCTCAGCATTTTCATCTCAGCTGCGTGCACTCTTTTTTGCATCCGTCACTTTCGTTCGTTAGGTACTCTCGGGTGTGCATGTAAGACACTTATTTTCATTTTAAAAATATATGGATTTTTAAACTTTATTAGTAACCTTAGAGCAACACGGTAGGAAGTCGCCGTTATAGTAGATTTTTTGAAACACATCTGTCTGCCTTTTTGTGATGGGCAATGGACATAATCGCTTCACGATACTGATAGTAACATAATACAACAAATGAAAGTACTTACACACTGACAATTTCACAATTACAAAGATACTTTCACAATCTTTAAACGACCAACTTGTTTTGTTTTTTGCCGGTTGCTAGGCAGAATAGAACGTGTAGGTAAGACTAACCCTCTACGATGTCCGCTTTACTGAAGGTATCACAGGTAGCTTTAATTTATAACAGCGTCAAACTTAAATATTGTTTTTATTTCTTACATTTAAATTATAAAAAAATTTACACACTTATTGTAAGGATCTCTTTTATATTAAATTGTGTCCATGTGATATACGACTACAGTATCACCAAACTTTTATCTCTCACCCATCCAGATTAATGCGTAAAAAATAAGTCAAATCCAATAATTAATTGTTATTAATCTAAATACTAAATACAATGTCCTTTGCTATACATTATGCCTTCAACATTTTTTATTAATCTGATACTTTTTAGCCGAAAAGTTTAAAGCTATTTGGTCAAACTTAATTTTATCTCTAAATTATAGTCAAATTTAGAGTTAATTTAACTCATAGATACTTGTTACATGTTAATAAATTTTAACCTCTGGTTCAATTTTCATCCTGTAAATATATAAATGTCAAAAGATAATAAAGTAATACATCAAACTGTCATACATTTGTTTCGTTCTCATGCAAACGGTACATTTCAGCTGCAGAGATAACTAACTCCCCCAATCATAGAAACATTCGTTTGTTGTCAATACCAACAAAATGTGTCTACATCTTTAGTTTATACCAGGAACTTGTAAATGTATCCTTATGGCAAAATAACTCTTACTTGGGAACAGCTAAATATAATGCATAATAAAGACATATAATAATACATCTCAGAAACGTCTACAAGTTTAATGTCGCAGCCATTGCTTGATCTTCAGAAAAATAATGTTGTCATCGACCCAGGTTCTGAGGGCCGACACTTTGGCATACACCCCTGGGTAGGTGGGTCGAGCACAACCTACACCCCAGGAGACCACGCCAGCTAGCTTTCCATTGTGAACTAGAGGACCGCCGCTGTCACCCTGAAGAGAATGATAAAACAAGAACTCGTTATCCCCTCGTGCCCAAAATACCGCATTACCAGAACATCATAATTTTCAAAATATCAGATTCTCATTTCCCAGTTTATCAGATCCCCATCTTACCACATTCCCGTATTACTTGGTTGATGCCTAAAAACCTAAATTAAATGTAGTAGTTTTGTAGAATGTATTTATTTTGAAAATGTGGTATTCCTGGAATGCAGTATTTTGGGCACGAGGGCGATTTCAGATAGTTTTGTTAGAGAGCTCTAGAGACTTCTGTACGAAGTACTATAACTTATTCTGTGACGTGAGTCGTTATCTTTAGGTATATGAGTTATAATAATGGACATGCTGCGCCGATCCCAAATGAATGGGAAAAGGGCAAGCGAATGATGATGATTAATATTAGAACAGTAGAAAGTCATATTATTATTTTTTTACCAAATATTTGGTCAATAAATCTAGTGCTTTTCTCCTTGCTATCCAAATATGGTTACACACTGATCAAGGAATTTAAAACATACACAAAAAGGCTGACAATGGTAGGATTATAGCAGAAATCAGCAGATGTAGAAGATTTGATTCTAACCTGACAAGCGTCCTTCCCACCACTGGGCACTCCAGCACAGAGCATCCTCGGTGTGACGCTGTATAATGGTGAGTATGCTGAGCGGCAGACATGCTCGTTCACTTTAGGCACCGACACTTTCTGAAGAGTGGACGGCAAACCTCCTCCCTCCTGCAATATACGATTGTTCTTTGATTAACTAAACTTGATCAGCAGTTCAAAGATCAGATCAGGATCTCTTTACCGCGTATCTGCTTACACTGTTGTTTTAATCATGGTAATAGAACAGTCATTGCAACTATTAGCATAAGAGCAGTTAGTTTTAGAGTTGACAATGTATATTCAGTCTCAATTTTATACTTATTTGCCTACTGCACGTCTAAAATTTATCTCCATTTATAAGAAAAACTATCGCCAATTGGGTATGCAAACTGCTGCCTCTCTGATTTGAAATTGCTCCTCCATCACTTACGCGGGCAAGCGGTCAACCAGACATTTCCACCTCAGTCATAATTGTGAGTAAGTAATGTACGGCTGTTTACTGACAACTTAAAGTCTCATACTTAAAACTTTTGCAATGTGCTGAGAATTTACGAACATATTGCCTCTGAATATTCCACGTGTATCATAAATTGTATTCAATAAAGTCGCCCATATTCATAACCTGCATGGCAAGTAAGTGTATGAACTTTTCGTATGTAGGTATACCGGCTCTAGGATCGTTCGGGAAAGTTTTAAGCTTATTAAACCAACGTTACATTGTTCTCAGTAGAGCTACCTTTACGAATAGGCTTACAAGTTGAATGCTTTACTTTTGCATATTTTAATTTCAATACTATCTATATCTTCAATGGTATGCCTTCTACATATTTTATACAGGTTGTTGTTCAATAAATGGGCTGCAAAAGGCAATGAACATAAAAATATTACAAAGAAGATAAAGAAAACCTTTTAAGATCGATTCAAGAACTTATAATCTTTTGATCGATAATGTAAAAGGATCGGGTACCACTTTGGTACCACGAACGGCGGAAATACACCAGGAAGGTTCTAGTTTCCGAGTAAACTGCAGCAATAACCGGATTAAATGAAGAGCTGGTTCGTACATTTGCCATAATACTGCAAGCAAACATCTGAGACGAAATTTTCATTTTGAAATTCAACGAAAATACCTTTGAGACTGCTCAACAGTAGTACGCATTCTATGATTAGTACTATATGCCATCAACTGTGCATAAACTAATGATCCATGGAACAGATATCATCGCCAAAAATGCCATTGTTCCTGTTGTAAGTCTCTCAAAAGTGGCTTCAGAAGCCAGAAATATAGAATTTACGAGGTTCAGGGAGCATAATTCTAGGAAAAGAAGTAGGTAAGCTTGAAACGAAGACATACTGAATATGCTTATATTATCCTCGTAATACCGTAATAAAACAGGTTATTCTTGCTTCATCTAAAATGCAATTTGTCTATACAGCAATTCGTCTAAATAGCAACTGGTCTTTGCTATCAATCCGCCTTAAAATTAGTTTGTCTAATTAATTGTATACCAACAACATCTGATATAATTTCATCTTAAAAATGGTTACTGTACTGCTAATGTATTATTATTATGTGCTTAAAGACTCACTTATTGGGTTTTATAATGCTTTTTAGACCATTTGCAATTTAGACGAAATGAGAATAATTCTCATTCATGTCATTATTAAATGTTTAAACGGAATGCGGACAAACAAAACAAAAATCGGCTGCGCGTAAAGGAAATTAATGTACGCAATTTTGTATTGTATAGGTGTTTACAACTATTCTAAGTAATATCCCCTTCCAATCCCTCCATGAAATGATTGTTATAGGCGTGAGAATCCTTTCACAGTTAGGTACTTACCTTAAAATTAAGTGCGACAAAGATATGCTTTCTTGGGTGTTAACTCAAAATATGTATTAAGCTCGTTTTATTTTAGTACAAAATACCTGATCTCATTAATTGAAGTGTAATTAAAGCTTTGGTAGGTGCCTGAACTGAAATCTGTCACTAATTTTTCACAGTTAGTTAAAGTGGTAAGGGTAACCCTTTTGAATCTTATTATACTAACACTTACCTTAACAGTTTTACTAGTACCTACCAGTGGCGTGGCGTCGAAAGAACTCGATTCCTACCGGCTTGTCTAATATCAGGCACTTGACCACCTAATTCTACAGCTCTTAAAGAAAATGTACCCCAAATCTGCACCGGCTTGCCCCAGGATACTTTTTACGCCACGACACTGGTACCTACAACAGGTTGCATCGTGCCACGGTGCATTTTGAAGTATTTCAAGCTTATTTAGCTGCTACTCAGTAAGATCAGGATTCAGCAGTCTAAGATAGAATAAATAAGACAGGTTTGGTTTTGCGTTATTAGTCCGAGTAAACCAGAACTTACCCTTGTATTTCCCCAACCACTGACTTCGGTCATCGCTCCGTCATCAATTTCTTCTCCATCTTCCATCATCTCGATCGGCTGCACTGTGTCACTGAACTCTAAAGGAGTACTCAGTTTTAAAAGAGCAATATCATTGTCCATTTTCGAGTAAGAGAATTTAGGATGATATATTAAATCTGCAACAGGGACAAGTAAGCCCCCAGTTTGGCTCGATGATGAACCTACACGCACATGGTAGTCCGATAGGAAACTCCTATAAACAAAAAATAAAACTCGTTTAATGACTGTAACAAGTGCCCGGCCAGGTTTAAAGAAAAAGCAACTAACACCACAAAAGTCGAACCCACTCAAGCACTATTTTTCACTCTTTTAACTTTTATTTCTTTCAGTTTTTTTTCTTCTCTTTCTGTATAAGTGCAAGTATAAGGCCTAAAGTTAAGATTAATATTAGTTCCGGGTGTTAGATGGCCTAATGGCCTTGGCAGTGCTAAGGAATGTGGTTAATAAATCAATTTGAAATGGTTTTAGACTATAGGATAATGTCAACAAATTAAATAATTAAAGTAGCTACGGCTAATATTTGGTTTTATTGCGTGGTCTGCACAAACACGATTTCAGTATACAAGAGCAAGAATACAATTTCAGCTTGGATTTTGGTAATTAAGATTGATGTTTTACACAATATTCCTTGAGTAATCAACAATGAATAAAATAAATGTCATCTGAATGCTATTAAAACACAAGATAATTAGCGTAAAAACATGATATTACCTCGACGTTTCGGACGTGCCGTGACGTCCATGGTCGCGAAGGGACTGAATGAATGTTTTTACGCGATTAAGTCCCGTTTTGTTATAATAATGAGTGAAAATCGTGAAAGTTTAAATCAATACAAGATAATTAGAGTCCTAAATAGGTATGTTTACTGTAAGTACCCGTAATTTGTTAAAATTATATAAGATCCTGATAAAATAAGCAACATAAGGAAATATGTTACAGTTTTGGATTCGATACGTAAAGTGTAGCCTGTTTTATGACCTTTCAACGCTCGGTGGGAAAGTCCATTTTAAAAGTATAAAAATATTATAAACTATTAACACCATTGTATACCTTTTTTATGAAATCGTTACGATAAACGCCAGTTTAACATAGCTGCAAGATTCTTGATTTCCACATCCAATGATAACCGTGTGACGTCACAATGCTACCAGGCTTTCGTATGAAGCATTAGCTTTTAGTGAGAAAGTCTAAAAATGTAACATTGTTGTATCTCGGTGAGTTTTTATGATATTGAAGTAGTTTTTTCATTAATATTTCTATTATTGAGAGGTCTTTTATAACATAATACAGAAAAAGTTTTAAAATAGCCTATTGTCAAAACACATCAAAACTCGTCTTAAATTGATTCTAAGGGAAATATAGCTTAAAAAGATAAACGTCTCAAACGTCTAAGGCCTCTTAACTCGATTGGTTTCCAATATGGATTCAGTTATCCAGAAGGCTATGTAGAGTGCTCAAGAACGTAAAAAAAGTGAAGTGTTCTTCTCTGTGGTCTGGTGCTAGCGACCTGGTTCGATCCCAGGGACCGCCTTAGCCCCTGGTTAGATTCCTACCCAAGCCAAGAGTCAGTATGGTATAAAGAGGTAGAAATCATCCATAGTGTAGGACATATTATCCATTATGTGTATTTTTTACCCCCGACAGCTACCTACAGCTTTTTAGCTGTGTAGCAGCAGCTAGCTGCAGGGGCAGTATGGGGCTTACTTTTATGCACAAGCGAAAAAAGCTGTTTCCTTCGACCTTAAACAAGAACAATAGGTATTGAGATGTAAAAATAACTGTTTTTACCCAATAACACAATGCGCTGCGGTCAATATTATGTCCTCCGCAATTATAGAGCCCCCGCAAGAGTGGCGGCCGCGGTAGACCATTGACACTTGGTACGGTGCCTCGCTGATGTCAATGTCATCGCCACCCACTATTTTCACATTTTCGATGCCTTTGGGTGTCGGCGTTGAGGCTAAAATTTCAAATAATTTTAGAAACATGACAAACAATTGACTTTATTTGTTAAGAATACTTATTCAATTAAATTTAAAACTACAACTACAGTTTGTACTGGTTCAAAAATAAAACCTAAGCAAGCCCTAAAATAAATCTATTCCTAAAAACTAAAATTGCTATTAGTAAAACAAATTTTAAAAATTTTTAATACAAAAAATAAAAACCGACTACCAAAAACTTAAACTAAAAACCAGAAAATAATATGTTAATTACCCCAAAGAAATGGATAATCAACGATTCATATATACATATACAGATATTTATAGTTTTTAACCTGTTATTTTTGAAGTCGGTGCCTGCCACTGCCACGCAAAGCTGGCTATGCTGAGCTCCTTAGCTGGCACCGACTTCAAAAATAACAGGTTAAAAACTATAAATATCTGTATATGTATATATGAATCGTTGATTATTCATTTCTTTGGGGTAATTAACATATTATTTTCTGGTTTTTAGTTTAAGTTTTTGGAAGTCGGTTTTTATTTTTTGTTTTAAAAATTTACTTTCTTTTTTAATTTTTAGTGGCGCGGGAAAAAAATTGTTAAGTCTATTTAGTTAAAAGAAAAATTTTCCAAATCCGTCTAGCCGTTTTTAAGTAATCGGGGAACAAATGTACATAAAAATTGCTCTTTGTTTTGAAGTCGGTTAAGACTGGAAACTTATTTCTGATAAGAAATGGACGAGAAACTAAGAAAAATACCAAAATCGCTACATGTGTGCCTATGATATTTGAAGAGTTCCCTCGATTTCTCCAAGATCCCATCATCAGATCCTGATTTGGTTGCAATGAGACTACCTCGGAGGTATACCCTTTAAAACAAAAAAAGAATTTTCCAAACAGGTCCAGCTGTCTTCAAGTAATCGGGGAAGAAACCTAGATACAAATTTACCCTTTGTTTTAAAGTCCGTTAACACTAGAAACTTGTTGCTAATAAGAGATGGACGAGAAATTACGAAAAATACTGCAATCGCTATATGTGTGCCTATAATATTTGAAGAGTTCCCTCGATTTCTCCAAGATTCCATCATCAGATCCTAATTTGGTTACAATAGGACCACTTCGGAAGTCTACCCTTTCAAACAAAAAAAGAATTTTCCAAATCGGCCCAGCCGTCTTCAAGTAATCGGTGAACAAACACACAAAAAATAAATAAAAAAAAGAACATACAGACGAATTGAGAACCGTCCTTCTTTTGGAAGTCGGTTAAAAAGTAATCTTAATCTGCTCCGGCTTTACTAACAATAAGAATATATTTGACGGCACGCCACTTATGTGTCCATATAAACAGACACCGATAAAAGAAGTCCAGCAATCGAAATCGGCTACCTATTCAAAGGATGAATGATTTGAGATTTATTTTTTCTTGATACCTACTAAAACTTAATATTAGATAATTATACTATTGTTGAAACCTATAGGTATCTATAATCAAATCTAGATTAACGATAAAAGTGATAAGGTAAAGGTCCGAGAGCCCGACACTGTCCCAGTCGTTGCCACCTTGAATGTTTGGTTATTAGCAATAGAGGTGACAGCAGGGTGTCGACTATTGGGCAATAGTGTGTCGACCACTAGGACGTTTACCTTAAGTCAGGTAAGGAATCCTGAAACACTTACCAACCAATCCGAAGAAAACACAAACCAATGCCCAACTAAACATCTTGAAACCAACTGTAACACTATAATCATCTACGATTAATTCAACTATTTATATATACTTGCCAGTTACAAAATAAAGAATTAAGAACAACAGTCATTTAACTGATAACACAGACCTTCACACCGTTTTAAAGGGCCTGGCTGATAATTTTAGTAATTGTGATTTGGAGTGTTTCTTCAATATTGAGCGCGAACCTGAAACTACCTATATACGTATATACATCTCAACAAACAATTGAGATATTATCTATCATTAGAGACTGGATTTGAAGTAGCGATCTCAATATTAATATGGATATGTCTAGTGCAATTTGTTAAATGCATGTGATGTTGGTTATATAAGGTCTTAATTTTTACTGTGCATTGTGCAGAAGAAATATTAAAGAAGAAGAACTTAAAAAATAACCCATTTCAGAAACTAACAAACAATATTTTTATTTATTATCACCATATTTTTTGCCCAATATTTACATAAGTTTCCAAAAAGGTTTTTACTTTTTTGTTCCGATAAGTTACATTATTTTTGTGTGTAGAAAAAATAATAAATTATACCAGTCATATCCATATTACCTATATTGAGATCGCTACTTCAAATCCGGTCTCTATCTATCATAGTCACAGAAATATATCGAGAATTATATATCAGTGCCTCCAGTGAAGAACGGATCAACACGAGTTATTCCCTTTGGTTTTTATTGCACCATTGGATTCAGCTCGTCGAACTACACAACATATCAAAAGGACATATCTCTAGCTGTCTCCTAACCTAGTTTTTTTCGATGACCCAAAGGGTATAAGTTGGGGTATAAGTCATTTTATCCCTCATTGCAGACAGTTGTAAAGGAACAAGTGGTCACAAGTCAAAATTACTCACATACCCAAAGGCATATTTACGGTTATATTTTTGAATAAAGAATTAATTCATTTTGTTCCAATATTATCTTAGCAGTATTTTGGCCTAAACGCATTTATGCCATTTTTCTAACGTGAGCATAAGGGAATAACTCGTTTAGCGTCATTGTTACCAGTAATGCCATAGGACAGTTTTGCGTCCATGCCGTGTTGCATTATTGTCGAAGTTCCCTCAGATTTTAGTATCATATCGAGCTATTTGGTACATATCCGGGACTACTAACAAATACCTTAAAATTACATTAAAATCGTCAGGATCTCGACAAAAATGTGTCCACGAAAGTGAGGCGTGTGAAACGCTCAAATAATGACCCTATTGGTCTATTTATGTGAAAAACGGAAATCAATCAATCAAATCATTTATTTGCTAAAATTCCAGATATTACTTAATTGAGTAGTAACATTTTCTCAACTTGCCATGTGAATTTTGGATTTGAATAATAAACAACTCATTCTATTACTTTTTACTTAATATTCATTTTCAATTGATTCTTTGTAATAATTCTACAAGAATAAATCTTTATCTATTTTATAAACAATAATTTGAAAGTTGATTTTGAATGCAATTGTTTATTATGTGGCATTTTATGCCTAAATAATATTAAACTGACTTTTCGAACTCACTGCACTATAACCGCCATATCAGAAAGACCTCTGCCGATAAGTGCTGAGAAAAAGAAGGATCTAATAGATCTTTTGTCTTTTATTGACAGTGAGTGCCATCATTTCTATAAAACCTTAAAAACATCAGAAAACGAAAGACCGGAGGAAGATCCCGATTTAAAAATATTACCTAATGTATAATGTGGACGAAGACCGAGATAATGATAATTAAAATTCACTTACTTAATAAAAAGAGTCTAATTTATTACGGTTTTTGTACTACTATCAAGTAAGCAAAATGATGGAAAATCTGGTATGTTTAAGGCGGGAATGTTCGAAGACGAGAAGGATTTCGAGCTCCTCGCCGCCCATAGACCACAGGCTGCGCGATCACGATGGAACTTTTCTGACCCCAACCTCGATATCAAAAGCGCTGATTACTGGAGTGTATACGCTGTGATTCTAGCGTGACGTTTATTTCGTCCGTTGAACAGTAAAATTCAACTCAGGAAACTCGAAAGCAACTCAGGTCCGACCTCAGACAGACCCGGCGGGCATCTGAAGTACAGCGCTCCGTGTTGCTCTAAGGTACAGCGCGTGGGCTACGCTGTTATATATGGGACTACTGTGCAACTGAAAAATAAGTTATATAAAAAAACCACGCAGGTCTCTGTATCATTATGTTATCTATCGATTGACATGTAAGTTTAATTGGGAAAAAAATGTTAAAAAATTGCCTGTTTTCGTGATGTTTTATGATCGAACAAAGTTGTAACTATCGTGTTTTGTACCTCACAGCGACACAGAAGCACTATTGAACTATAATGTATATCTTTTACGATCCAAACATATGAATATTTCGTTACTTAATTTTGATTATCCCTGAGGTCAATTTGGCAAATCCCCCCCCTTAATTTCGAAGTGTTGATTTTTAAATATTGATATTGTTCATTGCTATGAACAATTGTTTGATGCTGTTGATTTTATTAAAGGTTTTTAAATTATACGCCTAGTTGTCTTATTGTACGGCCTCATTTGAGTCCTTAGCTAACAAATTCCAAGCTGAATAAGTCGTGTCAATTCTAAAATACCAAGACGAATTATGGTATAAGTCGTGTCATTTCTAAAAAAATCAAAATTAATAATGGTATAAGTCGTACAATTTCTAAACAATCAAGATAAATAATGGTATAAGTCGTGTTCTTCACTTATGCACGTTGTACGTAAGGGTATAATTCGTTTTATTGCTAAAAATTCAGGAAAAATGATGTGAATAAATAGAGTTATTACCTTTGAGTACTGGTGAATAAGGGCATTATTACATAAAATCCTAAAAAAAACACATTAATCGACTCAAACTATTAGTCCTATATGTATAAAACGAAAGCCTTAAACCATAGCTTGTATGAAATGCTTCAAAAGTTCAAGTTCTAAACACAAGATATCAGAAATATCGTTTTTTGTCTCTCCTGAAAAGTGCCGTTTTTGAGTTATTCCCTTATTCACTGGAGGCACTGATATATAAGGTCCTAATTTATTAGTTGCAGATATTTTTACAGCTGATAGTACTCGGTCTCTGAAGTATATTAAAGCATGAAACATTATAGCTTTTACGATGTTTTTTTGGAGAAAAAGGGAAAACAAATTTGCTACGTAATAACACCTTGTTAATGTGATTACTTAATGAAAACTCATGAACAGATTCTAGTAGCTCTTTTACGTACCACTTAACTGTAACTGGCCACTTCACAATGACATTTGCAGTTTTCTCGCCGAACCGTTACGACATTTACGACGGAAAGTAAATTTTTGGTCAGCCGTTATTAAAATTGATCCGCAAAAAAAAATAAGCAGTTAAATCATTTGGGCAGCATACAAAGATTTGGCTGGCAATAAATAAAATCGGGCGGCAACTCTTGTTCAGCAAACAGTTTAAAAACGGTTAACATTTTAACCAATATTAATCTGCTTTTTTTATCATTTGGCTGCCTAATAAACAGTCGAGCTGCAAAATAATTACTTGGGTAGCAAGATTTTACAATTGGTCAGCAGAGAGTTTAATTGAGATATACAGGGTGTCACTGTGATATATACTGGGTGTCACTGTGATATATACAGGGTGTCACTGTGTTATATACAGGGTGTCACTGTGATAGATACAGGATGTCACTGTGATATATACAGGGTGTCACTGTGTTATATACAGGGTGTCACTGTAATGTATACAGGGTGTCACTGTGATAGATTCAGGATGTCACTGTGATATATACAGGGTGTCACTGTGTTATATGTATACAGGGTGTCACTGTAATGTATACAGGATGTTACTGTGATATATACAGAATGTCATTGTGATATATACAGGGTGCCATTGTGTTATATACAGGGGTGTCACTGTGATAGATACAGGATGTCACTGTCAGCAGAGAAAACATGTCTGTAAGCAGTTTAATTGAAATATACAGGGTTTCACTGTGATATATACTGGGTGTCACTGTGATATATACAGGGTGTCACTATGTTATATACAGGGTGTCACTGTGATAGATACAGGATGTCACTGTGATATATACAGGGTGTCACTGTGTTATATACAGGGTGTCACTGTAATGTATACAGGGTGTCACTCTAAAAACGAAACAGCTCCCAAAAATAGGTAGGTTAGGGTTATTTTTTTTTTGATGACCCTAAAACGAAACGGCTCCCAAAAATAGGTAGGTTAGGGTTATTTTTTTTGATGACCCTAAAAACGAAACGGCTCCCAAAAATAGGTAGGTTAGGGTTATTTTCTTTTTGATGACCCTAAAAACGAAAGTGACACCCTGTATACATTACAGTGACACCCTGTATATAACAGTGACACTATGTATATATCACAGTGACACCCTGTATATATCACAGTGACATCCTGTCCTGTATCTATCACAGTGACACCCTGTATATATCACAGTATTACTCTGTATCTATCACAGTTACACCCTGTATATATCACAGTGACACCTGCTACTTGACAGCTGACAATTACCGAATGACAAAATGCGCACACGATTGGCGGCAGAATAGTTGCGCCCAGTTAGGTTTTATTGCCCCCTTTTTTTTGATGAACAAAATGAAATATTTTGCTTACCTACTGATTGCTTACCAAAATTTGATTTACCGTAGATCGCTTAATGCAGCTCAAATATTTAATTTGCTGACCAAAATAATTTAGAGCAGATCAGTATATCATTAATTGCAGCCTGATTTATAAATGTTTGCTTACCATAAGTTGCTTACCAACTAGCTATTTTGGCTGACCAAATACATATTTCTGCTGACCAAAATATGAATATTTTGCTGATCGATTAAATGATACCCAAACAAACAATTGTTGACGTGATAATGCACATGGTGATTTTTATAGACGAAATTATAATTAATTTTTTTGTTAGGTAAATGAAATCAAAAAAGTTCTATGAAAAGATTTCTTTCTATTTAAAGTTAATTATTTTAATGTAAAGTATAATGTGTTAAAAATATCTGCAACTAATGAATTAGGACCTTATATATCATTTCATTTCACTTTCCTCGATTTCTGAGTCTCACTCATTCAAAGGCCTCATATTTCAAAATTCATCAAAATCGGTGTATATTCTGTACTTTAGGTATTTAAAAAAAGGTAAAGAAAAAAACCACGTGACACGGGTCGTTCAGCCAGTGGTATTGTGCCACAGATACAAAACGTTACATTGATTGGCTGAACGATCCAAGTCACGTGTTTTTTTTTGTTTACCTTTTTTTAAATACCTAAAAGTACAGAGTATACAGGCTGCACACTTTTGAATTTTTAACTCAAAGAACGATTTTTCGATGCTCCTAAGATTATGAATGATACTGTGAAATGTGACATTGCTTAATAAAAATAATGTGACAACTCCATCACAATAAAATAACAGAAACAATTCTTACTAAGAGTCGTCGAGCATCACAGGAAATGTGTTACAAGTGACCCCATAGTAAAAGTTGTTCAAAATCATGGATAGATTGAGGTTTAATTATTTTGAATCACGACCCAGATTTCACCCAGTATTGTCCTTATCTGTCAAGTCATCTGACAAGGTATGTCCATGTTATGCAAACTCTGAAAACAAGTCACCCCAACCGAGCTCTGGTTTTGAAACACCCTACGCCATAAGTTAACATTTTTGGCATCTTTCTATGCATTTCAACTAATCGAGATTCCACTGAAATCCTACTAATATTATAAATGTGAAAAATTGTGAAGATGTTTGGATGTTTGTTTGTAAATAACAGTAGCAACTGGATGGATTGAGATGAATTTTGGCATGCAAGTAGACATGCATGAGAGTAGTGGTCCTGGATCGAAACATACAATGCAATATTGGATATAATATATTGCGGTAAAGAGTTCCCTTGGGACATTAACGGAAATAACGCGGGCGAAGCCGCGGGTAAATGCTAGTTGTTTCTTCAAAAATCCTTTCCGTCCTCCTTTCTCAAATATAACGGTTCCAATACCGGTAAAGGCAATACTGAGATCCCGGTATTGCCCATGTTACAATGAATACCGATATCTATTGAAAGCCTTGTTCGGCACACGCAAAATGTAAAAACCGGTCAAGTGCGAGTCGGACTCGCGCACCGAGGGTTCCGTACAATCTCATAAGTAGATACGCGAATAGTTCAAGAAAAACTGTATGTCGATTTGTTTAGTAGAAGCAAATAAGTATATGTTATGAATGTTATGATTTTTGCAAATTTCTAAAAAATAGTGCAAGTTAGGAAAACAGTTATATTTTCCCTGTAATATTTAGAACCTGACGTGTAATGACTCTATTTAATAGCAAGGACCATTAAATCAAGAGGACTGTCTTTCTCCATACAAAAAGCTGTTCCCCGAATTTACAACGCCATCTATGTATAAGCTTGGTAAAATAATTATAATATTATTTACAATTTTTTAACTTTGCAAACGTGACACAGAATTGAAATGTATTTAAATTTATTTATTATTAGCTGTTTACGAACTAAATGTTACTATACTATGTTTCTTTGTTCAATTATAACATCGTTAAATGCTTAGTGTTTTAGCGCCATCTAGTTTTGCCCGGAAATCCCCTAGCGTGAAACATGCCATCGCTTAGTTTTGCTACTCGCCGCTAGGGATTTCAAGTTTTTGTAAATTTCTAAAAAAGTATTAAAGTTAGCAAGACCGTTCTATTTTTCCTGTAATATTCAGGTTGATATTTATAATTAGTAATTATGACAGATTTTTCTGATCAGTAACTTCGGAGATAATAGGGGGGGAATGGTACATAAAAATGTATAAATCAAAAACTACTTATTTAAGAAAAAAAATAAAAATGGTGTTTTAATCTACAAATTAAGCCGTTTCATTTGATACCCCACTCAATATAATAGCCCTACTTTCAATTTACAAAGTCCCATTACGGAGCCTTTTAAAAAAAAGGAAAAAAGGTACAAGATATTTTTTATGTCCAATAGGCTCGGGCTAGCTACTTTTAACACTATTCCAAATTTCAAATCGATAGCATCAGTAGTTCCTGAGATATCTGGCTGTGACAGACGGACAGACAGACAGACAGACAGAGTCGCACCATAAGGGTTCCTTTTTTACCATTTTGGTACGGAACCCTAAAAACGAACTAGGAGCGAGGAATGCACCCGACCAAGCGATTATGCATGGCAGGCTACACACCGCTTCCTTTGTTCGACTGTACGTCGGGAAACTTTGGAGTTAAAAATAACGCGTAATAGATAAACATTCATTGAATTTACACAAAGGAGATAGCATTATTGACATTGTTTGATTTCATAATAATATTAATAATTGTTTCTTCATCCACGTGAGTGGTAATACTTATTGTTAAGGAGCTCTTATGGTAAACTAATTAAATATCAAGATAAGTATGTCATGTGCGTCGTCACGCGCAAATCGTCCACGCGTACCGATGGATGGTTCCGAACTGCGGATTTGAAAATGGGTTATAAAAATAAAGACCATTCATAAAGCCCGCTTTAGTAATTGATGGAACTTTCATTTCAAATATTAGGTACTTGTAGGCACGCTTATACCAATTAATTTTGCTATTTTATTTTCTTGTTAGGGTTCCGTACTAAGATTTTTGCCTTATATAAAACATACTTAAGTATATATTTTTTTACTGGTTTGTCTAACACAAATGTTTTATGTTAAACTGTAAATCTTAGCGGGTTGGACTTGAAATTTTCACATGATGTGTATTTCTATAGCCGCTATAACAACAAATAATAAAAACAAAAAATAAAATTAAAAATAAAAGGGGCTCCCTATATATGAAACGTGTTTTTTCGTTTTTTTTTCCTATTTTAGTAATGGTAATAGTTAGATGCTTGATATGTTCTTAGAATATATATTTCTTATGCTACTTTAACAACAACTTAAAAATAAGATGGGTGCCCATACAAGAAACGTGTTTTTTGGCGTCTTTTTATTTACTGTGGTACGGAACCCTTCGTGTGCGAATCCAACTCGCACTTAGCCGGTTTTTTTCCTAGAACTAACGATTGAAGTTATTTATTCAGTTAGGTACTTGGTAGTAAAGCGACCTAGTCTTGGCCTCAGACACGACATTATGCCGTTTCCCTTCAGTTTGTTATAGTACATTGTGTATCTAGGGCGGTAAGGAAGGAATTACAAACGAGTGTTTGTTAGAAGCCCGAGGCGAAGATGAGGCCGATAACAGTTCTCTGTAAATAAATATTTCAGTGATAAAAGTTAAAAAAGTAAGTTGGCGTTTCCTTTCAACATGATAAATAAGAGTAAAACAGAACCAGCGTATTCAAATAATAAAAAAAAATTACGCCATAGGGCGTAATAGCTCATTTACGGCCCGCAGTACCTACGTGTGACAACACCATTTTACACAAGTGTGGTGAAAATAATTTTAAATGCTGGAACCACCAAAACACTCAGCGGTTGCTCATAAAACGAGCGTAAGTAGATTATAATCGAGATAACAATAGATAAGCGATATACGGCAAGGGTCAAGTACCAAGATTATCAAGAAATTACGAACAAGGACAGACTCACTAAAACATTGCATATATTTAGGATATTATGTTATCTCATTTGTTCAAAACATATTTGAATTCAAAAGGAAATAATATTTTGTATTGATGTTAGACAAGCGTTTGAGATTCTATTTTCATCACACTTGTTCGTAAAGGGTGGATTATAAAAATCTATAACTCCCACGGGAGGATCGTTTTCTCCTGCGTGCGCAGCTATACCGTCATATTTTGAAAATCACCCTAACAACTTTCTGTTTAACTTGCCTTTCCAATTTGTAATACTGTATGATTTAGTACTTGCATCACAAACACTAGATTCAGACCACTTCCCTAAGCTTCCTATCTATCTGGTCAGGTCTAGCTGTTTGTTTAGTGCAAGGGCTACATTCTGGAGCAGTCTACGCTCACACCTTTTAATGTGGGTTCACCCTGGAACCCACATTAAAAGGTGTGAGCGTAGACTGCTCCAGAATGTAGCCCTTGCACTAAACAAACAGCTAGACCTGACCAGATAGATAGGAAGCTTAGGGAAGTGGTCTGAATCTAGTGTTTGTGATGCAAGTACTAAATCATACAGTATTACAAATTGGAAAGGCAAGTTTTAATGTGGGTTCCAGGGTGCTCCGTCTGGGCCTAAAAGGTCCCTCGTCCAGCGAACGGCTTGTAGCTGCATCCTTGCCAGGGTAGCCAAGCCCAGGACCTCCGAAGTGGCTAAACTTCGGAGACAGCAGCAGCCAGAGCAGTCCGTAATCACGCGCACCTCGAAGACCTCGAAAACCTCGAGAGACCAGAGCACCTGGGAGACCCCGGCCGGCGGTGCGTCGTCACCACTGCTGGTCCAACACCTGCGAGCCTGCTTTTAAGACCAACAGCCAGGGGAGTCCAGTTGCCTCTCGCCAATTCGAACCTCATTTTACGGACCCTCGACCGTCTGTTTCTCTTCTGTTTCGAGTGCCAACCCTACCGGATTTCTAATAAACGTATTAATCCTTCGTTTTGTTTAAATCGATAGGGAGCCTAAAATTTCACGAGAATCGGTTAAGAATTTCAACCTGTAGAGGAGAACAGACATCCGGCCGGACATACGAAAGAATTATTGCCTAAGCTGAAGCAAAGAAACTTCGTTCGCTTCGCTCGCTCGATCAATAACGTAATTTAATAAAAGCGGGAATTGTAAATATTACTATTCATTAATTAAATATAAATAGATAATGTTATTTTACATTAAAAAACTCTATGAAACTGAAAATTCAGGTATTTGATCCCTTTAAGCACCCGGCTTAACGGTCCCTAGAATACTGGCAAAATTAACTCGCTGTGTTGCTAAGCAATTAACTAACTACCAAATTTCAACATTGTTAAAGATTGGATAATATTTCATAGAACGAGTAACATAGCTGCTCTACCCTAAATCTCCTTTTTTTGGGCAGTCGTGTAAAAGCTACAGGAATGGAATCTTGAACTGAGGTTCGCGATTCGAGATCTCGTGCGAAAAATCTGATTCGAGTTTTAACAAATTAATTAATAATGAACAATTTTGATCAAAATTGCCTAATAATTATGTATGTAATTATGTAGGTACTAACTAATTTTGACAAGCACCGAGCAATTTATACAAAAATAGGGTAAGCGAGCTAAAATCATATGAATAATTATGAGCACGCTACGTTCGCCCGATTCTTCAGCACAGGGCTAAATATCGTCAGTTAAAGCCGGCCCCACACACACGCCGGGCACACAGTAGCACTGCCTGAATAACAGGAATCAAGCCTCAAAAATTATCAACAAAATAATCCACACGTTTATTTATTTATTTAAACTTTATTGCACAATAATAAAAAAGTACAATCGGAGGACTTAATGCCTTAAGGCATTTTCTACCCGTCAACCATCGCGTAAAACAGAGACTGCACTGCACTTAGTGCAGGATTGTTTAAAGCTGAAAGGAGATTTGAGTCACAAATCAATAAAAGATGCCACCGTAAAATTACGAACACCGTTACTTTATTTATAATCTAACGCGTCAGATTATAAACTGTTGATAAATTGTAAACTGTACCAATGTACTGCTTACAATATAACGTATTTGCATGCAAACATATCTGATACGATCTTAATAGTATAAGGAAAGAGTCTTGTCAGATATTTTTGCATGGTACGATGCATCAAATATTAATGCCGGTGACTGTATCTAACGTAATTGTTCAATAAAAAAGGACATACTTGCTATCAAAAAATCTAATTTGACTTTTATTTTATTTATCTCCTCTATTTGCTTCCTAACTCTATGGATATAGAACGACCCACCGCAAAAACCGACCAATCAGGGACAGTTTACAATTTTACTGGTCATGAAATCCGACAGATTGTAAACTCTTGTCGGTAAGTGCAAGGTCGTTCACAATTTAACGGTTTCTGATGGATAGATTATAAACTACCGAAATGTAATACGTTATATTCTATGGAATCTGACGAGTGAGATTATAAACTGATGGTGTTCGTGATTTTACGGTGAAATATATATTTCAATAATAGACATACACATATACTTGTCACAATAAACTTACAAAACAACACACACACAATAAACGAGACCTCGAAAATATTAATCGAGATTTCTACCGAGATTACGAAAATTCAGATTTCTTTCTGACGAGATTGTATCTTGAAAATGTGCTCGAGATTTCACGGTTTCGAGATCTCACGAGATCGAGATTGCGTTCCCTACGCATGTCTAGCCTCAAACCCGAATCAAATTTATCGTAATGTAATTTATTTTACGTCGTCTTAGACCGTAAGTGGCATTTTCTTTCATTTGGAAAGACAAGACGTAACATTGTGGACACATACACCACGGGCGGGAATTGGTAAAGCCCCAGATCGCATATTTATGGTCCTCGCCTATGTGTAAGGATTCTGACTACAACTTTTATTTTACACTTGAAAGATAAAAAAAAAAACATTAATTTTTCAATATTTTGAATTCAATACTTTTTGAGGTCCTTAAAGACTTCTAATCCCGGGATAATGATGTTTTAATAATGATTAATAATAAGATAATGTTACATTATAATGATAAGTTTGTGTTTGTAGGTACAATAATTATTAATTATTCATTGTGAGACATTATACCAATTAGCGGATTTTATCTTGTAAATAGCTCACTAACACGATTCCAAGAAAATGTCTGTATTCATAATTTGCTCATTCACCCTAGAAACAATGCTAAATCAATTATTAAAACACTTATTCCAAATTTACGATGGCGAAAAGCTATAAAAACCCCATTACTTTGCGAGTAACAGGCAATCAAACGATATTGTAGCAAATGTCTTTATCAATTAGCGTTTAACGACGAAATTCTTTGTTTGTGTTTAAAAAGTTTTTCATTTGAATAGTTACTGTTTTTTTAATGATCATTATTTTTGATAATGATTTAAGCTTCGAAGCTTATAACATCACTAGCTTTTGCCCGCGACTTCGTCCGCGTGAAATTCGAATACTAAATGTGAGTGGTTACAGATGGGCACATTAGTACATTGTGTATCTAGGGCGGTAAGTAAGGAATTACAAACGAGTGTTTGTTATATAAAACGAGTTTGTAATTCCTTTACCGCCCGTGGCACACACAATGTTTTTCATCACACTTGTGAGGAAACCTTAATAATATAACCTTACTACGATTAGTAAGGTTATATTGTGACAAGAAAATATTAACACAGACAGTGACATTAGGGGCAATTCCAGGAAAATGTAACGGAAGTTACCATTTCATCGCGTGTTTATTTATAGGTGGCGTATGTATTAATTTTAACCTACGAGTAGATAACTATAACTTTAATCATTAAAGATTCTCTACGACAAGTCTTCCGAGAAAAGTGCTTTCTTACATTGACAGGAATATACATATTGGAAGTTAGTTTGCTTGTAAAAAATCAACCGAATTATTTTACAACACTGTCATCCACCAAATGTAACCTTGGATCACAGTATAAGCATAACATCCAATTACCGATAATTTAGTACCTCCATATACAAAAATAGCACTTTCGTAGCGGCGATCCGAGTTTTTAATCATCTACCGACTGACATAAAAGCTCTGGAGGGTAACACTTTTAAAGTTAAATTGAAGAAGTGGCTTACTGAAAAAGCTTTTTATAGTTTAAAAGATTTTTTTGAATCCTAAGTGTAGGAAACAGTAGTAGAATTGAAGTTGTATTATTTAAGTATTGCATGCCTGGAATAGGCAACTGTTGAAATAATTGTCATTTTTATTACCACTACCCATGTACACAGTTCGCAATAAATCATTCTTATTCTTATTCTATTCTATTCTTAATCCCTAGATATATTGACATCTGAATTTGCACCATCAATTAAGAAACACGCGAGAAATTAGTAACTTACTTATCAACTCATCGTTTCTATGAGCAACCTATACTATAGCAATAGTGATTTCAAGTAATACTTACAATAAGCTATCTGGCATAAAGTTGCTTTATATAAAGCGCCAGCCGCCCGTGGCACAAACAATGTTTTTCATCACACTTGTCAGGAAATCTAAATAAATAGCCTTACTAATCCACCCAGTATGAGAAGAAAATTTTAAAACCGAAAGTGACATAGGTAATATATCCATAGATCATGCGAATGTCAAGTCACGTTTGGAAACCATAGCGGTAAAGACCTAAAACGGCCATTTTAGTTGATTTTATATTAGCAAAATAGGTACTGAAATACACTATTTAAACATTTAATTAATGTTACCGAAATATGTGTTTACGTGTACCTATTTGCAATAACAGTTCTCTTCAAATAAATATTTCAGTGATAAAAGTTAAAAAAGTATGTAGGCGTTTCCTTTGAACATGACAAAAAATAAAGATACAGAACATGAAAAATAATTTTTCATCACACTTGCTCGAAAATGGTGTCATTACACGTAGGTTCAGCGGGCCGTAAATGTCATATTACGCCCTAGGGTGTAATGGTTTTCTTTTTAAATCTGAAACGCTGGTTCTGTTTTACTCTTATTTGTCATGTTCAAAGGAAACGCCAACTTACTTTTTTAACATTTATCACTGAAATATTTATTTAAAGATAACTGTTATTGCAAATAATGTAAACACATATTACGGTAATATTAATTAAATGTTTAAATAATGTATTTCAGTATTTTGCAAATATAAAATCAACTAAAATGGCTGTTTTTACCGCTTTACCGCTATGGTTTCCGAACGTGACTTGACATTCGCATTGTCTATGGACATATCATGGAATTGCCCAGTTCTTGAGTAGCGACCAATGTGGGCTGATATCCAAGGTGGGCTGATAACCAGGACGGTTAGCATAAGGTGGCCGCGACATAATATCCGCGCGCGACAAAGCATGTAACAGCACTAGGGAATGCAATTTCTGGTCAAATACGAAAACCGGGTATTATCCGACTCTAAATAAAGTCAGTTACCCGGGTTTTCGGGTACCCGGGTTGCATTCCCTAAACAGTACTAACAGCAAAGGAAATGAGAACGCGTACGAAGATTGCACTGCGTTATAGATTCGCGTTCCCATTGATTGGCTAGCCTAGCACATGCTGTGATGCGCGCGAGGTATATCGCGGCCGTGTTAGGCTAGCTGTGCTGGTGATCGTCGTCGGAGTCCACTGGATTAATACGTCGCAGGCCGTTTAGTGTTCTTTATCAATTTCAAAAAGATGTTGAGCTATAAAACTGGTATAGCTTACGGCACGTAAGTTTAGCAGTGAATAAAATGAGGAAGGGATCCCCGCACTACTAATGTCCTTTCATTACGATCCCTTATAATTAGCTACTGCACAATCAAGGTCACTGCTAGGCTTTTGTGCCGCGATTTGTACTTTAATCACAAGTTGATACTCGTAGGTATATCGTTGACCGTATTGGTCCAATTGATTGGGCTATAGGACAGGCAAAGCAATGCCCCTTACGCTTACGCCAATTGAATACATGTATTACTGTCGATCCGCATAGCCGGTGACGCGCAATAAACTTCTAAACAATTGACTCCCACAGTTTAAAGTTCATTCCGTATAGTGGTGCTACAATAAAATGGCCAGTAACGTTTGGGCCGACCACAATGGCGGAGCGATCGCGCGTCAAGTGGCCCGGAAAGCGATAACAGGACGATTTATGACATCACTACGGCGTGGAATTTGTAGAGCCGATTGGCTAAAGTTCGATGACGTGTTATATAAACAGATGGAATCTATCTAATCCATTAAATTACTTATATCTTTAATAACGTGTGGTCATACCCAGTTTTTAGTATGAGATAGTATTCGCATATTTCCTTCGGACATCAGCATCACCGAAATTAAAGGCTTTAGAAGTCTAATTTTCTTGCTAGTCTTATGTAATACATGTAGCAGATACTACTAGATCTTTAAGACAAACACATAATAATATAATAGGTACTCACGTTGCTAACTGCCTATATATGGGGGAAAGCACTGCACCCACCAAGTCGAACAAAACAAAGGCTCGGCCGTACCATCCTTTTCTCGCTGACTAAAGTTAGAACCCTGAATTTTCAGGTATATATAGGGCATAATATAACTTAGATATATTCTCAATAACATTCAATTGAACTTATAGTTTAAGAACTATGCACGTCAAAGTTCCTTAGTTTTGTCACTGACTCACTCATTGCTGACGATTTGTGCAGTCACGACTGTACAACTCAGTTTGTAATCTATACAAATACATGCGATTACAAAGTTACTTCTGTAGTTCTAATGGAAAATAAAATGTATTGGAATGTAATAAATAAAGGAAGAACACTTACAAAAAGAAATGAGATGATCCCATCAAAAACATTACAAGTAAAAAAATGCAAGTCTCGCAACGTACCTAGTTCTTCTACAACAAAAATGTTTTAAGATGTAATGTTAAATCAACTTGGTTATTTTAGGGTTTTTCTTCAGAAATATGTCACCGTATTCTTCTGGCCCTTTTTCATACTAAATGTATGGAGACAGAGGAATAAGTCGCAGACATATTTTTGAAGAATAACCCTTTAGTCAGTATGGGTTCCACCGACTAACCTATTATTTAACCGTGGAGGAACACATTTTATAGTTCTCAAATGAAGAATGTGTTTTTGATGGTACTGTAGTGTCTACTGTATGACCCGCGTAGCACGTGTGTATAAGATTGGGGGTTCACCCTTGTCTCCGACAAACGCAATCCGTTTGGCTTGTGATGTCTAATTTCCCTAATGTCATATCGCATATTTATATCTGTTCTCGGAAAGTCTAGTCGCTGCAAGTCGAATTGCCGAATGTCTAGTCTTTGCACGTTCAATTCCTTGAATATCTGCAGTTTATTCCGTAGGAATAGACAGAACTAAAAAGAGGTTCTTTAAAGTGTCTGTTTTAGGCTGTCATTTCTAAAGTAGATGCTCAAAAATAAAATATTGATGATGATAATACTTTCGTCTTATTCACCAACGCTTTTTGCTACTTTTTACATCAGAATTTGTAAATAATAAAAAAAACTAGGCCTATTTGGCTAAACATAAAGAAAGGGTCCTTATAAAATACCCAAAGAACCAGAGATAAGCAACATTGAAGAAATGGCACGTTTAGCTCTGCGCGATGACTATCGAGCTGTCAAATACTTATGTCGAATTCGTATGTTGTTTTAAATGTATACTGTTTGTGTTTTTGTTTGTTATTCTTAAGTAATTGGTGAATAGTTATGCGTTACGTTCAATATGAGTGATTCAACGTTTTACAAACTGAGTTAAAATTTTACATCAAATGAATATTATTACAAGTATTACAACTTTACAGAAAATGTTTAATATCCCTGTTTCTATGTTCCTTTAGAGTCTATTGTTATCCGGTTCGAACTATAGTCGGGTCTGAAAGTCTCTGGGGGTACAATTCCAGTTTAAAAGAATATTTTTCTTTATTTTGGTATTCAAAATAAACCTAACCTTACTTTAACGGATACTTAATGATGACTGTTCCAAAAATTACGTTTTCATCACACTTGCTCGTAAAGGGTGTTATAACACGCGCGCTTATAGGCCAACTCGAGCCGATTTACCCCCCGTGGGTTACAAATATCTATAACTCCCACGGGAGGAAAAACTGTATGAAAATCTATAACTCCCTCGGGAGTTATGAGTTTAGTTTTGTTGGTATAAACAAAAACACAAGTCTACCTTCCATTCGATCACTGTTAATACAATCTGTCAATCTGTCATTCACTCAATCATTCAATCCAATCACTCGTTCAAACCTCAACGTATTTTTCACTTCACTTGAATACAGACCGTTGAACTGTTAACTAGTCTTTTCTTCCTGCTAACCCTGCCTATTCCTATAGGTTATGGGCCCAGAGCACAAAGCTTTTAAAAGTTTTCCGTTAGAATAGTATTCAAATATAACGACGCAAAAATGGATCAGCGAGCAAAACGAAATATACAGCCATTTAATGGCGACCGTTACAGCACGTGGAAATTTCGTATCAAATCACTTTTGGCCGAACTTCAAGTGTCTTCCGTTATAGAAGAACCTGCCCCAGAAAACCTTGACGCCGTATGGACTAGGGATTGCAGCCAGACTCGAAAACCGAAAAACGAGTACTTTTCGATTAAACTCGAAAACCGAGTTCGGTTTCGATTTTTACTCGAAACTGTCTGAAGTAGTTTTAATTTTTTTTTGTGTAATGATAATGATTAAATTAGTTTGTAAACTCGGGATTAAGTAGGGTAGTAGGGTAGTTTTTAGGGTTCCGTACCAAAATGGTAAAAAAGGAACCCTTATGGTGCGACTCCATCTGTCTGTCACAGCAAGATATCTCAGGATCTACTAATGCTATCGACTTGAAATTTGGAATAGTGTTAAAAATCGCTAACCCGAGGCTATTGGACAGTAAAAAAATCTTATACCTTTTTCCTTTTTTTTTTAAAGGGGACCGAAATGGGACTTTGAAAATTGAAAGTAGGGCTATTATATTGAACGGGGTATCAAATGAGAGGGCTTGATTTGTAGATTAAAACACCGTGTTTATTTTTTTTTCTTAAATAAGTAGTATTTGATTTATAATGCCAAACGTTAAAAAAATACCATTCCCCCCCTATTATCTTCGAAGTTACTGAACAGAAAAATCTGTAATAATTACCAATTGTTAATGTCGTCCTAAATATTACAGGAAAAATCATAACGGTTTTCCTAAGTTGCACCGTTTTTTAGAAATTCGCGAAAATCGTAACACATACTTATTTGCTCCTACTAAACTAATCGCCATACAGTTTTTCTTGAACTATCTATGTAGCTACTTGAGTTTGTACGGAACCCTCGGTACGCGAGTCCGACTCGCACTTGACCGGTTTTCAATCTATCCATCAGAAACCGGCAAATTGTGAACGACCTTGCACTTACCGACAAAGAGTTTACAATCTGTCGGATTTCCTAGAGGATATGGCACCATAGACCACATACACAGTGAGGCAGATAATACAGAAGACTGAGGAGTAAAATCAGCCCCTGTGCTTAGCATTTGTGGACTATGAGAAAGCTTTTGATTCTGTCTGGTTCTGGAATCCTTACAACGTTGCCAAATAGACTGGCGATACATCCAAGTGCTGAGATGTCTCTACGCCGTCCAAGTACAGAACCAGCAGACTAAGCCCATTCTCCTGCAGCGGAGTGTGAGACAAGGGGATGTCATTTCCCCCAAATTGTTCACGAATGCACTGGAGGATGTGTTTATGACGCTAGCTTGGGAGGGTCGTGGCATTAATATAAACGACGAGTACATTTCACACTTGCGATTTGCAGACGATCCCGTCATTTTGGCTTGAACTTTGCAGGATTTAGAATACATGCTGAACGGTCTAGCTGCTTTTTCTCAACACGCCGGTCTTAGGATGAACTTGGACGAAACCAAGGTTATGTTCAACGATATTGTTTTACCGAAACTGACTGCAGTGCAGGACGCCCTTCTCGAAGTTGTTCAGGAGTACGTTTACCTCGGGCAAGTTCTACAGTTAGGTAAAAATAACTTTGTAAAAGAGGTTAATAGAAGAATACAGCTGGGTTGGGCTGCGTATGGGAAATTACGTCGAGTCTTCTCGTCGTCCATTCCACAATGTCTGAAGACAAGGGTTTTCGACCAGTGCATCCTACCTACCAGTCTTGACATACGGAGCCGAAACGTTGTCGCTCACGGGAAGGCTGAGTACCTACGTAAATTTAAGGTCACTCAGCAACAGGGATCGGAAACCGTTCCGAGTAGAATACCGGTTTTGTTCATTGACACGAGAACGGAAAGGTTCTGGTTTTTGTTTGTGATCACCGGTTAAAGAACCGTTCTTTTGCGATACCGTTTTTTACTAAGTTCCGTTTCTGTGGAACGAAATTAAACGTTTTTCTCGTTGCGTAACAAGATAGAACGAGTTGCTATTTCTAATTTTACCTTGAGTTTGCCTGCGGGATATTTTGTTTTTCGGTATGCTGCGCACAATGATTTTGTATTTTTTGCTTTTGTGCGTTGCTTAGGTTGTTGTGTTGTTTTGTTACGGATTCATTCGGATTATAAAAGTAGTTTCGGACAATTAACCATTTTTCGTAGATAATTTAGTTAGCAAGTGTCTAGCGCGATGTATTTGGTATACATATAACGAGATTAATTACACTCACGGTCAATTAATTCGGGTCATTTTCTAAGGACAATTATAATAGGAAATGACCAGAATTCATTGTTCGTGAGTGTATTTAATTATTTGTAGGTATAATTTTAATTTATATTACCGAGTGAAAACCAAGCATTCTGTCGACCTGATAGAACAAATTAACGTTCAAACTGTTCAAAGCAAAAGATTACACATGGGTGGTCAGTCTGGGGACTAAGATGTAGTGTCTGATGCACTGTTATACCTAATACATACTTATATTTAATTTGGATAAATTTAATGATTAGAGGCAGGTACATTTGTTTCGTCTTGACGAGTACTCTGTACCGAAATAATATCCAGGGTCTGATGATGGAGCCGGAAGGTCGGCATGGGAATTCCGTAATAAAACGTCGGAACCCCATCGTGTCTGGGCTCATTTGTTTTGTCTTGACGAGTACTCTAAACCGAAATGATATCCAGGGTCTGATGATGGAGCCGGAAGGTGGGCATGGGAACTCCGTAATAAAACGTCAGAACCCCGTCGTGTTTGGTCTCATTTGTTTTGTCTTGACGAGTACTCTGAACCGAAATGATATCCAGGGTCTGATGATGGAGCCGGAAGGTGGGCATGGGAACTCCGTAATAAAACGTCAGAACCCCATCGTGTTTGGGCTCATTTGTTTTGTCTTGACGAGTACTCTAAACCGAAATGATATCCAGGGTCTGATGATGGAGCCGGAAGGTGGGCATGGGAACTCCGTAATAAAACGTCAGAACCCCATCGTGTTTGGGCTCATTTGTTTTGTCTTGACGAGTACTCTGAACCGAAATGATATCCAGGGTCTGATGATGGAGCCGGAAGGTGGGCAAGGGAACTCCGTAATAAAACGTCGGAACCCCATCGTGTTTGGGCTCATTTGTTTTGTCTTGACGAATACTCTGAACCGAAATGATATCCAGGGTCTGATGATGGAGCCGGAAGGTGGGCATGGGAACTCCGTAATAAAACGTCAGAACCCCATCGTGTTTGGGCTCATTTGTTTTGTCTTGACGAGTACTCTAAACCGAAATGATATCCAGGGTCTGATGATGGAGCCGGAAGGTGGGCATGGGAACTCCGTAATAAAACGTCAGAACCCCTTCGTGTTTGGGCTCATTTGTTTTGTCTTGACGAGTACTCTGAACCGAAATGATATCCAGGGTCTGATGATGGAGTCGGAAGGTGGGCAAGGGAACTCCGTAATAAAACGTCGGAACCCCATCGTGTTTGGGCTCATTTGTTTTGTCTTGACGAATACTCTGAACCGAAATGATATCCAGGGTCTGATGATGGAGCCGGAAGGTGGCCATGGGAACTCCGTAATAAAATGTCGGAACCCCATCGTGTTTGGGCTCCATCATCAGACCCTGGATATCATCTCACTTTAGAGTACTCGTCAAGACAAAACAAATGAGCCCAAACACGAAGGGGTTCCGACATTTTATTACGGAGTTCCCATGCCCACCTTCCGGCTCCATCATCAGACCCTGGATATCATTTCGGTTCAAAGTATTCGTCAAGACAAAACAAATGAGCCCAAACACGAAGGGGTTCCGACATTTTATTACGGAGTTCCCATGGCCACCTTCCGGCTCCATCATCAGACCCTGGATATCATTTCACTTTAGAGTACTCGTCAAGACAAAACAAATGAGCCCAAACACGATGGGGTTCCGACGCTTTATTACGGAGTTCCCATGCCCACCTTCCGGCTCCATCATCAGACCCTGGATATCATTTCGGTTCAGAGTATTCGTCAAGACAAAACAAATGAGCCCAAACACGATGGGGTTCCGACGCTTTATTACGGAGTTCCGATGCCCACCTTCCGGCTCCATCATCAGACCCTGGATATCATTTCGGTTCAGAGTACTCGTCAAGACAAAACAAATGAGCCCAAACACGATGGGGTTCCGACGTTTTATTACGGAGTTCCCATGCCCACCTTCCGGCTCCATCATCAGACCCTGGATATCATTCTGGTTCCGAGTACTCGTCAAGACAAAATAAATGAGCTCAAACACGATGGGGTTCCGTCGTTTTATTACGGAGTTCCCATGGCCACATTCCGGCTCCATCATCAGACCCTAGATATCATTTCGATTCAGAGTACTCGTCAAGACAAAACAAATGAGCCCAAACACGATGGGGTTCCGACGTTTTATTACGGAGTTCCCATGCCCACCTTCCGGCTCCATCATCAGACCCTGGATATCATTCTGGTTCAGAGTACTTGTCAAGACAAAATAAATGAGCTCAAACACGATGGGGTTCCGACGTTTTATTACGGAGTTCCCATGGCCACATTCCGGCTCCATCATCAGAACCTGGATATTATTTCGGTTCAGAGTACTCGTCAAGACGAAATAAATGTACTTGCCTCTAATCATTAAATTTATCCAAATTAAATATAAGTATGTATTAGGTAGGTATACCAGTGCATCAGACACTACATCTTTGTCCCTAGACTGACTTTTGCTTTGAAGAGTTTGAACGTTAATTAAACAAAAATATCAATAACGCGGTAATAATATAAGTAACGCCTGACTCAATCAATCAGTTTGATTGAACGTTTTTTTTTTTTGACAGTGACTTCTTTATTGAAAGAAAGTACAGTAAACTAACAAATACATAGAAGATAAAATTTAAATTTCCTAAAACTAAATAAACCTAAAAACTAAATTAAACTACCTAAATTAAAATACCTAAAATAGGTACAATAAAAATATTGCAAAAAGAAGAACGTTATTTGTATTATTTAATTTTGCATTCAGTTTGTTCTGTCAGGTAGACAGAATGCTTGTTTGTCACTCGGTAGTATAGAAATACCTGCAAATAATTAATCTAGTTAAAAAATTACTATGTATCATCTTTAAAAACTTAATATCACAAAACAAACAATATTATAATAAAGAGCGTGCGCGCTTCAACACTCAGAATTTAAACTTTCCCGACAAAAATTGAAAATAAATACATCGCGCTATGCGACGCGCTACAAAACACGGAATTTGACCTTGTAAATGCCGGCGCACATCGTCACCACCCCTGCGAGCCCCTCGGCGAGCTCGGCTCGTCGAGAATACCGGTTTTTATTCTCATCAGGAACGTTATCATTTCGTTCTTCATCACTTAGCGATCACCGAAATATTCCGTTCCGTTCCATCAAAATACCGGTTGTAGCACGAACGGAGTAAAATAACGGTATTTCAACGAAATAAAACGGTAATTCGATACCGGTTCCGATCCCTGCTCAGCAAGCTATGGAAAGGGCCATGTTGGGAGTATTTCAGAAGGATCGTATCCGTAATGATGTGATCCGACAGAGAACTAAAATCGTCGACATAGCCCAAAGGATTAGCAAGCTGAAGTGGCAGTGGGCTGGCCATATCTGCCGCAGAACCAACAAGCGCTGAAGCAAGCGTGTTCTCGAGTGGAGACTACGGATCGGCAAACGTAGTGTGGGGCGCCCTCAGACAAGATGGAGTGATGATCTTCGCAAGATGGCTGGCAGAGGTTGGATGCCAGTGGCCGCGGATCGTGCTCGATGGCATGACATGGGAGAGGCCTATGTCGAGCAGTCGACTAATACGGGTTGATGATGATGATGGTGGTGCGTATACACAACGTATTTCTGTCATTTTGCTTTTCTGTCGTTTCGCGTGTGTGTCATTTTGCGAAGTCAGAATATGTCTTTATCGAATTAAAGGCATTTTTTTATGCAGTAGTCAGTTATTACGTTGATTACTTACGTGTTACGAAACTTAAAAACCTATTTTTAAGGTTTACTTAAGTAAAAATATAAAAATCCGTAATATTATAAGGACGCAAAAAAACTCGAAAAACCGCGGTTATTAACCGAGTTCTATTTCGATTAAAACTCGATCGAGTTACTCGGCTAAAGGTACCATAATTGAGTATTTGGGTGACGCATTTTTAAATTTTGCTCAAGATACTGAATCAGCAAAAGCCATTATTGATAACCTTGACAAAATATACCAGAGACGAAGTTTGGCTACACAATTAGCATTACGCAAGAAACTGTTAAATTTGAAATTGCAACCGGATGTCAATCTTATCCAACATTTCACGAACTTCGATACCCTAATCACTGAACTGATTTCCGCTGGCGCGAGACTCGACGAGATGGATAAAATCTCGCACCTATTGCTTACGCTGCCTACTACTTATGATGGCGTCATCACTGCCTTAGAAACGCTAGGTGAAGATCACTTGAACCTAGCATTTGTCAAAACCCGCCTCCTGGATCAAGAAGTTAAAATCAAGAACGAAACGGTCACCGGGTTAAAAGTACTACACGTCGCAAATAACAAATTCTCTTCTCATGTCCCCAATCATAAAAGGAAGAGAACAATGGATCGAACATCTACGTACATTCCTGATTATAAAAAGAAGAAACCTAACAATTACCCACATCAACATAATCAACAAACAAGAAATTCACCGCACGCAATTTCTAAGATGTATTGTGATTTTTGTGGAAGACGAAATCACTTCAAACGGGATTGCCGTTATTATAAGAAGTCGCAAGCAATCGGCGGTGGGAGCAGCGCAAACACCAACACAGCCCACGTCGCCGTACCTGACCACAATAACGAGGACAGTTTCGCTTTTATGTTTTCACAATGTAAGTTGTCAAAATCCGATCACAATTCTAATGAAATTGTTTTTCTTTTAGATTCTGGCGCGACTGACCATATCGTAAATACACGGGAAGTGTTTTCCGTGTATGCTGAACTTACCTCGCCGCTTAAAATAAATGTAGCTAAAAATGAAGCATCCATACAAGCATTAGGACGAGGCAGGATTGATGTGACCACCAACTTGGGAGTGGAAGGTTCAATCGAAGAGGTTTTGTACTCCCCCGAGGTTCCGTACAATTTACTATCGGTTAATCGAATGCAACAAGCAGGTATGTCAATTGTTTTTAATAATGAAGGAGTCCATGTGTATAATAAAAATAATAAATGCATCATGTCAGGTAACATTTGCAGTAATCTGTTTAAAATAAAATTCACAGTTAACCTGCAAAAGGCCTTGAGTTTGAATAGAAATTCCAATTTATATAACTTGTGGCACAAACGACTTGGACATGTCAATAAACAGAAGTTCATTAGTCTCAAAAATATGATTGACGATTATTCAGTAATTGATAAAATAATTCCACCCACTGATGAGTTGTGTGAGCCATGCATCCTTGGTAAACAGTCACGACTTCCATTTGCAAAGTCAAAACCTGAACGTCCGAGAAACAGACCCTTATTTATAATTCATAGCGACGTTTGTGGTCCTATAACTCCTACTACGGTTGATGATAAAAATTATTTTGTGAATTTTATCGATGATTACACACATTACACGGCTACCTACTTGATGCATTCCAAATCTGAAGTATTAAAATGTTTTCAAGATTATGTGACAAAAAGTGAAAACCTTTTCGATTGTAAGGTAGTTAATTTATATTGTGACAATGGCCGAGAGTATCTGTCAACCGAGTTCAAAGATTATTGTGTAAGCAAGGGAATAACTTATCATTTAACTGTGCCATACACACCCCAACAAAATGCGGTATCCGAACGCATGAATCGTACGATAACCGAAATGGCTAGAACCATGGTTGCAAGTGCGAAGTTGGGAAAACAGTTTTGGGGTGAAGCCGTTCTAACATCTACCTACTTAATTAACAGGCTACCCACTAAAGCGCTTATTGACAAAACCCCATTCGAAATGTGGCACGGTACGAAACCGAAAATAAGTCACATGAGGGTATTCGGGTCCACTGCATATGTCCATAGCAAGACTAGAAAAACAAAATTTGACGAAAAGTCTTCTAAGGCTATTTTAATTGGTTACGCACCAAATGGTTATAAATTATATAATACTGAAACCAATCAATTCTTTGTCGCTAGAGATATATTATTTGACGAGTCAAATTTTGTTGAATCTAGGCCAATATGCAGCAGTGATGAAATTCCCACCAAAATCATCAAACCGAACAACGAGTCGGTGGAGGTGATCAAGCCAATAAGCAGCAATGACCAAATTCCCGTTATAAACAACAAGCCGAGTAAGTCGGTGGAGTTGACAGGTGACGTACAATGTGACGTATCGGACGAGTCACATCACAACGGTACCGGTTGTTTGAGACGCAGCGATAGAATTCGAAACCTACCCCCTAAAGATTATGAAATTATGAATGACCCAGGTTTATCGATATTATCGCTTTGTTCCAAGCAACAGTTACCGTTACCAGTGCATTTTAATGATGTTTTTAATCGGCCTGATACAAATGAGTGGTTAAGCGCAATTAAAAGTGAAATTGATTCATTACGCAGTAATCAAACTTGGTGTCTTGTGGATAAACCTAGTGATGTCAATATTGTGAGTAGTAAATGGGTTTTTACTATTAAAAATAATGAATTAGGTCAACCAATACGATACAAGGCCCGATTAGTTGCGCGAGGCTTTAGCCAGCAATATTTACAGGACTATGACGAAACGTTCGCCCCAGTTGCGCGGATTACTACATTTAGAATGATTTTAGCATTCGCAAATCAAAATGATTTACTTGTGCATCAAATGGACGTAAAGACTGCCTTTCTAAATGGTATTCTAAAGGAGGATATTTACATGCAAGTGCCAGAAGGGATTTCATCAAAATCAAATCAAGTTTGTAAATTAAACAAAACATTATACGGTTTAAAACAGTCTTCGCGGTGCTGGTATGAACGTTTCGATCAGGCCATTCGAGATATGGGTTTTGAAAGCTCAAAAGTTGACCCATGCTTGTATATATTAAATAAAAGTTCTATCGATGAGAATGTATATATTGTTTTATACGTTGATGACTTATTAATAATAACAAAGTGTGCTCAGACAATGCAATATTTTAAATCGTGTCTAATGAAGCAATTTGAAATGAGCGATTTACATGACATAAAATTGTTTCTTGGCATTCGAATTGAAAGAACTAAAGATAAAATAACTATGGACCAATCAACTTATCTAGAAAATGTTTTAAACAAATTTTCCATGAGTGATTGCAATCCTTCAAAATCACCTTTGCCGAGTAAGTTAAACTATGACGAGTTGAGTAGTGATGTGCATTATAATGCACCTAGTAGACAAGTCATAGGCTGCCTCATGTATGCAATGCTTTGTACGCGGCCAGATTTGTGCGCAGCTGTTAGTATACTCAGCAGATTTCAAAGCAAAGGCAATGAAGAATTATGGAAATGTTTAAAACATCTTTTGAGATATGTGAAAGGAACTTTACATTTAAAGTTGACTTATACAAAATGTGGTTACAAACAGCTAATTACCGGTTTTGCGGATTCTGATTGGGGAGGCGACGAAACTGATAGAAAAAGTACCACAGGATATTTGTTTCAAATGTTCGATAATTGTACGATTTCGTGGTGTACACGGAAACAAAATACAGTAGCCGTCTCTTCAACAGAAGCCGAATATATGGGTTTATTTGAAGCTGTAAAAGAAGCTATTTGGATAAAATCGTTACTTAATAGCATATACATTAAAGTAACTAAGCCTATCCTTATTTATGAAGACAACAACAGTTGCATTAGCATTGCTAATAATCCCACAAACCACAAAAAGTCAAAACATATAGATATTAAGTATCATTTTCACTCGTGAACAAATCAATAACAATATAATAATGCTAGAACACATTTCTACAGGAAACCAACTAGCAGACATGTTCACGAAGGCGATTCCAATGAATAAGTTCCATGAATTACGACAAAAATTGAATTTAATTTAAACCCATCACAATAAGTTAACATATAAATGAAGTTAACAAAGTACATTAGTTTATAATTTGATTGTACTACCTAATCTAATGTTTTATTGATACATTTTGCTAAAATTGTATTGTATATAAACTTATACCAGTGTATATGTAATGTACATGTATAAATAATTGTGTTTTTGAGGGGGACTGTTGGTATAAACAAAAACACAAGTCTACCTTCCATTCGATCACTGTTAATACAATCTGTCAATCTGTCATTCACTCAATCATTCAATCCAATCACTCGTTCAAACCTCAACGTATTTTTCACTTCACTTGAATACAGACCGTTGAACTGTTAACTAGTCTTTTCTTCCTGCTAACCCTGCCTATTCCTATAAGTTTTAAAAGTCGTACGTCATTTCAGACTAAGGAGGTTTCGAATCAGCCAAGGCTATTTCACATCTTCAAAACTTGGCTACAAAACCAATTTTAGTGTAAATAAAACTTATATGGTATATTTTACTATTATTTCCGTAGTTTTTACGATTATTTTAATGCAATTAAATTAATTTAGTTTAAAATTTTATTTTGAAAATCGGTACAATCTGGCGACATTGCCTGTCAAGTTTAAAAACTAAACGCAGTTCTTAGCATTATCTGTGGAAGACTATATTGAAAAAGTTGACAGTTGAAGTTGTCTCTTAGCGGGTGCGTTTAGTTTATTTCATTTTTATGTTTTATTTTTTTTTCCTCGCAAATGTGATGAAAAACATTGTGTGTATCACGGGCAGTAAGAAGATTACAAACTCGAGTCATTAAAAGCCCTCCGCCTACGGCGTCGGGCTTCTAATAGACTCTCGTTAGTAATCCCCTTCTTACTACCCTCGGTGCACAATGTAGGGTAGACCGGGGACAACTGAAACAATTTATGTTTAATCGCCTGCAACATTTTTATTTTTATATTTAGAAAGGTGTGCAACTAATTTTTATTAAGGAAATTTATGTAGTTTTTAAATAAAATTAGTTTTAAAGGTCTATTGCCCATGGTTATCTTATAATAGGGAATTAAAGAGGAAGTGGGAGAGTGGTTCAATTGACCCCACATGAGTGTCAATTGAAACACTATGCGGGGTCATTTGAAACACCTTAATAAGTTTGGGAAAAATAAATAAAATTTATTATTTTTATCTTTATTATTGACTGTCATGTTAAACAAAGAGATCACGAAAAGATCACTATCGCAGTACCAAAATTACAAAATTTATCATCGTTTGAAAATCGCGATTAAAGAAACGGATTTAAAAAAAAAGATACACGACTTCTAGTATTCTTTGTTGCGGTTACCTCTTACATTTAGCATTATCATGGTAGTTTTAATACAACAATAAGATTTGCTTATATGGAATAGTGGTAATAGTACATTGTGTATCTAGGGCGGTAAGTAAGGAATTACAAACGAGTGTTTCTTATAAGCCCGAGGTGAATCCGAGGGCTTTAATAACACGAGTTTGTAATTCCTTTACCGCCCGTGGCACACACAATGTTTTTCATCACACTTGTGAGGAAATCTTAATAAAATAACCTTACTTTTCGACCCAGTATGACAAGAAAATACTAAAACAGACAGTGACATTTGTCACATATGTCCACAGATAATGGGAACGTCAAGTCACGTTCGGAAACCATAGCGGTAACGGCCATTTTAGTTGATTTTATATTTGCAAAATAAAGAAATACATTATTTAAACATTTAATTAATGTGTTTATATGTATTTGCAATAACAGTTATCTTTAAATAAATATTTCAGTGATAAAAGTTAAAAAAGTAAGTTGCCGTTTCCTTTGAACATGACAAATAAGAGTAAAACAGAACCAGCGTTTCAAATTTAAAAAGAAAACCATTACGCCCTAGGGCGTAATAGGTCATTTACGGCCCGCAGAACCTACGTGTAATGACACCATTTTCGAGCAAGTGTGATGAAAAAAAACATAAAAGTGTCTCATACAAAATGGTTGTTTCAATTATAACCATGTTTCAATCATAACGAGTCTATAGGCCAACAAGATAGACGTGCCTACGCCATATAAAATATAAAAACAAAACTTTAACCATAGCCGCATAAAATATATTTTCGAAATAACTATCATAATAATCAATTTGTTGCAGAATTAAAATAAAACATTATTTTACGTTTAACGAACGTAGAAACTTAGGTAATTTACAGATAAAATATATTAATAATAGGTAATTGCTCGTAACTTATACAATAATGATACATTGATGTCAACGATTCGCCGGGTCAAAGGCAAAACCACCTATCTGCCAATCATTAATTGTAGGAGATACTTGGTTTTTCCTTTGACCCGGTGAATTATTGGTAAACCATAAATAACAGAAATAAAAACATTATCAGAGAAAGCCACCTATAATGTTAAAAGAAATATTTTCCCAAAATCAGAACCCCATTTTATTTATTGTCGGTTACTTGTGGGGACGGTTAAAACATGGGGACGTTTGAAACGTTTCAATCATCCACAAGCTCGTTGTTTCTATCGTCCCCAAAGCACATATTTAACTTCAAGGTCAAATATTAACCTATTAATAACACTGCATCACTGTTTAATGGCACTTAGAATATTCTATAATTCACACTCAAACCACTTAATAAGTTCAATTTGTCAAACTACACAAGAACACAAAATTATATGAAAATATATGAGAGCACAGATACTTACTTTTATGGTCAAAATTTTTCAACTTCTCCCTGACATGGCCTCGCCAGTCGGGCGCTCGAGCGTTACTGGTTCAAACTTGTAAAATGGCCGCCCGCGTGGCGTGAGTATTGCCTCATCGGCGTAGGTATTGTGGGTTTCGAGAAATTTAACTTGTTTCATTCATAACGTGTTTCAATTGTCCCCGGTCTACCCTACTATTTTCTTTATTTCAAGGAAAAAAATTGCCGTCGAAATGCAAAACTCGATAAAACGACGTTGCTCGGTCACACCGCAGGCACTTAAAATTGACTCATATTACGCTTATTATTGGATAGGTGAATAGGTGTCAAAAATAGGGCGCTAATTAACTAACTGGTCTGATTACTTATCTAAAACACTGTGATAAGTATGACGTGGCAATTGAACCAATCAAAGGGTAAGTAGTTCTAGTCGTTCTGCCACGTTTTGCGGCTCTGAACTGAACTGCCAATACACCGCGCTTAGCGCTGTCTTTATTGATGTATGTCGGGCAAATTGCACACTAATTCACTGTAAGCTGGTTCACGCACGAGATTTGCCGTGAGGGATGGCTGACTTGCGCGATACGTGAGCGTTAAGCTTGCTTACTGTGGCTATTAATCTTCTGGCCTTGCATTCCCTTGTGTAAACAGAGGCAGGTATTAAAAGATTTTCAACGGTTTCTATTTAGATTAAATATAACAAAAGCGTTTAAAACATTTCAGGCAGCTGATTAAAAGCATAAGGTATTTTTATTTTATGAAGGAAATATGGAGCTATAGGTAAATTTCCTCTTATCGAGAGCAAAATAATATTAGTGAAAAATAAATGAAAAAGACGTTTGAAATTATATTTTACAAAACATTCCTGTATAAAAAGTATTAAAAGGCATATCAAAGGAATGCATTTTATTAAACAAGAACAGAGGCGAGAAGTAATGAGAAAATTATATACAGGATGTTAGGTAATGAATGAGGACACTGAAGTCTATCAAATAAAGCTAATATAGGTTTGGTAAAAGTGTCACCATGTTTGAGATATTTCGACTTATGTAATTTTTCTCAAAATTGATACCCTTGCCTAGTTTTTGTGCTGTACCGCGCAATTTTTTTCAATTTTTCTTTTATTTTAAGTCAAAATGTTGCTTTGCACAGACAAAATGTATCAAACTGAAAACGAAACAAATTGTATGTCTTAAAAATAAATTATTAACTCTCTTTCGTTTGTTTGGAGAACCGGGCGACTTGAATCGCCCTAAGGATAGATTACGGAATCTGCTGGAGTCTGTACTAGTTACAAACTATGTAAAGTTCAGCTTGGTTAATATGCATCTCGGAAAGTTCTGAGATATTTAAATCTTGTGATTTTCAACTTCTGTTTTAGCGCAGGGATTATTATTTCAGTAAACTTTGAATCCACAAACTGGGAGATGCAACGTGGGTCCCATACGATAGAGTGTCGACCTGGTTAAGGCTGCCAGAAGCTGATGGAGACATGAAGCGTGCGAGCGTTTGTTGTGGAACCCTTTGGTTGGAATCTATTCATCAGTGGACCTCTATATGAAACTTTATTGGTGATGATACTTAAGCATACAAGGCTCAAAACAGTTTCAATTGAGTATGTTACGGATGCTACGAATGTTCGTATGCGAAGGATTCGCATCATTTTAAACATTTGTATCGGCATTTGCATTCACATCAAGCGTACTACGAACTAGCTTTTGCCCACGACTTCTCCCGAGTAGACTCGTCAATCGAATTAAGGGATGTTTGCTATTAGATTTCCGTAGGCGTAGTATTCATTTTATCGTGCCGCTATATAAACTTTCACTCCCATTTCACACTTTTCTACAATATAATGTGTTATACGTCCATTCTCGAATTAAACTATCTGCATACAAACTTTCATCACAATGGTATCACAAAGTGCTAGACACTTTAAGCGTGAGTTACTTTCCCATTTATAATATTAGAGTACATATACAGGGTGTTAGGTAATGGATGGATAACCTGTAAACTGGTGATAGAGGTCTATCAAATAAAGCTAATATAGGTTTTGTAAAAGTGTCACCATTTTTGAGATATTTTTACTTATGACATTTTTGTCAGGTCAATTCAGTTCAAAGATTTACGCGATCGCGGCCTTGTTGTCTATGGGCGGGGAGTAGTTCGAAATGCTTCTCGTCTTCGAACATCCTAGCCTTAAGATACGCGTAGCAAATTAGCAACATGGATCGCGAGCTATTATAATATATACGGCGCGTAGCATGATCGCAATCATTTGGCGTTCACACTAACGATAATGATAAGCGTCGGTGCTACGCGACAGAGATACAATACGGCAAAATGATTCAAATGTAAGCAAAGCTTAATACTTACTCCAGGAAAAAACATGAATTTAATTCGGAAAGTATTGTTTTTCTTAAAAATTGTAGGAGTTTAATTGTTTGTTAAATTGGTAGTTGTGCATTTTTATCGTAAAGTTAGAATTGAGCGCTTAATCCTTGATCTAAGTTTAACCTAGATTTAGAAGTCTGTGGCTGCTAGCAGTTTCGTAATGTGACTATAACGACACTAGTGCTGTTATGGGGAATAGAGTATAGACTTCTCTCATATTATGTATGTTCTTATATTAGTGTTCGTGACCAAGTAAAAGACAGATTAAAGTACAGGAGTAGAAATAGTACATTACTGCAGAGGCCGGGAAGTGAAGGGTTGCCGGTCGAGTACATATAGCAGATAGTTACGAGGCCGGCAACCCCATTTCCCGCCGAGGTATGTATAGTGCTTTTCTCAAATATGCAATGAAATAAATAAACTTTATGCCACACCTGGCCATAAAGTGGCTTTTTCCGCACGCTACGCGTTTCCGCTTTCTGGCCAAGTGTAGACATAAAATGATGTACACAACACGGGAGATAATAAAGAAAGTCCTCGATGGCATAATTACGTCCCTCGCTTGCAGCTCGGGCCGCAAACATCTGCGATCTCGGTCTTTCTTTGTTTTATCACCCTAGTTGTGTAATGTACTATACTAATATCCTTACCCTAAATATTATTTTATAACAGAAACTTTCTATCAGAAAGTGACGTTATTGACATTATATCCATAGATAATCAAATATCAAGTCACGTTGGGAAACCATATACAAAAGCTGTTTCAGTTTACATTTTTACCGCGAATATTTAGATGAAATATTTTAAATGTGTATTCTTGTGGTTTAGTTTGCAATTTACAACAATTGGAAATTGTTTATAATGTGTTATTACTTACATTGCCGGCCTAGGCCGGCAATGTAAGTATGAAATTCCATTCCGTGCCAAGTGTCAAGCCGCACCGGAAACGAGGTACTTTGCGGCCTATTTTTAGGCACGTAATGTCAACATTTCATGCCATGTTTGAGAAAAAGTACATTGCCTTACTACTTTAATGTTTGACACCGCAAACGAAGTTGCGGGCATAAGCTGGTCTTGAACAATGATTTCAAAAGCAAGGATAGAGCGATCCGTACAGTTCGGGTGGGTCGATTTTCGGCCGCGACATTTGTATGCCAAACTAAATGTATGGCATACAAATGTCGCGGACGAAAATCCACCCGGGTCTATATTCCCTGTAATAGTAAATGGAGCCTTTTACCACGCAATTAGGCATTTTTATAACGTCCGGCTGCGCGTCCCACTGCCGCGTTGGTCCTAAAACTGATTTTTAGGACCAACGCGTTGGAACCGTCACGCGCTCGTTAACCCTGTCCTTTATATACGTCAATGGTCTAGAACTATCGGTGCACGTGTCCGACTCGCAATTGACCGGTTATTACCAGGTGTTGCCTGTACTAGGAGCAAATAATTAAAACGTAGATTGTACTCCTCAAACTGAACAACATTTGTTCGGCGACATTTAAAAATAACTTATGTTTTAATTTTTTGTACACTTTGAAGTTTATTTGAAACCGCAATGTATTACGATGTTTTTTATGTTAGTAGCGTGACAAGCGACGTCAATTAGACTGATGTTAACGTACATTGAAAATACTATTTAATTTGTATGAAAAAGATAAAATCTAAAGATTACATAATTTATTAAAGTTGTTGAACGAAAGTTTTATTGTTTGATGAGTAGAATCTACGTTTTAATTATTTGCTCCTGTTACAGGCGACACACCCAGTAGAGGTATGAGAAATAATGTTTGCGACAAAACCGCATTATTCAGCCATTTACAAATCACATTTACAAATACCACAAGATAGTTTAGTTGATCTATCTATACACAATGATATTACATAATATAATAGAATCGAAGAAAGACTAACTTGTGTTTGTACATTAAAAAAAATCAATTGGGGAGTGTCCAAATAAATAATAAAACGTAAATAAATATTTTTTGTAATTTTTTCTATTTGTCTGTTTTCATGCGCATCACGCAAAAAATACGCACAACTTGGGTGGTAAAACAAAGAAAAGCCGAGATCGCAGGTGTTTGCGGCCCGAGCTGCAGGCGAAGGACGTAAATATTCGATCGAGGGCTTTCTTTATTACCTCCCGTGTTGTGTACATCATTTTATGTGTACACTTGGCCAGAAAGCGGCTTTTTCCGTACGTGTAGCGTGCGGTAAAAAGCACTTTCTGGCCAGGTTTGGCATAAAAGTACTCTTTACCGAGTACCGCATTTTTTGTATCGAATACGGTCGTGACACGAAAATTGCTCAAGTGCTCAGCAACTTTATGTTGTTTAAAATCAGTTTTTTAATTAGTGATCATTATTTTATTTAATATAATTATTTTATTTTTAGCAGTTTTAGAATATATTTATTGGTACCTACTTATTATAACAAGAATGTATGTAGGTAGTTAGTAGTAGAAAGTAAACCTATAATAATACTAAAAAAGTTAGGCATGATGTGTTGATGTGTTAGTTTTGCGTAAATACTGTAATATTTTGCAAAATAACATGCTTTTCAAAAAAATATTACATTGATTTCAATAAAAATTACAAGTTTTTAAATGTCCTGAACTGTGTAGTCTAAGGTTGCCGGATTCATACTAGGTATATCTCTAATAATTTTATGTCAAAATCAAAAACTATATTTTAGACAAATGATACTAAAGTTAAGGGTACCTAGTTACTAACAACAAGTCATAGTTAGTTAACTGATTATTATTATATTCCATATACCAGGTTTAATTTTCTTTAAAAACATATACGATTATTTCATCTCACATTAAAAAAACGTAAGAATAAAAATCACCTATATGCAAGAGTATAGTAAATAAAACCACAAAGTAGGAGAAATAAATTATTTCATCACTTTATTTAAACATGTTTACCTACTTAGTTTTATTCAGGCAACGCTGTTACGCCTGTTACTTAATTACAATAATATAAAAACAATTGTAACACCAACAACTATTTTACATGATACCAAAATCCGATAAATTCGTATAACCACTTGGAAACAAGCAACACTGTTTCATTCAAGCGCTCTTTGTAGAATAACAAATTTATCTTAAACTAGTGGCTAAAATCATAACTCTGCACTGCATACAATCTCTATTGATATTTATAGACGGTAGCGACACTGTAATCCGCATAAATAAGTTTGTTCAACTTCGTTGCGAGCCTGCTTGGTTGTCAAGGCGAGAACGCTCGCTCGGAGTGGCAACGGCGCGGGGCTTATCACTGTATCACACGAGTAGGAAAGAAATGGAAATAGTCGCTTCGCAATCGTCGGCGTACGCGCTGCGCTCCGCATCTTACTGGACGATAAATACAGGACAATTATAATATGTAGTAGGGTGACGCATTTTACAACAATAAATTTAATGTTATTCACCATGTAACTTTTTGAATTTTACATTTATTCTTGATAGGTACTTACTTTTATTTTGTTCTTAATAACTCATCCTTAATGTGAAAAACATAATGTTTATTACATCATGTTTTACACATTATCGACACACAGTGGGACAACAACGAATTGTTTAGTTTAAAAATCACTATTTATTCCTGTTTTGCTCGGATAACTTAACACCTTAATTATTACATCTTAAAAGAATATCACTCACTAATATGGACTGCGCATTTAATAATTATGATTAAATAGTACCAAGTATTAACGTTATTTAAGCACTTTAACTGATGATTAAAGGAGAAAATAAATAATCACGTGAGTTCTTAGCATGTTCTTAAGAGTACATTGTTGTCAAGTAATTAGTTAATGTTTTATTGTTATGTTAGTTTTATCACCGTCCATTTCGTCAAATTTGCGTTTTAACTTTTGTAATCTGGTATTAGTAATCCTACATGGAGTGCAAGTTACAGTTAAGACTTCAGCAGAAATATTTGGTTGTAATAACCTATCAGAGCAAAACAAATGGACATTCCTATTACATTTTGTACATGTATACGCTTTTATTATTTCCGTCTTACATACATGGCATTTTTTATTAGTCGGATTGGGCATCTCCTTGCCCTGTCCTTTTTTTGAGTTTAATATGTTCCGAGTTCCGGGATTAGGTTTAGCGTTTGCAACCAAATCAGATGTTTTAGAACTAGTTGTCGGCTTATTAACCATAATAATGTTTCCATGAGTGGCTTTTTCGAATGGTGCTTTTGCAAGTATATTTGGTCGTTTACGTCCTGGTTTATTTGAAACAGCTACAGTTGCTTGTTCACTAGGTATCTCAGTAATAGTTATCAGACAATCATCATCCTCGTCGCTAAGTTCGATCCCTTCGTTAACATTTGAAACTTCTGCACAATTACTAATTATTATTTGAGAATTTGAATTATCATCGCTCCCTAAAATTTCTGTTGAGTTGGAATTGTAGTCGTCATCTCTAGGATTTACAGCATTAGTGCTTATGATACTAATGTTTGACTCTTCTTCGTGAGGTAGCACATTTTCTACTGCATTATCTTCTCTGGAAATTCGGAAAAAACAGGTTTTAAATACAGATTCATATGGTGATAATGAAAGACCTTTAGTATTGTTATTTTTCCATTGAACCATATAACACCCCATCGCCCAGTTGCTACTACCAGTGTCTGTCTGCCATTTTTGGAGCATGATTTTCACATCATTTGGTATAATTTCTGGCATTTTCACTGGTAAAACTAAGCCAATCTTGAATTGATTATGTACAGTATTTATCAAGCTCGTTACTTTTATAAAAAAAGGTCTATTGTATGTTTCTAATTTCATCGGAGGTCCGAAGTCTAGAAATATTTTTAGTAACTCCATCGCTGTCTCTTGTACACTGTCTGTCATTAGCGGCCGCAAAAGTAAGAATTTAGTAAATTTATCTAAGTAACATAGAATGTGTTTGAATTGATTGTCAGGCTCAGAGGTCATGTCAATTATGCATACTTGACCTCTAGAATTAAAGACTTGAGGTATTCCATCATCAGCTCTTCTTTTCAACTTGCCATTTTGGTTGCACACTTTGCACACGACCAATAGAAAATCGACACTAGTTTTTGGTATGATGTATCTGGCACTTTTTATTGTCTTCAACATTGCATCCTTTCCTCCATGATCGGTCTGTAAATGAGCGTCCACTAAAATGTCAAAACAATCTTCCGCTGGCACAATTTGAATGATGGGATTATGAGGTTGCAATCTTTTAGAAATTAGAATTTCTTGGCCGTTTTGTTCAAAAACTTCATATCTATTCGCTACTCTGTACTTCGCATGCTCCGAGGGATGTCCGGCTTCCATTAAAACCTGCTTCTCTTTTATAAGACTTTTTATTTTATCCACAACCTCCCGTGTATACGGAGTAACCACAGGTAACTTTCTATTTGAATAATACAATCCTACTTGCTCCATGTACAGTTTTTTCATTTCTATGTAATTGAACTCTTCGTATGATTTTGGTAACGCGTCATCCGTGGCCGACTCTGCCGCCATTTTGCGTAGAGCGCGCGAGGCTGACTGAACAAACTGGCGATACAAACAAGCGAGTATCGCGTCGGCTGGTGCGATGCGCCCCGCGCTCTCCGCGAGAGCGAGTCGGCTCGTTGCGCCGCGATAGGTGCAAGCGAGATTGCCAACATTCATTATTCGAAGAGCCGTTTCGCCAAGTCGACGGCGCTCTCTGGCGCGCCATGATGTGACGCATGTAGCCGGACTACTACCAAGGTCAAAAATATTTTATCTTAAAACAAGTCTGTTGCAAAATACAATTCCATTGTGTGATGACTGAAAGTCATTAAAAATATAGATTAAACGAAACCGGAAATGTATGATGTTTTTTTTAAATGTGAATAAAATAAATAGAAAAAAACAAAAATGATACTAAAAAAAGTTGAATTTATACAAAATAAAATATTATATTAAGGTACTAAGGCGATTTTTTTCATGACGTATTTAAAACATAATCATACGTAGATCTGGAGGACAGCAGTTTCGAGTTAATTTATCTACTTAGCAGTGATCCAATAATAAATGCCATGCCTTCAAAACCATTTTAAAACGCCACGGGCGTGTTTCCTTTTCCCAAATATCGATAGCATGCGGCGCGGAGGGCGGGGCGGGCCGGGCCGCTAACGCTGGTCTTGAAAACACATCCACCTGCCGGTTAAGCTAAGTTTGCACCTCATTTGTATGCGACGTCATACACGTCAGGAGCAAACTTACTTAACTGTGCGGTTAGGTACAAATTCAACCCTTGGTAGAATGACTTTGGTATTACGCATGCATTGTGATATTTGTTATTTTCCGAGCTCATCATTTAAACCTAGTACATAATTAATAAAAATTATGCATGTATCGTTTTATTTTAAAGGTAATAAATAAAATCTAACGTCGGCCGCTTAAAGCAAACTCGAAAAAACGTTGCATGCTTGTTTATTTTACTTAACACGGCCGGCCGGCAATACCGGAAAATTCACTGTATGTAGATAATGCAACCCGGGTACTCGAAACCCGAAAACCCGGGTAATTTACTTTATTTAGAGTCGGGTACTACCCGGGTTTCATATTTGACCGGGTATTGCATTCCCTAATTCTCAGATACAAACAACACGATTACGGAACGGACACTAATGGAGAAAACTGCTTTACTTACGCAAATAGGCGTAAATACCATGAATGTTCTATGAAGATAAGCTCTTTTGTGGTGTCATTGCCGTTACGTATAATCATATTGGTGCAAGTAAATGACGATTGACACAAGAACTACCTGTGCCTAGTTGAAAATTGAAATCACGACGACAACAACGTATAGGTTCTAATTGCAGAATGACAACTTCGCACTTTGCACCATGTAGGTACGTTGTTGTCGTTTCAGTCTTGGCCTCGGTACCTACCGCCTTCTTTACTTTCAAAACTCAAGTCTCATCACCCTGCATTGCAAAGATATTGACTTGAACGGTATAGTACACAGATGTAAGAATATAAGGTATAGTACATTACACAACTAGGGTGGTAAGACAAAGAAAGGCCGAGATCGCAGATGTTTGCGGCCCGAGCTGCAAGCGAACGACGTAAGTATGCGATCGAGGGCTTTTTTATTACCTCCCGTGTTGTGTACCTATCATTTTAATGTCTACACTTGGCGGAAAGGAACAAAAAGCCAGTTTATGGCCAGGTGTGGCATAATAGTATATTACACAACTAGGGTGGTAATACAAAGAAAGGCCGAGATTGCAGATGTTTGCGGCCCGAGCCGTAGGCGAGGGACGTAAATATGCGATCGAGGGCTTTCTTTATTACCCCCCGTGTTGTGTACAGCATTTTATGTCTACATTTGGACAAAAAGTTTTTCACACACACAATGTTTTTCATCACACTTGTGAGGAAATCTGATTAAAATAACCTTACTTAACCTAAATAAAATTGTAAAACTGACAGTGACATTAGTGACATATATCAAGACGACAAGTCACGTTCGGAAACCATAGCGGTAAAGACTTAAAATGGTTTCCGATGTTTGCGGCTCGAGCCGTAGGCGAGGGACGTAAATATGCGATCGAGGGCTTTCTTTATTACCCCCCGTGTTGTGTACAGCATTTTATGTCTACATTTGGACAAAAAGCGGCTTTTTCCGGGCGCGTAGCGTGCGGAAAAAGGCACTTTATGGCCCAGTACCTATGGCATAATAGTACATTGTGTATCAAGGGCGGTAAGTAAGGAATTACAAACGAGTGTTTGTTACAAGGCCGAGGCGAAGCCGAGGGCTTTAATAACACGAGTTTGTAATTCCTTTACCGCCCGTGGCACACACAATGTTTTTCATCACACTTGTGAGGAAATCTGATTAAAATAACCTTACTTAACCTAAATAAAATTGTAAAACTGACAGTGACATTAGTGACATATATCAAGACGACAAGTCACGTTCGGAAACCATAGCGGTAAAGACTTAAAATGGTTGATTTTATATTTGCAAAATACTGAAATACACTATTTAAACATTTAATTAATGTTACAGAAATATGTGTTTACATGTATTTGCAATAACAGTTTCTTTAAATAAATATTTCAGGAATAAAAGTTAAAAAAGTAAGTTGGCGTTTTCTTTGCACCATGACAAATAAGAGTAAAACAGAACCAGCGTTTCAAATTTAAAAAGTAAACCATTACGCCCTAGGGCGTAATAGGTCATTTACGGCCCGCAAAACCTACGTGTAATGACACCATTTTCGAGCAAGTGTGATGAAAATTACATTAAACTCACCTTACTATACTACTTATTCTTATAGATACGTAGTACTCAAGGAATTGAATGTTTAGCAGTTTAATCGTCTTCTTAACTTGTTTAGTATTAGTTCGTTCATGTTCATGGTTAGTTCTTATTAGTCGCGTCGCGTCGGAAAATATTCAATGAACACGGCCAATTTCAAAATTAGGTTAACCTGCTAAATAAACATTCAAAATCATTGTGTATATAATTTATGACGTTTCATCTTCGAGTAAAAGATTCCAACTTACCGTTTGTCAATAGGTCAATACGGACCATTTAAATCTGGGGGCACGGCAGTGCCCCCGCCAAGTAGATTAAAACAAAGGCACGGCCGTACCATCGTTTTCTCGAAGCCATTCAGGCCATTTTCTGCCTCCCGTAATTTTGTACTGGCTAAAGCTAGAACCCTGAAATTTCAGGGATATATAGGGCTCAATAAGACTTATATATATTGTCAATATCATCCAATTTTAACGAGTAGTTTAAGAACTATTGCATGTCAAATTTCCTTAGTTTTGTCACTGACTGATCCACTGATTCACTGTGATCATCATAATTCTAAGGTACAGAGCAGACACACAGGCTCCAAATTTTAAACATAGATAGTTTTCGCCTATCAAGTCCTAAAAAACCTCCAAATATGGCAATTTCAGTCACAACTGCACACCTAAGTCCTATACAAATACATGCGATTACAAAGTTAGTTTTGCAGTCCCAATTGGAAAAAGAATGGATTGGAATGTAATAAATAAAGGAAGATCGCTTACAAAAAGAAATGAGATCCCATCAAAACATTACATGTAAAAAGATGCAAGTCTCGCAACGTAGTTCTTTTACAACAAAAAAGTTTTGAGATGTAATGTTAAACCAAGTCAGTACCGGTGGTGATTTAACCGTGGACGAACACATTTTATAGATCTAATAATAGGAAAGTCGGTGGGAATCGAGTTCTGTGGACACCCCCCCCGGTACTGACTTGGTTTAACATTACATCTCAAAACTTTTTCGTTGTAAAAGAACTACCTACGTTGCGAGATTTGTATCTTTTTACATGTAATGTTTTGATGGGATTGCATTTTCATAACTGTAGCTTAACTGGGACAGCTGGGACCTCATTCTGCCGTGCAGAGCCTGAAATACAGTATGTTTGAAGAGAATCGTATTAACTTACTGTACTTTAGGTTCTCACGAGTCACGACAGTATTGAGAACTAGGTCAGTGGTGGTCACTTTTTGCCTGAGAATGACACATCTTGAGAGCTTTCATTGCATTGTAACTCACTGTACTTACATTTCACATCAACATATATTATGTTATTACTACTTGAGATATATTGCAGACATCTTTGTACATAGTAAGTGTTCGTACCTAAAGAGAATTAACAAACATTCGGACACCGTTGATAATACTTACAGCAATGTAATTTTGCTAAGATTATTTTTAAGGCGTTTATTTAATCTATACTTACGGAGGTAATAATAATTATATAGCGCGCTACGAGTAAATGAAAAAGTGCCCGTCACGTTTGAAATTGATATTTATCTCGTCATACATTCGACCATCGTAGGGCCTAGAACTCATAACCGTGGCATGGTGCTTAAACATACCTATAAACTCCCTAAAGGCACTTTCCCCTATCATACATACCTAATTAAGGTATATTTTTTATTTCATTCCATTCCATTCATTCATTCACTATTCAATATTTCCGGATTGATAATCACGCCGCCAATTATACATAAATGGAATTTCCAAAAAGTTATTCAAGTCTCATTCCCTTGCAAAACTAGACTGATATAAATTTACATTTCATCCGGTGATTATGTAAATCTGGTATTAACTTTCGCAAAATCTAGCCCAGTTCATCGAAAGTTGGAAATATGAACTTAATTTGTAGAACATACGACTTCGTTTAGAAGAACGTGAAGGTATTACATACGTGCCTGCCAAAAATACGCTGTAAATTGCAACTAACACGTCCACGTCGGGGTATTAAAAGAAAAACGTTTTACATGGTAAAAACCACCGTCTGAAACTCAACCTAAATACAATAGCCATAAGATGGAAAATAACATATAATACCTTTTGAGTGTGTACCTGTTTCGTTCGGCTACGAATCATTTGCATATGACTGGTGCGTACGAGGGATGTGGTAGTTTAACTTTTTTTCGCAAAAGTAAAGGACTTTTTTACAATGCTAGTATGAATGGGAAACTTTATCGACTAGGTACAAACGAAGCCACTGTTAACTGACCATCCACCCACCCGTCTTTAACACGCTGCAATAAAGTTGACATTAGTTTACAAAAGTACAGTCAAGGGCAAAGATTAATATCCACACGAAGTTCCACAATATGTATACACAAACATTATTATGGCAGTAAGGTTTATGTATACATATTTTGGGACTTTGTGTGGATATTTATCTTCGCCCTTGACTGTACAATTTACAGTGTGTTCGATCGTACCAAAGTATAAAGACAACCAAGTAGTACGACTTCGGCCGATTAGGAGCGCGCGACACATATTTACACAGACGCATCTACAGCATTATAAATCAATAAACTACTGACAATAAAAAAATAATCAACAAAATAATAAAAGACGTTAAAAAAAAAGAGTTAAAATTGTAATGGTTTGTTTTTCAACGATATTTACAGAATATTGATTTAAACGTTCACGATTTTCGGTAATTATTCACGCGAATATTTGCGCTTCATTTTTTACGCGATTAAGTTCCGTTTTGTTGTAATATAGTAGGTACATAACACAACTAGGGTGGTAACACAAAGAAAGGCCGGATCGCAGACGTTTGCGGCTCGAGCTGCAAGCGAGGGACGTAAATATGCGATCGAGGGCTTTCTTTATTACCTCCCGTGTTGTGTACATCATATTATGTCTACACTTGGCCAGAAAGCGGCTTTTTCCGTACGCGCATAGGCCAGGCCATAGGCCAGGTGTAGCATAATAGTACATTATGATATGAGGGGGCGAAGAATTTCTGTTTTGTACATATTTATTTGGTGGTTTATCTATCCTCGTCTATCGTCACCTCGTCGGGTGGTGTCGGGGTAGTGCGGGCGCGCTCATGAACAGACACACGGTGTCGGACTGGTTGTCATATCCGCACGCCGAGCCCTACGACGACGTGCTCTCATTGGTCAATTGGCGGTTATTACAGCACTTTTGTGGCAATGAAAAGTAAAAAGCACTTGTGTGTAATAAGCTGCGTTCCGCGCATAAGAACCACCAAAAAAGAGCGACTTTATGAGCAAGTGTGTTGAAAATGATATTTTCTCAAACATGGCATGAAATGTTGACATTACGTGCCTAAAAATAGGCCGCAAAGTACCACGTTTCCGGTGCGGCTTGACACTTGGCACGTAATGGAATTTCATAGCCTAGGCCGGCAATGTATTTTTTTTAATTTCCATTCCACATTTATTTGGGCCACAGCATCACGGCATTCAGCCATTAAAAAAACAAAAAACGATGTTTGCTGTAGTGTTAGGAATGTCTAAAGGCGAAGTAAATCTAAACCAAATTGAAAACACTTTTATTTCACAGTGCTAAGCAACCCATACATACACCCATTACGATGCAAGCAGTAGAACAGAGAACGAACAATTATATAATTCAAAGATTATTTATTACCTAAAATTATTATAACTGTATTAGTTTATCAAACGTAGTCGGGTAAAAATAGGTATGCCTGCGTTTTAAATCCTCGCCACTATTAACACTAGTTATAGGGCAATAAACAGTTAGAAAATAAGCCTAGTCATTGCAACACATCATATTATGCTAGAAAACCATAGAATAAATGTTACTTATGATGATGGAAATAATGCTTCGAAAAGGCTCCGTAGCTCGAAATTCACCAACATCACCATAGACTACCTACTCAGCGGCGCACTCGCCGGGTTGACTAAGCAAACTTTCATACAACCGCGACTGCTATAGCATCTGTGTGCATGAGAGGGGGGTACGATAGCCGGCAATACATGTTTAGCTTGTTTGTGTGCGAAAAGCATGTAATATGACAGTAAGCGCAGATGCGCAGACCCACACTCCCTACTATGTCACTTTTTCTCTAGTCCAGATGGACTAGAGAAAAAGTGACAGTAAAGATAGATCTAATAGTATTTACTAAGGCAAAGCGCATTCTTTAGCATTTGCGCTCAGGAAAGAACCTCAAATCAAGACTGCTATAAAATAAGAAAAATTACTGCTTTTATACTGTGATACTAGGAAAGTGAACTGTGGCAGTAAATGCCCAGGATCACTCTGAGGAAACTAATTTAATTAAGACTTAATGGGATTACACGCACGCTATGAATAATTTACATTCTCATTTTTAGCATTTGCATAGCTTAATGAATTAAACGGCAGTGCAATAAGAGCGGTAGAAAATAAACACTTTAGCAAGCTGCATGACAAAGTATGTGTGTAACCAACCAAAAAGAAGATGTTTATGCTATGTGATGCGCACGTTCTTAACTTAATTTTCGAATTCAGTCATTGCATTCAATAAAATTATGGCATACTTTTATTAAAAAAAAAAAACCGGCCAAGTGCGAGTCGGACTCACATACGAAGGGTTCCGTACCACCGTACAAAAAACGTCATAATAAACAACTGGCAAAAGGTCTTAAATGCCGTGTAAATCAATGGCACTTAAAACCTTTTAGTTGAGAAGTTTTCGGCAATAACTTCAAAAGGGTTTATGTATGTATGTATTTAATGTAAACACTTTATTGCACAAAATAAGACAAAGTACAGGGTTACAAAATTAAGGTATATGTACAAAGGCGAACTTATCCCTTTGAGGGATCTCTTCCAATTAACCTTTGAGCAGTTGAGTGATGAGACAAGAGAGATGGTAGACAAACTGAGAAACATGTACAAGAGATTATAGAGGTATTTATATGTAAATACATAAAATAAATACATATAAGGTCAATGTGGCTAATCCGTCTGGTGGGGCAATTCCGTACAGCGGTTTTTGCGGCCAAACAAACAATAGTATGCACTTGATGACTCGACTGGCACAGGAGCGAAACTTTTCACACTAACTGACGAAATTAGAAGTTTGTTAGAATGATAGTTTAGCCGTAAAAACCGCTGTACGGAATTGCCTCACCAGACGGAATTAGCCAGATTGACCTTACTGTATACATATATAAATATAAATAAATACATATAGAAATACATAAACATATACAGAACATGTAAAAATCATAAAACGTGTCAAGTATTCAATCAGAGGGCAACCACAAGTTTTTTTTAATTTCCCCTTAAGCGAAGCTACAGACCGACACTGTCTGAAAGACGATGGTAATTTGTTCCATAATTTATTCGTTACTCTTCAAAATAATTTTCGTTGAATGTATTTATTAAGCGTTACCTTCCTGATTTTTTTCATATTTTTTGGATTTATGGTTTAAAAGTTAAGGGGGGGGGGGGGGGATCACAATTTATGCAACTTTCGGAGCGATTATTTCCGAAAGGATTCAATTAATCAAAAAAAAGTACATAAAAGCTTTATAATTTTTTTAAAACAATTATCGAATTATGTACCACTACCAATTTTTTTTTACCTCCTGTTACATGTATGGAGTGCCCCCCCTAGATTTTTATTTTTATTATTTAACTGCCAAACTTAGTAGCGGCATCTACAAGACATCTATATTCAAAATTTCATCAGTATAGGTATACGTCTTGTAGTTTTTGAGTAAAATGCCTGTGATATACGGACGGACGGACGGACATGACGAAACTATAAGGGTTCCTTTTTAGCCATTTTGGCTACGGAACCCTAAAAAAGATAATAAATCAATACCGGTATTTTGAGCCGTAATAACCAATAAATAAAAGTGCGAGTCGGCGGGTTAAAAAAACGAGGTTATCAATTCGACCCTATGTATGTAATATTGTCAGAATTGTACAGTTCTTAGAAATATTACTCTGTACCAGCTTCTAAACTTGCGTGTGTATGCATGTTTGTCCGTGCATATCTCAAAAACCCGGTTCCCGTTCACAGAATGAGGTATTAGGAGCGTTTTAGCACTTAATAAACTTAATTACGTAAGCGTTACTCAATTTGTTTTCGCAAAACAAGGGATACCCTAGAGTATATTTTTGGTTTTCTCTAACTAGGGCTTCACCGGTATAAAAAAGACTTGCCAAACAAAAAATACCGTTATTGGAAGGTTCAGTTTTCACCCACTTATAGCAAAACCATTTTTAGAAACAGAGCCATCTATATCTGATACAATATTTACAACCCCCGACCCGATCACTCGCACATTTTTACAGCTCCCCCGTTGCCTGTAAACCGCGAATCGTGTAAGATTGTGAAAACATAATATTTTTATGAAACTACGACTTCGACTATCTCGGCTGCCCTAAGCTAAATTCAAGTATCTCATTTTTTTTTCATTTTTCGTTTTTTGCATATTTTGAAAAAGGTGTGGAAAAGGCATATATCTGCATCAATTTTTTTTTCTAAGCCTCATATTTTCCAAGTTATTAACAATTGTAAATTTCAAGTTTGTTTTTGTTTCCTCTAATTCTACGCTAAAATCAAGCATCTTGTCCATTTCTATGCTAAAAACAAGTAACTCAAAGTGAGATACTTGAAATTCAAATGGTTTATTGAGATGCTTGATTTCACCGTTTGTTGCGCAGTTGGTTTACAACCTTGATATAATCTAAAAACAAGTATCTTTTAACTTTATGTGTATTGTGGTGGGTAGGTGAAAACGTAAAATAAGTAGTTAAGAACTACCATCATCTGTCGTCATTAAAATAATTGCAAATATTATTGTGTGCTGGAGCGTTTAAGTGCAGTGTTAAGTGTTATTGACTTATTTTTGTTGTTTTTTTGTGAAAATGAAGAGAAGGCGTAACGAAATAAGTGGTACACGTTGTACACAATCTGCAAATAGGGTGAAACGGATGGTGGATATGTGCATTGACAATGAAAGCAATGTGTAAGTTGAAAATAAGTATAATTATTTCTATCGGTTACGAAATAGCATTGTTTGCCAAAACCTGTGACAAAATTGTGTTGTTAAAAATAAAAAAAGTTACCAAATATTCAAAGAAAACTTCACGTTAAATAAATAGCAATTCATCTTCTTCTTCTTCTTCCTCCTAAACGTTGTCCCATTATCTGGGGTCGGCTTTCCTTGTCTGACGTTTCCACTTCGACCTGCACTGTGCAGTTTCGGCGTACAGATCCTTCTTCTTCAGGTCTTTGGTGACCGTCGTTAGCCAGGTGGCGGGCGGTCTTCCACGCCCACGTTTCGTTGTGGGTAAGTCAAGGACTAATTTGACCATGTGCTTTGCTGGGCGCCTCTTCACATGGCCGTACCATCTTAGGCGTTTTTCTTTTAGTTTTTCGTCTATTGGGGCGATCTTATAGCTGCCGCGCATGTGAATATTGCGGACTTTATCTTTTAGAGTGACGCCAGCCGACCAACGTAACATGCGCATCTCTGTGGTGTGTAGCTTCTGAAGATGCTGTTTTGTTGGTGCCCAGCATTCTGTACCATATAGTAGTGCAGGTCGTATTGCAGTTTTGTAGAGTTTGCCTTTCACCTTGATTGGCATTTTCTTGTCGCACATCACGCCAGTCAGCTGACGCCACTTCATCCAACCGGTTGTGGTTCTATGAGTCACGTCACGATCGATTTTACCATCGTTGCTTATTACTGACCCCAAGTACTAAGTAAAGTGGTCTACTTTAGGTATAGGTGTATCCTTTATGTGAAGCTTAATCTGCATTGGGTCAGTAATGTTATCTAATACGCACGACATGTGTTCGGACTTTTTCCGACTGACTTTAAGCCCATTGTTCTCCAGGGCTTGGACCCACGAGTTGAAGTTGTTTTGGAGGTCTTCTACGTTGTCAGAGACTAGAGCTACATTGTCGGCGTAAAGTATATTCCATGGTATCGCTTCCTGACATTCCCGAGTAAGGTAGTCCATCGTGGTATTAAAAAGCAGAGAGCTGAGCGTTGAACCTTGATGTGCTCCTACCGTTAGTTCGAACTTTTGAGATGTTCCTGCTTGGTTAACTACTTGGATGGTAACAATGTTATCCTCCTTCCTCCTTCATCAATGTAATCCTTTATCAATGTTATATATTGCTCTGGAACTTGTTGCGCTCTCAACGCCATCCAGATAAGGTCACGAGGCACATGGTCGAACGCTTTCTATAAATCGATAAAGATCATGTGTAGATTGGTGTTGTTGGTTTTTTATTTTATAAATAGCAATTCATCCATCTAAAAAAAAGGAGGTTATTGAAAAGTTAGTGCCTTTAATGCCAGTATCGCGGCGGCAATTTTGGCACCGATTAGATGAAAACCCTTTATCTCTTGATTTAATCGATAATGCTGAAATTGTGGACTAATTTGTCCACCCTTTGCCTATAGACGTAATATATGAATAAAAGTGTTGATTTCATATGTTGATTTTCTAAGTTAAATACATTAAAACTGTTCTTACATGGTATTTCATTTCTAAACAATCTTTAGTATAACTAAAATTAGTACTAAACTAACTTTATCATACTAAATGCAACAAACCTAAAATCAAGCATCTCAAGTTACTTGTTTTTACAACGAATACTATTCCCAAAATCAAGATGCGTTCTATGCAGAAAACTATTTTTGCCATTTCTAGTTAAACTAAACATAAAAATAAATAACTAAAATTAGTACTAAACTAACTTTATCATACTAAATGCCATGACATTAAAATTTAATGATTTTTGGGATTAATAGTCAATGAAAATGATAAATAACGTTTTTTGGCTCTCCTGTAAAATTTGCTAAAACTGAGATACTTGAATTTAGCTTAGGGCAGCCGATCTGTCGCTGATTGAAGAGGCGCTATGTCATCGAAGCAATCTTCGCCGGCATCACTTCATTGTCGCTTACCATCAGGTGAGAGGGAAGGCAAAAAGGTACTTTTGCGAATAAATATTATAACTTATAAAATTATACATCCAGACTACAACAACGAGTTCCTTCTTGTCTCGTTTTGTAAATATCTTTTTCTACTCCTGTACTGTTATCTGTCTTTTACTTGGTCACGAACACTAATATAAGAACATACATAATATGAGTTCAGAGAAGTCTACTCGTATACTCTATTCCCCATAACAGCACTAGTGTCGTTATAGTCACATTACGTACTGCTGGCAGCCACATACTTCTAAATCTAGGTTAAACTTAGGTCAAGGATTAAGCGCTCAATTCTAACTTTATGATAAAAATGCACAACCAACTTAACAAAGAATTAAATTCCTACGGTTTTTAAGAAAAACAATACTTTCCGAACTAAATTCATTGATGTCAACCTAAAAAAAAAGTATATTTAAAATCGTCACTGCGTGTCACTAGCGAGTATACTTCAAATTAAAAAAAAAGTTTACCATAGACACATACTGTCAGTCAAATGTCGTATTTGCCTTGTTTGCGAGCTATGTTTAATAACGTATTTTATATTTTAAAACCTAGTCGTAGAAAAAGTATTGTATGCAACGTTGTATAACTAAGTCAAAAAACACTCACGGCGTCTCTATTTGAGATACTCGCCGCCACGGCGGCTCGTATCGCAACTCGCGCCATTCGTATATTTTGAGCCTACTTATACAACTGTTGCATAAAATACTATAGACCGGTTGCGTTTCCACCTGGGCTGTGCGAGGTAGCGAAGCGATGTGCGAGGAAAAATCCACTAATCAATGTGCCTAGCCTCTTTCAGCGTAGCGCTGTATTGGTGGATTTTCTTCGCATAAAAAAATCGTTTTTCCCCTCTTTAGGAGAGTGAAAGTTGGGGAACTAGGAGGAAAATAAAGCGTTAACACTAGAATCTTTCGCTTTGCCCTAGATTCAATGTACGCCCTCGCCTACGTCATTTTGCTCCCCTGCGACGCAATCTACAATAGTTTTATTGTTTTTACCTATAAAGTAATTGGATGATGACCTCCCTTCTTATTGGTTACAAGCCAGCGTTCACATCAAAACACATTACGTTAAGATTTTATTTTGTTTAAGTTTTACTGTTTTTGTCGTATATAAGGTCCTAATTTATTAGTTGCAGATATTTTAACACATTATACTTTACATTAAAATAATTAACCTAAAATAGAAATTAAGAAATCTTGTCTTATAACTTTTTTGATTTCATTTACCTAACAAAAAAATTAATTATAATTTCGTCTAAAAAAATCACCATGTGCATTATCACATGTCACAATAACACTATCTGTCATGTCAACAATTGTTTGTCGTAAATGTCGTAACGGTTCGGCGGGAAAACTGCAAATGTCATTTAATTTATCGTCGTGAAGTGGCCAGTTACAGTTAAGTGGTACGTAAAAGAGCTACTAGAATCTGTTCAATGAGTTTTCATTTAGTAATCACATTAACAGGGTGTTATTACGTAGCAAATTTGTTTTTCCTTTTTCTCGAAAAAAACATCGTAAAAGCTATAATGTTTCATGCTTTAATATACTCCAGAGACCGAGTACTATCAGCTGTAAAAATATCTGCAACTAATAAATCAGAACCTTATATATCCGACGGAACATACAAAGCTTTTAACACGTCGTAGCACATTAATAAAAAAGTACAATAGGCGGACTTAATGTTTTAAAGCATTGTCTACCAGCCAACCAATGAATATTTATAATATGAAAGATACCTGCAATTTTCTTTGTGTACTAATTAGCAGTACCTAATTCATCTTCCTACAAAAGGTACATTGCGCGCTTGAATGTGTGCGCGCCGTGTACGAACGTACTACAAGCAAAGTTTTAAGAATGCGTAAGAATGCTCCAGTATAGATCCCACCCACACAGACGTGCTATTGCGCGTCTGTGTGATACGTGTCGCGCTAAACGGCCGAAATTGGACTACCGACTTGTTCGTCTTTATATTTTGGCCTTAATTTGAATGAACCAATGGCTTGACGTACTCAACATTAGTATTTTATAGTGAAAAAAATAGATTACATAAGATGTTTCCATAGGGATTTTATTATCTTACCCTTAATATAGCAGTAGTAAGTTCGTTTTCGTAAATCAACATGTGTCTAATTTAGGAACTTCCCTGTTTGATAAGGCTTCGAACAACCTCGAAGTTCCGAGGTGTGTTACTCAAACTTAGTCTGTTTGTCTAATTAAGAGCGAATGTTACAGGTTGTTTATTTAGAAATAGCTCTAAGTAACACATGGAATTAATTAAGTGAACTATTGGATTTACGCTCAGGCCCTCTTAGATCAATATCGTTTAAATATTTGCTACGTTAATGATCAGATATGTTATGTACTTTTTATTAAGTAGGTATTTGCATGTTTGATTCGGCCACACGTTTATCGCTTACGATCCAAATGCAAAAAAAAACTATAAATGTTAAAAGAACAATATCTGTAGCATTAAGAAACAATAACAACTTACCTATTTCAAATAATATATGGATCTCTGTTGTCTTCAATAAATAATTTTGAATTTGAAATAAACCTGTTTAATTTAAAAAACATATATAGGTATTAAAATCGGTTAAACGGTAAAAATTATGCTCATTAATGTATCGAATTCTCCAATTCCCCTGTTTAAGGTTACAAAAAAATAGACTAGAAATAAAACTGTACTTAACTAAAACCGTTTTATATCGACTATAGTAGCATATGCTCAAAAAATATTAATTGTGGATCATCTCTTTGCAATCGGCTAACAATACCTAAAGTTGTAAGCTTAAGAGAAAGGCAGTAGTAACTTAACCGTTTTGAAACATATTAATATCATCACATAAATATCTATGTTTATTTTTCGTCACCCAAGTAAATTTTGAGCAAGCAGAATAGAAATCCCCGTCCAAACGCTTTGCTTCGAAATGTCATCAAACTTTTAATGAAAGTCGTCCAACAGACGGGCGAACAAATTAGCCAACTAGAATGTTAATTACATTTCGCATTGTTGGGAACGGTATTGTACTTTAATATGGCTTATTAAAATTAAATATTATATAAAATTATATTTATTTCAGTTGAGGGTAAGCAAGCTGAAATCTGAAAGCAAGCTGAAATGAAATAAAATAAAGTTAAAAACTAAAACCCGACTACGAAAAAGTCTAAAACAAGAATCTTAGGTTTTAGTTCGCCAGCTACAGATAAATTGCATTTTTTTTATTAATTTAGAGAACGTTTCGAGTATGCCGTCAATCGTTCGTAGTCGGAGGCCCCGGCAAGAAGACAAACAAAAAAGGGGCCTCCGACTACGAACGATTGACGGCATACTCGAAACGTTCTCTAAATTAATAAAAAAAATGCAATTTATCTGTAGCTGGCGAACTAAAACCTAAGATTCTTGTTTTAGACTTTTTCGTAGTCGGGTTTTAGTTTTTAACTTTATTTTATTTACGTATTTTTAGTTATTATTCAGTTACGGTTTTAAGCGCCTTTTCCTTCCTAAGAACCATATCAGGGTGTGAGGCCAACGACCGAGCTCTTTCATGAGCACCCTCCATTTAATAGTATTTAATGACAAGAATTACAACAGTAACACTTAGATACATGGTTTGCTTACAACGATATAAGACGCTTTATGCTTTGCTTTTGTCCCGCTTAAAATTACTACGAGACAGGGTGTTTGCGGAAGAGCTCGGTTTTCGGCCTCGCAGCCCGAAACTCGGCCTTCGGACTTGCAAAAATTAGACTAATAGGTATACGTAAGAACCAGGGGCGCTCGGTGCCTTTGGTCCGACGCGGTATTCGGTCTTTGTTCCGCTTAAAATTATTGCGGAATGCTGGGTTATTCGGTGTTTGCTGAGTAGTTCGGCCTTTGGCCTCAAAGCCTGAAGCTCGCCCTTCGGGCTCGCAAAATTTAGACATTTATATACAGTTTGCGCGAAGAAACCAGGAGCGCTTCATGCCTTTGGCTCTGTGCGGTACTGCTTGCGGAGGAGAAACAACATGAATTGATATGTTAATTAGTCAAAAAGTATGAAAACCGGTGACATACAACCGTAGCAAAACGTATGTACATGCCACACTATTATAAAATGCTTTTAATTGGAACAACTTTAGAACTATCAAAATCAATTCTACCGTGTTTTACTTATACTGCAAAATAGGTACAAAGAAAAAATATCTTTCACTAACACCTATTTGAATATCGTGATTCAACGTAACTAAATGTTGTCATATATGATTCCACTCCTCGCCAACAGATGGATTAAAGCAGTTTACAACACAGTGTCATCTGTTATTGAGTAGGAAGAAATAATTATTATAGGGGTGCGACTAAGTGTGACTAGAGTGATTTATAGATATCGATTTAGGACCTTATCACACTGGCGATTTGCGGGCGAATTTTCATACGTGTCCGTCAAGATAGCGTACACCGTAAAGATATTCAGAATCTGATGCAGCCAATAAATAGTACCCAAATAGTACCGACGAAATACCTTGGTGAAAAAAATAGTACCCTTAAACTTTTCGAAGTACGCTACTGGGCGTCAAGCAGGCGTACACCGTTTGTATCTCTGGAGCGGCTTTGTTTTTGGAAACGCTTTATATCTCAAAAAATAGTACCCAAATAGTACCCTAGGGCCCTAAAATTTCATTTCTGTAGCTATAGTAGAAGCCGAGATATTCTATGACTTAACGGTGTACAAAATTTCACACCGTCAAGCTGGCGTACCCGGGAATTTCTTATAGAAAGAGCTCACTATATCTCGGCTTCTACAATAGCTAGAGAAATGAAATTTTAGGGCCCTAGGGTACTATTTGGGTACTTTTTTTTGAGTTCGCCGCGAGTGACATTTGTATGGAAACTCGCCCGCGGCTCGCTCGCAAATCGCCAGAGTGATAAGGCTCTTACAGTCAGCTGTAAAAAGATAATACATGGTTACCGTATTTAGAAACATCTTTACTTGAAGTTTATTAAAATTAAAGAGTACATATTTTTGAGTGCATTTAATACGTATGTCTGCTGTTTGCCTGAGTCCAAGACTTACTTTTTCAAATGTGTTGCTACATTAAAAGAAGTTTTTAATTAGATAAGTATGTTTCTCTGTTTGTATGAAATTATGAAAAATATCTTGGCCACCGCATACTGTGCTACTGCTTCAGGGCTGCGAAAACCAAACTATCCCGGCCGGTAGTATTCATTCACTCTTTTTCTAGAAGCGGATCTTTCGGAAATCTGAAAGGGTTAATTTTGTATTTTAGGTGCACTGAGTTATTCAATTCATACGTAACTAATGTCGATACAAAATATCGACTTCATCTTAGCCACACCTCTAGTTGAGTAGCTTAGCAAACTGTCATTGCGGATAGAGAAAATCGACATGTACAATTATTTCAATATTAATACAATAATACGTACCGGTGATAATATATGCCTCCTCAGACATATTTTAAATCTGCTCGCAGTGAGGCAGCATATTTACGGCATTACAACGATTTTATTTCAACATTTTTGATGTGACACAACACACGCGTCAGTTGGCGGCATGAAAATGACATGTATTCGGCAATGTTCGCAAATACGAAGTTACCCGATATCTCTCAATACGAATGACACATGTAAAGGTCTAGCATAACAGGCCATTAAGATATTTAGCAGGTGTCAAAATATCAATATATGTTTTTTCTTTTTCTTTCAAATATATTATGAAAGTAACGGGTGATGACGTTTCGTGCCACGACTGCCATAACTGCACATTATGCTAGCCCTTCTGTAACGAATCGTCGGAGATCAAGCTGTTGAATATCGTTCTTGTTGTTATTAAAATGAAAATATTGTTGCATAATATACTTGTATCAGCATGTGTGATACATTTTTGCAATAGGTTTTTAAAGCTCTTTAATTTGATATGTATCTCGATGCTACTCGATGACTTTTATTTTTTAATCCTTGAGTTTTTTGAGAATCACGGCCTTTATATTAAATTTCAGTTTCAACTAACTAGCCTATAACCCGCGCAGAATCAAGACAAATCTAACGATACCCCACATGTTTGAATCGGTTTAGTAGTTTTTGAGTTATGAGGGAACAAACGAACATACAAACATACAAACATACAAACATACAAACATACAAACATACAAACATACATACATATATACATACGGTGCTAAAATCATAACCCTCCTTTTTGCTTCGCCGTAGTCGGGTAAAAATAAGAGTCATAAATGAAGAAAAGGAGGAAAGGAGCGGCAGAAGTGCATTAAAAGCGATAGAAAATAGAAGAGGAAAAATGGTTGGCTACTTTGTATGACATGACGCTTTTATGACTAACTTAATTGAAGGAAAGATCGAAAACAAGCATGGAAGGAAAATACCTAGGATAAGCTTCAACAAACAAATAAAAGAGGAAGATACCTGACAGCTTTCGTACAATTTGAAGCAGTGCGTTATTCTTGATTATTGCCTTGAGACTCAACTCAATAAACGTCATAATAAGCTGTACAGAATTCTTATTTATTCTGGTTATCTCAAATCAGAGGTTCATCAATCATGAATAAAATTATTTAGGCCCATGATGGATGATTGGACGAGATAGGGCATCGCGAATTAACCTTGCTACCCTTTGTTGTACTGACGTCTTTAGATTAAGTACAGTCGACGGTACAAACACGTTCACACTTTTGACTCTATTCCAATGATGTAAGTTCGACTGTACTCTAAAAAGATATATTGTACCGTCAACTGTACTCTAACAAGATACTTATTTTGTGTCGATCACATAAAAAAGATGCCACAAGTTGTCAGTCGTCATAACAATTGGCTACTTGTATGAAAATGTAATCAAAATTGCCATAAACGAGAAGCGGCAACATGGTTTCTTTTGCCTCATCATCCAGCCCGTAGTCTGCTGCTGGACATAGGCCTTCCCCAGTTCACGCCTCCATCACTGGTCTTCAGCTGTCCGCATCCAACCGCTTCCCACCACTCTCTTCAGACCAGTCCACCTGGGGGTCGTCCCACAGGTCAAATCGCTCGCGGTTTCCACTCCAGAACTCGTCGGCCCTATCGGCCATCGATTCCGCGACAAATATACCTCGCCCACTGCCACTTCAGCTTGCTTACCCTCAACGCTATTATGTCGGTGACCTTGGTTCTACGTCCACTTTCCCTGCGTTCTTCATCCTTTTGCCTGAATACATCAAATCTGGCTGTGGTGCGGTAAATATGGCTATAGTTACGACATGCGCCTTTCAAGCGGAGGTCCTAGGTTCCAATCCCCCTAATAGATTGGGATCGATCTATCATCACGGACAGGACTATTGTAGCCAATAAGCCTGATATTGTGTTAATAGACCGAACCAAGCGCCGTGCAGTGCTCGTCGACATATCCAAATCACCATACCCCATGATGAGAACCTTGTACAGGCCGAAAAGGACAAGCTCAGCAAGTACCTTGACTTGGCTCACAAGGTTACCGCCATGTGGGATATGTTGATTCGACGATCATTAGACTTATAGCGAAGAGTCTCGATCGCTATCTCAAGAGACTCTCGCTTGATGGCTGGATCCAGATACAGAAGGCGGTAATTCTGGCTGGACACGGCACTTATAGTCAGAAGGTCCCTCTCTCTGTAGCCCTAACCACCGATAGCTTTAGGCCCGGCCCCCTTGCCAGCGGTTAGGTTTTTTATAATGTGTTCATATTTTGTATTTTCATTTTGTATTTTACTCTTTATATGTATATTGTAAAAAACTTAGCCTAAGACAATAAAGATATACGAGAATATCATACCAAAAATAAAATAATTCAAAAGTCAATTTCGTATTTTTCGGCAACATACCGTGGACAATAAAATTCTTCGATACCTAATAGCAAACACCTTTTCATTATTTTATCCGTACAAATAATTATAACTCTGTTACATTACAAAATAAGTAATTACCTAATTGAATCAGGCTTTACTTTGCGGAAAGCCATGTTAGTTAAAACAAAAATATTGCTTTGTTAATCCGCGATATGATAACGTGTTAGTCTATTAGTGCTAGAGCCCGTTATGACTCGTCACGTATTTCGTGTTTGGTGGTTTGTTATATTTATTTGCATGTGAATGCATGATAAAATACGCAAGTCAGTATAACAGGCTACTAATACACTATATTAAAAAAACACAATATTAAAAACTAGTAAATTATTCCCCCATTCTCTTAATGATATTTGACATTCAAGAATATTCGAGCACAATAATTAAACGCAAATTCCAACGAAAGTGACACTTGTTTTTTGCCAAAATAAGTGGCTGTACTTAGTATTGTCGAAGTCGCGTGACGTGCTGCGGCACAGCTCGCGATGTAATTGGTCTATTATACTGTAGCCGAGGAGTGTGCATTCGTCGAATTGCTGTTGTAAACTGACCAACAATGTTATTTCTATCGTGTCTGATTACATTTCTGGCTTGTCTCATACACTGTCCAAGAACTCGCCGTTTTGCGGCCTGAATTCTGACCATATATTGCTAGTTTTCCGAGCAGTGGCGTGAAAACAATATTTAGTGGTCACTCTCATTTGAAGACTTTTTGAGTAAAACATAAAAAAATTGTGTTATAATAATGACAAATGTGACATAAAGTAACAGGCTACATTGTGCTTGTAATAATTTTGAAATTTGACCATAGTAAGCAAATTAGTATTCGGCGACTTTTCAAATTAATTCCATACAATTATGTGCAAATCTGACCGACCTCTAAATATTGTTAAATTTCACTAAAATTTTCATTTAAAGTCAAATCAAGTAAAAGGAACCTAGTGAAGAAAGTAAAACAAAAATAAAGTATCTTTTGGACCACCCTACTACCCGCACTGTATTTAATAACTGGAAGAGAATCATGTTTGTAACTTTGCTCACAGAATGTTCTGCATGACGACCATCTTTACGACAGCTGAGGTTGCAGCGTACCTAAAGGGAAAACATAAATCACCATGACACGTTAAGTAGGTACTATAACGTTCCACGAAGACGGATGGAGGGTGTACAAAAAGACATAATATTATGCTTAAAACTGTACGTGTACACGCAGGATCAGCTTAAAAATCAGCCAAACCTGAATAACATAATTTACTTACCTCTTTTCTGTTTCTCGATGTCATATCAATGTTATTTTTATGTTCGATGTCATTATCATTGATTGCACCCTGGGCCGGTGGCGTTTATGCCCTCGGTTCCTTTTCAAGGAGCTAACGAAACGGCTCGTCGACGGTCGACAATCAAAGAGCAGAGCTGGCAGTTTGCTTTCTCGCCCAGTGTAAAGGTGGTTTTCCACCGGCAGGGCGAGACGAAACGAGACGAGGATTGAATTGAAATTTGTATGGCAAATTTTCATCCTCTCCTCGCGCATCTTCGGTGGAATAAGTAAGGATTGACGAGGATGTGCGAGACTTGAATTGAAATATTTGTTTGTGTAAAAATGAACCGTATTGCTTCCGAAATAGAGTATAAATTAACAACAAACACGCTTCTCGCGCTAGGTTTTTTTTGTGCGTTGCTATTTATTACCTGAAAATACCGTCATGTTAGTACAAGCCATTTCTACTAGAAGTCGCTGTTAACACGAAGTTTACACAAATTTTCTAACGTTTGTCACCCCGTAAGTTGTAAAATGTAAGGAGAAGCGTAAAATGCCGCTCACATACACTTAAATTGCCAACTTGTTATGTTTAAGCATGACATTTGCACATTTAAATAAAAATAATATATAATATGAATCATCTTCTTCATATACGTTTCGAACGATCGAATCAAAACGATCGGCTGGTTAGCCAACCGATAGGGATGCAACTGGTCGTCAAAAAGAGATCCTCTTCGCGTCGTATTCCTCATTGCTGAGGGTCGTGAAGTCCCCGTGGAATCAGCTTTTCTCTAACGATGTCTCGCCATTTGCCCCTATTCTTGGCATCGTGTAGTGCGACATGTAGCTGGGTGTCCAGAGTGATACGGACTTGATCTGCCCATCTAGTTGGATTGCGGCCTCTGGGCCGTTTACTATCAACCTTGCTAGTAACTATGAGTTGTTCAAAATTGTGGCCTTCTTTCCTGGCTATGTGACCGAAAAACTCTAATTGTCTGCGTAGACAGATGGTTGACAGACTGGTCTTGATGCTTAGTTCGCTTAGGATAGACACGTTTGTGCGAAAAGCTGTCCAAGGAATTTGCAGCATTTTCCTCCAGCACCACATCTCGAAAGCATCAATACGGTCACGGTCAGCCTTTTTCAGCGTCCAAGTCTCAGCTCCGTAGCTGAAAATGGAGAACACTAAAGACTTGACTAACTTATTTTTAGTTTTGTGTGAGACGTTGCAATTTCTCCATATGTCTTGCAGCTGGGACATTGCACTTTTAGCCATTCCGATGCGCCTCCTGATTTTCCCTTCACAAGAACCAGTATTGCTAATGTTCGCGCCGAGATAAATGAAGTTGTCTACAACTTCAAGCCTATGAGCACCCGTGAGCTGTAGCTTTCCACTGCGATTGAAAAAGAGATAGCGCCCCTAAAAAAAAAGTAAAGTTAGTAGTACCAATTTTACTGTAACAAGCATTCGCACTGACACCGCCACGGAGTAGATTTTGTATAATTTTGTGTATTATTAGTGTGAATTTTTATCCATATAAGAAAAGCAGACAGATTTCTTGAATTTTTTGAAATAATACAGTAGATCAGTAGATTTATCAAAAATCCGGTAGATCTGCTACTTTATCAGTAGATCTATACCTTATGAAGCCTACAATTTACGGCCACGGCGGTTACGCGCGAGCTCGCGATTGACATTAATGTCAATCGCGAGCTCGCGCAGGCTCGCGATTGCAATTATCGCCAATTTTTAGTGAAAAAGGGCCAGTTTGATTTCAATTCAATCCTCGTCTCGTCTCGTCTTACCCTGCCGGTGGAAAACCACCTTAACAGTATCACTATTCAGTGAGGAAATACTGCCAGCATCTTTGACACCATGCCAAGGAAGCTCTTTTTAGATAAAATTTCATGTTTAGTTTTAGCTTTTGGTGAAATTTCGCCATGTTCTGGTAGTTATTAGCGGTTGATTACTGCTGTCAATATCAAGCATTTGACAGGACAGAAGTACACGGTGACAACATTGTATGATAGTAGAATAGGATAAGTATGAACACTCGGACATACTCTTTAGTAGACTTAATTGCTGCTTCGGCACGGACGCTTAGAGTTGTCGATGTATTTTAGATTTATTATTGGCGAATAATTTAAGAATTGATTAATGTATCTTAACTTGACACTCAAGATTCTGTGCCTATTATTATCACAATTAAATTAAATATTATTTATGAATTCGAAGAATTGTTTCGCGATTAAATAAGTATATCTCTTCAAGGCGTTAGGGTGCACCTAACGCCTTGAGTCGTGTTCAGACGTTTACGAGCTCTTTGTTCGATCCAATAATATCTGCAGATGTGGCGATTGCGCTCATCTATCTATACGAGTAGGTACTGTAAAGACGCTGGCTGTCTCTACAGAAGAATTATAAATATAATTCAAATATTTTAAATATCTGTCAGTTTAACGCAATGTTTGAATATGAAATATTGAGAAAGTTTCCATCAGAGCGACGCCATAGAAACATTATGTAAATATCTCGGGATAAAACGAATACAAAATTATCAAGTGCTTTATCCTCCACTAAACCACCAGCTAGACCCTCACAGTACCTAAAATAAAATTGTAGAAAGACTGTGTTTGTATCTGTTTTTCGATTTGACTGGTTTTCTGTTTATTTCAGGACGCATCAGCCACCGAGTCGATTTTGTATGATAAAAACTTATAAAACTAAATATTACCAAGGACCATTAAAACAAGAGGACTGTCATTCTCCATACTTTGGATCGTGCCCCGACCGCAAGGGGATATTCAGGCAATAACTAGATGGCCCTAAAAAACTAAACATTTAACGATGTTATACTTAATCGAACAAAGAAACATAGTACATAGTAACAATTAGTTCGTAAACAGCTAATAATAAATAAATTCTAACATTTAAATACTGTGTCCCGTTTGCAAAGCTGAATAATTGTAAATAATATAATTCGTATACCAAGCTTATACATAGATGGTGTTGTAAATATCGGGGAACAGCTTTTTAGGGTTCCGTACCAAAATGGTAAAAAAGGAACGCTTATGGTGCGACTCTGTCTGTCTGTCTGTCTGTCTGTCCGTCTGTGACAGCCAGATATCTCAGGAACCACTGCTGCTATCGATATGAAATTTGGAATAGTTTTAAAAGTCGCTAATCCGACCCTATTATAGTATTTTATGCAACAGTTGTATAAGAAGTTTCAAAAAATGCGAATTGCGTGAGTTGCGATACGAGCCGCGAATGCGGCGAGTATCGCAAATAGAGACGCAATGAGCGTTTTTTGACTTAATTATACAACGTTGCATACAATACTTTTTCTACGACTAGGTTAAAATATAAAATACATGGACGTCACGCGTATCTCGTCCGGTCTCTCCGAGTGTGTACAGCCGGCATGACAGTTGTGTCTATGGTAAACTTTTTTTTGATATGGCTGGTGACACGATGTGACGATAATTAAAATACTTTTTTTTATGTTGGCATCAATTAATTTAATTCGGAAAGTTTTGTTTTTCTTATGAATCGTAGGAATTTAATTGTTTGTTAAGTTGGTAGTTGTGAATTTTTATCGTGAAGTTAGAATTGAGCGCTTAATCCTTGACCTAAGTTTAACCTAGATTTAGAAGTCTGTGGATGCTAGCAATAACGTAAAGTGACTATAACGACACTAGTGCTGTTATGGGGAATAGAGTATAGACTTCTCTGAACTCATATTATGTATGTTCTTATATTAGTGTTCGTGACCAAGTAAAAGACAGATAACAGTACAGGAGTAGAAAAAATATTAAAAGAATCTTATGTCTTTTTTACTTTTTTTTAAAAGGGGGCCGTAATGGGAGGTCGAAAATTTAAAGTTGTGCTATTGTATCAATGAAAGGGCTTAATTTATAAACTCCAAAGCCATTTGTATTTTTTTTTGTTAATCATGTATTTTTTGATTTATGACTAAAAACGTTCAAAAAAATACCATTCCCACCCTATTATCTTCGAAGTTTCTGAACAGAAGAATCTGTAATAATTACCAATTATTAATATCATCCTAAATATTACGAAAAATTTAACGGTTTTTCTAAATTGCACCGTGTTTTTAGAAATTTGCATAAATCGTAACACATACTTATTTGCTCCTACTGAACTAACCGACATACAGTTTTTTTTAAACTATTCACGTATCTACTTACAAGTTTGTACCGAACCCTCAGTATGCGAGTTCGACTCGCACTTGACCACTTTTTATTTATTGCGCAACAAAGCGTAGCATCATACGCCTATAGAAGTTTGTCACTGTCATATTTCTTTGTGTTTTCTTGGTGAGTTCGGATACTAAGTACTTTTAAATTATTGTTCTACAAAATGCCATTAATTTGAGCACCGCTCCTTATTTCCACGATAGGTCATTGGAACTGTAGACGCACAAAGCGACGCAAAATTAAGCAGAAATTGTATAATGTAATGCAAATCGGGCGTACTTCGGGCACACGATTGCTAATGAATTATGATTATACGGCCAAAATAAGACCAGTAACAAGTGGCGTAAGATTCCCGTGTGGTGACTGTACATCGGCATCCTTTGTCCTTAGTAATATAAAGTATGTCTAAGGGGAAGACAGTGAACTTGTTTATGTAAGTTACATTAACCATGGGTAATCCGTTAATCTTATTACTCTAGAAAACAAGATAAGAAAATAGCCAGCAAGAAGACTAAATAAAATTATAGGCCTGAGTCCGAAAGCAAATTGCCTTTTAAGCAACGTCTTTTGGCCATTCCATTTAATACCGAATGGGCGTATACAAAAGACTAGACACTGTCACGCCCGCATAATAGATGTATACTATTGTAGTGTCACAATGTGGGTTTTTAGAGCAATGCTGTCGCTTAGGAAAGGTCCAAAGCAACGAGTAAATAAATAGTGCATGTGACTTTTCTGAATGGGGACAAAATGGAAGCGCTACATCGTTTAACTTATGTCTATTGTGACCGGAATATGTGATAATCAGGCATCGGAAATTCAAATGCTTTTATACCTAAAGTTGACAAAATGTCGGAAATAGTTAAGCAAATACGGAATCGGCTTCTTAAATTTTTGATTTTAATAATGTAGATTCTAGGATTCCGCGATTGTACAAAACGTCCCGATAAGGTAGTTCCTCGCAAATATGTTTAGGTTTTGCCTATTTTAACTCGACTTCAAAAAACGAGTACATGGAAAATAACTTCAAATAAGTAGTTCATTTAAATACTCAAATCGGTAGTATGCGTTTATTGCAGTTTAATAAGAATTCGTAATAAGTTAATTTAGAAATTCCAGGATATTTAATGATAAAATTAAATTGAGTCCGCCTCCACACTAATCAACACCAAAGTTTAAGTATATAAGCATCCGAATTTCCGATGCCTGGTGATAGTGCTATAATAGTACTCAATTCGAAATGATAACACGAGAATATACCAATAAAATTTCAATAGGAAAGGAATTCGATTCTGTTCCTTAATTAGTATACCTTAAAATATGTAGATTAGGTTGCCCCAATAGTAATTCTTATTGATGGAGCATCAGCTAATTACGATTTCGTAAAACGTGCGTTGGTCATTTAGTAAATTATTATAAACGAAGTACCTATATTTTCTATCTACGTATTAAGTAAATATATGTCAAAAAAAATGGAGCCTGGTAGACAATATTCAGCCTAAACAGCTAGGTGTACCGAAGCCGTTTGGGTTCACTTAGTTCACAGTCCCATGTCGTCCACTTCTTCATACTGTTCTCATTTCGTCTAATTAACGATTCGTCCAACCAAACTCACAGTTTGTCCACATTCTCATTTTTCCGCGTTCCCAGTCCGTCCACATTCCCGATTCATCCACATTTCCAACAATACAATACAATACAAATATTCTTTATGTCACACCTGGCCATAAAGTGGCTTTTTATGCACGCTGCGCGTACGGAAAAAGCCGCTTTCTGGCCAAGTGTAGACATAAAATTATGTACACAAAACGGGAAGTAATAAAGAAAGCCCTCGATCGCATATTTACATCACTCGTTTGCATCTTGGGCAGCAAACTTCTGCGATCTCGGCCTTTCTTTGTATTACCACTCTAGTTGTGTAATGCACTATTGTTGCACACCAGAAAAACACATTACATAATTAAATCAATTTAAAAGGTAGACAACAGGCGGTCTTATCGCTAAAAAGCGACCAACCCCGGACTTAGAGAAAATATTCCCGAAATATTTTATATTTATTGGATTTTAGAAAAATATTAAGCTATTTTGTATGGAAATGCGGATGAATCGGGAATATGGACGAAATGAGAAGTGGACGAAGTGAAACCAAACGGCTGAAGCGTATGCCCTTATAGGTAATATAGTTACATTGTTGATCCCAACTCACACACGCGGATACGCGCCGGTGCATGTTTTTGTGAGTGTGGCACGGCCTGTATTGAAAAATGATATGAGCAGCGCTAACTGGCGCTAACACTTGAGTAGGGCTTCAACAGATGGGGTGCCGAGTACAGCGACACTAAAGCTGTGTCAGTTGATGTAGCGGCTCTGACGCGGCTTGTCTGATGCCTGATAGGTTTCCGTTCCGAGGGTAGGACAATTCAATAGAATTTATTCACAGCAACCAACAGTCAAATGGCGATCGGTGATCTAAATAATCGTATTTTCTTATTTATATCGCATACAAAGGAACCGTGACCTTTCGTGAGAGATTTGAAAGAAGCATTAGAAGAAGAAGATTAATTGCTATTCTATTTTCTGAGTACCAGAAATGCACTCGATACCATTCTTTCAATTTCATTCTTTTCCGTATCTTAATACGCGCACCGAACAGAGCGTTTATAAAATCTTTACGAGTACGAGAACATTTCAATGATAGAAGGAAATAGTTCGTCGATTTATATGAGAACCACGCGTGTAATATTTTTCGCTAGGCGTTTAACGCCAAAAGTGTAATTTAGTAAAGAAAAACATAAATTTTCCATTTCATTTGGTGGTATTTGATCAATTAATTATACCATTAGTATCAGATCTGATCTCTCGAATCTGATAATAATATTGACGGAAATTGAAGTTGACGGCGAGCAAAGTAGGTCATCGTCACTTCTTATTAGCACGCGAGGTATCGTAAAACGGGGCGAGTAGCAAACCTCGATAACATTTTATTTTTACATATGCAAGTTGAATTGTATCACTACATAGTATAAAATAATATATAATAAATGTTCCCGTCGTTTGTGTTTTAGTTTTTTTTATGATTTTGGGTAGTTCCATTTCATAACTTTAACGATAAACACAAAATCCCTCTTCACCCCGTAGTCCCTCGTAGTTAGTAGTAGGATTTCATACTAAGGTGAGTTGGGCAATTGTTGGATCGACACTTTTGGATTATGAATATTACTATAGCTCCATTTGTAATAAGAATATATTATTTAGGTAGCAGTAGCCTTTAAAAACCACCTCACCCCTCTGTCATCCCTACTCTACCCATTCATAACCCAACTGCCCTCGCAATCCCTACTCACCCCATTTTACGGTACATACACTTTTTCCTTCTACCTCGATATATTTCTGTGGGTATGAACAATCACTTTTCTGCTGACGTACAAATAAGAAAATGAGACCAATAAATTGGTTTTCATTACGTTATTCATTATCAAAATACGTCAACCATTATTCTCATAACATGACGGGGCCGCATTATTATTATACAAATAAGTTGGATCACTCATTATCATTAAAAAACTCACGTAACTAAGGCGAATGAACTCGCAACGTTCAATATCACTATGTTACTCGTAATAATTTCCTGTTAATTAGGTTTGTCCCATACAAATGCTTTTTATGGCAAAACATACATAATTATCAGGAAATTTCAGTATAGAGAAACATTGTGATATTGGACGTTGTGACTTCATTCACGTAGTGCACAGCACACCTAAGCTTTTTCATGCTAAGCATCTAAAAACCTGCATTAAAAAAAATTGATTTTGTTAATTTTGTCCGATAAAAACTTGGCTGTTCCTGAAAAGTTGTATTTTGTCTCTTACTTTAACCGAACTTTCGGTCGACTACGAAATATTCTTTTCAAACAACATTACCAGTGCAGACAGTGCAGATCCTTCTAAATTGCACAAAGGAGGCAATATGATTATGAAACTCGCTCTAACTCGCACATTTCAGCTAGAGTTTATGTACTCTCACTGATATGAGGAGAGAAGGAAATCTACAAAATATTTTTAGTCAGACGTGAACTTTCGTAAAAAAACAATTACTTACCAAGTTTCTTTTGATTTCAATCCCACCAGTATCAAATGAATAAATGAACTTTACGCAAATCTGGTACACGGATATAAGATGTTGATGAATACAATTCAGTCTCAGATATTTGGCCACTAACACGACGTGTAAATCAACATTAGTATGTCTTAAATTTACAATGCTTCATAATAAATTATGTTTCAGTGATTTATTCATGCGACAGAAAATTCCAAATTAAATTAAAACAATACTATACATCTAAAATAAAATCCTAAAGTAATAAACTCAAATATAATTATTTAAAAAATTCGGCCCCTTTGGCATGGTCCCGAAGATACTGGCAGCGCTTCCTCGCTGTTTTGCTATACTTATGCGTTGAGCGACCCAGCCCTTCGGTCTTGTGACATCAACCAGCTTTTTGGCTATTTCCTTGAACAGCTGGTGGGCGCTGAGGCCCCACGGGCCAAGGGTCTAGACGCCAAACGGCACGAAGTTGTACTCGACGCCGAGGCGAATTTTGAGCTTTTCGCCTGCTTTGGCCGCCGCACCTGCACGATTGCAGTTAAAGTTAAATATAACAAATACAAAAATATTTAAACCATACAATCAAATGAATATGTCGTTTTTCTGGAATCTACAAATAATGTACAGTAAAGAGTTCAAATCAAGATTTATTAAACCCAATATGACAACAATAATAAAAATATCAAAATTAATTACCTACATTTTTTTTTTGATACGATAAAATTTAATTGATTGGCATATGTCACGCAATAAATACTACCTGTTTAATATAATTAAAACAAATAAATCTCATTACATTAATTAATTATTATCTAAGTTATCACTTGACGATGAAGTCGATAATTATAGCTTTTAAAGTGATTAAGCTCACTGTACGAGATTTAAGCTTCGATAGCAGAGAGCAATAAAACCAGGCAGTTGACTTCACCAATTATATTTGACAACTAAACTAGAAAACAAAAGGAAAAAAGAATTGAAAAAGGAAAACATTGATAATATAAAACATCGACACTCACTGCAGACTGCTCTGCTGCTGTACCTACATGTGCATTTTTTAAAGTGCTGCCACACACTTAATTTATTAAATTTGAAAAATACTATGTGATTCCTAATCAGAATCATGAGTAATAGAAGAAAAAGTGTCAGGACTTTTAGTACTTATATCGAAAATATACAAAGCTCTAAAAAGTTCAAACCCCATCTTTGTGGGAATTATTATGACCCCAATGGCTATGTCTGTACTCGTATGTAAAACGCATTTGGAGCTCAATTTGTGAAAACGGCGAGGCGTGATTGGTTTGTTTTGCACCGGGCGCCTCAATCAAGGGAGGACTACAAGCAATCGAAGGGAGTTAACCCACATTTCATCTTGTATCTGTTGCCAGGAAATACTCGTAACAATCTGTGGAGTGGTGTAAAATATAAGCGGTTCACTGCCTTGAGTTGAACTTTTTACAGTTGGCTAGGTTGGAGATAAATGTAACTAAGGCAATAGAAACATCGTATAAGGACCTAATAGAATAATATACACCATAAACCTAGGGCGGTAAAACAAAAAAATACCCGAGATTGCAGCTCACTACGCGGCGCGACAAAATATTCTTTGCATGAAATTTGATAAAGTAAAACGCACGACGCGAAGCGACGCGACGCGATACTGAAGTACATGTACATACAACCAACGTCAATACGAAAAGGGCTAAACCTACTCATAAGCCAGATTATGTAAAATTGACTTTTGTAAAAATTCGAGATATTGACGCTTTTGCAAAACTCGTGCTAAGTCCTCGACTCGGTGTTTTGTGTGTCATGACTGAATATTTAAGTATTTCTTCAAATCTGTTTTTAGAGTTCCGTACCAAAATGGTAAAAAAGAAACCTTTATGGTGCGACTCTGTCTGTCCGTCTGTCACAGCCAGATATCTCAGGAACTACAGCTGCTATCGATTTGAAATTTGGAATAGTTTTAAAATTTGTCAACCCGGCTCTATTGAATATAAAAATAAATCTTATAACCTTATTACTTTTTTTAAAGGAAGTCGAATTGGGAGGTCGATAATTTAAAGTTGGGCTATTATATCAACTGGGAAATCAAATGAAATGGCTTAATTTGTACAATCCAAAACAATTTTTTTTTCTTAATAATATACTGTTTGATTTAGGATGAAAAACGTTCAAAAACATACAATTCCCCCCTATTATCTCCGAAGTTACTGAACAGAAACAACAGAACGGAGATTTTTTGTCCAGTAGTTCCGAAAATAAGGGAGGGGGATGGTCAATTTTCGTTATTTTCTTAAATAAATTCGAAATCATTTATACAAAAATTATAAAATTTCATTTAATGTGTCACACGATATAGTTTGCTTCATTTTATTTTATTTTCTAGTTTACCCCCCAAAACTGACCCCCATGTTTAAAATTTCCGTTACACGTCCGTCTTTGTCTCATCAACCTTAATATATGTACCAAATTTCAACTCAATCGGTCCCGTACTTTCGGAGGAAATTGGGTATGACAGACAGACACGAGTGATCCTATAAGGCTTCCATTTTTCCTTTTGAGGAACGGAACCTTAATACTAAAGTAACTTGGCATATGACGTAAAAAAAACGCATTTACTGTAGTTTCTAAAATAGTGTAACATTTACTAAATAGTAAATAGGTACCTATATTATTTTTTAAGATTATGATTTTTTGTTCCACTAAATGCTCAATTCTAGTGCAGTAGTAGTAGTGTAGTGGAATTGTTAGTTAAGCATAGCCTAGGAGATATAAAAACCGTTAAAATTTACGTTACAACCTAACTAATTTTACGTTTAGAAAATCATACAAACTTCATGAATAATATAAAGTACCTATACCTAGCCGTTTTAACTATAACGATAAACTCAAAACGTATTAAATTAAGTGGTTAGGTCTATAAATTGATTTGACTGAACAATCTAGTGGCTTGGCAATTTTCAAATATCACTACTTTTGGTATCATATGCGAATACTCAAAGCGTTAAATACTCATTAATATTCCGGAATAAAAAATATTATGTCTCCAAATATGTCTTAGTAACGTCAGTACAAATTATTTTTGCAACAAAATTTCAGTAACTATAAATCTATTACAGTATTTAGTAAATGTTATACTATTTAGGAACTGCAACAAATGTGCACTTTTTGTACGTCATGTGCCAGGTTAAGTTGGTAATTTTTTTTGCAATCAGAGGTGAAATTTGGAAAAACCTGAATAATATTTTTTGTTATTCTACTGTGGCCACAGCATGAAAAAACTAACAGAAATACGTTCAATAGCATAGTTATTTGGCAACCCAAAGCAAAAAACAGATTTGGAAAATACTTGATATTTTAGTCATGACACTCAAAACACCAAGTCAGGGTATCACTTAGCACGAGTTTTGCAAAAACTCCAATATCTCGAAAACTAAGACATTTTTACTTAAGTCAAATTTACTTAATCTGGTGTTTTATGAGCTGGTATATTAGCCCTTTTCATAATACGTTGGTTTTAGCGACATCCTATATATGTAGTTGCAAAAATATGAAATAGCTGCAGCAGCTCTGTTGCAAGATGTTGTTCGGACTTTAAGAGAGCCACTTTGTCAAACTTGCATAAAGCTACTAGATATGATTCTTAGATATTTTCCTAGATTTATGCGGTAGATTGTTTTTATGGTCACCTGTAGGCTTATGATGCTATGCTTTGTCGCGTGATAAATAAATGATAAAGCATCCGTCACTCTCACACACATATTGTCAGAACGTGACGGATGCTTTATCATTTATTTATCACGTGACAAAGCGTAACATCATAAGCCTACTGATATGATCTTCTTAAATTTGTTTTATTCAAATAAATAAGATTAAATACCAGAATCATCATCAGTCCTAGACATAAAGGTTGATGATTATATGTTTTGAGAGAGGTCTCTCAAAACATATAATCTGATGAGAGATTCATTGTTATCAGTTAGTTTATTGCTTTCATTGGTGTCACAAACCTCCTGATATTTATGGGTCGTTTTCGAAAAGAGATGTCCGTAGTTAAAGGTTAATTGACGACACGTTTAGCTTACTCGGAGTGACACCTCCTACGAAGCTTGAGGTCCCGGCCATAGTACAAACATTACTTAGTTTGGGACTACGTTGATGTGGATTGTCCCTCAATATTTATTCATTTATTAATTGAACAAAAAGTTAATCTTGTTCCTCTGCATAACGAAAGTTATCCATACAAATTGTATGTACTTTCGACACACAAAGGAACAAGAATAAGTTTTGATTAAATTAGGTAATCCCTTATCTACGGACATTTTTTTCTTGAGAATGACCCAGTTCTAATAGCTCAGCGATGATATATGTACATTCTTAATTATAGAAGTACTGGACTTAGAGGATGCCAGAAACTTTCTTCGCGGAGGTGAAATGAGTTTAAATATACCTTTTTTTGCCGCCGAAATCAGATAAAAATAATTCTATATTTTAACGATAAGATAACCAACCGATACACCGAAATTCAAAGAAATCAATCTGGTAATTTTTGCGTGATACGTAAACAGACAAAAAATTATGTAAGTTTTATCACTTATTCTTTACACTCTCTTGGTAACTACGTTACTTTACATTACTTTTTTGGAAAAATATTTAATGTAAAAACAATCTCGCTACGATATGATGCCACGTACAGATTAGAAATTGTTACATGACGATTCTAGTAATTTTAATCTTCGTTACTTAGCCTTGTAAAGAGTGGCACTTCGCCGCCATTGTTACCGAAGGAGCTACATTGCTACATGCAGGTAAAGCAGCTCAGCATAGAATTATCTATATATTCATAGACCACTCGACGAAGTAGTTAACTATTACAAAATGGAAGTACTTATAGTAATTGAAGGGATGTTTACAAAAACAACATACTTGAATAGACTGGTTGATGGGTACTTATCAGTGGCGTGGCGTAAAAGATATCCTTGGGCAAGCCGGTGCAGATTTGGCGTACATTTTCCTTAAGAGCTGTAGAATAAGGTGCTCAAATGGCTGATATTAGGCAAGCCTGTAGGAATCGAGTTCTTTGGACGCCACGCTACTGGTACTTAGAGAGAAATATTTTTAATGACAGTAGGTATCAACCAGTAATAGTCAGTTATGTTGTTTTTGTAAACATCCCTTAAATGGACCTGGGACGACATACAGTCAAAATTTCTGTACGATTCCCTGCTAAACCAGTCTGCCGGTGCGGAACGTGCCCGGATGCTGGCCACGGGTACCAAAGAATCCGGTCAATGGCTACACGCCTTCCCCTCCACCAACATCACCGGAACGTTCTTAGACCCAGACACCCTGCGTGTAGCAATCTGCCTACGTCTGGGGATCCGGATTTGCGCTCCACATAAGTGCCCCTGTGGCAGTGACGTCAATGCGCTGGGCCACCACGGGCTTGCCTGCCAGAAAAGTGCCGGCCCCTTCTCGAGGCACGCCGCACTCAACTACATCATCCGCCGCTCTTTTGCCCCCGTCAACGTGCCAACCCTACTCGAGTCTGCCGGCATCACTAGGGACTATGGCAAAAGACCGGACGGGATGTCCCTGATTCCGTGGAGTTTGGGAAAGGTGACGGTGTGGGACGCTACCTGCGTAGACACACTAGCCCCTTCTCATGTCCACGGAACCTGCAATAATGCAGGTGCGGCGGCCGAAGCAGCCGAAAAGCTTAAAACACATAAATACAGGGGTCTCGGCGCCGAGTACAACTTCGTGCCGTTCGGCGTCGAGACCCTTGGACCGTGGGGCTCCAGCGCCCACCAGCTATTCAAAGAAATGGCCAAAAAGCTGGTTGACGTCACAAGGGACCGAAGAGCTGGCAGTTTAAAAAAAAATTTTTTTAGCTTCCGTAACATAATTATATGGAGTGCCCCCCTAAAAATATTTATTTTATTTGTTTAACTACAAAACTAAGTAGCGGCTTACACAAGACACTTATATTCCAAATTTCATCAATATCCATCGTGTAGTTTTTGAATAAAATGCCTGTGACATACGGACAGACGCACGGACGTGACGAAACTATAAGGGTTCCGTTTTTGCCATTTTGGCTACGGAATCCTAAAAACGTACAATAAAACTTGCGTCAATTCTTCCTCAATAATCTAAGTCTTATTACTAACCTCGTCCTGCCCAAACATATTTAAATAGACTTTCAGTTTCTGCCCAATGTTCTTAATTAAGCACAAGTTAATTTTGATGGGTTCTGCCGAAGACATTATTTGCTGAAATTTGTGTGTAAAAAGTAAGTAGGATTTTTTATATTTTTTTTAGGTTATAGGGGTTACATATTAAATAGACTGGAGCTCGATATTTCGTCGATATCTTATGTTCTTTTTAAGAACATTGGGCAGATTTTTGTAAATTTATTATGTCTGATTTGGCATTTATTAAGAACATTGGGCATAAACTTCATAATTGAAATATAGTATTTACTGAGCAATTAAAGGAAAATAAATTATACAGCTTAGATTTTAATTGCTTTTTATCATGGAAAATAATACATAATACAGAACGTGGTAGTCCACACTGGCCATGATTAAAGTTACCCCATTGCACCTTTTCAATTACACACAGTTCAGGTCTATGATATTTCCTGTTTTATGCACCGCAGCCTGGTTAGTTTTTTCAACGCATACAGTCAAAATATCTCCATTTAAATGTTCAGTAAAGTAGTCCAGAATTGACAGACGTTCAGTGTGGTTGGGCAACAAATTAGGGGCTGATACCTATTCTGGCAAGTTAGGTGCAAATGAGTCATCACGCCACGCAGGAGTTGAAACTGGTGACGACTGCAATGGCAAAGAGCCTCTGGTCCCCAGCTTGTAAGTCTCTACTTCAACAACTACCTCTCTGCCACCACCTCGTCTACCACCATGTTGACCGTGAAATTTGCGACCATATCCACCTCTGACATGTCTAACTGTTTGTAGATAGGACTTGAGTTAAGCGGTATTGGTAGTCAGTTCTGCCCAATGTTCTCGATAAATCACACTTTTCGATGAGTTACCTTGAAAAATCGAATATAAACTCTTTTCCAAAAATAAAGCTATCGTGTAATACTAGAACTACACATATATAGGTAGCTTTACATCGATATGGTACTCATTAAAAACGCATGGTTGATTATCAAGGTAAAGAGGGATGGAAGTTACCTCTCCAGCGAAATAGCACCATCCTTGACACGTGGCGTGACACTGATCGGCGAGTCCGAGGAAGTTCACCACAGGGGCTTGATTAAGTATTGGCTAATACTCCAACCAATCAGAAACAAGCAAATAAAATCGCAAAGTGTGTAATAATTTGAATATGTGATTAATTGAGAACACTGGGCAGAATTCGGAAGTATAAAAAAAAGCTTGGACAGGAACTATCAAATCTAATTTGTTCTTAATTGAGAACATTGGACAGGACGAGACTAAAACAGTCCTCGTTTATTGTGTTCGAGGTTATTTGAAATTGCAACAATTCTAGTGAAAAGCACTGTCATGAACGTTTTGATTAGCTTTGTCTTTATACTCGAGGAAGTTCCTCTTTGTGATATCATTACTCGTAAACTTGTCCTATATATCGTATTGGAATACAAATAGCTGACTTCAAAGAACGTAGATTTCATGGGTTAGGGTCATAAGGACTAGGTTGCAGAACGACTATGTCCGCAAAACGTCGTAGTTGTATAAATGAGCTCCCTGCCGCGGTTTTGCCGGAAGTATGGAGTTCTTCAAGAGGGGAGTAAATAGGTTCTTAAAGAGTCGGCAACGCGCACGTAATGCCCCTGGTGTTGCAAGCGTCCATAGGCTGCGGTGACTGCTTACCATCAGGCAGGCCGTACGCTTGTTTGCCACCCTAGTTGTATAAAAAAAATACCTCGGTAAACACGATGACTTTTCAACAATGACCTGGTAAGCAGTATGTCTTGGTTAAACGAGCGTCAAATAGCAGAATGCCGTAGTTGCACAAAAAATAAATTAAAATCATTTATTTTCGACCAACATGGATCACACATTGTTAGTAAATAAGTAAGTCTGAAAGCTATTGTTAGTGCATAATATAATATTTAAATTAGCCATTCACATTCATATTTATGTAAATCATACAACAATGGTTCACATAAAAGCAATCAAAACGCTCCGAAATCATTTTCAGGGTGCTGTTGGCACTAGCCCGAATCCTACGCACCAGGGTTGTACATCGTTTGCGCATGGTTGTGCAGCAATCCACTCGCGCCTCTGCAAACATTCCTGACGCACTGCAGTACCGGGCTAGCCCCATCAGCACCCTGAACGCATTATTAAATTGAACTCTGAAATCACTGCACTGTCTTTGCATGTAGTTCGCCCACAGGCCGACGGTATACAGGGATGTACAGTAAGCTCGAAAGAGTGTTAATTTGGCCTCCTTGAAACATTTAGCAACCGCACTGACCTAACAATGACAGGATATTATGTGGTCATATACTATTATGCCTTGGTTGTAAAATTACATATTATATATTTTTTCTAATTTCTTAAATTTTATCAAAATGTCATGGTTGCGTACCGACTAACAATAAGTTATAACTGATGATGAGTCTGATGCCTGCACAAAAGCAGTGGTTATTATGTGGAGGTAATTATTTTAATAAAAAGGTACTGTTACTTTATACCAACTAAATTTTGACGTTTAAATTTTATGTAAGCGTTTTGCAACTGAGACTTTATAAATATCTGGCTATACGCCTATTGTGTCATTTTACTCTCAGTATGTTCTGCTACTTAGTCGATTAGCTATTAGGAAATTTTGCTTAGGTATACAGCCGTTTTACAAATAAAGACGTTGTACAACTAAGTCCAATTTTATGCCCAATAATTTTAAAATTATGGCATTTCACCACCGTGACCTGAGACAAATTAGACCTTTATCTTATAAAGTCTTTCTTCAAACTAGTCCTTACGACTCTTACCCGATTTCATGAATGCTTATTATGATTATTTTAATTTACACACTTGTAATGAAGTATAACGAACTGCTAATGTAGTTTATTATGTTCAGTATTAATGTGTATTTTACACCTCCATAAAGTAAAATACTTGTCCTGTTTCATAACGAATGTGCGTCCCTTCTGTTATTTTCTACGAACATTTATTCGAGTAAACGAACAACACTCCCATATTTTGGCATATTTATCTCTCCATATTAAGCCTAAACGACTGCTAAATTTACCGGCGTAATGAAAACAACAGAAGAAGGGAAATCTTATTTTATGATTGGGCCTCGAAGTTTGCGCTCATTTTTACCCATGGCGGGTGTAACGAAACGGCGGTATATGCATTTGGGATCCGGTGGTAAGATGTTCTGCTAGCTGTAGATCTCGCAAATATATCAACTCCATTAGCTCCGACATTTTGAAATATTTCCGAAAACTAAAATTTCCAACTGGTTGAGTATAGTTGATGATCGAGCAAAGTAACGCGTCTTGGGAGAGGCCTACGTCCACCAGTGGACTGCCGCAGGCTGATGATGATGATGAAAATTTCCAAAAATTCAATCAAAAGCGTGTTTTCCCAAGCTGGATCCCAGACGTCTCGCGCTTGGCCGGTCAAAAACATCAAAACGGACTTCATTTTCAAGTGACACGGATGCACTGCAAGTATTAGTTTATGCCACACCTGGCCATAAAGTGGCTTTTTCCGTACGCTGCCGCTTTCTGGCCAAATGTAGACAACAAATACCTAGGAAATAGTACATTACGCAACACGGGAGGTAATAGAGAAAGCCCTCGATCGCATATTTACGTCCCTCGCTTGCAGCTCGGGCCGCAAACATCTGCGATCTCGGGCTTTCTTTGTTTTACCACCCTAGTTGCGTAATGTACTATTTCCTAGGTATTTGAAGTAGTATGAGAAGTTAAGATAAAAGTACTATTTGGGTGAATTCTCCTATCGCTGGATATGTTTAGAAATTACATAAATATGACTGTTTACGTTTAGTAGAACATTTACGCTGATTATCCTTCTGAATAAACAGAACTTGTGACCTCGGGTTTCGCGGCCCCATGGTAAGGGATGCTTCGGTTACAACGTGTCACAGTAATCTTTATTTATTGCAGTATTACAGAAATTTTGTGCAAAGCTGTGTACAGATTTGTATCCTTTATGTTTACGTAAGAGAAACACCGCGCAAAGCTATTGCGGTTGTTTTTACAAGATTTTGTTTATTCAGTGATTACTTGTCTTGTATTTGATAAAGGGTTTTGTGTATAAAGCTAGTGAGTGCATCATAAACTTGCGATGATTTAAAAGTAACGTCTATCCGTGTTTTTATGTCGAGAACTTTAGTTAGATAAGATTTCATTCTGTATCGCTTTATATTTACGTTACTTCAGACTGTAAGTGGCATTTACTGCACTATGGGAGAGATAATCCCACTTTGTGACTACAAGAAAACGTTACGCATTCAGGGCGGCAAAATAAAAAGGTACCTAGATCGCATTTTATGGCCCTCACCTTCGGCTTGGGCACCGCCAAAGATACATAATGTAGTATTACAACTTATCCTCTTTATGAATTTTCTCTTCTATTATACCATTTCATTCCTTTCGTTCAGCGAATTATTTGGAACCCTATCAATTATTCAATTTGATGTAATAAACTTACCTAAGTAGCAATAAATATTTGATAAAGAGCTTGTTATTATTTGTAATATTTAATAAGTTATGGCAGCATTATATTATTGTAGTAAGTATATAATTAACTTTCGCCCGTGACTTCCTCTACGTAAAATTAGAGTTTCATATCCCTTACTTGAGTAATTACACCCACTTTTGCTGATGAATAAACATATAAAATACTTTGTAAGTTAGCTTGTAGTTGTTTAATTAGTTATTGTAATGTAATGCAAGTTATTTGCCTTCGCCTCCTGAACCCATCTTAAAATACTTATATTATATTATGTATAATGTTATGAAGTAACGTATGCAACTGTACATCATTCATGACCATAACCAACTAGCTTTTCTAACTACTGTCGATTTCGATGTTATTATGGTTTCATGCTGAAACAGATGACACACTGGGTGCAATAATGGTGTTCATTATATACGGTTTCCGAGCGCATAATTGACGATTTATAATATGGGTGGTAGAACTGTAGATAAATAAACTTGTACTACTACTAAACCGATTCTTGCTCACACATTCAGTTTTCGTTACATTACAACATTATGATCAATTCGTCTGATCATGGAGTCAGGAAGTAAAGAATGGAACTTTTAAACCGTTACGTTACCCAGCTTCGAGTGTGTGCTCATTCATTTGGCATTACCGAGTCCAATACGTTATGCTTTGTGGGGTTAGGTTCTGATGATGAAGTGACGAGGCGGACAGTGGAAATCTTCAACCGTCACTGGTAACCTCTTTGAGTCTAGGCTCATTTGGTCAGAACTGATGAGCCTAATACGTTAAAATTTGGTCACGCAAACACTCATTCACCCTAAGGCTGCGACTCTCGGGCGAATTAATGACATTTGGTGGAAGAGTTGAACTTAAACCAAATGGAATGCTTCGGGTCCAATGACGCCAATGAGCTATGTGAAGCGGGGCTGTCGGCCTCGATTATTTAAGTTAAATACCATACTAAAAACTGGGAAATAAAAATAGATAAAAAAACTTTTAAGTTACCCGGTTTTATTTTAAGTTATACATAAGTTGTACTAAAAACTAGAAAATAAATTTAGGATGCAAAACTGGACCTTCTCGAGATTTTGACATCTGTTAGGTGAAAAGTCGTCTATGATAAGTATAAGTGTTGTCTTTTGCTCTACCTACTTTCTTTGATGCGATTTCCACTAACAGCTTGATACTTTGGGATGGTTTCAGTATATGATTTATTGAGATGTGTTTTATCTATGAGTTGTAATCAATGTAAAGTACGATGCAGATGTTATGAATTAAGTAGGAAAAGGATTAGGACGCCCGCCCAAAGGAATGTCTTAAAATGGCTCTCAAGTTTTTTTAGTCTTATAACTATGCCCTACTTAGAATAAAGACGTATAAATTAAATGTTTTTTATCTTTTTTTAAGACTTGTGTCTGTCAGATCAGCAACGCTTATATAGCAATAGCAAATTGTAATGAAATCTATTATTTTCATATAAACACAACGTGCACCACAGTGATTTCAATTAGAATAGGTACACATATTACATAAAACATACTCTACAACGGCTCACTACTATTCTACAACTAACTAATACGACTAACAGTACTAGATAAGAGGTCAGTGGATACTTGTGAGCTGCTGGATATTTCAGAACAGACGCTGGTACTAAAATTAGGTATGCAATGTGGTCGTCAAACAGCTAAATCCAATGAAATATTATGTGTACACCAATGTCAGTGTCGAAATGAGAGACGCACAACATTGTCAGTCTTTAAACAAATACAGGAACACCGTATCATACCATGACCGTACTTTGAACATGTCAGGCAAAATAAATATTCTTTGTATTGAAAAGTATGAGCTATGCCCACTGGCATTCCGTCACCGACCAGCATTTGTCATACCGTGCCTGATACGTTCATAGTACGGTCATGATATGATACGGCGCAGTGGGCAGCACCTTAAAACACAGAGACGATGACATTTTAAATAATGCAAGAAAGCCATAAAAAGAACAGCCAAACAAACCCAAAATAAATAAAAAATATGCTTGATCTATAAAATAATCTCAATAAATTTTACTTATTCGCCCGTCAATTAGTCTCAAATGTTATCTACGCCAAACCTGGAATGTTAACTTTTAAAATAGGAAAAGAAAAATAGACAATCACAAGGATGTTCCGTGAATTACGGTTTTAGGAGTAATAATAAAATTTAGAAAAGGTTAGGGGATTTAAAAAATACACGTAACAAAATATCTCGTAACTCAAACTGACGGTCGCACGCAGCAAAGCAACCGATGGACAGACGGGCAAGACATTCATCAACGTCATCGTCGTCGAAAGTGAAGAAATATTTAAGATCCAACGAGTCTAACCTTCGGGAAATCAATAGTGTAGACGTCGACACAATCTTCGGCCATTACAAAAATAAATAACACTGAGCACCGATACTATTATGATATGAAATTAGTCAATTATATATAGTTTATAGTAGAAGAGATCACCTAATGACGACTTTACTTCATCCTTTGTCTTAATAATATATTCCTTTATGCAATAAATGATAAGAATACCCAAGATTAGGCCCTGGTACCCCATACAAAGTATAACTTCTCTGTTTTTTTTTTTTCTCAGAGTTTTTCTTAATCCAATATACAGTGCGTTACCAGCAAGTCAGATTTTTAAATTGCAAGCAATATAGGTACAGCAAAGTAAACAGACAAGTAAGTAGATGTAAATGACAGCCTTTGTTTATTACGGGGTCATCAAGATAAATATTTCAAGAGTATAATAAACACTTTATTATTAACAAAATAAAGTAACACGAGTACGTACTAGACTGTTGGACCTGTTTGAAGTGATTGAGAATTCTGTCTTCAAGTTGCATGCGCGCAATCCCGTTCATGGCCCTTTTAGACTGACCAGATTGGACTATTCTCTGAAATTCGCTGGACAGCCACTGTTATGAATCAAAGATTGTGTGGTTGCCGTCTGTTTGAAAACCGCTCTCGATAAAGTCTCAAGGCTTGAGAAACATTTCCACGTGTCCCACCGTATAAATAATAAAATCATATACCTATTGTTAGCCATTTTAAGGAAACAAAAAAATGAGTTTTGCAAATAATTGTTTGTTTTGTAATTTGACAAGCCAACATCAACACTTTCGAAATTGTCGTGTCAAAGTGCAGAAAAAGACTCTTTTAAGTTGTGCTAAAAACTCTAAGTATACATGAACGGAATGATAAGGACGATAATAGTTTTGTGATTGGGTGTCACAACTTTTTTACCCCGTGCCCCGTACCACGACATGCCCTGTACCAAGTGCATCAGCGATATGAACAACGACAATTACGTAGTGCATCTACTACATTTTAAGTGCAAATTAAGGAAATTTTATTGTCTATTTTAGTGTCCAATTCGCATAGTGATGATTTTCTGACACTTGCAAACGATTGCTAATTAAACATAATTAGGTATCAGTTTTAATTAAATCCCGCGTGCCGGTAACACACTGTATATGGTAAATAGTTTTATATTGGCGGATTTAGGGTTACCGCGATTTTCAAGTTAAATTTCTAAATCTGATTTACAATATTCCGATCAGGCAAAAAGTTGGCAACAAGACCTTGTTGTTTTACATGCCTGTCTTTTACTATCTATTGGCATTATTTATTAATAATATTACCTGAAAACGAAATGAAAATAAACTGTAAAAAAGATTTAAATTAACATTTTGAGTAAATAATTTTCAATCAGCCAGAATAGAATATGGGCCGGTAACCTTTGCGGATTGTATTTACTTTACTTACTTCTTATCATATACAAAGGTTTCATAAGGAAAAACGATGAGGAATGGTCGATGTTAGGCCGTACCTTAGACTATTACTTTCTGTCCATTATAGTTTTTAGTTTTCTAGAAAAATATAACCAACTTCAAAAAAACTTTCAATTTAAAAATATATTATTTCAAATCGGTTAAAAAAAGACTGAGTTCCGACATAACAAATATTAACTAGTAATTTACAAACTAATACTGATTGGACACATGGACCAAGTGAAGGAAAAAGTTAATGTTGTGTCTTATCAAAATGTCAAGAAGCTGGCGTACGTCAGACAAGATTGGAAACAACTCCACCGACAAGAGTGTAACTCTTAAATTAATGATGATGATGAATTTAATATAAAATCTCGTAAAGTAAATACAGGATAAGTGGACGTAGTTTAGGGAAAAGGATCCAACACACAAGAACCAATTTTAGAAGTATAGAATTTAAATGCTTAAACAAAAGGTTGACATTTCACTAATGACTTTTTGTGGGTTACATCCTTTTCCCTAAACTACGTCAAAGTAGCAATTAAAACATAAAAAAGATACTACCATAAAAGTTATCAGTAGGAAAAAGGATACGATTTACGACGCAATGTATTTTTTTAAATAATATGAATTACGGAAATACGTTATGAAACTTTAATACGATTTCATAACTTAAAATCAGCACTCGGATGCAGGTACAGGAAATTTGTTGACGTTCCTACTCAGCAATGGCGGGAAACCTGCGGTTTTAGAACACGTGTTTTCCGTTACGGATTTCCGTCATGGATGTGTAGATTCCAAAACAAAACAATTAAAATTACCTCTGTACCGACAAACTGGCATTTTTATTAATTATGTTGCGAAAAGTTACATATTTAGCATCTAAATAGCATTAGCATAGATTTTTATCATTGTAATTGTGAACATGATCGAAGATTAAATCGTTAATAAACGTGTAAACTTTTTTCTTAGGTAGGTATAAAAAAAATAAAGCAATTATTTGTATTGAAAACACGTATATTTTCTAAACGTATAATGAAATCATAGAAAGACTGTGTTTGTAAATAACAGGGGAGTGTTAAAAATAAATAATAAAACAAAAAATTTGTGTGTTTGTTTATGTGTTTATCTGTTTGTTTGTTCGCACATAACGTAAAAGCTACCGGCCAATTTTCATGAAATTTGGTATTTAAATTTATTTAAATACTAGTAAGTAGATAAAGTGTAGGTACATCATTTGTAAAAGGTTTGTATAGTTCGAATTATTAGTACCTAAAAATGTATACACGACTTTGATACTTCACTTTGTGCGCAAACATTTTGTGCGATCGACCGCTCGCAGCGATGGCTCAGCCCTGACTAAAGCAGGCCCGCGCAAGTCCAAATGCTTGCCTGTGGTCGGAAGAAAAACTACCGTATACCTTGTCCGTGGCTGATAGATAAATAGATAGACAAAAATAAAACTGACTGTGCGACATACTACAGTGGAACCTCGATAAATCGAAACTCCAGGGAAGCGCTTAAAATCGAGTTAACGAGGTTTCTATTTATGTTTCCGACCTACAAAGTTAATATTTACTGCTTGCGGTGTACGTATCACTTACATGCTTATGCTTATATTATTCTCTTCAAGTTACAAAGGTGATAATACAAAATAATGATTTTTTCGAGATATAGAGGTAAAAAATATACTTGTTTTTACTTCGCCGTCGTAATCGGGTAAAAATGTAGGTAGTAAAACCATTGATAACTTTGACTTATATGTGGGTCTAATATTTCGAGTTGTGAAGGTTTTGGTGCTTGAAAGGAAGGGATTTTAATTCGAGTAAAAGATTTTTTTTCATATTAAAGTATTAACGTAAGTATTTTATTAAAAATGCACAAGAAATATAGGTACATAAATGTGATCAGATTTTTTAAATTAAAGTAATTGCCTGTTACAATGTAACTTTAGAAATTGTTCAATGCTGTGCCTGCCTCATATATATTAAATTGAATAAATAATGCTGTAGTTTTGCTTGACGGAACCTTTTTCCGTACCAATGGAAGAATCATATTAAATTAAACAATGAATTAATTACGCCAGTGGAAAACTGACACATCGCTACACAGATATCCAATTACATTTGTATTAGGTAAAGAGGAAAACAATATAAATTCTGGTACTCATTAAAATTTGAACATTATTGCAACGATTTTATACGATTGACCAAGTCAAGTACTATCTTTTATTTAAAATTTAAGTCTCGTTGTTACTAGGATGAATAATAAAATATTCTTATGTTGTTTTGTCGTAGTTTTTAATCCTGTTTGCGTCTTCAGTGGTAAGTAAAAAATTTGATGACGCCTCTTAAAATAAATAAAATGCTCTTAAAGCGATTTATTTTTCTTTTGTGTTACCGGGTCAATTTTAGAGCCTTATCATTATCACACTTGCGGTTTGCGAGCGAGCTGCTGGCGAGTTAGAAGCGAAGTGCCATACAAATGTCGCTCGCACACACGGCATGACATTTGTATGGATACTGGTTTTGTATGGATTCTGGTTTTGTATGGAAACTGGCCTGCAGCTAGCCCGCAAATCACAAGTATGATAAGGTCCTTAGGCGTTTTTCCAGCGTTTTATTTCATTAGTGTCTCTCAATTTTTAGCGCGAAGGATTATCAAGTGACGGCAACTTATGATTAAATCTTGTGTAGCCTCAATACCGTCTATCGTTTACGATAAAAGTTACTGTGATCACCACCGTCTGCTGCTGTACAGGATGGTCCAAACCTTGACGTCAATAATTTTTTTAGATTCCTCACGTCATGGGCTATCAGAATATACCCCATGTATGTTAGCCAATTTTTCGTAGTTTTCGAGTTATACATTTTAAACTTTTCTTTGCTAAGAAATTCTGAGGTGAAGCAATTCTCTCATTAAAAAAAACTGTTGAACTTTTTTGAATGTTTCGTTTTGTAACATAATCCTGGAAAGTTTCCAAATTAGTAATTCATAAAAAAACAGTTATTATTGACGATGAGTCAACTGGAGCAGGTAAAATTTAATCCTTTGTAGATAACAACCCGCTGCGACGCGGCTCAGTTATGATGCCAATCACATGTCACTACATTGAATTCTGTGGTTACTATGTGTTTGTTATGAATAACAAAACAGTTTTTTTTTTCATGAATTACTAATTTGGGAACTTTCCAGGATTATGTTACAAAACGAAACATTCAAAAAAGTTAAACGGTTTTTTTTAATAAGTAAATTGCTTCATCTCAGAATTTCTTCGCAAAGAAAAGTTTAAAAAAAAACTTGCTGGAACACGAATGAACAAACCGCCGTGGTCGAAAGGCTCTGGAATCGACCCCACCAAGCTGTTGCATCTTCAATATTTTATTATTTAACCATCATCGCTTTTACAATCATAATTCATCTGAATTGGAAAATAAACCGGCAATGGTAATAATACATTTCTCTAATAAATCGTGCAGGTAATAAATTTCTTACAATTCAAACACTAACAAGATCTTGACCTTGGTGACATAAGTATTCGATTATGTAAAAATTTTTTTTTTTAGAAAAAGTATGTAACGATCCAAATTCAAAGTGTAAGAGCATTAAAGACTGTCCAAGTTTCTTAGCAAAGATTTACGGTACCAAGAAAGAAAAACAATATCTGAAGGAAAACCTATGCGGATTTCTTAAAAAAGTTCCTAAGGTAAGCACTAGGTTATCTCTTTGCGACAGTTTTCAAACACACATCCATCAAAAATAAACTAAAACTATTTTATGCCACACCTGGCCATAAAGTGGCTTTTACTGTATGCTACGCGTACAGAAAAAGCCGCTTTATGACCAAGTGTAGACATAAAATGATGTACACAACACGGGAGGTAATAAAGAAATCCCTCGATCGCATATTTACGTTCCTCGCTTGCAGCTTGGGCCGCAAACATCTACGATCTTTGTTTTACCACCCTAGTTGTGTAATTTACTAATGCCTTGGCATACTATTCCTACTATGTGAGCACTTTAGGCTTACACATATTAATAAAGGACAAAGAAAACTACATAATAAATATCACGTACTTATAAATTGTTCATTGATAAATACAAATGTTGACGACCACTGCTTCTTTTGTTTACACAATTTCTGGATTAAAAAAGACGGAGTATATAAAATATAGTTTTAATAAAAGGCATTTAATTGGTAATTTGCAGTAATATGACAATAAGACAGATATGCATTTTGACTGTAGGTTTGCTGCCCATCTTTGCCGCCTGCTGTTACAAAAAAATGTACTGCGAGGGCGCTTCCAGATTTTGAATCAAATAGCCAATGTTGCGGTGTTGACGGGATGATGCACAGAGTTTCTGGTGTGTATTTAAGGACCTTAAAATAAATAGCCGGACGGAGTCTCGCCAAAAGAGAACTGAAGCCATTTTTAATAAGCCGGTTGCTTGTACTTACGACCCGCACGCAAACATCAACTAGTTTTTTCCTATTGCGAGCAGCACGCACACATAAGTTATAGCCTTTATTAGACGCTTATTAGACATGCTTTTGTTCTTTGTTAGCGAGGCTCCGTCTGGCTAATTATTTTAAGTTGTTTTTATCAAAGGTCGAGCAATACTAACTTCGACGCCTTTTGTAATGTATAATGGCTTGACTCGAGCATTTAAGCCGAAGATCGGCAAGTCGCAAACACTTCCGAAGTCGTGTATTTCAGAAAATTGACATCATACTCGTGCTGAAGCAGGATTTAAACGGCTGTCATTTATTTTCCGGAGCCACTTTGCTCTGATAATGATAACTAATACTCCATCCGTCCGTCCAGTGATCCTAACTCTAAAGCGCTTTTAAATGACTGGATGGAGTACTTGTTGTCATAAATAACCACAGCTGTATCAAATACTAGAATTTGAAATTATAGATTGTTACTTTAGTTTAATATGTTTTTATCTATAGGGCTTTGTTTGATTAAAATGTTTGTTTTTTTATTAGGCGGTGCACCTACAAACATTTACCAGTATTCTTGGTTAACACTTATAGAATACATCAAAGACGAAGTTATTAATACGCCCTGTAGCGGATCCATTATCAGCAACAGATATGTATTGACAGCAGCTCATTGTACTTTATACAATCAATTTGGCAAACCGTAAGTGGATAATGGTCCCTAAGGTTCACCTGGTTTTGGCATAATTTTATTTGTCCGAATGTTCTATTTGCCCGAATACTATTTACGCATAATTGTTATTTTACAGATAATATTGACTTTTCAGAATAATTATAAAAGAAACCTAACCTAACCTAATATGTTCTAAGTGGCTGATGTAAAAGATTTCGCAAAATATTTTTAAATTGTGGTGTTTCCACATTAAGCTATGAGGATTCAAAATATTTCCAGTAAATATGATGATTCCTTAAAATAGTGCATTAAAATATTTTCAGTTAAAGCTGGAGAAAAATTATGCGAAATAAAATTCGGGCTAACAATACATTTGGACAAAAAAAACGTATGCCAAATAAAGGGAACCCGGTCCCTAAATATCAAGTATTTTACTGATGCGCAGGAAATGTTTACTTGCAAGGACCTTAAAATAAATAGCCGGACGTAGCCTCACTGACACATAACTGAAGCATTTCTAGTGGGCCGGTCGCTTCGTACTTACGAGCCGCACGCACACATCAACAAGTTTTTTCCTACTACGAGCAGCACGCACACATTGACTTGAACAATCAGCGTTAAAGCAACCGGCACACTAAAGTTGCTTCAGTTATTCGTTAACGAGGCTACGTCCGGCTATTTATTTTAAGGTCTTTGTTTACAATCTTGATCTGTGGAGAATTATAGGACTATGCTTTCGATTTCAACAAGGGGTGATCCATTACAATGCAGTTTTAGTGTGTGTACCTCAATTCATCATTTAAGACTTCCGTTTCCGGTCGGGTTCCGACTAGGGTCTTTCTAAGGCGTGAATACACCTTTTTGTTCGAAAAGTCTCTAACTTTACTGATTTCTCTCTATGGTAACGACAGGCGTTACTTATGCGCACGATGTGCTCTCTATGGTAATTTAAGGCAACCACAGACCTGGCCACCGTAGTGGCCTGAGACAGCTGCCGCCAAAATGGGCATCGCCCAGAGATGGCTCCCCCATGACCCAGAAGGGGTCATTGAGAAGACATACGACTGACTCTATGGTAACATCCGTCGTTACTTAATTATGTAGCACTATGTGCTCTCTATGGTAAGACAGCTCGGACGGGCCGGCGCCTCGACTATTTATGTCATAGGCTCCTCCCCTTTGGCTTTAGATGGCCGCTTCAGGCTATAGGTCCCTACTTGAACCTAAATGCACCTATTTACATTCTCTCTTATTGTGAGATTTTCCTATCTATGTAGGGGGATCGGGTCTAAGGGTTTACACGGGGTTCAAATGAATTCGTTGACTATACGATGGCCTCTTTTACGGGCTAAAAAATCTCACAATTACTTAAGTATTCCATTTTAAAGCTACTTACGAAACATGTGTACCTAGGTCTACCCAGGTCTTACTTCCTACCTTAAAAAACATGTTTGGTTTGTAGTAGGCGACATTTGGTGTTGTCTGGTTCAGCGGTGGCTGTCGCTAACAAGTATACTATGTAAATGAAACAAATGTCAAATATTGAAAAACACCTATTTCTATTATTTAAATTATGGTGACCCGAAACTTTTGCTCTTGAGTGTAGTTTGTCATTTAGAAGTTTGTACAGTTGAATTGAAAATAAATGACAATATTATAATTTTACATTACAGAGTTAGCGTCCGGGTCGGCGAGTATGATACGCAAACTGAGGATGATTATGTAGGAATACACACACAAGGAAATGAAATAAATTACGCGACTGATAGTGTGAAAATTGAAAGCATAACCACGCATCCGAATTTTATAAACGGAGACATAAGACATAAGAATGATATAGCTTTAATACGGCTCGCTTATACAATAAAGTTCAATGGTAAGGATTGTAAGACCAATTTACTGCCAAACTCGAAATTCTTAGACTGAACGGGCGCTGTAAAAAACTCTAGAGTTAAGTGTTGCCACCGTAGAAATATATCGACGTAGAAGGAAATAGTTCGTCTATTTGTATGTAAACCAAGCGGGTAACGTTTTTCGCTTGGCGTTTGACGCCAGAAGTTTAATTTAGTGATGGAAAACATAAATTTTCCATTTCTTTTGGTGGTATTTGAACAATTAATTATACCATCATTATCAGATTTTCAAATCTGATAATTAATATTGACGGCAACTGAAGTTAATGGCGTGCAAAGTAGATAGCCGTCGCCACCACTGCTTTTTAGCACGCGAGGTACTTACATACACTTTTTACGGCTTCCACAATAGATCATTAAGGCCGAGCCACACCGGCTGCGTACACGTCTGCGTGCGCGTGGCGTACGCGTTGTATAGTATGAATGTTTTTCAAAATGGCGGCTAGTCACGCTCAAAGTCAAGGAGCTGCAGCGTACTGTGCGTGCACACGCAGCCGGTGTGGCTCGGCCTTTATTGATGATCATGAAATGTTTACGTCGACGTTTCGGACGCTTCTTATCGTCTACGGTCGCAAAGGGAATGAAGAACTGGTGTCAACATCTTCTAGCCCTACAAGTTTTTCGAACTACCCGCACTTGATCTTGATTATCATCCTTGCACCCATGGTGCAAGAAAACCAAATATGTTCTTCCCGAGACTGACAATGATGACCTCGTACATGTTGACGTCACACGCTTGATATGTTGCCATTTTGTAAAAAAATATTATCCGAGTAAAATGCGTTTCTACGCTTATTTGCTTTCAAGGAACAGGAATGTTGAGCTAGGAACATCAGATAGTTTGTGTCATGCTCCCCAGCAGCACCTTGGCTTTGATGAATTTAAACATATAGGAACATTTTTTTATAACATCTATATAATTCTAGTAGCGATAAAAAAAATCAATGTCAATAGTTTCGCCGTAAATTTGATTGCAAGGTGGTCCTGGTGTTAAGCATCTCCCCAGCAGAACCACCATGATATTTCGGTAACTACTCATAATATAGGCATATGATACCATTGTATCAAAAAATTCTATGGAAATTCTATATTAACTTAGCACCCTCGGTTTCTAATTACATTTTGAATATACTAAGTTGCGACACTATATTTTTTTGGCGGCTCAACGGTTTGGGCTGTGCGTGTGCATTGATAATGTCAGTCAGTCAGTTTCTTCTTTTATATATTTAGATTATAATAAAACGGGACTTAATCGCGTAAAAACATGCTATTACCTCGACGTCGTTTCGGATGTGTCAAGGCACGGCACACAATGAGTGAAAATCGTGAAGGTTTAATATTACATTACACAACTAAGGTGGTAAAACAAAGAAAGGCCGAGACCGCAGATGTTTGCGGCCCGAGCTGCAAGCGAGGAAAGTAAATATGCAATCGAGGGCTTTCTTTTTTACCTCCCGTGTTGTGTACATAATTTTATGTCTTCACTTGGCCAGAAAGCGGCTTTTTCCGTACTCCTAGCGTGCGGTAAAAGCTACTTTATGGCCAAGTGTGGCTTAAATTAATATTTTAATTGTCTTCCATTTTGGTTTTGAAAGGTGTTACAAATTTGAAATTCGTAATTTTTTTATTTAATCTTGTAATCTTGCATTTTTTTTTTTGGTTTTTAAGCGCATTTTACAGAGTTCATTTTGTGTGTGTAAAAAAAATCAATATTCCATTTTACCGTCTGTTTTAATCAATCGAGTATATCTTTTACAGATGTAATTAGACCAATTTGCCTTCCTTCTATCAACATTACTCAACAACCGCCGAGTAAAAGCCTGATTTTGGCAGGGTGGGGAAGCGAGAAAAAGTTTTGGAAACATAGTCCTGTGAAACGACATGCCAGTATCCCATACAAAGAAATCAGTGTAAGTAGGCACCTCTGTTAGCGGTAGAGTTTTATTAAGATGACAACTGCATTTAAAGCCTATAGCGCAATAAGCTTTAAGATAGAATCTTATTGTTCTTAATTACTCTTATGAATCATTTAATCTTCCAGTGTAAAATATTTAAAAATATATATTTAATTATTTCTCGTAGGTCTATTTATGTTGAGTCTCTTTCTGCCAGATTAAATAACTGATCACTAAAAATTGGCATAATGCTGAGGGACAATTATGAGGTAGCCATTTTGCTTTTTGAGTTTTCCTTTAGTGCTGTCATATACAAATATATTCTTTCTTCTTTGCTTTGCATTTTTTAAATTCCAAAATATAAAAATAAAGGTGTAAATTTTATTTAACAGATATGTGAATCAGTATTTGATAGGAAGTTTTGGAATGGTCAACTTTGTGCAGGAGGTGAAGATGGGAAAGGGGATTGCAAAGGAGATTCCGGTGGACCGCTTATGTACTTCACTGGCTTGAGATATGAAATTGTTGGTGTCGTCAGCATTAGTTTTATCGTTTGTGGCAAGAAACCTTCAGTGTATACTAATGTGATTGAGTATATACCTTGGATAAAAAATAATACATACATATAACAACATTGTTACTGTTGACGAATTTGTGTGTATTATTATGTCAACTTACTTTATTGATCCAAAACGATGAATAAACGTAATAGTAGTTTATGCAACTTATATATAATGAGAAGTCTTTGTGAGACAGGTTTTAAGGCTTAATTATGTACAGTTGCATACACTCTATAGGTATATATACATATTATAAGCTCTCTATATGTGGTCAAAAACCGCAAATTAAAGATGCCCAATGACGGTAAATGAAAACTTCTTTCGCACATGTTATAAACTGTATTTTTTTTAATACAGAGATAAACTAGAGCTGGTCGCAACTATAATATATACCTAACTTTCAAGATTTGTCAAACTTGTATACAGGTGGTTGTAGGATGCAGGGTCCGCCCGGATCGCAACCACCACATGTTACCCACTAACCTGCCGCCAAAGAGCAGTGTTCGCACTGTTGTGTTCCAGTGTGGGGGTAAGACAGCCGGTGAAATTACTAGCATAGAAGCATTCCATGTTAGTCCTCAGGGTCGGCGACGCATTTCTAATAATAAGATTGCAAACGTTCATGGGCCTCAGAACAGTCAGAACTCGCTTACCATCAGGTGACCTGTGTGCTCGTTTGGCTTTCCCATTAGGTACATAAAAAAAAACGATTGACATTGCATTTTGAAATGTCATTTCGATTGATATTAGAAGTATTGGGGTCACATCAAATTGCTTTGTTTTTCAGAGATTTTCGAAATTAGAATGTCGTTGTCATAATACCACAGGTAAGTAACTTGTTCTAGCAAAACAGTTTATCTTTATGCTGGCTAATAATGTGCAGTTTTTGAACACATTATAACGGGTTTCATATGTTCATAAAAATTGTATGTGTATATATAAATAAATTTAAGAGATTGCCTTTTTATTGAAATTAATTTCAAATGCAATTGATACAATAATCATAATGATACTTTTATGCGTTCTGTTGGACATTCAGACAAAACGAACTGTGTGTGTATTGTGCAGGGAGTCGTAAATAAAAACGTTTTCGATTACTATTGAGTTTTATTTCGTGTACGTCTAGACTAAGACCAAAACATTTTTTTTCATTTGTTAGAGTGAGATAGATGGCATTATACATATTAATTCAAAAACATCTCATTTACTTCTTTTTACCATGCCAGTCCATCTCGTAATCAATGTAAAGGCTACAAAATTATATGTAACCTTAATAGTATTAAAGTAACAATGAATTGTGAAATCCACTTATTATAAAACAACATTCGTTTATACAGCGTGTCCCATATGGTTTGGTACCTCTTGACCTGGTCTACCTCCAGTGTCACTGTGACGTGTCAGTTATGGGACACCCTGTATACATACTGTCCCAAAACTCAACGATAAGCCGGCACCAGAGGATGGAGCTACTTATGATTAGTCGAGAAAAAATAAGGAAAAAAATATATCTCAATTATTGAGATATATTTTTTTCCTTATTTTTTCTCGACTAATCATAAAAAATAAGGAAAAAAATATATCTCAATAATTGAGATATATTTTTTTCCTTATTTTTTCTCGACTAATCATAAGTAGCTCCATCCTCTGGTGCTGGCTTATCGTTGAGTTTTGGGACACGTTGTATACAAAAATATAATTGAACAATCTTGTAAACATTATGTTGCATATAATTATAAAAATTGAATTCAACAGTCGAAAAATGTGAGGTGATGGTGATTTCGAAATTCATGTTTGTCATTTAAAGTGTGAAAATATTTTTCACGTTTAACTGATTTACTCTAAAATGTTGATAAATCTTGATAATTTGTGCGTACATCTGTTTTGATTTGAGTGTAATATAAAATGAAGAGTTGTAATTAACATTCATTAACCTTGGTCGGATTTTTCAGTATTGGTTTATAATGCACGTTGGTTATGAATTGGTTACTTATAAAAAAACCGTCGCAGTGTGAGTTCTACTTACGCACCGAGGATTCTGAACCATGACGACACAGTTGTCAGTTGCTAGTACCAACAAGTGAAGCGATAAGGGGCGTGTTTTTTCCGACGATACCGAAGTACCTACGTAAGCTATGAAACAAGTCTGCTGATGTTGGGATTTATAAAATCTGTTGGCTGGTAGACTGCTCTGAAATTCGTTGACCACGCGAGGTCCGCTCGTTGACCACGCAAGGTTCACTCGTTGACCATGCAAGGACCACGCGCGGTTCACTGGTGATACGCGGCGTCCACCTGAGGACCACCTGTAGACAACGAGTGGACGCCGAGCGACGAGGCGATGCTGGTCGAGTGGCAGGCTCATGAGCTGTGACCTTTTAACTGAACTCGTTCCTGCGAAAAAGCTGTACTTTGCCCACAGACAGACAGAAGGAAAACAGAATTGTACTATAAGGGTTTCGTTTCTCTTTTTGGGATACGGAACCCTAAAATTTACTAGTGAACTTCGCCTATAACAACTGTGTGTTGTTTTTTCATCCGTGTTTTTTATATGCCAGAGTGATACAAGCTAGATTTTGGTTATGTTCAATTTTAATATCCTATCTCCGTGGTGTGTTGGACCGCTTAAATGTTTTTCATAACCTCCTGTATAACAGAACTCTAAATGATAGAATTTCCTGCGAAAGAAATATTATTTTCCGAGAGAATTAAGGAGTTCCTGTAAATGATTGCGTACGGAAAGTAAAAGACAATAAATCGCTAAGAAACAAACAGGATGCCGAGAACAGAATTGAAAGGAAATAAAGCGGTGAGAATAACGGAAAATGAGCATTTTTGTCAATGATGATTAGAGAAGGCCGATTTTTGGGATTTTCTGAATACCGTAACGATTTTTTTTTTCAATTTCAAAATCCCTGCTGATTTTAATGGAATATCAGACTATTTATTAAAAGACTGGGATCACTACCAAACAGACTAAAACGCCACAAAAAATTGCAGGGATCTCGACAAAATGTGTCCACAGAATTAAGGTGGTTTAAACGCTCGACGTTTGACCCATTTAACCCATAATTAGGGAATAATTAAGAAAAAAATCTAGCGACACACTTTTAGTCCTCTACCGGCAATTTAATAAAAATTGGACAAGTGCGAGTTAGACTCGCGTGGAGAGGGAGGGTTCCGTACGTTCAAAACAATACAATAAAATTATTCGTTATTGCACAGACTTCTTATAGGTATTTTTTTTTATATGTAATCTATAGGTGCAGGACTATTTTGTGTTACAGTCTAGCTCAATTTTTATTATTGTGGGCTACTTTTAAGTAAGCATTAGGCTGTGGCCCTATAAACAAGTTTCTTTTTAAATGCACTTATACCTTTTTCGCGTAGCATTACTCTTATTAACAATCATTAACAGAGCAGGGGCAGGTTGACTTATGAAGTAAACGTATATAAACCAAATATATATAAACAATGTTATAGAGATAATAAGGGTTAAAGGAGTTTTAAAACAGCATGGAATTATGACTTGACTGTCCTGACTGTCTCTGAAAATGTAGAAATAACGTATGTGTTATATTCTCACAACAAAAACTTCCATTCAGGTTCAGCTTCAAACAAAAAACTATTTAGTACAAGTTTATTAATAAGTTCGACTCTGCTTAATTCACGTTATTACAACACAGTCTCTCCTGGACCAGTCAATGTCAGAAAGATGTTTACACTTTTCGAGCTTATTTTCTTGTAATAAGGTCAAAAAGTATATAAATAAATATCGTTTTTTTTTTAATTTATGTTACATATCAATTTTAGTATGTATATTTTGAAGTGTTTGGTGTTGGTAGGTAATAACAACACGAGATTCGTAGGAATAATGATTATTTATTAGAATCTTACATGCGTTTATATACTGATTTACATATGGTTTATTACACAATATTAAATAGGAAGAACAAAGGATTTACATTAATGCCAAGGCTACGCTACATATAAGGAGCGCTGCCTCTAATATGAAATTAATTATTACATTGTGATACATTGTAAATGAATTCCAATCTTCAGCTGTATGTATCAGCTGGGACTACACCACATCTCTCCTCCACTTTTTGAGATAAAAATAGTGGCTTAAAGAACTATTTTTATCTTATATAATCTTAATAATCTTATATCTAGGTTTACAAAGTTTACATACAGGTTCTTATACTATCTTACTGCTAATGTTTACATAACATGTTCCTTATATAGGTTGCAGGAAATAAATAAGAAATTGCTGTGTTGACATGTGATTCGAGTGATTAACATGATGTTTATTTGTTATGAGTTATTCTACACTCTCTTTCTTGTTATGGTATAGTGATGCCCTTTTTTGGGTGATGGTATTTGTTGTGATTTGAATTAATGAATGAATGAATTTGAGTGTAATGTTAAACATTTATTACTTAGTGTATAATTATTATGTTTAAAAATAGTGTGTTTTTAGTTTTATTTATGTATAATAAGACTTTGTCCTATTTTTATGCACAATATGTTCTTTACCTAAAACTAAAATTTTTACATTCGTACCTTGATCTTCAAGTACAGTATATGGCCCTTTATATACTGGGTCCATTTTATCTCTATCTTCTTTTCTTACCAATAATAAATCTCCTATCTTATAGTTAATAGGGTTGGTTTTTAAATCGTAACTTAATTTTCTATTAATTTTTGTCTTAATTAAATTATTTCTAGCATCCTCTTGGGATTTTTGTAATCTATACTTAAACTCTATAGGACATGAATCAAAGTTATACATTGGATCTACTTGCTTAATAATATTACTAGGTATATTACATAATTTACCAAATACTAATTCATATGGTGTATACTTAGTTGCTGAATGCACTGTCGTATTGTACGAAAAACACCAATATTGCAACCAATCTGACCACTGGTGAGCCTGGTTATCTGTTTGGATCCTTAAAAATGCTCCTAAAGCTTTATGTGAGTTTTCTAAAGAACCTAGGCTTTCATGGTGGTAAGCGGTTGAGTGCAATTGTTTAACACCTAAAATATTACAAATTTCGCGCATAGTTGATGAAATGAACTCGCATCCCCTATCTGTCCCAATTTCCCTGGGGATTCCATATCGTAAAATAAAATTATCAACTAATGCTCTTGCGACTGTGTCCGTTTCCTTATTAGGAAGTGGGTATGCCTCTACGTATTTTGTGAGCTCGCACTGTAACGTAAGTATATAGCAATACCCATTCGCATCTCTAGTTAGGGGTCCGCATAAATCTAAGAAAACCTTATCGAAGGAACCCGTTGCCGTACTAGTAATACATAGTGGCTGTTTTACGTTTTTATGGTTTTTTTGCTTTTGTTATTTGTCACATCTTTTTACAAATTCCATAATGTCGTTATCCATTCCGGGCCAGTAGTAGTAACGCTTCACGTTATTGGTCATTCTTCGAATGCCTGCATGGCCGCTAGATGGCAATAAATGAAAATCGTTCAGAATGACACGTCTGTCATCTTTATCTGTTATCTTTTTGACACCTTTAATGATACATAATCGGGGTCCGGACCCTGTATCGTATTTATTTATACATTGAGCTAGCTCTGCAATAATAGTTGCGGTGTCCTTATGATATAGTATGCATACTTCATTTATCTGTTGTGCCTTGCAAAATGTACCTAATTCTCTCGCGAAGAAAGCTCGTTTCGTACGCGATAGAGTGCTAGGTGTGACACACAGTGTCGCCAAGGGTGGCGAGTACACGATTTCATTATTTTTACTTTCAACGCCATCTTTTTGTTTTAGTATTTTATAATAGTCCCGTTTATCAAAACTTAATTCGGGTACATCCTCTGGTTTTTTAAGAAGTTCTACCATTCTTGGTTGATCAGACCCGTCATGGTGGAAAGTCTTATTTCCTGAGTCATTGCGTTGTTCTTGTTCTCTCATCCGTTTCGTTTGTGCCCTAGTCATTACTGATATCACTGGCTTTGTCATATTTTTTAACTCTTCACTAGAAATTTCTATCCTAGATAATGCGTCTGCAGCTGCATTATCTTTACCTTTCAAATACTCTACGGTGAAATCGTATTCTTCTAGGCATAAACGAAACTTTGTGAGTCGACTGGATGGATTATTCATCCCAAATAAATAAATTAACGCTTTACAATCCGTAATTATCCTAAATTTTCGTCCATATAGGTAAGGTCTAAAATATTTCACTGCCCATACGATAGCTACTAATTCCTTATGTGTCGCAGGATAATTTTTTTCAGCTTTGTTTAAAGGTCTACTTGCGTATGCTACAGGTAATCCATTTTGATTTGATAATACACATCCAACAGCTGTGCCTGACGCGTCTGTGTGTATCGTGAACGTATTGTCATCTGAAAAGTCCGGATATTGCAATAATGGCGATGTGCTGATCGCTATTCTTAACTTTTTAAATGCGTCTTCGCATTGTTTAGTCCAAATAAATTCTACATTTTTCTTTAACAAATTCGTTAATGGTTGGGTTATTTCGGAGAAATTCCGAATAAACTTTCTATAATAATTTACAAAAGCGACGAAACGTCTGACCTCGTCAGCGTTTTTTGGTACTGGGTAATTTTGAACCACTGAAATTTTCTGCGGATCGGGTTTTATCCCTTCGGGAGTTACTACATGTCCCAGATATAAAATTTCCTTTTGTAAAAAGTTACATTTTTGAGGGTTTAATTTAAAGTTCACTTTTCTTAGTCTTGTAAAAATATCAATTAAATTTTTGTTATGTTGTTGTAAATTTCGACCCATGACAATGATGTCATCTAAATAAACTATGCACTGGATGTAATTTAGTCCTGACATAGCTATGGTCATTGCTCTGCTGAACGCATTTGGGCTAGTTTTTAATCCCATTGGTAATCGTTTCATTTGGTAGTGTTTATCTGCTATAAACGCGGTATATTTTCTACTTTCAGGATCAAGTTTTATTTGGTAATATCCTTGGTTTAAGTCCAAGGTGGTAAAATACATAGCACCTGTTAAAGAATCTAGGATCTCTGTGATGTTGGGTAAGGGAAATTTATCATTTTCAATTACGTCATTAACTTTTCTATAATCTATTACCAATCTCCATTTCTTTTCTCCATTCGCGTCTGATTTCTTGGGAACGAGGAGCAACGGGCTCACCCATTCCGACCTTGACTCTTCTATTACGTCATTATCTAACATCTGTTTAATCTGTTTATTTATTTCGGCTTTTTGTGATTGAGGTAAACGATATGGTTTACTATATACTGGTGACACGTTGGGTTTTAACCGTATTTTTTGTTCATATAGGTTTGTCGTATTTAATGAGTCACCCGGTAACTGAAAAATGTCAGCGTATTTTGCGACAATATTGGAAATGGATTCGTTTTCTTCTTCGTTAAGGTTATCTAATTTCAAGAGTGAGAACAGTAATTTGACTCTATCTGCATTATTTTTACATTTTTCAAAAGAGAAACAGTTATAGTCCCGCAATGGTTTTATTTCCGGTGTAAAGTTGTTTAATATTATTTTTTCATCTCGCGTGTTTAATATTTTTACTGGTATTGATCCCTTTGTGCTACTTGTTATTGTATTTGCTACAAAAATTCCTTCACCAATTTCGCTTGATAATATGACGCAATCACCCTTGTAGTTTGTAGGCAACTTTATAATGGCTTCACTCCGAGCCGGTAACGTTATTTGTTTCGAACTATTTATTCCGTTATTACTATTTTGTAAAGTTAATGGTATTGTGATTAATTTGCCGTTATTATTTAAAGTGATTGTTCCTTTCTCATAATTTATGACACATTTATATTTTGTCAAAAAGTCTTGACCAATAATTCCATCAATTTGTAATGGTAATTTTGGGAAAACGTGAAATTTATGCTCAAATGACTGGTTTGTACTCTGTAAGTCTAAAGTAATTGTATTGTAGGACGTAATTTTTCCTCCTAGTCCGTTAATATGAGTCGTCTTAGGTATCATATGACCACGGGATGATATCGCCGCGTCATGTGTTATCGCGCTTAAACTTGCCCCAGTGTCTATTAGCCATATGTGCGTTGCGTCATTTATTGCAAACTGCACTGAATTCATATGACTATATGTCAGAATATAGCTTTTAGGGACGAAAAAATTTTAATTCCGAGGGCGCGTCGCGATTATTTTGTGTCGCATTTTCTACCACCGTATTTATTTGGTGTTGCCTATAGTATGGTTTTGGGCGGTGACCGTGAAAAGTATTTGTGCGATAGGTACTCGCAGTGCGTACCGGTCGCGTATTACCTGGTCGTACATGCAGCTTTGTAGGTTTACTTTTGCCACTGGTGCCTGGGAACGTACGTTGCGGGTTGCTACCCATAACTGTACTAAAATCTCCCCGGTAGGGTCTACGGACACTGTACCCTTTTTTCCGGAAGTAGAAAGCTTGTTCCGGACCAGCTGTAGGTGTTACGGACACCTCCTGGTCCTTTGCACCTTGTATGGCATCTTTTAACGAAGTGTAATTTCGAGATGCAACTATGGTTCCTAGTTTGCCGCTTCGTAAACCTTCTGCAAATTTAGTAATTGCCGTTTTTTCATTTAATGGCTGTAAAATCTGGTATGCCTCGGCTTTTCCATTAGCCTGAGTGATTGTGAGGTTCACAAATAAATCCTCCAATTCTTGTCCAAATTGTTCGATGGACTTGTTCCCTTGTCTTGCCGTCATTAACTTAGCTTGTATCGCGGTTGCTGATTTAATTGGTAATAGATGGAGCCGCATTTCATCAACTAAATCGCTTACATTGGTATGCTTATCGGATATCCTAAGTTTGGCGCTTTGCGTTAATCTAGTCTTAGTCACAAATTTTATTAATAATTTAGAGTCCGCGTCCTTGAGCATAGACGAGTATAACTCTATGGCATCTATAAGTTGCTTGGTGACGGCTTCTGAACCGTCCATGGTCGGTAATAAGGATACCGCCGTTTTTAAATCAAAGTTTGACGCCATTGTGACTGAGTCTTTATTATCTTGTTCGTAAGTGTCTAAAATTTTTCTATTAATTTATAAAAAAAAATATTTACACTATTTTTTACACAGGCATTGCAAATTAATAAACTTGGTTACGAACAATAATAATAATGACTTAACGCAATTAAATTTTTGTACCTCTAAATTGTGGTGACGTGCTGAGGTGCCGATGGTGCCATGGAGTGTCCGATGACTGGTTGACGCTGGGCTGGGTAGACTTGTTGTTAGACGCTCTGCTCCGGTCTGTTGCGCATTGTTGCTGCTACCGCCTGCCGCTTGCCGCTTGTTGCTCAATCTTCTTCCGCGCTGCGTGATGCCGACGAAAAAGAGTACCGCTGTTGTCACGTACGCCGTGATTTTTCTGCTGCCGTGCGTGGTGCGTGCTGCTGTCAGCTGTTTGCGTGACGATGACTTCCTTCTTTTTGTCGTTTTTTTGCGGTGAGCTGGCGGGTGGTTGGCTGGTCGGTTGGCTGGTCGGTTGGCTGGTCAGCGTCTTGGTTTATGCTGAATTTCCTTTCGGCTACATGAAGTCTACGATGTGGGCAGGCTGGATCAGCCTGGTCGGCAGGGTCTTGTTGTAGCCGAGAGCTAGGCTGCCTTGAGCAGCCCGACTGGCAGGGTCTTGATGCAGTGGAGAGCTAGGCTGCCTCGAGCAGCCCGGCTGGCAGGGTCGCCATGAAGTGTTTGGTGTTGGTAGGTAATAACAACACGAGATTCGTAGGAATAATGATTATTTATTAGAATCTTACATGCGTTTATATACTGATTTACATATGGTTTATTACACAATATTAAATAGGAAGAACAAAGGATTTACATTAATGCCAAGGCTACGCTACATATAAGGAGCGCTGCCTCTAATATGAAATTAATTATTACATTGTGATACATTGTAAATGAATTCCAATCTTCAGCTGTATGTATCAGCTGGGACTACACCACATTTAATTATTTTAATAGTAATTAATTTATTTTGTAGTAATTAACATTAAAAATTTCACAATCTTACACGAATCGATCTAGTCCCAAACTAAGCGATGCTTGTACTATGGGTACTAGACGACGATATACATACTTATATAGATAAATACAAACTTAAATAGATAGAAAACATCCACGACCCAGGAACAAATTACTCGTGCTCATCACACAAATATTTGCCTAAAAAGTGTAAACATATTTCTGACGTCAACTGTTCCAAGAACTCTGGGAAGCTATTAAACACGTTTTTGAAAAACTGGATAAAACCTATGATTTGTGTTTTTTTCAGTAGCGTGGCGTCCATACCTACCATAGAACTCGATTCCTACCTAATCAGGCATTTGAGCTCGTTATTCTATGGCTCTTAAGGAAAATGTACGTCACATCTGCACCGGCTTGCCCAAGGATATCTTTTACGCCACGCCACTGGTATTTATAATTATGTTGATATAATAAATTAGTATTTTTTTTTAAATACTGATTTTTACTCCTTTTTTTCCTAAATACGCATAAAATCATGCACGTTTTCAGTGCTATTACATAACGATATTCAGAAAATCCTGAAATCGGCCTACCCTAATTGACATATTATGACAATTGCTTAATAAATACGGTAAATGATTGACACTTCTGGTCCAATCGTATTCCGAGTTTCCCGGTGGCAAAACACTATTCACTAGGTCTATTACATTTATTGGATATCGTAATTAATTGCGACGTTGCTGCGACTGTTTGACGCTTAGTGTACTCGATGTTTGTAACTGTATACGGAAAATTTAACCACAAAAATGAATCGTTCTAGTTTGTTTTGGGGAAGTTTGGTGCGTTAATAACATGCTAATTAGTTTTATCTATACCATAAAAGCAAGAGTCCTAAATGTTAAACCTATAAACAATATAAGGAACGTGCGTTAATATGAATAATATATATAGGTAGTAAAATCCTTCTGAGTCAAAAAGCGGTATAATGCGGTTCAAATTATTGCATAAACATTACTTGGCTGAAATACAATAATATTTAATAATGACTAATAATAGAACATGCATATTTTTATCGAAATCCAATGGTGTTTTATTGTGATTATGCGCTAAAAATGCGTTAGTTTTTTTCTTTTTTAAAAGCTTTTATTTAACTTGCAATGTATGTATGTAAATATGATTGTTCAATTTTGAAGCAGATAGGTACGGTAGACTGGGATAGCTCAATCAGTCGATTTTTCAACTATAAGTAGTTGGTTTTTGAATGCATTCAGAACAATTTATTATTAAGGTAGGCTACCTCAATAAAAATACTTAATAAACGTGTTCAAAATCAAAGGTATTTGGGTTTAAAAATCGATGATCAATGTTACCCCGTGAATCAGCGTAACCTCAGTCCACGGTATATTCAAGTGATTGAGCTGACATTTTGCAAGAATATGTAAATCAGATGACAATGCCATATTATTATGACATGTAGCTGATCTGATGATAAAGCTGGATGACCATAGATAAAAGAAAAAAGTTACCGTGTTTGGGTTAATTTGATTAGTAGTGACGTGCAGTTTGCAATTATATAAAAAAAAGTACAGTAGGTAATAAAAATTTGTCTCAAAAAACCATTGTTTGACAGTAACTTATATAAATTGAGTTATTCCGTTCAAGAACTCCTATTGTTCGGTGCAATGCCCCTAACACGTGCCATGCGCCTGCGTGCGTATGCGATTATTTAGTTGCATTGATTGCCGATTAGATTTAATTATTAATGCATTTACGGACTCCGTCGCGACCGGGTGCATTCGAACATATTTTATAACATTTTAACATTTCATTAACATTTAACTAACTTAGTAAATAATAACAGTTTGTCGTTGGAGTTAATAAACAATTTCATACTCTTTTCCCGCTTTTAACATTCAATCGCAACCCCCGCCGCCCACACCTATACTTTCTTTTTTTTCTTTCGATAGTGCTAAAGCCCTTTTCAGATGTCGTCCTCTTTTGCAGTCATCTTTCAGTTGTGGCAGTACTGTAATCATTTCAGTAGGTAACACAAAGCAATGAAACTTTTTTACGCAAAATCCTGTATTCCATATTTGATTTCAGTAGCCAGCTTTCATTGCTCAACAATGACGTGTTACTGTATTTTTTTACGGAAATTGGAACCTTAAACCTAATATTATATACCTACCTATTTTATCTTGGAATAAGTAAAACAGGAAATTAGTATAAATTACCGGTCCTTTCCATAGTTAAATCATAATGAAAGCGACTTTCAACCCGATAGTTTGTGGCTAATATATTTTTTTCTAAGTGTGATCTGTCTTTTGCTATGATTAACAAAGTGGTGTCGTGTGTTTTATTTGTGGCTCTTTATTTTTACTGCGTTTTCGGTCGTGAGTGTTTTGTTTTTTTTCTATTGTTTTTTTGTTGATATAAATTTATAATCAATTGATCACCTATTGTGAAGTGATCAATTAGCAACTATTTTTAGTCCTTCACTAAGAAAAAAATGAAGTTTATGCTTTAACAGACACGCCGCTAGAAAAAAAACTATATTCTAACACCTGAATTCGTTTTTAGGGATCCGTACCTCAAACGGAATCTTTATAGGATTACTTCGCTGTCCATCTGTCAAAACCTTTTTGTTAGTAATGCGTGAATGTATCAAGCTGAAATTAATATCAAGTCTGTAATCGTTTGGTCCGGTGAAAAAATCAACGGTGATACGGAGCCCTTCGTGTGCGATTCCGACTTGCACTTGGCTGGTTTTTTACAGTATGTTGGGTTTTAATACAGTAAAAACAAGTCTGATAAGTCAAGATGATAAAAGTAAATAAATAGTAGGTACGTAAATAGAAGCAAATTCTGTAATATTATGATAAACTTCAACTTGTGGTTTTGTTTATTTTCAAATATTCATTATTTTCATGTCCTCGTGAAGAACAAACCTTTAAGAATCCAAATGCGGAATGTAAAAGCATCGATGACTGTCCAAACTTATTGGCGATGATACGCGGTACCAAGGAAGACCTAGATTTTCTTAAGACGCAAACTTGCGGATACATTGGATGGGTCCCTATGGTTTGTAACTTTATATTAGTTTTCTTTTCTACATTTTTTTGCAATACACAAATTGAATAAAAAATACAATCTTTGCTTTAATAAACAAAGAGTAATAAGTTTAATTTAATTAATAATCTAAAGTAACAAAATTAAACCCTTACTAAAACTAAAAGTTGAGTTACAAAAGAGTGGACCCCATCGGTACGGTTCCCACTCACTGTCGCTTACGAATCTAATTATTTTCTCTGAAAATTAGAATAGTTCGTTTTTGCTAGCAATAAATAAGCAGCCCGTTTAATAGAAGCAGGTAGGTAATGCACAAAAAGAGGTCGTGGAAGTATAGACCATAGATAGTTATGTTTTTTTTTCGCAGGTTTGCTGTTCAATTTTGCCTCCTTTATCCTTTGAATATTGCGCAGCAATATCACTGCCTGATTTTGACCCAAATAGCCAATGCTGTGGTGTTGACAATGTTTCAGACAGGATCACTGGTAAGTGTCTTAAACACATTGTTCCTTACGCTACAATATTTAATTCGCAGTGAATAATTCAAAGAAGAAACTGATTTTATGCCACACCTGGCCATAAAGTGGCTTTTACCGCACGCTGCGCGTACGGAAAAAGCCGCTTTCTGGCCAAGTGTAGACATAAAATGATGTACACAACACGGGAGGTAATGAAGAAAGCCCTCGATCGCATATTTACGTCCCTCGCTTGCAGCTCGGGACGCAAACTTCTGCGATCTCCGCCTTTCTTTGTATTACCACCCTAGTTGTGTAATGTACTATTACAAATTGAATTGCTACGCTATAGCAAATGTAATGAACGAGTTACATAGAAAAAGTGCCTACACTCTAAACAAGTGCGAGTCGGACTCGCGCACCGAGGGTTCCGTATAAACTAATAAGTAAACCAACCTTACGACTAACAGCAACCCTGCTTTAAACCCGCTTTAGCTCTATTCAACCAGGAAAAATCTTAACAGCGCGATGCAGCGTATGCTACAGCGACATCTATTGATACTAAATAGCGCGTAAATTTTACTTGCAATTTAAATTTAAACGTTACTTTTTGTTATTGGCTGATTGAAATAATTGTTTGTCAACTAAGTTAGTTCTCATGTATCATTTTTAGCCACAAGCTACCTTATTTTAGATTTGTGTCCCTAGATGGCGCTAGTGGTATTTCATTTTTATGGTATTTACTAGTGTCAAATTTCCTAACATACTCCTATTATAGAGTTTTTAATAATTATTGTTACTTTATGTTTTTTTCCCGATTCCTGATGAGTGATCATTGTATTTAATAGACATTTTTTATATAATCTGAAATAAATCATCGCTTAGTTTTGCTACTCTCCGCTAGATGGCTCTCGTAGGGAGGGTAGAACTAATATGTTAAGATTTTTGTAAATTTTTAAAAAGTATTCAAGTTAGGAAGAGAAAATATAACGGTCTTCCTAATAATAATAATAATCCTTTAATCTTTCCTTGGCAAACGAGAACTGGCGTAGACCTAAGGTGCTTAGCACCGACGACCGCAAGGACATATGGAAGAGTAAGGAGCTACACGGGCGGTTCTACAAGGCCCTCACGGGGCCCGATGTAGACCTGCTCGCGTCGGTGAACTGGCTACGCTTCGGTGATCTCTTCGGGGAAACTGAAGGTTTTGTCTGTGCAATTGCGGACGAAGTTATGATGACGAACAACTACCGGAGATATATCCTGAGGGACGGTACGGTCGACATCTGTCGGGCATGCCGCCGTCCCGGAGAGTCTATCAGGCATATTATCTCCGGTTGTTCCCATCTAGCTAACGGCGAGTACTTGCACAGACATAATCAAGTAGCCAGGATCATTCACCAGCAACTTGCTGTTCGATATGGTCTTGTGGGGTCTGAGGTGCCGTACTATAAGTACGCACCAACGCCGGTTCTCGAAAATGGTCGCGCCACGCTCTATTGGGATCGATCTATCATCACGGACAGGACTATTGTAGCCAATAAGCCTGATATCGTGCTGATAGATCGATCCAAGCGCCGTGCAGTGCTCGTCGACATCACCATCCCCCATGACGAGAACCTCGTGAAGGCCGAGAAGGACAAGCTCAGCAAGTACCTTGACTTGGCTCACGAGGTTACCGCCATGTGGGATGTTGATTCGACGATCATTGTTCCGATAGTCGTTTCGGCGAACGGACTTATAGCGAAGAGTCTCGATCACCATCTCAAGAGACTCTCGCTAGATGGCTGGATCAAGGGTCAGATACAGAAAGCGGTTCTTCTGGACACGGCGCGCATCGTCAGGAGGTTCCTCTCTCTGCGGCCCTAACCACCGGTAGCCTGGGCCCCGCCCCGCTGCCGGCGGCACCCTAGGTTAGGTTTTTTATAATGTGTTTGTATTTTGTAATTTCACTTTGTATTTTACTTTTTATATATATATTGTAAAAAGCCTAATCTAAGAAAATAAAGATATACCTGACTAATAATAATCCTAATAAGTAGATACATGAATAGTTCAAGAAAAACTGTATGGCGATTAGTTTAGTAGGAGCAAATAAGTATGTGTTATGATTTTTGCAAATTTCTCAAAAACGGTGCAAGTGAGGAAAACCGTTATATTTTTCCTGTAATATTTAGGACGACATTAATAATTGGTAATTATGACACATTTTTCTGATCAGTAACTTCGGAGATAATATGGCGGGAATGGTATTTTTTTAAACTTTTTTCGCCATAAATCAAAAACTATTTATTTAAGAAAAAAATAAAAATGGTATTTTAATCTACAAATTAAGCTCTTTCATTTGATACACCACTCGATATAGAGGCCCTACTTTCAATTTTGAAAATCCCATTACGGAGCCCTTTAAAAAAAAAGTAAAAAGGTACAAGATTTTTTTTATGTCCAATAAGCTCGGGTTAGCTACTTTTAACACTATTCCAAATTTCAAACCGATAGCAGCAGTAGTTCCTGAGATATCTGGCTGTGACAGACGGACAGACAGACAGACAGACAGACAGACAGACAGACAGAGTCGCACCATAAGGGTTCCTTTTTTACCATTTTGGTACGGAACCCTAAAAATCTGAGCCAACTAAGAGAGGTTTTCTCTTTGTTGGCGTTAACTTAAATAAAACAAACAAGATATTAAACATATCAACGAAAGTAGATTAATTAAAACAGCAAGTTCATTAGTGATTAAAACAACAATCTAGAATCTTGGTAATTTTAACAAATATATTCCTTGTTTCTATCATTATTTTCTTCTTTGTATGATTCGATCATGTTTAATTACCTTATACATCAATGTTTGTTGAATCAAATCAGAACATGGTTAATTGAACTATGATAAACAATCAATATCATCTGCTGGTGCTTGCTGGCAAGCATACATTGGCGTGCGAAGATTTGGGTGCTTATTTTAGCTCAAACATATTGAAGCTAAAATAGCTTTAAATGCACAAAAATTGATTAATCAAAATTTACATACACAGACAGTAATTAAGATATTTCGAATTATAAAAAAGTATCAACATATTACATAATTTGACGCTCCTTTCTCTTAGTTTTGCGGTCCAAGAAGTAACTATCAGATGTCATCTTCAGTTCTATACAGATTTATAATTTAGATTGATCTGATTTATTCTATGTCTCAACGAAAAAACCTCAATCATTAAAAAAGATGACCGTTTAGATTTTTTTCCTTGCTTCTTTTGAATACATGCCTGTATCATTTAAATATATGCCTTTATTCTTACTGTCATATTTCTAGGCGGTGAACCGACGGAAAGATATCTATACACTTGGCTAACTCTTATAGAATACCGCAAGAATGAAGAGACCAGTACGCCCTGTGGTGGTTCCATTATTAGCGGCAGATACGTGCTCACAGCAGCCCACTGTACTTTGCCTAATGACTTTGGTGTTCCGTAAGTTTTTAATCATTATTTATTAATGGGGATGTGGTCTAATGGTTCAGTGAATAACTTGATAACACGAATTGGAAAATACTAAATTACCATAACACGAAAGAAATAAACAAGAAAATTGCCTATAAACGTTATAAAGTTATAAGACCACAAAATTTTACATATTTTCGATATTTGTTTTGTAGTCCCAAAGAAAAATAAACGTAAATTTCAGAATGCTTAAATAACTCTGAAAACGAAATCTTTTTGTTGCAATTATGTGCTTAAATGTAGTTTTTCATGCTTCAAATAACACATAGCTATTTTTTTTTTCATTAAGACTTAATGTAAGTAGATTCACAAGAGCTGGCGCGAATTTTTTATATAACAAGTGGTTATTTCAAACCAAATCCGCGCTGGTTTTTATAAATCGACCTATATAGCGAGAACACTCTTCTGTGACGACATCACGTCACAGAATCAGGGGGGGCCCGGCAGTGCCCCCACCAAGTCGAGTAAAACAAAAGCACGGCCGTACCATCCTTTTCTCGAAGCCATTCAGGTCATTTTCAACCTCATGTAATTTTGTGCTGACTAAAGCTAGAACCCTGAATTTTCAGGAATATATAGGACACAATAAGACTGAAGCATGTTCTCAATAACATTCAATTTTAACGTGTAGTTTAAAAACTATTGCACGTCAAAGTTCCTTAGTTTTGTCACTGACTGACTCACTGATGATCATCATAATTCTAAGGTACTTCTAGCAGACCCAAAATCCAGCAACTCCAAATTTTAAACATAGTTCGATTTTAGCTTATCAAGTCCTATAAAATCTAAAAATATTGCAATTTCAGTCACAACTGCACGCATAAGTTTGTAATCCTATACAAATACATGCAATTACAAAGTACAATAGTTTTGCAGTTCAAATTGAAAAGAATGGATTAGATTGTAATAAATAAAGGAAGAGTGACTTATACGTAACTAATTCAATTGAGCATCTCAATTAATAACTAACGATTAACAAGTACTTAATCGTTCATTTCAATTAACAATTAATTTCGTTAATTGTTAATTATAATTGATATTAACTGGTTAATCGTTAATCGTGATTACATTTTTGCCTAAAACTGCAATAAGTTTACTCTTCGTTTAACATTCGACGTCGCAGATACCAGATACAAACTTAACCAGGCCGTATATTGTAGTAGAACTACTGCTACACTTGTGCTATGGCACATTTGACATTTGTGAGTTCAATTCAGTTCAAAGATTTACGCGATCGCGCGGAGCTCGAAATGCTTCTCGTCTTCGGATATCCCCGCCTTAAGTCTCCTAAAGGGCCCGAATTTTCTACTTGTTCTATTCTACTATGCTCAGTACGGTTAACTCTTTTTGATTACAATTTGTGGCTGTTATAGTCATCAAGTGTAGTAGAATCAATTTACATCAGAAAAAAATCCACTCCAAATACCTATTACACTGGTTAGCAAATTATAACTTATTTGAGAAAGGTAACCTCTCATAAATATTATGGAATTACACAAATTTATGTTACAGATTTAGCGTTCGTGTAGGAGAATATGATACACAAGCTGGGGACGAAATAATAGACACGAATTCACCCAGAAATCGAAAAAAATACACAGATGGTGCTGAAAGCATACCAATTGAGAAAATAACCACGCATCAGGATTTCATCAATAAAGATACATAAGAACGATATAGCCCTGCTGCGGCTCGCTTATTTGATAGAATTCAATGGTAAGGGTTATGTAAATACCGCAGTATCGTTTGATTAGTAACATTTAAATAAAAATATCATTATACGCATTGGTGATTTGCTTTTTAGGGTTCCGTACCCAAAAAGCGCCAACGGAACCCTATTTCTATACCTCGGCTGTCCGTCTGTCCGTCTCTCTGTAACAAGGCTGTATTTTTTGAACCGAAATGGTCAGAAAATTATTTGCAGAATGGTTATTTCTATTGGTTATTATAAACAAACAAAAGTTAAAACAAAACAAAAAAAAGTAAAAATAAAAGATGGTCCCCATACAAGAAACGTGTTTTTGCTCGACGGCGGTACGGAACCCTTTTTGCGTAAATCCGACTCGAGTCGGATTCGCGAGTACGATCGTACTTGGCCTGTTTATTATCTAACTAGAAGATGCCCGCAACTTTAATCGCGTAGGTAAGATATGATATGCTAAATATCTCTTTTTCGTCTCGTTCGTATCTGTTGCTGATCGTAACTGGGTCATAATCTATCTGAACAATAAATCTAAACAATAAACTAAATATAAATATAAAAACTTTATTTATGTTAATATTTCGTATTTTTAACACTCTTCAGTTACTTATTTAGAAAAAAAAAAATTTTTTTGCTACGATTTTATTATAATTATGTATAAATTACCAGCTACAAGCAAGTGTTCATAATATACCCATATTCTTTGCAGACCTCGTGAGCCCTATCTGTCTGCCTTCTATCGACATAACTCGAATACCAACCAAAGACCTGATTATAGCAGGTTGGGGAAGTGAGAATACAGGATGGAAAAGTAGTCCTGTGAAGCGACATGTCAGTATTCTATACAAAAATATGCGTGTAAGTATTAAATTTGTGTAGAAGAGATTGCTTATTATCGATAACACCGCCTGTTACGCAATAAATAATTTCTCGACGACATTTTATCCTGATATGTTGACGATCCTTTCAAATACTAGGAGAAATGATGTGTTAGCTTTGACATTGTACCTTTTCTTTATTTTATATTAAGTCGATCAGCATATTCATACTGTCATGAAATAAATGATCTATCTGGACATTTTTATTTTAAAATGTACGGTTAGGCAAAACTTAAGCTATGTTTAAATACCGTATAACCTGTCAGTTCGTGACGAAATAATATACTTACCGCAAAATGGAGTGAGAAGGGATTGCGAGGACAGGTTGGGTTACGAATGGGGAGTAGGGATGACAGAGGAGTGAGGTGGTTTTTAAAGGCTACTGCTACCTAAATAATAATATTCTTATTGCAAATGGAGCTGTAATAATATTCATAATCCAAAAGTGTCGATCCAATAATTTGCCCAAGTCACCTTAGTATGAAATCCCTTCTTACCCCAACTACGAGGGACTACGGGGTGAGGAGGGATTTTGTGTTTATTGTCAAAGTTATGAATTGGAACTACCCAAAATCATAAAACAATTAAAATAGAAACGGTCGGAACATTTATTATAATTATATACAATTCAGTATGCATATGTTAAAATAAAATTTTATCGGGGTTTGAATGTCAGTTTTGTCCCTACTCACCCCGTTTTACGGTATAATGGACTAATACTAATACTAATCATCAGTTTTGTGACAACTTGTTAACTGCTAGTTAAGAGGAAATTTTAAAAGAAAATACTCATCTATCCATTATACAGCAAATATTTATTATACTCATAGGTAAAGAAATCATTTCCGTTTTTATATAATATCATTCGAGGTTACATAATACCTCGGAAGCTAAGACTAAAATTTACTAAAACTAAAAACAAAAAATGGGTACCCTTGGCATGGTGCCGAAAATGCCCGCAGTGTTCGGGACCTGCGTAGAAACATTGACTCCCTCCCACCTCCACGGAACCAGCACCCAAAGAGGTGCGGCGGCAAATACGTCCGAAAAACTAAAATTCCGCAAATACAGGGGTCTTGGCTCCGAATACATTTTGATGACATTCGGCGTCGATACTCTTGGCCCGTGAGATCACACATCATTGGCGCACACATGTTTTTCAAAGACATATCTAAAAGGATGGTTGACTGCACTAGTGACCGAAGGGGCTGGCAGTTTCCTTGCACAGCGAATAGACATCGCTTTCTATACAGCAGGGAAACACTACCAGCTACAGCATTATATTCGGTAACATGCCAAGGGGACCCAATTTTTTTTAATAAGATTTAGTCTTAGCTTTTTAAGATTAATTTTATTTTAATAAATAGTTTTAGATTGTCACTATGTTCATTAATGTTTAATTATTAAATAAAGGGATTCAAAGATTATATACAGGGTGACTTCTTTTACGTGATACAAGATAATTAAACCTCAATCTATCCATGATTTTGAACAACTTTTATTATGGGGTCAACTTTGTAAATGCAAAAAGAAAATCAACTGTTTCATAGAAAAGGTCATCAATAGGTAGAACAAAATGTATGAGAGTTGTATTATTTTTGCAATTTACAAAGTTGACCCCATAGTAAAAGTTGTTCAAAATCATGGATAGATTGAGGTTTAATTATTTTGTATCACGAAAAAGAAGTCACCCTGTAATATACCTAAGTTTATTTTTCAGGTTTGCGAGACACTGTGGAAAAATACATTTTGGAGAGGTCAAATTTGTGCGATGGGTGACGACGGGAAAGGGCATTGTTCTGGGGACTCCGGAGGGCCCCTCATGTACTACACTGGAAGTAGATTCGAGGCCGTCGGCATAATAAGTTACGGATATCGCATATGTAATGTGGCGTTTCCAGGAATCTATACCAATGTAATTGAGTATATTGAGTGGATTAGAAGTAATACGTTCGAATAAAATGTAATGAATATTCTAGAAAACGTTTTTACATCATTTGAGAATCAACATAAGCAATTAATTATCAGTTTAATTTCCTAAACTGCTATTTCCTATTTCAAAATCCAACTTTTAGTCACAAACATTGTAAGCCAACTTAAATATACCTAGTATACAAGACACAGAAATCGCTTACTCTGTGCAAATTTTTCGTTTTATTACACCTCATCCTTATATTTATAACCAATAACATTATCCCATAATAAACAGTGCACAACTTTTCCGATGACAATTTTCTAACACATACACTTTATGCCCGATTTACTGCACCCATAAAGCTCGGAAATAGCCGTTATGCTGGCTACATTGAGTTTTATGATGTATTCTGAAACATTATGAATTCATATTTAAGGGATGTGCGTTATCAAAAAATCTGCTTTTTCATCAAGGTATGACCAAAAAATTTCAGCTTCGCTCGTGTGCGATATTTGTTTATCATTGTGACAATATTGCTATCTGTTAAGTACCCCTTTATACAGAAAAAGAATTTCCAAAATCAGTCCAGCCATCTTGGAGTAACAGTAAAAAAGATTCTGATTGAACCTCGTCTTTTTTCAAAATCGGTTATAAATGTAATATTTAAAGCATACTATATGTATACGTAAACACTTTAGCTAATTTATACATGTACAGAATTTATTTCATCGGAATGAATGAATATAACTTTACAAGGCGACTAAAAATCTGCTATTCAAAGCCGCGCTTCCACAAAAAAAGGTGATGAAGACGTGTATTAGGAATGTATACCTATTTACTTGCTTGTACTCGCATACACATATGTCATTTCCGTTGTACCGTGGACTTAACTTTATTTCCCGGTCGGCATGCAGACCTAACAACAGTGAAAAAAAAACAGTACATATCTACACGGGCGAAGGAGCAAAATGTTGGATTGTTGTATTTACCGCCAGGGCGTACCTTTAATCTCAAAGCGAAGGAAGATTGTGCATTGGAGTTAATCCTGAAGTAGAATCTTGAGCGTAGCGAGGGATACAAGTGTTTGCACCAAAAAAGAAAATACCGGAACACATACAGCTTTTCACACCAACTATAAGGAAAATATTTATTGAGCAAATATAGAAAGAACAAAGTATTGTGTAGGTATGAATTGTTTACAAAATGAAGATAATAACCGGAAATTTAAAAATCACACTTAAGCCTTAAAATATGCCTATGGATATCTAATCCGAAATTATTTTGAATTTGAATTTAAAACAGAAAAGTCTTTCATTCCTCCTACAAGAGAAGAAAAGTTTTTTTTTCTGAAAAATGGTAGTATGTAAAGTAACTTCGATTTGAATGTTCAATTATTTCGATATTTATTTACTTTGTTCTAAAACTTTGATACTTTTGGATTTAAATACCAAATATATATAAAAAAATCAACAAAAATTTGGTATAAATAAAGGCGATGACCGATGGAGCAGACGAGTTCTGGAGTGGAGACCGTGAACAACTCGTCCTATGGAACGACCCCCCGACAGGTGGACTGACGACCTGGAAAGAGTGGCGGGAAGCAGTTGGATGCGGAGAACTGAGGGCCGGCTAAGGTGCCACGAACTGAGGAAGGCCTATGTCCAGCAGTGGACAACTACGGGCTGATGATGATGATAATGATCAGTTACGGGGACATCAAAAGACTGATTGAAATGGCAAAAACATGAGAATTCTTTGTTGATTACAGAACCCTATACTGACATGACTACGTATCCATTTGCAAATACTCTATGCCAAAGCTGGTAACAAATATACTTATCGTTCTGTTTTGACACGACTGTGCATTTTAAATTATTAACTTACGTCTCTAGCAAATACGTGTCTGGATTGTATGATCGCAATTTACGTGAGCTGGCAATATACAGTTTATTTTGAAGCCGCTTTCAACACCTTTCCTTTTCTATTTTGTTCTTGGAATTTCCATTTGCATACCGTGAAATTTAAAAAAATGATGTTATACAGGATGTAAGGGGCGTTTACTAGAAATGATTATCCTGACTTTAAACCATTATCCTTAATACGAGAACAAGCAATGTAATGTAATGTGTGATTAACAGTAGTTTACGCAGATCAGCTGATAAATAATGAGAAGCTTTAAAACACAAGTGTGGGTTTATGAAACGAGCCGAAAGAGAGTTTCATAATAAGATCACACGAGTGTTTTATGGCTTAATTATTATTAATTACCTACAGTTAGTTGCAAACACTGCTTTATCTACACACAGGTATTTACAAGCTTTCTATTATGTTCAAAAATGCAAATTAAAAATGTCAAAAGGATAAATCTAATTGCTTTGTTTTTCAGAGGTGTTCAAAATTTAAGTATTATAATAACATTAAATTCGATGTTATTATGAAGTAATCATAACATTTTCATAGATAAGAAATTTGTTCTAACAAAACAGTTTTCTCTTTATGTTGGTTGTTATTTGTGGTTTTTGAGCGCATTATTGAAGGTTTAAATAATATGTCGATAAAACATTATACTTAAGATACATTTTGTACTATCTTGGAGCAAAGATGATGTTCATAGTAAAATTACTCATGATTAGAAATGGGAAACATTTGGTCCGTATTTACTTATGATTTGTGTTTTGGGATCCGAGGAAAATGTTTCAAATTACCTACCTTCTTTTCAGGATTGTCACTTACAATATCAAAATACATATACACCGCAAACGAAAATCCAAAATAACCGTTCGGTACGCAAATTCCAAAAGGCTACTAATCTAATTTTAAATACACAATGCTACTAACATACATGGACCGTTTGTAGTTCGAAATAAAGATGATTATTATTATCTGTATGTCTTTCCCGTACACGGGAAAATGGTGTCCCGGCCCTTTGGGAGGCGTGCGCGGAGCCGAAGCCAACGCGTAGAGGCCCTTTCGACAATTTAATGAAAGGCAACGTGTACATCCAGCGGATGCTGTCCCTGCCCGTGTCATGGGACGCACGCAGAGACAGCCCCCGCCAGATGCAAGGACTATTGTTGATTGATGGAATCTAACTCTACTGGGTTATGGTGGTGGAATTATGGACTAGATAATGGGCTATGGATTGAGACATGACGGCGCCTGTCAGGAAAAGTGTTTCATGGCTTTCGCGGAGCTGACAGACCGTGACTTGCCCTCCGCTGATGGGCCCCTGTTAAATAGCGAGATTATGAGCAATGGCCCAGGGGCAACACCGCTGCCGAGGGCTGCAGGGTGTCGAGAGGTGTGCTGCGCTTTCTCCGAGGGTACTCGCGGCGTTATGCCCTTTAACACTTCCACGCCTGGAGCATATAGCTCTTGCGACTCCACTCTGGCCGGCCGGTTAAGGCAAGCCAGAGGTGGAGGTCCTTTCACTATATCCCATGACCCTCCCTAAGGACCCCCCGGAGCACTCGGGTACGTGGGGTCGCTACTCCCCAACAGCTCGCCACAAGCTGCCCTGCGTTAAGATTATTATTATTATGTATGTCTTTCCCGTACACGAGACAATAGTGTCCCGGCCCTTTGGGAGGCGTGCGCGGAGCCGAAGCCAACGCGTAGAGGCCCTTTCGACAATTTAATGAAAGGCAACGTGTACACCCAGCGGATTCTGTCCCTGCCCGTGTCACGAGACGCACGCAGAGACAGCCCCCGCCAGATGCAAGGACTATTGTTGATTGATGGAATCTAACTTTACTGGGTTATGGTGGTGGAATTATGGACTAGCTACTGGGCTATGGATTGAGACATGACGGCGCCTGTCAGGAAAAGTGTCTCATGGCTTTCGCGGCACTGACAGACCGTGACTTGCCCTCCGCTGATGGGCCCCTGTTAAATAGCGACATTATGAGCAATGGCCCAGGGGCAACACCGCTGCCGAGGGCTGCAGGGTGTCGAGAGGTGTGCTGCGCTTTCTCCGAGGGTACTCGCGGCGTTATGCCTTTTATCACTTCCACGCCTGGAGCATATAGCTCTCGCGACTCCACTCTGGACGGCCGGTTAAGGCAAGCCAGAGGCGGAGGTCCTTTCACTAAATCCCATGACCCTCCCTAAGGACCCCCCGGAGCACTCGGGTACGTGGGGTCGCTACTCCCCAACAGCTCGCCACAAGCTGCCCTGCGTTTTTATTATTATTATTACATTTTTGTTTATCAACAAAAAGACAGTGGATGTAACTGTACATCAGTAGCGTGCCGTCCAAAGAACTCGATTTCTACCGGCTTGCTTAATCTCAAGCATTTGAGCACCTTATTCTACAGCTCTTAAGGAAAATGTACGCCAAATCAGCACCGGCTTGCCCAAGGATAAATCTTCTACGCCACGCCACTGCTGTATATAATTAGGCATTAAAACACGAGTGACGGTTTACGAAACGAGCCGACTGGCGAGTTTTATAATAACATCACACGCAAGAGTGTTCCTCTCAGAGTCACTCGCAGAGTGGAGACTTCTCCCATTTCTATTTTTGTTTGTAAAATAAAGCTACAAATACAGTATCCAATTTTTCATCAGTCATTGGTTCCGTCAATTTCTGTTTTTCGGGAGCTCGGCGGGTTTCATTTTCTTCGATAGTTTGGTTCTAAGTGTGGCCACAATATGCACATATTTATATTTTTATAGGTTAAAAAATAAAATAAGAATGCCTTTATTCCCTTAACCTACAATACATATCAACTAATTTTCCTTATTTAACTAGAAACTAGGTAAAAGTCGCCTCTGCGGCGTAGGCCTCCCCCATTATTTTCCACAGCCGTCTATCTCTGGCCTTTTGCATCCAGTTAGGTCCAGCCCTTTTAGAAAAAATGTCACGCCATCTTTTCCTTTGACGTCCACGTTTCCTTTTCAGCCCTCTTGGTGTCCACTCTGTAACTTTTTTTTAGTCCATCTGGTTCCTACAAATTTTATTGGTTATGTTAGGTTTTTTATAAAAATTGAAAAATGAATACGAGTTGGGACCACAGTGCCAATTCATATGGGTTGTAAGGACTCAATGGTAGATGATGCTACATACGTCACCCAGGATGACGTCACAAATGAAGGGACTGGTTGAAAAATTGGATGTCTTGGACAGAGTTTCGGTAGCCTAGTTGGTAAGGCACCTGTGTTTGGCCCAGATAGCCAAGGAGATGCAGGTTCAAATCCTGCAAGACATTATAATTATTTAAATTTTCTTTTCTAATAAATTATTTTGAATTTGTTGGCAGTCGTTAATGCTACAATAAAATATCAATTTTGATATATGGGCATTTTTATTTTAAAATCTACGGTTAGGCGAAACTTAAGCTATGTTCAAATACCGTTTAACCTGTCAGTCCGTGACGAAATGTATGGAGTTTGACACTAATCGTCAGTTCTGTGACGACCTGCTGTCAGTTAAGAACGCACTTTAAATAAAAAAGCCCATATTCAAGGTTTTAAGTATACTAACTAATTATTACAATCAACATTAAGACTTATGTTCTTATACATATAACTCAATATGGAACCGTCTGTATTACTTTCCTTGACTGGAATTATGTTTGCATATTTTAATTGTTTTCAGGGATTACCAGCTTAAATGTACTTAATACAAATGAATTCGTCTGTCAAGTAAAAGCAATTAGCTTAACTTTCCAAAGTTCTACTTAAGGACAATTATTTATTGTATTTTAAACTACGAAGACGTTATTTTATACACCTATTTTTATTTGATTTTTCACGGTTTTAGGCCTCGAAGTGTTAGTTAAATACTATTTTTGCACACAGGACCGCAATGTTTTCTTTAATACGTGTTGCGTACTTTCATGCTTCTAATCTGTATCTTCCGAATGCTTTTAAAATACATTCATCATAATAATCGAGTTGTAGCAATCCACTGCTGAACATATAGTGAAATCGGATACAAATGAACAAAAACGTTAACAAACGGATTTACCTCCATTACTCGTACTTCGTAATCACGCAGTTTTTAAGACCGAGCATAGTCTTATCAACAATTTATACATGTTACCGGCAATCTGTATAATTCAGGCATTCTATACAATACCTAGGTAATGTCTAGAATACCTGGGGCGTCTTGGCGATGTAAAATATGAAATATGATGAATATTGTTGTCCATTGCATAGGTAATTTACCGGTATTTAGGTAAAGTATACAATTCCCAGGTATTGTATAGAGTACCGGCTGGTCTATCGGCAAAGTATAAAATAAATAGATTTTGGCCTGTATTCATCAGTGTATGAGTCAGTACCTCATTATTTTAACCTTGAGACGTCCAAAGCTGAACGTTTTTTGCCTTCACCAACTTTCAGAGATCTTAACTAGGTCGCCAGTACATGTTGTTGCGACACACGCATGACCGGGATTGTACTAGCATCTCGGTATTCGCTATTTTTTTCAGAATCTTAATCTGAGGCACCTGACGCCTGCTGTATTGCTTTCTTATTAAATTATTTATCTAATATACCTACGCCTATTCTTTGTTCAATCAAATCCATAATGTTACGTCTTCCGTATTAGGTAACTTACGTTACGTAACTTTTTATTGTCCTCCCTTGTCCTAGGTTTATTTTATACACCGTCTCCATAAACATGTAATAGATATATAGGTACGTTCCTAACTTTGTGTTGGACTCATAAATATTCTTTACGGGTCGCCAAATTTACTCGAGCCATAAAAAATATTATGATTTCAGAGAGAATAACAGGATCCGAGAACAAGTCTAGAAATAACATTGATGGTGAAATCTTCGTGAGTTTCTGAGAATAAGAACTGGCAGTTTGTTTTTTCGAAACAGAGTAATAGTTTCTTGCTATAACTGATGACAGCTTCTTTTAAAACTGCTAATCCATATAACACAGACTAAGTTTTCTCACAAGAACCGAATAAATCGATTAGGTATTATCTAAAACTAGTTTCACAATTAATTGTTTATGGAAAATTGTTTCATGACACAAATAAACCGTATATTATTTGCTATATTCTGATTAAATTGGAATTTTTGTTTTGTATTGAACCTAACTGCCACATCCAGAAATCCCGAGAAAAAGTGTTGGTCATTACAGGTAAAAGCAGACCACGAATAAGTAAAGTTTGTGTTGACAGTAAAGATATTACTGCCAGCAACTTACTTAATAAAGCCCGTCTATTAGATTAGATTATTTATTTCTCATTTTAAAATTACATTATAAGTTGCATTGCATGTCAAGTTATAAGAATTTAAAGCGAGATCGTCAATTAAATGGAATAAATCAAAATATACAATGAAAAAAATAATAATAATTAAATTTAATATCTCTATAGTTACTGTGACGATCCAGGCTTCTGGATTGCCATTATGATCTAAATAATATATGATAGTTGACTGGTAGAGAATACCTTACGGCAGGGGCTCCCAATCCCAATCTATTTCAGCCCGTGGCGCACTTACAAGTTCAGTACTGCGCCCTACCCTAGTTCGCTCAAAATAGGTATTGTTGCTTTATAGGTTTTAGATAATGATAGAGGATCCTTTTTACTTTCTACGGCGCACGAGGGTGCACACTTTGGGAACCCCTGCCTTACGGCATTAATTTCACCATTTTGTACTTTCTTGTATAGTGTAATAGAGTTATGATATATAAATATATGTTCTTATATACTGGGTTGAATTGTACCCTGAACTTTCCTCAAAGTATAGCGTCATAATTATAATTGTTGTAGAATCGAACTGTAATCCTTTATAATGAAAGAAACATTTTGTCTCTTCATTGGTTTTTTAATGTGGGTAAATTACACCACATTTTTATGTTACATATATAGATACAAGAAAACAACGTATATAGAAAAATATATAAATATATAATTTTAATATGTACTTTGATTTCTTGTATCTATACACCGTGGGTGCAAATAACCCGACAAACTTTAACTATAGATTCTAACACCTATTAGGAGTAAAAAAAGTTTTGTGATGTATGGTCGAAAAACGCTTACTTTCAGAGATATTCATTATTTTTTAAATGAAAACTCCCTAGTGTGTAACAAGCCCTAATAAATGTGACTAAGATAGTTTTACTAATTTTTTTAAATCCTTTAACTAAACAGCAATTAACCTTCGCGGTATTTGATGGTAAGCGACTACGAGGCCCAAAAATTGTCCTTTCGTCTCCATTTTAGCTTTTTTTTTCTTTTTGATAACTTTTCCTCCAGTAAGGACATGTTTATAACGAGGGACTGAATTTACTGATTTATCTTGTTCCATAAGACTATTAATGTAAAATGACAATATTCGACCCATGTTGATATAACATTATTTATTCGTCACATCACCAGGAATTCATGGCTAAAGTATGTCGGTATAGTCCGTCCCACCCTGTATATGCGACCTGTAATCGTTAAACGCTTGTAATAATAAAGAAAAACCAAACTATTCAATTTTTTTTTGGTTTGTACAACCCTACTGCTAAGCCGCCGCTACCACCGGGTCTTACAATACACCCTGCCGCTCGTGCTCACGAATGTCTTCTAAATAGGGTTGAAAAACACAGAAAACGGTGATAGATAATGCCACATTTGCAAGTCTCTCGTTTGGTTCCATCCTGTATGTATAAAACAAAATATTTATGTAATGCCTTCATACAAACAGACTAAAGATAATTAGGGATCTGATATTCTGAAAAAAAAAATGAAGACCTGAATTATATTTTTTCAGATGAAATTAAGCAAGGACGATAATTATGAAATAATAACGCATGCATGAGTCACGGGGCCTGTTAGGAGTTGAAATTCAACTTTTTAGGATTAAATGTACTGGACTGATTACAGAAATATTTGGGACACATATGTATGTCTGTGACCCAAACGCTGTGTAGGTGGGTAACGGTCTTGCACGGTAGCTTGTTTCTTGCTTTCGTATTTTTTTATTGTTACCGCAAACGAATCACATGAAAAAATATATGAGAGATGTTCAACGTGAGGAATACTTTCCACGTGAGTTGAACTCGCATTTGCCTGGTTTTATAAACCTATTCCCGTTTCTTTCAAAGTACGTTTTTATCACGGTTTCGGAATTGACGGGTCAGGAAATACCTATAAGGTATATTACTATAATTCGGATGTTGACTAATATTGAATCTTACAACATAATATAGTCACATGGATTGGAAAATACTAAATTATCATAACACAAAAGAAATAAACAAAAAATTTATAAAAAATATAAAGTTATGAGACCACAAAGTTTAAAAAAAACGATATTTTTCGGAATGCTTAAATAACACTGAAAAAATAAATGTACAACAACTATTTGCTTAAACGCACTTTTTCATGCTCAAAATGGCAAAATACTATTTTTTTCATACAGACTTAGTACAGCGATGGAACGGATGACGTCATAAGTTCCTTCCGTTTTGTCAAGAGCGTTTTCAATGCTCAGTGTGATCTGCTACTTTTGATTACAATTTGTGGCTGTTATACTTATACAAATGTATTAGGTGTCATATAGATATTTGTATTATTTGTTCCTCACAAATAGTAGAATCGATTTACGACAGAAAAAAAATCGGATCAATAGGCGAATTAATGCATTATATTGTGTTGATTATAAGGTACCGTCACCTTCCGTAACATTGCCTGGGGTGCCTACTGCCTATCCTTGCTTAGTTGAGTTCCTAAATTAAAACTATGAAATATCAAGTATTGTAGAGTTCCTTGATATTTAATAGTTTTATGTGCAGCTTAGGAAAATCAACTACGCAAATACATATAGGCGCCCCGGGAAAAGTTATGAATGGCGACGGTAACCTCCTGGGCAATAAATTTTAGTAATACTATAGATTTGTCACTCCTGTAAAAGGTGTAGATTCTATATGCAACCAAATGTTGTGCAAACTCAGTGCGCAGAACTAACTGCTTGACATTGACTGATAGACAAAAAAAAACCTAAATAAATGAGAGAGGCCTATGTTCAGCAGTGGACTGATACAGTCTGATGATGATGATGGTGATTTGATAAAATAACCAAGTGAATGAGGGGCGAACATGATGGACATGATGATGGGCATTATGTAAGTACAGTTAGTGCACTCTCAGGTGGATATGTATCCGGAGACTATACTGAATACAGAGTTGTCCTAGATCGTTTTAATATTTAACCGCATTTGGTGTGTTAGGAGTCAGAAATTTGTACTCTGTAACTGGACATACGTTTATTTGAATCATAATTGTTACTAGGTTTACTTGGTTTACTTGTTAAATTCAGGAATACCGAGTTAGCTAACGAAGCTCGTTAACGGTTTGAATACAATCTTTGAAGCAGACCTGTATTTGGAATATTTAGAGACAAGCTTAACAGTTATGTTAGTTAAGCTTACCTCCCAGTGGCCCAAATTCTGCACTTTAAATTGTGCATCTTCCTTTGTTAGTCAATTTGATTAGAATCATGCAACCAACTTGTTTATGTGTAGTTTTCTGACAAAATATACCATTTACTATAACCTAGCTGTTAAATAAGGTCTTATCAATAAGCTAACACTACGAAGATGCAATTTAAAATTGCCGTGAAATGTGGTAAAGCGTACCTTTTTCCTAATAAAACATTGTTACACAATTTCGTACAACTTATGCACAATTTTCTGTCATATATATTTGTCCCCTTTGTTCCTGACGGAGTGCAGATCGATCAAATCCAGAGGAACTCCCAGGAATTAATGGATGGACTAATTTACGGGAGATCTCGGATGTAGGACTTGGTGACTTGACAGAGTAAAGTGCAAGAGAATCGTCACGGCGGCCCAGACAGTTGCAGTTATAACAGAATGGTTCCAAACGGAATGTCCTCCTAAAGCCACCCAAAAAGGGTCTACAGCGGAGGTACGAATTAGTTATATGGTTACTTAACCCTTATTACAATGTCTTCAGCACAGAATGTACCTATTGACTTAATTGTTACTTGTTTGTTTTTTACTGACAGTGAATCTTTTATGTAGGTATGCATGAAATCAAACATTTACAAATTTCTGCCTGCGAAAAAGGGTTAGGCATCCTTGGACCGCTTAAAATACTATTACCTCTCCTCTGGTACGTCACTACATTGTTTTTAAATTGTCTTGCATTATCTAAGCTTTTAAAAATGAAAGTCGACAATCTTTCTCATATTTATCTGTCACTTGGCATGGTTCCAAGAAATCTTTTCAACTGTGAAGAAAATTCCAAATTTGAAGTCGCGTTACATTGCGCGAGTAGTAAGAAAGTGTTCTTTATTTCGCTGCAATGAGTTAACACTTTAGAGAACTGAGTTTGTGACAGATGGCACTGTGCTCTTTATAACAGAATTTGTTGAATTCAGTATCATTTTATTTCGTAAACGGAAATTTTGTAGAATTATCCATTTAGTTGACAACTTCCATACCTAAAACATGTTTTTTTTTAAATAGAAAATAAAATACAGTATGTTATTCTTTACTTAAAAATAGGTTTGTGATATAACAATCTTAAGACGTTGCACATCGATACCTTTGGGTTCAATTGGCGTAAAGGACATTTTGGCGAAAATGAGTTATATATACAGTTTTGTTCAGAATTTCAAGCTCTACCGTTCTGTGTAGTTAAAATTTCGATATCTTTAAAAAAAGTGCCTTTACGACCCAGTTTTTATTCATCGTTTTCGCAAAACTAGCTCAGGTTAAGGGACGTAAGTGTCAAGTTATAAAATACGAATTAAAAGGTGTATCGTAAAGTACGCCGGTAAATATGAATACTGTCGTATATGACCTATTTTTTTCTTGTTGTCCTTTAAGCCCTTCATTTCTCATGATTACTTTCCATAAGCGCATAGTCGAGGTGGGCGTTAAGGACATGCTTTCTTTTACTTGTCCTTTACGACCTGCTTTTAAATTATAATACCGTAATTTGATAAACCGAATAAGGTTGTAAAGGGCAGGTATTATTTTACTTGTCCTTTACGACCTGCTTAAAAATGATTACACCATTATTTGATAGAATTAAGGAGGTTGTAAAGGGCATGTATTCTTTTACACGTCCTTTACGACCTGCCTTCAAATTATTATACTTGTTTACATACCGTAATTTGATAAATCGAACAGGGCTGTAAAGGGCAAGTAGTCTTTTATTTGTCCTTTAAGACCTGCCTTAAATCTAATTATAGCACATTTTTTAAAGAAGAGCAGGGTTGTATAGGGATTAGCCTTTATTTTTGGCATTTACTGCCACAAATGTGTGTCTAAATTCTGAAATAAAAGCAATTCACGTAATCGTAAGGGTCTAAACTATTGATACCTTTAATTGGGTTCAATTGGCGTAAAGGACAAAACGCTGGTTTTGAGGAGAAGCAAAAAACAGTTTTATTTTACAAAAAATGGCTACAGTATTTTGGTTTCTCGACCTATACTTTCGACATGTATATGAAAAATATTTGAAATGCCCGTATCTTTAACCTGTGATGGCAGTTCTAGCTGTAAACAATGTATTATGGAAGTTAGATGTCCTTTACAACTGGTAAAAATGCTATCAATGTCATTTACACCCGTGACTTTTTTAGACATTTGGAAATGATGGGGTTGTAAATGACGGTCTCAGATGACTTTGTTCCAATTGCGGGGCGTAAAGTTAACAGCTATGTAATAAAAATTAACAGTGTTCAACTTAGTTTTCCTTAAAGAGACTTGAAAAATGTATAAAAAGATGATGAATTCATTATTTTTCATACTATTATACTTATTGTTTACATTAACAGTGTTTTACTCACTACGTACTCGTCCTAATGATTGACATCCTAATGTCGATAATCATTAGCCACTATGTCACTTCCGTTATTATGATTTAGTGCTATTGGAAGAGAGTAAAACACTAGTAGGACATTATTAAGTTGTTAAGTTTATTTTGTAATGTGATATGTATGTTAGTTTGTAAGGTATTTATCTATGGGCCTTTGATGCCTGAAATAAATAAATTATTATTTGTATGTCTTTCCCGTACACGAGACAATGGTGTCCCGGCCCTTTGGGAGGCGTGCGCGGAGCCGGAACCAACGCGTAGAGGTCTTTTCGACAATTTAATGAAAGGCAAAGTGTACACCCAGCGGATGCTGTCCCTGCCCGTGTCATGGGACGCACGCAGAGACAGCCCCCGCCAGATGCAAGGACTATTGTTGATTGATGGAATCTAACTCTACTGGGCTATGGCGGTGGAAATATGGACTAAATACTGGTTTATGGATTGAGACATGACGGCGCCTGTCAGGAAAAGTGTCTCGTGGCTTTCGTGGCACTGACAGACCGTGACTTGCCCTCCGCTGATGGGCCCCTGTTAAATAAATAGCGACATTATGAGCAATGGCCTAGCTAGGGGCAACACCGGTGCCGAGGGCTGCAGGGTGTCGAGAGGTGTGCTGCGCTTTCTCCGAGGGTACTCGCGGCGTTATACCCTTTAACACTTCCACGCCTGGAGCATATAGCTCTCGTGACTCCACTCTGGACGGCCGGTTAAGGCAAGCCAGAGGCGGAGGTCCTTACACTCTTACCCATGAACCCTCCCTATGGAGCGCTCGGGTACGTAGGGTCGCTACTCCCCAACAGCTCGCCACAAGCTGCCCTGCGTTAAAATGTCAATTCACTACCCAAATGATCCCACCACCCTCGCCAACTGTACTCTGTAGTAGCGTCACTTACTGACCGCGCATACAATTTATGTGACGAGGATCATTTGGGTAGTGAATTGACACATTTAAAGAACGTTCTACTGAGAAATAGTTATAATGGGCGGATTATACTACCTAGACGCACCGTTTTGCCTAAGCACCTGGACTATAAAGTTGAACGACAACCGGCGTACCTACCATAAATGCAAAGGGAGTGACAGATAAAGTTGCCAATATTTTAAAGAAGTTCTTGGTGAAGACTGTCTTCACTCCCCACAGAAAACTGGCACAATATCTACGTACGCCAAGGGACCGTTTTCCGCTTGAATGCCCAGGTATTTACAAAATTAACTGCAGCTGTGGTAGCTCTTACATAGGTCAGAATAAGCGCACTATCTCATGCCGTATAAAGGAGCACATCCGAATGTTTAAAAACAACGAACCTCGGAAATCGGCAATCGCTGAATATCTTCTGAACGCGGAAACGAATCATTGGATTAAGTTGCAAACCCATAGATCCTCTCGCTCGACAGAAAAACACTATATACCCAGAATGGTTAAGGAAGCTATCAAAATCCTCAAGTATAAAAATTTCAACCGGGAAGACGGGTTTCAACTGTCGAGCATCTGGTATCCAGTGATCCGTAAGTTCTCCTAGGGAAAAAAGACATGTTCAGGAGTAAATACGCGAAGTGATACTGTAAGTGTTGTGTGTCGTGAACGTGATCGAGTTCCAAGTGAGAATGCGGACGGTAGTAGTATGAATAACGCGCGGACGAAGCGAACCCGAAAGAGGGGTAGATCGCTATGGTGTGTGGCTAAAAACTCGCTGCATGTCAGTTACTCCGTGATAATGGCGCTTGCAACAGTGCCGAAATATCGGAAACTCACAAAAACAAACATACATGGTAAACATCCCGTCGTTAATAGTAGTTATTATGCCTAGCTGAATTTATCATCTTTTTATACATTTTTCAAGTTTCTTTAAGGTAAACTAAGTTGAAAACTGTCAATTTTTATTACATAGCTGTTAACTTTACGCCCCAAAATTGGAACAAAGTCATCTGAGATTGTCATTTACAACCCCATCATTTCCAAATGCCCAAAAAAGTCACGGGTGTAAATGACATTGATAACATTTTTACCAGTTGTAAAGGACATCTAACTTCCATAATACATTGTTTACAGCTAGAACTACCATCACAGGTTAAAGATACGGGCATTTCAAATATTTTTCATATACATGTCGAAAATATAGGTCGAGAAACAAAAAAACTATAGCCATTTTTTGTAAAATAAAATGGTTTTTTGCTTCTCCTCAAAACCAGCGTTTTGTCCTTTACGCCAATTGAACCCAAAGGTATCGACATAAAAATATTTTGAAGCAGTGATAAGTTTATGAGAAAAGTATTATTATGGGTTGTAAATTTCACAAACACAACAATGTTTAAACAATAAATTCGTGTTTATTAAAATGGACTGTCTTACAAGTACAAAACCCTAGGCAAAACATTCAAAAATAAAGTAATGGCGACCAACTAGCGACCTAGAAAAAAAAACCTGTGGGGGACATTTAGGGTCAGTGAATAATGGATAAAGATAACAATAGGTGTCTTCGACTTCTGTAAGTAGATTTAAGACCACCTGTATATACCATGTTTAAGCAAATAAATGACTGATTCTGATTCTAATACTTTTCGTTAATAGTCCTGTCCGTAGTCCGTATTATAATAAATTAAGTATGTTCTTCCTTAGATAGCTGATGGGATTGTTGAAGCAGCTACAACATAAGTATAAATTAAGGCTCATATAAAATTGCAACATTATCGTAATGCAACGCATTTATTATCATATAGTCTCTTATCCACCACCAAGCTAACCTTTCAGCAAGAGGGACAAATGCTACGGGCTTCACGCAATGGTTAGTTCGTTGTGTCTTATGGTATAAAATTATCGATCAATCAGTGTTACAGACCATACCGCTAACTTAAACCGGCACTGCCAACAATTAGGTTAAACTCCTAGTCCACTGGTCCTCTTCAATAGAGTCCCGTACAACAATATCAATTTTCTGTTATCCTTATCAATTTCACATATTACCCCTTATCCCTGCCCAAGGCGCGGGCTGGTCCAAATTGATTTCCGTCCCGCCCTCACGATAATCTCGCTAGAGCTTGCTCCGTTTTGGCCTCGGCGATGTCATCGTATTTTTGTTTTTCGGCGTTCGTTTTTAACGAACGTTTTGTTTTTATTTCGCTGCCGTGCCCTGCCCCTCGGATTCGTATTTGTAAAATACCTAATGGAAGGTTTCCACAGCTGTTTGTAAAGCAACCAAAGATGACGCTATTCGTTTGTCAAGGAAATAGTTCATCGTCCTGATCAAACTTTTATTATTGCCATAGAGATATACAAGGTGTGACGGAATGCAGAGATGAGAACAATTTCATATAAAAGTGAACTCATCGTAATATAGCTCTCATGAATGCAATGTGAATGTGCACAGACTGCTATAACGCAATAAAATATAAAGAGCAGAAAGCAAAGTATGTTTACTTACGGCTGCTGTGTTTTGGGTGTCGCGTTCATCGCGCTTGTTTGTTTTTAACCGACTTTACAAAAAAAGTAGAGGTTCTCTAGTGGACTGTATTCTCAGAAGTTTGTTATCTTAGATCACTTAGAACTCTGTAGTCTATGAAACAAATCAAGAATTTTTTTTAGTTGAAAGGTGTAACGTGTAGGTACCAATTTTTTACAATGTCCAATTCCTATAATGAAATCGAAGAGAAATTAAGGGAACGCTGAATTCGGTTAGTTTTTTTGTGAAAAGTTTTTTTAACGCGTGTTTTCCGCGATACGCGAAAGACGGCCACTTCTGACATAAGCATCCCCCGAAATGACCCCAAAGAACGCCATTATGATTGCCTGATTGATCCTGCGCTGCCCGCATTCAAGGGACTCTGGCGACCAACGCTACTCACTTTGCGTTTGCCTTTACGTAACGATCTGTAAAACTTGATAGCAAGAAATTGCATTAGACAACCAAAATGTTGTTTGGTCGAACTCTAGTTATCTCAACTAAAATAAGGCTTTTGCACCACTTTGTTTACACTGAAGGTAACCGTTTTTCCCTTTGGAATTTTTATTTTCTTACTAGATGTATTTTAGGAATAATTTTTCGGAAAAGCGGTTGAGTTACTTTCCTGGAAACACAATTTCATGTTGAACAACGTAAAAGAAGAACAATTTAAGACAATTATCTAATACATATGTAATTGTGTTATAAATATAATATGTGTTATAGAGTGCGACTACGCTAAGTTTGCAGAGGTCAAAAAAAAGTTTATTAAAAAAAATGCATATGGCAACATCATGAGAAAGGGGATTGATTAGTCTTGACTTGATACTTGGCAAATATCTTTTCGTTTAATAAATATATAATGTGTCTACAAACCTACTGAAATATTTTCAGGACAGTCTTCACAAATCGATCTAGTCCCAACCAAACTAAGCAATGCTTGTTGTACATTGTACATATTTAAATATAATACTTAAATACAAAGAAATTATTCAAGACCCTGGAACAAAGTAGTTAGTTTGTTTGGAACTAGATGGACGTGTGACCTGACCCCCAGATATATATTTCAGTACGTATGTTTGTAATAAAGGGAAAAAAGATTACCAAGTACTGAGATTAAATAATCCTCCTGCTGTAGTTTCTTCATGTTGCCATATATATATTTTTAATAAAACCTTTTTCGACGTCTGCAAACTTAGCGTAGTTGCGCGTAGCTATTATAGCTTGGCAATTTCGTTCGTGACACTCCCATGGTCCGCGGGCGACGGGGGCGGGGAGACAGCGGGGGTGCTATAAGGTGTGCGCGCGGCGGGGGCCGCCTGATATTGAGTGGTCCGGCTAGCGACCTGGTTCGACCCCAGGGAACGCCACGGCCGACCACCCGGTCCGACAGTCGCTATGCCCGGGAATGGGTTGCGAGTTTGTCAGTTATTTTAATTGCAAAAAATCTGCCTTTGTAGCAAAGCATCGAAAGACTGCTTCGGTCTTCAGGGATATCGGCAGATATATCCGTACGTAATGGGGATGTTGACTAATGTTGTATTTTACAAAATAATATAGTCACTTGGATTGGAAAATACAAAATTATCATAACACAGAAGAAATAAACAAAAACTATATAAAAATTATAAATTTATGAGACCACAAAGTTTTAAAAATTTCGATATTTTTTTATCGTCAAGAAAAATTAAAGTTAATTTCAGAATGTTTAAATAATACTGAAAAAAATAATGTACAACAACTATGTGCTTAAACGCACTTTTTCGTGCTCAAAATGGCAAAATACTATTTTTTTCATACAGACTTAGTTCAGCGAGGATAAGAGATGACGTCACAGGGTGGGTGCGTTTTGTATGGGCCGTTTTCAACGCTTGGTGCGGTCGGCTACTTTAGATTGCAATTTGTGGCTGTTATAGTAATCCAAGTGTAGTAGTTATAGGTATATATTTGTTCCTAATAAATAGTAGAATCGATTTACATTAGAGACAAAATGTAGGACACAAGCCTATTCGCATCGTGTGTAGCGGTGCTCAATCCGTCATCGTTCCCCGCCCCCCGCGCGGACCATGGGACTGTCACCAACGAACTTGCTAAGCTGTAGTCGTCCTTTTAAGACTGCTCACGTGTCAGTATTTCCTTCTGCCAGCCAATGTTTTCTGAATACATACTGAACGAAAAAAGGTTAAATGTAGTACACGTATAAGGTAAAGTAAATCACAGTAACATTAATAAAGTTAAGCTTTTGATTTCAGGCATAAATTAAGTATTATTAGATGTGCAACGTCGTCTTTAACTAAGATTGAAAATTGAAAACTTTTCTGCAAACGTTCCGCAAAAGTAATTAGAGGGAAAATTTCTTCACCCTCTTCAAAATTCGCGGCCGAAATCATATTTCCCCTTCATAAATCGGCCCATATGCTCCGAAGGCACAATTTGTATCCACTGTACAACATTGAAGTTTTGCCAAAGATTATGCTTTGGTAAAAAATTGCTTTGCTTCCATTCGGCTATGACAAAATTGTCCGTGATAGCTTTATGTATATACAAGGCGACTTCAAATTGGTAATACAAAACACTTGATTATGGCTCAGTTAATGCCATGTAGTGTAACACATTAACCCCTATGTTAAAATTTGCTGTATTTAATTATTGCTAATTTTCTAACAAAACAAATAATTAAAGTCCTAAAGTGTGGTTACACTTCATTAAATACCTAAGTGTCATACCTGTCACTCGTATTTTCTTTGACAACCGACAATTACTAATCAAAACACGTTTTCTTCATGAATATTGCGGCATGTGACGGATAACCAAGAGGAAAGTGTTCATTTGAAAACCTTTAAACCTTTTTGTTTATTATTATGGTAGGATAACCATGTTAAGCCAACAAAAATGGGATAAATTAATAATTAAAAAAAACATACTTCTGATTATTTTAAAAGTATGAGACTTAATTGAGGGGCTAAGTTTAGCGGATATGTACGTAAAACATTCATTTTGTATTACCAATTCGAAGTCACCCTGTATGTATACCGCCACTGAAATAAAAAATAATATTTACTTGAAGTGGCATCACCCGGGCTGGTCGAAGAACTGATGGCCAATGGGGTGTCCTAATTGATTAGAGCGTGCAGAATTTTAGTATGTCAGTACCGGGAATTCCCGGTACTCTCATTCTAAAATTTCCCTGTTCTGCACGCCCTATAAATGATGCATCAATCAAAATGGCTTCGTATCGTATGTTTAAGCCGCAAAGACTCGCGAAAAGGATATCAAATTAATATTTGACCCTTTTTATATGTATCGAGCAGCTTCTGAATGTTATATTCTTTGCAAAGGGTCTTTGATTCTTGCCTCGCGAATATACGCGTTCCCTTCAACACGATGTGACATGAATGTTAAATCTGCTACGTGCTGTCATGTTTTGGGAATAAGTATATTCAATTTTTAATGTAAGGAGTAGAAAACTTCTTGGTTACTGCATGAAGTTAAAAAAAACATAGTGTTTTATTGATTAACATAATAAAAAAAAAGATTTGGACTTTGTCTAATTTTTCGAATTTAGCAACAACGTGTTATTGCCCATATACGCCCATGGTCTCATTATTTTGACTGAATTTTTGATCCTCAGGAGGATCCTTTAGAAACAATATATTTCCAATAGTGCCACCGAGTTATGTGCTCGTTTAATAGAAAACTTTGTTGGAAACCATTCACCCGATACAATTGAAGAGATAGGCAGTAGCAGCAAGCTACCAAATTGATACATTTTGTCTCAAGCAAAACATCACTTGGCATTAGATCTCACGGGTGACGAGTAAAAATGACAAGCACCTACAGCCAGCGGCTACCAATTATGTTCGTTTGTACGTACGTCTTCATGTGTACGGGTCTTTAGAAATAACGAGTACTCTAACGGTAACTACATCGGGACTAGTCGTCGTGAGTTTCAATTGTCTGAAAACCACATACATATGTACAGGGTGAATTTTATATCATGTCATGAAACCAATTTTTATTTCTGTTATGTATAATATACTTAGGCATATAATTACCTTTAGCAGCCTTATAGGAAAACCTGATTGTATAATTATTGATTGACCACTATAAATTCATCCTACCACTATAAATATAATTCGTATCCACCATCATTCCCCAGCAGCATCCTCTCCCATTTTTCCGGGTACAGTGATAGGGAAACCAGACTAACGGGATCGTGGTTGAAGATTCCGTTACCTTAATTTACAGGTTACCCTGGCTCGTAAGAACGTTTGTTCCCATATAGCCCGCAAGCTGTGTAAGAGCTTATACACCCATTATATCGACGCCGGAAAGCAAACGTAGTAACTACGCACGTAACACGTAGTTAGTTACTACGTGTTTGCTTTCCGGCGTCGATATTATACCTACCTCTAGTTTGAGCGCTATAAGGGCGCTATAATATTATTTATGCCGCACCTGGCCATAAAGTGACTTTTCCGCACGCTGCGCGTACGGAAAAAGCCACTTTCTGGCCAAGTGTTAGACATAAAATGATGTACACAACACGGGAGGTAATAAAGAAGGCCCTCGATTGCATATTTACGTCCCTCGCTTGCATCTCGGGCCGCAAACTTCTGCGATCTCGGCCTTTCTTTGTATTACCACCCTAGTTATGTAATGTACTATATCACATGCAACTTACAAGCTACTTGAGTTATTATAGAGTTCATAGGTAATCTACAGTCTAACAAAGATCCAGGTGATCATGGCCATGGTACACATTATAGGAAGAAGCATACTACTACTCTACTACTACTCTTGGCACCGTAATGTAACTCCAATTATTTGGGAAAATTATGCAAGTACCCGCACTCGCACTCGGTGGTTGTGGCACCATGATACTATATCCCCCCTACTACTACTCATAGGTACTCATTTATTGATAATATTATAAAATATTACATGTCAAGGTTTTGTGGTTAAAATTATGTAAATTACAATTATTATTTTATGGAGTACTAACTACACCTATGCCTATTACTATATCAATAACGACCTATATCCCCAAAAGCCGGGCTTCCATTGGCGCTTTGTACCCCGCACATATTCATATCGTGTGAGGTACCTTTTTCTGAAGTAAACTACTGGGTTATACTATTGTGCTCTTGGTTTGACTGGTTCTTTGTTCTGTTCGCGTCGTTAAATTTTATACTGTTTTTTTTAGTATGGATAAACCACTTTTACATTCGAATCAATACTACTCGATGTTATTTGAATTCAGGGAGCGATCGCGAAGAAAGTGTGACATAGAAATCCAATTTAGGGTGAGCCGGCCTTATTAAACCCAATGGGCAAGCCCATTTTACTTTTGGGTGACGATTTTTCAATTACGACTAAGTATGTTTCACGGCCTTTAAATGTAGGTCCGCTGATTGTTACAATTTAAAAACTCGCACATAACATTTTTGTATATTTTTTTGATAAAAATAAGATGAGGCATTTCTATTAAAAAAAAAAGATAAAAATAATAACAAATGTAACCGTAAATGGCCAACAAACTTTGTTTTATGTTTTAGGAAGACATCAAGACAAAGGCAACGAGAGAGCATATCATTATTAGATAGAACAAAACGGGAAACTTCACAACTATGCACAGCTACAACACGTCCGTAACGTCGAGGTAAATCAACCATGTTTAGTTACCCAATAAGTCCCGTTTTGTCGTAAAAGTTTAAATAAATGACAAGATAATCTTTTGTCGCTTACCTGGTTCTAGCAAAGAACATTATCGTTTTCAATACCAAATACATTTGGTTATACAAGACAACGTTTATTCGGCTGCACAATAGTACATTACACAACTAGGGTGGTAATACAAAGAAAAGCCGAGATCGCAGAAGTTTGCGGCCCGAGCTGCAAGCGAGGGACGTAAATATCCCTTAATTTGGCAGAGTCCAATATACTGTACAGTTACTTTGAAAAAACTTAGGTACGTATTTTTCTACTAAATTCCCCGTATTTTAAATCCTATTTCATTCTTTGTATAATTACGAATAAGGGAAAAAATACTTACTGAGCTATAAACTGACATTTGTCAGTTTTGAACAAAAAGAGTGAGCAAACGATCGACGTTACGTCGTGTTCAGGTATTTGGTGTTATTATTTACATTTTTTTGGTTAAAATTAAATGTCTGATCAGCATTATCTTATAATGTGATACCATAACTAATATTTTATATATCATAAAAAATCGTCAAATCAAATATTCTATATGTGATAGGGACGTAAACACATATGTACAGTATTTTGGACAAAACTTTATATCTAGCATACTGATATTCGAAAGACTAGTACAGTATTTTTGACAAAAATCGATACTGAGGATCTAATATTTTTGTGTATTTGTTAGGTTTTTATAATAATTTTCTATATTTAATGAGTGAAAAGGTCAGTGTTTCACTGCTAGCACGTATTTACTTTGCCTTTTCCATATTTAAAGTAGAAAGTAGTTTAAAACTCAACTGACCTAAGTAGTGACTCGTCAAAAACGCAGATAGGCTACGTAGTTCCTTGTCTAGGAGCGACTTTTCTTTTACATCCACTATTCGGGTTAGTACCAACTCGTCTAAAGCATCATTTTATAGTTTGATACATTTTTTTCTGAACGAAAGAACATATTATGAGCAGTCTCAAAAAACCAAAAGACACGCCAAGCACGAAACACCAAACAAACACGTTTCTTGTATTGAACCCCCTTCAATTTTAACCTTATTTCATTATCATTATTTGCTGTTATAGCGGCAATAGCAATATACATTCTGTGAAAATTTCAAGTCTTTACCTATTACGATAAAAAGATACAAAGATACAACTCTGTGACTAACGGAGAGACGGGCAGCCGGACAGCAGAGTTTTAGTAACTAGTCGGTTTCCGTTGACATCCTAATTAGTTTTGAATAATGCTAATTAATGGCGCTGACATCGATGGCCGATTGTATGATATTGTATTTACTGGGATTTCTCACATAGTTATTTAGGCCAGATGCGTTTTAGACTAGATAAAACCGAAGACCAGTTGCATTTTAAATGAGTTGATAGGTTGATGAATTGATAGGGACCCGACAATTTGCCGAACTTTTTGAACAAAATAGCCACTGTTCATGCTGCATTTTACCATTACTTATTTTGTATAAAAGCGTAAAAAAATATACTGTACATACGATTTTCAGAAAATCCTTCAGTCAATATTTTTTTAAATATTTTTTGGGGCATATTTGAGACTAAAATAATAAATGAAAATAAATCAAACATTTGGTTCTCTGCCAAATTAAGGGATATGCGATCGAGGGCTTTCTTTATTACCTCCCGTGTTGTGTACATCATTTGATGTCTACACTTGGACATAAAGCGGCTTTTTCCGTACGCGTAGCGTGCGGAAAAAGCCACTTTATGACCAGGTGTGGCATACATATTATTTCAGCATTTGTTCGCATGGTTGCCGTGCGCTGAAATTTTTAATTATTTTCTTTCTTCAATTGGAGGTTTCGTTTTTAAATTGGTCGTGTGGTTAGGATTTTTATTATTATTACTCAGAGATTTGATGAAAAAGATCTATCCTATGAATAAACGGAACGTACAAAGTGAGTTTTATGAGTTAGGTACCCAAGGGGAAAAAATCGGCGTTACATGTTTTTTTGTTATTGGTAAGTTGAGTACCGTTTATTCCATCTTTCTTGCGGTTCTGAGACTATTGGAGGACTATTCCAAACCCGAGACATCACGAATTAAGGCCACCCAAATCACTAGGCCACGTAATGATGCTGATTGCACTTAAAGGTTTTCTTCAACTCTAGAAACAAACGCTCACTTAGAACCCTGTCCGTTTAACTGGGACTTACGTATCACGTACCGTTCCTAATGCAGTTTCTATGTCACTGCGTTCCCTCTAATGGCGTCTTGAGCTTCACTCGAATGAATTACTTCTACAAATATATCCGTTTCCTTTCAAGCAGATAGAAACCTGGATTGAAAATTGTCAGTATAAGATGCAATAGCCTTTACGTTTTTAACATTCCGTTCAATGGGAAATATCCTTAAAACTTTGCCTGCTAAAGTTATTTGGTTACTTCATGACATTGTTGTTGCTCTTAGGAGGGACACTGATTCTGTAAAAGAGGCTTCTTAGATTGTTTACCATCAAGGCAACTTCACTCTTCGAGATACAAAGCTTATAGAAAAAAAATTGATTCCTAGTTATGTGTGAAACAATTAATCACAATTAAGATTCAGCCGTATAAAATATAGCGACCTCTGGTGAGCTAGCAATTATAGGTCCTTATTGCTTGCTTGTTTTCGAATAATTGAATGGTATTATCAAAAAACATATGTTGGAAAAAAATCTTAAAAGCCATAAAGCAGGCGGTTAATTTTTTTTTACTCTCCTCTAGGTATGCGTAATCAATATGTCTGTACGAAAAAAACCAATCATCTCGCTAGCCTAATCTACTTAATCTTATTTATCTACCTTTTGAGATTAGTATGTCACTAAACAATTAACCTAGTGAAGCCCCCGGTAATCGTTAGCACCGCCTTGGGACCCACACTGTATTTAATCAGAAGGAAACGCTTAATCAATCCAAAACGGTACAACTGTCAAATACAATATACCAAATACGACCATGACGACCTAGCATTAGAGTCCGCTTTTCATTTTGTGCTACCATTGTCTTAGGATAGTTTTTCTAGATTGCAGTCGTGTTTAGAAGATAACAGTGGTTGCGAAATTTTACCTTATAAGCTTAACACTATAGTTGAATTCACCTTGATAGAGAGAAAGCAATTGTGGTGCAAATAAGAGTTTTCCTTTGGAAGGTGTAGTGTTAAGGATTCCTGTGTGATACACGTTCAAAAGCTATGTTATACCTATGAAATAAATAAATATTAAACTTAAAATAAGCGATTATTTAAACCGAAAATGAGATTTCATTTTAATTTGTATTACGATTTGTGTCACACAGAGTCACTTGTTTATGGTTTTGTAGTTTTCTGGCGGGCTAAACAGAGTTACTATAATAACTATACTTATTTAGTTACTTATATCACTGGTCATCCTATAAACTCTCTAGATGCACTTACCGACATACGAATTATTCCCGACGATTTCGTCAGGTATTAATTAGACAAGAGACTACTAGTACATCTACCTAATAAATGGCTACATTCTTATTCGTGAAATATTATTTAAAATAAAAAATCATGATTTTGATTTGAAATAAGAATAACTTAACTATCCTAATAAAATTTTCTCACATACAAATTATTCCCGACGAAATCATTTGAATAATTTGACGGGAATAAATCCGACATGAATTTATTCTTGCGAATTCTTATTCAAATAATGATTTTATTGTTGAATTCCCAACACGGATGTAGATAAAGAACCTTTAAAATAATGCTCCCGTATTTTAATGTTGTAGAAAATAGTTCCTGTTATACAAAAATACTTACTCATAAGCGAACTTAAAGTATGCCTGCAATATTGTTAACAAGTTGATTACACTCCGTATTATTAATGTCGCCTGTAGTGGCAATGGTAATAAATAATAATACAATCTAGTCTCTGCGTGTTTTGAACTTCTGATGGCATTTAAATATAGTTTAATATGCAAAATAGACATAATAAATCACTAGCAGCTGACATTCAATTTCCAGCTGATAGTGTTTTATAGATACAGGAATTTAACCGCTAAGAGGCATCCACCACAAAATTGTTTTTTATTTTCAGAAAACCTTAATACTTACATTCCAGATTATAAATTTATCTCAAATTCGTTTTAAATACGCTTTTTATCGTTTCTTTGAAGGATGGGTCGTGTCCTAATGAGTTTGTGTAACTTTTTAAAACTTCCCCTCTTCAGGTTAAGGCAACGGAATTTCGTGCCTATAAAATAAAGTTGTTTTAACACGTTTTTGCGGGCAGCGGTTTCCGTAAAGTTATCAATTCTACTTCAGGAGTTTGTATTTGGGTATTGTTTATTTTGTAAAGTAAAACCTTGGCGATTATTTTCTGCATCACTGCGTACCAATTTCATTTTATTATACTTGTGTATTTATAAATAGCAGTCTTAATAGTTATCTAGACATTAACTGACCAAGTTTATAAAGGTACTGAGTATCAGAACCTACCTATTAACTCGATGATCAGAATTAATTTAATAGCAATAAGAGTAATTTCACAGTAGTGTAGGGCATTTCTCCAGAAATATGTCTGCGGTCACCTCATTCATCTGGCCCTTTTTCATACTAAATGTATGGAGACAGATGAATGAGTTGCAGACATATTTCTGGAGAAACGCCCTGTACCGCTTTATACGATAATGGCATATTAGGATTATAGCATAACATATCGGTGGCAAAGTATAATATAAAGACGAACAAGTAGTCCAACTTCGGCCGTTTAGGAGCGCGCGACACGTATTCACAACTACGTGCACGTCTGTGTGAGTGCGATCCATACTGGAGCATTCTTAAGGTGGATTTAGACCAAACGAATTCTTTGTGTACACACAAAGAATTTGGTAGAGTGGGGTTACAATGTGTTAGAATTCGTTTGGTCTAAGCCCACCTTTACGCGTTCTTAAAACTTTGCTTGTAGTGCGTTCGTACACGGCGCGCACACATTCAAGCGCGCGATGTACCTTTCGTAGGAAGAAAAATTACTGCTTTTATACAGTGTCGGTGGCATAGCGGCTGAAGTTTAAACTCAAAGTAAACAGCAAGTTGCAGAAGATCAATTTTCGATCAAATTGCACCCGGAATTGTGAAAACGCGGATATAAAATGCAATATATATTAAATATGAACATCTCATGGGTACCTAAGAGGCAAAACCGGTAAATATTTAGATGGCGGGACTACCCTGGATGCAATGGACCAGGATTGGCACGGCATTTCTTAAGATAAAGGAAAGGAAAAAGATAGGGGGCCTTAGCCCAGCAGTGGGATGGAAAAAGGGCTAGTCAAAAAAATGCATAAAAAAACACTATTCCAATATTGTTGCGCCGGTGGCATAGGCAAAAACTTCAAACGTGATTTTCCGTGCTTTAGAAGCGTTTTCAGCAGGCTGAAAAGTGATTTCAGGCCGTTTCAGAGGTGGCTCTTTCACATACTAGAAGATCGAAAATTCACCCTAATTGCCGTTGTTTTCAGGCGCCTGAAACATGTTTTCAGTCCGTTTCAGGACACCTCCGTCAGATGGCACAATAACCTGAAAACCCTTTTTGAGGCATTTTCAGGACCCTTTATGGGCCTTTGAAGTACACTTCAGTGTATGGCGAAATTTCTCGAAGGAGTGGAAGACAGCACTATTAGAGAGAGAAAGCTATATTGAGAAGGTTCGGGAAGTATGTGAAAGAGACAGAACTAGAAAAGGACAGCAATAGTCGGGAATGTTCCAGTCGGATCAAGCATGGAACAATCTAGATTGTCTAGAACACTCGCGATGCGTCGAGTACTGAGAAGTGGGGCTTCCTAGAATCGGACCGATGGTGTGTGTGGTTTATCTGGAACGTTCTAGCTAGAGCAAAGGTCTCCGGATATATAAGCCGCGCGCCAACGACGCCAGGTCATGTATGGGTTTCTAAAAAAAAACACGCCAGGTCAGTTTAGAATTAAACCGCGAACAGTGCGAATCTCGAAGCGAACCAAAGTGAAAAGTGAATAAGTGCGTTATAGTGAAGTGATTTAGTACAGTGATTTATTAAGTAAGCCTTGTTAATTAGTAATTTTGTAATAAAGTTTGCATTTTTAATTAGTGGTTAGTTTGTGTATTTTCTATCACGTTACCTACCCCGTGAAAGTAACAATATCATTCAGATTTGTAGGTAGGCTTTGTATTTCATATACATTTTGTAGTGATTTACGGCCAATGCACAGCCTATTACCAGTTGGATATAAATGACAAAAGACCTTTATTTATTCTAGGTGAGCATCAAGTAATAACTTAGAAATTACATAATTTCAAGAGAAATAAAATTACATCACTATATAAATTGAAAAAAGTTTGTATAGGAATTCCATTCACTTTACTGCACTAGTGATAGCGACATTCGTCATTCCTCAGACATCTTGTCAAAGCCTCTCAAAGTACTTCCAGTAAACTTTAAGCGCAGAGCAACCCTGCAATAGTAATGAGTGCGCAAAGTTGTAGATTGCGACAGGGAAACGTAGTTTGTGACGCGCTACGATTCTGCAACTGTTGGTCGGATTTCCTTTTTTTGATATCGAGGCTTTGTGAATTTCTAAAGTTTACAAGCTTCTATTTCTCGCAATTTCTTATAATATCAGAGTCTGTATGGTTCCTCGAAATGTATATTATGAAATTGTTATTTACTTGTCTTTACTTGACATTGCTCGCAATGTAACTCGGTTTAAAGATCTTTATTTCTCATAAGAATTACAATTATTCACTTACATGAGAAAGAAACAAGTGGTTAGTATAGTTAATAACAGTAGACTAGTGAGCGAATGTACAAGGTAAATATTTTAATAATGATAAATTATTATTTTTTATAATTTTATTAGGAGGTAGATATGAAAATGCGTGCAAAACGTGATTTTTATGATCTTTGATTTTTTTTGGGTTTGTCGTTCTATTAATAGATCCACAAAATTTACAATTCTGAAGCGGAACAAAGTTCGCCTGGACAGCTAGTATTTTAATATTGTCCACAATGTTGGTCACACTGACTGACTTCGTTGACACAATTTATGCAACTTTCGGAGCAATTATTTCCAAAAGTATTCACTTAATCAACAAAAAAAGTACACAAAAGTCTTATAATGTTTTTAAAAGAACTATCGAATTATGTACCTCACGTTGATGTTTGCTGAAAAAAAAAATGTTTAGCTTCTGTTACATGTATGGAGTGCCCCCCCTAGATTTTTTTATTTATTTTTATAATTTAACTACCAAACTTAGTAGCGGCATCTACAAGACATCTATATTCCAAATTTCACCAGTATACGTCTTGTAGTTTTTGAGTAAAATGCCTGTGACATACGGACGGACGGACGGACATGACGAAACTATAAGGGTTCCTTTAAGGGGGAACCCTAAAAAACAAATTGTATCAAGAGCGCGCGTAAAATAAAAAATAAACACAAATTAGTATGCCTAATACGTTTGCTCTAAAAGTTAAACTCAGAATAAAATAAAAAGGAGCCAAAGCGAACGTCAAATGAGCTGTCAAGAGTTTTCAGGCTACTGTATCGGCAAAAAGGGTAAATAAATTTTATGTGACGTTTGTATTGGACCGTAAATTGTACAATAACAGACCGTTTGGACCCGTCGCAGGTATGAAAAAGAAAATAATATCAATGCGAATGTTCAAGTCCCTACGAAATAGAGTAAGGGTTCAGTTTCGCTTGACTCGAGCACAATTTTGTTTGCTTGCTGATTTCTGCATAACATAACGTTAAAACGTTTTTCTGAAGCCTTGTATAAATTTATCTCTTTTCTGTAAACAAAATTTGCATCAAAATTGTTTGCGGATTCATTTTTGATTTTCCTGTTTGCGATATCTATATCTATATTTATACACATAAAACAAAGTCGGGCTAGTTACACCATTCATAACTTGAGAACGGGTGGACCTATTTTTATGATTTTTGATTTTTCAGGTTTGTCTCTGCCCCGAAGAAGAGAATAACTATTAAAACAAAAAATTCTGGGGCGGAAAGAAAATTGCCGGAACCGCTAGTTGTTTATAATGAAATAATAGTTACAGTATTGTTTTCATTGTGTCCGACTTTCATTTGTTAATCTATATATATTAAAGAAAATGTCCTGACTGACTGACTCATCAACGCACAGCCGAAACTACTGAATCAAGGAACATGAAATTTTCACGGGAGGTTAGTGATTTAACGTAGGCGAGGGATAAGAAGGGATTTTTTGAAATTCATCCCCTAAAGGGTTAAAGGGATTTTTTAAGTAGGTGTTTGAAACTTCATGCTTAGATTTTTCATTAGATTAAAAGAAAAGTGATTTCACCGTTTTTCGAAATTCAGCCTCTGAGGGGTTAAAATGGGGCTTGAAAGTTTGTATGGAGAGTCTATGATTTTTAAAGTTAGAGGTTTGAAATATCATGTTTAGACTCTTTATTAGAATAAAAAAAAAAGTGATTTCACCGTTTTTCGAAATTCATCCTCTGAGGGGTTAAAATGGGGCTTGAAAGTTTGTATGGAGAGTCCGCGATTTTTAAAGTAAGAGGTTTGAGAGATCATGTTTAGACTCTTCATTAGAATAAGAGAAAAGTCAGGTCACCAGTTTTCGAAATTATCCTCGAAGGGGTTTAAATAAGGGTTGAAAAATTGTATCGGGACTTTACGATCTTTTTAAGTAAGAGGTATGAAACTTCATGTTTAAATTCTTCATTATTCTAAAAGAAGAATTTTTTCACCGTCTTTTGAAATTCATACCCGAAAAGCTTAAATAGGGTTTGAGAGTTTGTATCGGGAATATATGATTTTTATATTAAGAGATCTAAGACATAATAGACTTTTTATAATGAGCCAAGAAAAACTATATTACCGTATTCTAAAATTCATATCATGTAGAAATTAAACAGAGGTCGAAAGTTTGAAAGACAGAACAAAACCTTATAGAGCTAGAAACTTTACATGTGCAGAGGTTCTTATTCCCCTTGAGGGGTTTAAACGGGTTGAATATTTGCATGGGAAGGTTTGAAACTTCATGTATAGATTGTTTATTAAATTGAAAGAAAAGTGATTCCACAGTTTTTCGAAATTCATTTCCTAAGGGACTAAAGTCGGGGTTGAAATTGTATACTTGGGACATGATTTTTAAAGTAGAAGATCTGCGACTTGATATGCAAACTCTTCATTATATGTCAAGAAAAGTAACTTTACCAGTATTCGGAATTCATACTCAATTAAATAGAGTTAAATGGGGGTTGAAAATTTGAATTTGGACAGAGTCATAAACGTAGAAATTTGAAATATGCTGAGTATAAACATTACTTATATTTAATGTAAAAAGAATATAAGAGTTTTTTGGGAAATTCGTATTTTAAAGGTATTAAAGTTTGTATAGATGATGCTTCTTGCAGTTAGAGGTATAATGTTACATAAAAATTCTGTTTACTAAAGCCCGAGAAAACATATCCACACATTCTTAAAAAGTCGTCCTCTAAGGGGTTTAATACGGACGGACAGTTTGTAGAGGCCTATGAATTTTGTAATGGGAGATCTGAGACTTATCACGTTTCTTCATTTCATTTATTCAATTATTGCGATCATGTTCATAGTCCAAACAGTAGATCTTAAATGTTATACAGTAGGTACATGATACCCTGCTAGGGCATTGCAATGTCTTACATACTAATATGCTAACAATGTAATGTAGATTTTTTCTTTCTTCAATAAAAGAAACGTGAATTCACCGTTTTTCGAAACTCATCCCCAGAGGGACTAAAAGGGGTTGCTTCTTAGGGGGTACTGCTTCGCGCACGGCCAGTTTTACGTGGTTTTGGTAATGTAGAAAGTGGTACTACTATTAGTAACCACCAGTATGTGCACCTTTAACCACCCACATGGGTATTCGAATTTCATGCGGACGAAGTCGCGGGCAAAAGCTAGTCATTGTATATTTTGTCTCTTACATGTACCGTAAAACGGTCCTACTTTGCTCCTACAGGGATAACTATGCTCCAAACCCGAAAACACATTTAACGGGTTGTTATTTGTTTCTATTACGGTTCCCATTTTATAAGCAAATTTGGTCTGTAACTTTGCTCCGAATTTATTGTTTTTCTATATATTTGACGGAATAGAAAGCGGACCGTTTTACTGTAGAAATCTAAATTTAATTGATCCCTTGAATATTGAAAACCCGTAAAGCGACTCATAACAATTCAACTAACTTACCTATAGTTTTTGCTGACTACGCAAAGCAAAAAGGATTTTTCATCACACTTGCTCGAAAATGGTGTCATTACACGTAGGTTTTGCGGGCCGTAAATGACCTATTACGCCCTAGGGCGTAATGGTTTTCTTTTTAAATTTGAAACGCTGGTTCTGTTTTACTCTTATTTGTCATGTTCAAAGAAAACGCCAACTTACTTTTTTAACTTTTATTACTGAAATATTTATTTAAAGAGAACTGTTATTGCAAATACATGTAAACACATATTTCTGCAACATTAATTAAATGTTTAAATAGTGTATTTCAGTATTTTGCAAATATAAAATCAACCATTTTAAGTCTTTACCGCTATGGTTTCCGAACGTGACTTGTCGTCTCGATATATGTCACTAATGTCACTGTCAGTTTTACAATTTTATTTAGGTTAAGTAAGGTTATTTTAATCAGATTTCCTCACAAGTGCGATGAAAAACATTGTGTGTGCCACGGGCGGTAAGGGAATTACAAACTCGTGTTATTAAAGCCCTCGGCTTCGCCTCGGCCTTGTAACAAACACTCGTTTGTAATTCCTTACTTACCGCCCTTGATACACAATGTACTATTAGCACCATATTTGTACATAGTTATGTATAATATTGTCTTCCGTTTCCGCGATTATCACTCATAGTAATAAAACAACTTAAACTGATTAAATCGCGTATATTACTACATTTTCCCTTCCGGCCCACAATGTTGAATTCGTAAAATGTTGAATTCTTATAATGTTGAATTTGCAAAATGTTGAATCCTAGAATGTTGAATTTGCAAAATGTTGAACTAAAAATCTCAAAATGTTGAATTTGCAAAATGTTGAATTAAATATCCCAAAATGTTGGATTTGCAAAATGTTGAGTCCCAAAATGTTGAATTTGCAAAATGTTGAATTTGCAAAATGTTGAATTTGCAAAATGTTGAGTCCCAAAATGTTGAGTCCCAAAATGTTGAATTTACAAAATGTTGAACTGAAAATCCCAAAATGTTGAATCTAACCCTCCGCCCCGCCGTCCCCCCATGTTAGGTCAGGTTCTAGGACAGAATAGATTTATACTAGAGAGATGGGCCGACTAGTCGGCAAAAAATGCCGAATATTCGGCATCATTTGTAGTCGGCCGATTAGTCGGCGACTAGTCGGCAAAAAATGCCGAATATTCGGCACTAGTGCCTAGCGGAGAATAGGACACAGAAGAAATTATACCAATTAAGTAACATATAATATTTTAAATTTAATAATTAAACTTTTGTGGCACATCACTGACATCACACTTGGTAAATAGAATTACAGTTATGTACTCTTGTTAGTATTTTTACTTAATTTACATTTATTATACTTGGATTATAGCTTATAGCAATATGATATTGAACTCTAATCATACCAAGAAATATTATTTATTAACAATACAATCTTTGGAAAAGCTTTATTAGGTAGTAACAATTATTTAGAAGTTAAATTGTTAATTAATATCACTAACTAAACAATACAAACAGTCTCAATACCTCACTGGGTGGGTAAGTGTAGTTAAAGTTAAATTAAAACAAAAACTTATTTGCTACCAATGGTAGACAGTAGACTATAATTAAAAAAAAAATCGGTTGTCTGTAAAGTCGGTTTACTGACGATAGTCGAACGTGATAACGTTGACTTCTTGTCATACAAATGAGATTTTGACAGCCGTATCTTAGGGAATAAGGTCTAATTTATTAACAATTTGTAAGAAACTATCGCCTTAACGACATTAGTGCTGGAATAATATAAAGTACCTATTTTGCGCAAAAACGCGTAAGATGTATGAAATCCTGCGGCGCTTACTGTTTTTTCGAGTTGATAAAGTTAGTTTGCGCAAAAACGCGTAAGATGTATGAAATCCTGCGGCGCTTACTGTTTTTTCGAGTTGATAAAGTTAGTTTGCGCAAAAACGCGTAAGATGTATGAAATCCTGCGGCGCTTACTGTTTTTTCGAGTTGATAAGGTAACGGCCCCGCAAGGTAACGGCAAATGACGTCACACTTTTTCGTGCGTGCAGCCGGCTCCATCGAATTATAAGACGTTATCACGTCAATATAAAAGGCCATTTGCTGTAATCAACATTTAATCATTAAAAGAAACAAAAATTTAACATTTAGGAACTTTTTATCACTCACATTACTGCAGTGGTTAGTCAAATATAATTAGAAAATTGGTTAATTAATTAATACTTTTTGACGTGATAACGTCTTATAATTCGATGGAGCCGGCTGCACGCACGAAAAAGTGTGACGTCATTTGCCGTTACCTTGCGGGGCCATTACCTTGCAGGGCCGTTACCTGTCAAATAGGTACTTTATATTATTCCAGCACTTAAGTCGTTAAGACGATAGTTTCTTACAAATTGTTAATAAGTTAGCCCTTATTCCCTAAGATACGGCAGTCAAAATCTCTATTGAATGACAAGAGACACTGCTGAGTTTGGCAAAAATCTTTAAATTTAAATAGTGGATGCTGCTTTGGCAGTTCCGTTTTACGCCTGCTTTAATCGTAGTTTAAAAATTATTAAAACAAATCTTTGACATTATATTCGTGGAACGGCAGATATTTACACTGGCTACGAGAGAGAGAGATTCACGTATTATTTTAGTTGAATCCTTGCTCAAAGTCACCGTTGCGGTACATGTGTCCCGATTTGTGCATTTCCATCGAGTGGAGCCATCAAAATTTGTTTTTCCGTCTTTACTCATGGTGTACTTACCTCTTATTATTAATAATTGTTTTTTCTTCTGGTTTTTTGTAAATTTTATAGCTTTAAACGGATTCATGTTGAATTGTGCGCACAAATATTCAATGTTTAATTTATTTTCTGCGTAGCGTAATTGTTCAGAATAATGTGACAACTTGACAATACAATTAAACAATATTTCATCGGGATCCGTCACAGTTATCAAGTAGCCAGTATCAGCTAGATAGAAAGGTAAGTCTGTAAGAGGTTTTAGTAGATATTCAGGTTAACAAGTATTGGGGCCTAAAAAAAGTTATTTACTTAATAGAAAGTGAGTGCAAAGATCGTCATTTTTGTCATGACTCAATATTTTGCCAATTCAACATTACGCTAATTCAATACCTACTTTAGGATTAGGCTGCCGCTCCACTGAGGCGGAGGCGAGCGGAGCGGAGAGGAGACGCGTAGGGATCGACCAATCATATTTAGTGTTCGCTGTTTCCATTGAAGCGGAGTGGAGACGAGATGTGGATTTCAACTAATGTTGGTTGGTGGCCTCAGTGGAGCGGCAGCCTTAGTATAAATTCAACATTTTTGGACTCAACATTTTAGGACTCAACATTTTGGGACCCAACCCTTTTGGGGTTCAACATTTTGGGACTCAACATTTTGGGATTCAACATTTTGCAAATTCAACATTATGCGAATTCAACATTATGCGAATTCAACATTTTACTATTAGTATGAATTCAACATTTTGCAAATTCAACATTCTAGGATTCAACATTTTGCAAATTCAACATTATAAGAATTCAACATTTTACGAATTCAACATTGTGGGCCGGAAGGAAGTCCCCTACATTTTAAGTCCCGACGTTTCGTAACCCTTTTCAGCGTTCGTGGTCGTGGGTAGACTTAAATGTAGTAATATACGCGATTTAATCCGTTTAAATTGTTTTATTACTATAATTATGTATGTTCGTCTGTTCCCTCATAACTCTAAAACTACTGAACCGATTCAAACATGTAGGATATCGTTAAATTCGTCTGGTCGTTAATAAGCTAGTTAGATGAAACTTAAATTCAATAGGGTGTCCATGGTTCCCGACAAAGTCAAAGACTAAAAAATATTACTCATTGGAAAATATCAAATTAAAGAACTTTTTCTCGAACATGGCATGAAATGTTGACATTACGTGCCTAAAAATAGGCCGCAAAGTACCTCGTTTCCGGTGCGTAATGGAATTTCATACTTACATTGCCGGAAGCCGGCAATGTATTTTTTTTTAATTTCCATTCCACATTTATTTGGGCCACAGCATCACGGCATTCAGCCAATAAAAAAACAAAAAACTATGTTTGCTACATTTTGCAGTTTTATTTACTTAAAATTGACATGAACATAACAAATAACTCATTATAAACAATTTTAAATTGCAATTTTAACTACACAAATACACATTTAAAATATTTCATCTAAATATTCGCGGTAAAAATGTAAACTGAAACAGCTTTTGGATCGAACGTGACTTGACATTTGCATTATCTGTGGATATAAAATGTCACTAACGTCACTTTCTGACAGAAAGTTTGTGTTATAAAATATTATTCAGGTTAAGTAAGTACTAGTAAGTTTATTTATTTCATTGCATATTTGAGAAAAGCACTATACATACCTCGGCGGGAAATGGGGTTGCCAGCCTCGTAACTATCTGGCCTCGCTTCGCTCGGCCAGCTATATGTACTCGGCCGGCAACCCTTACTTCCCGGCCTCTGCAGTAATGTACTATTTCTGCCCTCCGGCCGGAAGGCGTCACCTTGCCAGCCGCTGCGCTAAACGAAGATGCCGCTTTCTGACTCCGTCTAATAGAAAAATTGTATACAAACCTTGGCCAGTAAAAATAAGAAAGCCTCAGATCACATGTTTGTTTAATTACATGTGATTTGAGACATTTCTTACTTTACTGACCTCGGTATATAATGTACCATTAAACCCCAATTTAAAATATATCACACAAAGTATGTTTTAAATTTATATTTTCATTTGAACATCAAGACACTGTCGGCCAATCCGTTTGCCTCTGCAAACGAACAAAGCGAGCATACTGACAGCAAAGCGTTAGTCGTTCTTCCAAGCAGCCTGATTAGTGATTATACTTATAGTGCTTATGACGTCAGTTGTAGTCGGAGGCCCCAGAAAGACGACAAACAATTTTTTTTTATTAAATACCTATTCATTCTAAAGACTAATATAATTTCGGCACGTTTCTGATACAAACTCTTGAAAATATTTTAAAATATCAAAAGCATTCTATAAACGAGAAAGTAATTATACAACTTCGGCAATATTCTGAATGTCACAACTTTTGATTATTACAACGCATTATACAAGTTTCCCGGCTCGAGTGCGGAAGAGATGAAATTGAATGGCAGCTTGGACTATCGCCGGTTGACTGTAAATGTTACGATGTAGATGTAACTGCCCATATTGGAGCTAACGATCATTCTGGTTTGCATGCAGCATCCGCATGCTGGTTTGATTCTTAAATGTGCATTTAATTATGACCATCATTTAGATCAAGGGTCTTAAAATAAAAAAATTACTAGCCATTTTATTTCTTTCTAGGTCCTTGATTATGATGATTTTTTTGTACGTTCCCCGTATTGTATTAGATAAAATACAAGATACAGTGCAGCTACAGCACAATGGTATAGCTATGTAGAAAGTAAAACTCATCCCTTTAAGGGGTCTCTTCCATTTAACTTTTGAGCTCTTGAGTAATGAGACAAGAGAGGTGATCATGATCATACAAACCGAGAATGATGTAAAACAGACTTAAATAAATAGGTATATTGTAAGATCACTATAAGTTACCCTTTATCATATTTACGAAATTAATTTTCTCGCAAAATTCAAATCTAATCGGCTGAAGACGCTGATGATGTTATACTATTACAACATTTCATGAAAGTAGCGTTTAATAGTTATATTTCTATTTTACTTCTAACGATGAAACGAAATTGGAGATTAGTCTACCTAACATGCAAATGTTTTCAAAAATCCAGCAATGTTATTGTAACAAAACTTTACCTAAATTTAACATGAAAATGTAACATCGTAAACATATTACGGTATTGCTAACTGCTGTTTTTCAATATTTGAAAACACAAGTTCTAATTTAGCTAAACTAATTCCGATGAATATTTGCTTTCTCATTTACATTCAAAACATTTGTGACGTTTTTACGGTCCGCTCCGCTGGAACAGATAATTGTGAACAGAATGGCGGTCGCGCTTAATATAATAATCTTACTTTAATAAGGCGTGTGTTCGTTCGTTACCAGTTTTCTGGTATAGCTTGATTCATAAGAGTTGGCGCAGATTTTGTATGCGACGCGCACTTATTTCATACTAATTCAGCGCCAGCTCTTATGAATCAAGCTTGTAAGTCTGTTTACGTACGAAAAAGTTTACAAGCAATTTGGACTCTAATGATTGAAATATTTTCAATTTCGTACAACTTTTATTTTCTGTGTTTTTTTTCCGTTACTTTTCGTAATTAAATATCACAAAACTGATTCTGGGATAATGTTTTTGACTCTGAAGAAAAATACATTCCAGGATTTGTTCTAAAAGAAAATGCCCGTATGTACTATGTATTCAGCTCTCAATAAGAAAGTTTTATAACATTTACTTTATTTTTTCATACAGAAGACTAGTAATAAAACTGGCCAAATGCGAGTCGGATTCGCACACGAAGGCTTCCGTATCACTGTCGAGCAAAAAACGCCAAAAAACACGTTTTTTGTATGGGGACCAACTTTTATTTTTAGCTTTATTACCTGTGGGCGAATGTGGACTACGCGAAGCTTACGTTTCTGTGGATGGTAAACGCCAAAATGGGACAAGCACCATCTAATTCGAGGGCAAGTATCACCCTGTATAGGTTTGGTAGTTGATTGTAAATTATTTTGCACATTATTTGCAACTGTCACCTGAGAACTACATTTTAGTTCCACTTTATTCGGGCTGAGTGTACATTTTTGGATGCAAAATAAATTTTTAGGAAGATCACCTATTTTTACGGAACTGATGTGTATATTTTTGTTATTGTATGAAGTAGGATTGTTGGAGCTATTAGATTGTCCATAATAGGTGGCGGGATCACATTCTTCCGCATGTCCCTGAGCGATCATGTTGTCAATGATTTTTTTATACGCGTCGGCAGTCTTTCTAGACTAAGAAAACGGAACAAAGCCTGTGGATAGCTATCGGGAACGCATTGAATGTTATCACGCCACGAAAGCCCAACTTCATACCTACCACTTGACAAGCGTGTGGTAGTAGCTTGTATTGTTCCTGGATAAGAAGTTCTAAGCGTTCATGTTCCGAAAGTTCGGGGCGGTCCAACTGACAGTGGTTGACAAATTCAACTGGTTTAGTTTTGCTAGAAGCCTTTCCATACAATGCCCGACCGAGCCAGGAATGACAAGCCACAGGATCGTTGGGACTACCGGCACGGACATCGTGGGTTATTGACAGATGCCAGTTCTCAGCGCCTATGAGCACGGTGGGAGTAGCGTCGGCAAGAGTCAGATAATTCGCTATATCTTTTAGGTAGTGGTACGATTCTATAGCCTGCCGGGACAATGTTTGAGTACTCAAGCTGAGATATGGCATGGCCCTGGCGCGTTTGACTTAAAACCTGTCAGATTCGAATTTACCCTGTATGTAAAAGTCTACATACGAAATCTTAAAGCTTTTACGTAAACCACCTACGCCATTGACAGTTATGTGCTCCTCAGGTCCTGACAGCCCGATACAAGCAGCCACGGAAGCGTCAATAAGTGTGGCTGTACTACCATCGTCGAGGAGAGCAAGTGTCGTAACCGCCGGCGGGGCCAGAACTAATAACTGGCACAACTTTTAGAAACGTATTTGTTTTCGTTGACGTTACCTGATCTCGCACAATACCTGTATTGGATACAGTCACCTTTTCTTCTGACGACACGTGCGCGGCAGGTGAAGAGGACGACGCTTGCTGGACATCATTTTCTGATGCAGTGTGAGCACACACAGTGTTATTGAACGACTGTGTATCGGGTGCCTGTGATGATGTAAACGTATTTTGCCGGCCGTGTAAAAGAGGATGGTGTCGAAAAGTGCAACCGTTAACCCCACATGGGTTCACTTTACAGGATTTCCATTGATGTGAATTACGCCGAAGACATTTGTAACAAACCTTATGTTCACGCAACCAACGCTGGGTTAGGTGGCGGTTTGCCCCAACAAAGGATGTGCCGTTATCCGAAAGGATCTTCAGTGGTACTCCTCTGCGTGCAATAAAACGTCGCAGACTCATAATGGCAGAATCCGCTGAGAGACTTGTGACAATCTCCATATGGACAGCTCGTGTCGTCATACAAGTAAAGAGTGCTACCCATCGTTTTTCTTTGCGGCGGCCAATTGTCACATCTACGGGGCCAAAGTAATCTAGGCCAGTGTTCGTAAACGGGCGGCTATGGTGCTCTAATCGGACATCGGGTAGGTCACCAGTCGGTGGGATTTGTGAGTTTTCTTTGCGCTTGATACAGTAGATGCAACTCTTAGCTATCGTGCGCACTTCACTGCGGCAGCGGAATATCCAAAAGCGCTGCTTGAGTTCATTGACCACCAACTCGTTAAACGCGTGCGCAGATCTCACATGATAATGTCGAATGAGAAGACAAACGACGTGGTGACGACCATCTAAGATGACGGGTGAGGCAGTGGCGTAGTCGACGTTTTTCATATGTTTAATACGACTATCCAATCTCTGGAGCCCATCTTCGTCTATAATCGGGCACAGGGGTTGCAACTTGCTAGATTTCGGCAAAGGTTTGCTATCACGGATTAAAGAAAGTTCTTCTCCAAATGTTTCTGACTGTACTCGCTGTAGGACGTGCCTTTCTGCGGCTTTAATGAACTCCGCTGATAAGGGTATTAAAGTGGTGGACGCAGGTGCGTTCGCGCGATGGCGGTCCCTGGCAACGGTGCGAGGAAGGAAAAGTCTAACGCGGTCCAATCCCAAGCGAAATTTGGCGGCAGCCTGCAGGACGCGAGCTGTGGCAGGAATTAAGCGTAGCCAGTCACTAAAATGGCCGAAATCCGCGGTGACAACCAGATGACCAACTACAAGTCCAGGAGTCTGCTTTCTTTCTTCCTGAACGATGAGCTGACCAGCTGGTTCAACAGGCCAATCCTCCGGGGAATTGAGAAGGAATGGAGGGCCCGTGAACCATCGGTGGTTAGGGTTGAGATGAAGCGGTTTGATGCGAGTAGCGTCGTCCGCGACGTTCAAGTCGGTTGGGACCCATCTCCAGTCTTGTACACACGAGTTTTCGGTTATTTCTCCAACTCGATGGGCCACAAAAGGTTTGAACGTGCGCGCGTCGCTTCTAAGCCAACCGAGGATAGTCCTTGAATCTGTCCAAAGAAATGTTCGGATAGGCTTTTTCTTATGAAATTCCTTAATTGTGACAGCAAGGCAAGAGGCGATCAATGCAACCTGCAGCTCTAATCGCGGAATTGAGGTCGGTTTTAAAGGTGACACTCTCACTTTACTGGTGATGAGGGCGAGCTTGACAGTTCCGTCATGATACAAAAAGCGCCAATACGCTACGGTCGCATAAGCAAGCTCGCTCGCATCCGCGAAAATATGCAGCTCCCTTTGCAAAGGTTCGCCGTTTAATTTAGCGTACCAGCGTGGAATTCTGATAGTTGATACGTCAGATAATTCTTTAAACCATTCGTTCCACCTCAAGACCTGCGCGGGTGGAAACGGTGTATCCCAGTCTATATTCGACCGCCATGCTTCTTGGAGAAGTATACGACCTTTGAGCACGATTGGACCAAGTAAACCTAACGGGTCATATACTTTCATCAGGTGGGACAAAACTTTTCTTTTATTAAAAGTACCTTGTAAATGTAGACGTCCTTCACCGTGGATGATTCAGATTTTTGACGGGAGAAGGACCAAAATGGTCCAAATTTTGGATGGTTCACACGTTTAACGGTAGAAGGACTAAAATGGTGCAAATTTTCGATGGTTCAAACGTTTGACGGGAGAAGGACAAAAATGTGGGCGATTTATGGACTGTATTAATGGACGGATGATAAAACTCACGTAGCAAAGATATAAATAATTTAATTTCGCTAAATATTTACAATGACAACTAATCTCCGAAACAAAACGAGTAACACTGACATGTATAAAAGAATGTGTCAAAACAAAGAGGTAATAAAAACTATAAAAATATGTAAAGAGTTTCCAACAATTACCTATGTTTTGTTCTAGCACCGATAGAAATACAAAACGAATGAAAATTTCGAGTACCTACCTATCTATTACAGTTCCAAAGATGCAGCCCTGTGACAGACGGACAGACGGACAGCGGAGGCTTAATAATAGAGTTCCGTTGACACCCTTTGGATACGGAACCCTAATAATATCCTTGTTTATTGGTAGTTGAAACTTAACGAAAGAGATCTAGGAGCACGTGAGCACGGCGGTGCCCCCGCCAAGTCGATACCACTTTTCTCAGACCTGGACACATTTTTGCTTTAATTTTAATTATTACTACCCTCTCTTATGAGATTTTGTCCCATGAGAGCGAAAACCCACTGCATTTTACCCTGCCTCGTTCATAGTACTGTTCGAAACACGCTACAACCCATGTATGCTCATAAGCAAACTTTGTCCCAGTTAGCGAGATAAGCAAACGAAATTGCGCAGTCGGTTGATAACAGGCCAAATTATGCGTAAGCAAATGTCGTTATGCCGAGATGGGTGAACAGAGGCAATTGCCGTATCTGGCCCGTTAGGAGTGCTGGGCCATTCTGCGCCGCGGTATTACTTCGTGTATACTTTGGCAAATAATTGAAAATTAGTTTTGTTAACCTAGCGTAACGAAAGGTTAAGACAAGAATACTCTTATATAGTTGAACATTTCTTATATTGTGAAGATTATCGTCCTCGTCCTAGCAACTTTTTCGGTTTCTTGTTTTAGAATGTTTTGCCCGTAATCCAAAATTAGGTATGTCAAATTATTATATAATTATAATATATTGACTTAACCACAAAACGTAGTTTTGAGTTATTAACGAAAAACTCTAAAATTAATATTTCTACAAAATGGGATGATTTATGTAGGATTTTTTTATACACTAAATAGAACTATATCTCTACGTGTTATATTAATGCGCTTTTTTGTAAAATAATACTCATATATTTATGTAAATATCTGAGCAACCTATTAAATAAATACCGAAAAATATATGGCTTGCATACTAAAAAACGGCTAAGTATACCTTAACCATGTTAAAGTGTAGTAAATAATAATACTTTTACTAACATTTCCGATTTGTTTTGGTTTGCAAAGCTAAAACATAGTTAAGTTACTTATTCGGTTTATAGATATATTTATTTATGACTAAATTAAATTAAAAGAACTTAACAATAAACACATTACTAGCCATTAGTCATTTTCTAACCACGGACTGACGAAAAAAATGTCGCTGTTCTACCACGGTACTGAATATTGCTAACTTTAAAATACGTTTAATGACAAACCGCTAACCGCCATAGCTATGTTAAGGAGAAGTACACTTATTCTATAAAGTTACAGTTTCCACACAACCAATTGATATTCCACTATAAATCAAGATTATTGAGAAGTTGAGATAAGTTAATAAAAGGAAAAATGATGAAGGATTTTTTTTAAAACTAATATACCATCACCATACCAATCCTACGTAATATATAATCAAACGACCCTTGAAACGTTTTAGTCAATAAATAGAGCTTTATAAATAATACAGTTTTAGCAATAAATTGAGATTAATTAACTGTGCAAGGTGCGACTGCTTAACCCGTGGATACTTTATAGATTTTGCTCTTTTTCAGATAGGTAATAAAAAGAACTGCTAATACCATCTTGTAGCCTTTATAACCAACGACTAAATGGAAGAATAATATTATACTATTTAAGGGCATAATAGTTAAAATTAATACAATATTTATATTAATTTTCCATCCGACTATACCACCGTACCTACTCCAATGATATTAAGTCTTAAGTGTTATAATGTTTGGTAGCTTTCATTCTAGGTACGCCTGGGCAATCTAGTGTTAAGGGAAACTAGCTAAAAACTCTATTCTACTTTAAATGAGCAACATTTCTAAATAAAAAAACGCGTCCATAGTCCCAGCATTGTATGACGGCCAAGCCCCTGGCATTGGAATGACAAGCAAAGAAATGACGGACAGACAGACAGACAGAGTCGCACCATAAGGGTTCCTTTTTTACCATTTTGGTACGGAACCCTAAAAACAAGTTTATGAAACAATGCCAAAGAAAAATAAAATATTGGGAAAAAATGCCACTAGCAAATTAGGAAAACGGAATAATTGCGACCAAGAAAAAATTAAATTTCGCAAATTATGAGCCACACCCCTTTTAAAGATGCATTTGCCCCCATAGACGCAATTACCACCGTTGACCTGTATATAATAAATAAAATGGAGTTAAAAACAAAAACCCAATTACAAAAAAGACTAATTATTAGCTAAAACAAGATCCTAGCGTTTCATTTCAACCACGAGGCAATTTAGGTAAGCCTGCTGAAATAAAACGCAAGGATATTGTTTTAGTCTTTCTTGTAGTCGTTTTTTCCTTTTTAACTTTATTTATTTACCCTCAGAACCGTAATACCCTCCCCTAAGACCTATTTTTTCATTATTATAGAATATTAAACGGTGACAAAAGTATCTGATTAATAACACCACGATATATTTTATCTTCCTACCACTTAGTTGTAGTTAATAATAGTTACATGAATGTCAAATGGATTGATTAATTAATGTTATACCTTCCCCATCACTATTTCACAGTAAATTAATAGACAATAAATGCAATTGTCAGTCAGCCATATTTGTTGACATTTTTGTTCGCTTCTATTGGATCTCACTTTATGTAGAACTAGCCTAGGAAATCACAAATGCCAATATTGAATTCTAAGAACACTGAGTAACACGAAAATTATAAAGGCCATTTTTCTTTCCCATCTCCAGTCAAATTTGACTTGTAGATAGTTCCGACCAAATTGAGTGTTCCTCGAGCTACCCTTTTGACGCCTATTCAGAACTGCCAAGCTATATTCAACCTTGAGACTTACTTTAAGAGGTGTATTTTGGATTGAAAGTTTTAGGCTTACTGCAATTTTGGAGGCTTGTTTCCATTGATTCTGACTTAATGAAAACTTTCGAGGACTGAATAATTTATGATGTCCGACGTGGTTGATTTAAATAGTACATTGTTGGCATAGGCCGGTAATATGATAATTGCGATGAATTTATTAGGTAATTCACAAAATGTTTATTGGGTTTAATTGGTTTTGAGATTATTCGTTCTGTTTATTATTTTATCAGCTCTTTATTTCTGAAGTTTACCACACCACAAGGACACTTTATAGTATTTTATGCAACAGTTGTATAAGTGGGTTCAAAAAATGCGAATTGCGTGAGTTGCGATACGAGCCGCGTTAGACGCAATGAGCGTTTTTTGACTTAACTATACAACGTTGCATACAATACTTTTTCTACGACTACTTAGGTTTTAAATAAAATACAAAATTTAACAAAGAAAAATTTTATTTATGTAAATGTAGATGCAAATGTTGGATACTATTATGCGATATGGTGATATTCGGAATATTGGCTGAGGTTGAGGTATTGATATGTACGTCTGCATTTTGTTTGATTATTTGTGATATAGATGGATCTGTTGAAGGGATGCTGCAATGTAGTTCAGGTTGAGGAGTAAATGTTGGCGAGCACTGTGTTTGATGGTCAGGTATAAATGTTGATGGAATATTATCCTGTGGAACTGATGTTGATGTTGATGGAATATTATCCTGAGGAACTGATTGTTCTATGGACGTCATGAGTAGATTGGAGACTTTTTTTCGGCTGTTGATAGAGTTGTCTATATAGGTTTCGGCCACCGTTGTGGACTTCCAACCACCATGCCTTTTCAAAGCTGTTATATCTCCACCGGCATCTACTAATATAGTGGCTGATGTTCGCCTGAAGCAGTGCCCTGTATATAACTCCGGGTTTGGAAGATTAAGATAGGATGCCACAATTTTTCCCATTTGGCCGAAGGTGTTTATGCCAATATTTTGTGCTATGCATTTCCCTTTCGTGTATTTCAAGAAAAATTTGGAACTGGGGCACTGATTTGGACGAAGGGCCAGATATTTTTGGCATATTGTGTAGTATTTTCCAGTAACAGTAAATGTGCGATCAATTCTATTTTTGGTATTCATAACATGTACCACCAGTGTCTCATGGGCATCAATTATATTATCAATTTTCACATTATGTAGCTCCTGTCTGCGACAAGCACCCATAATACCAAATATAAACAGCAACCTGTAACACAAAAATTGGAAATTGGTGATTAATCAAATTAAATATAAACTTTGCATACACAGAAATAACTGTATACAGGCCGCTGAATACACTTCTCCCACAAAAACATTTTTAAAACAATTTGACCCTAACCTTGTTAAAAAGATAGATATGATCCGGTGCTTCTTCAAGGATTTTTTTAAGTCGTCTGGTGAAAAAGTTCTAGCTTTCTTTGCCTTAAAACCTTCAGACTTTCTTTTCAATAATGCTAGCAACTTAGCGTATCTTGAGATGTCGATCTGGTGGTATATATTTAGCGTTGACTTTAATTTTGAATATTCCACCCACAATGATGACGGCTTAAATTTTTCTATTAAGCTTTGGAAATAAGCTAATAGCACATTTTCCGAAAATGACGTAGTCTGGTGTTCCAATTTCCACACCATGAACTTTTCATAGGATTTGTCATACAGGAGCCGAGATTTAGTAGTCAACAAATTCATGGTCACTGCTTGGGCCGCGGCGGATATTCCTTCCGGTGTACAAAATACATCTTCGTCTTCATCCATGTTTTTACGTTTCACGTAAACTTATTAAAAACACTCGTTATTATCTTGAACAAAAACTTAGCGCGCAAAAAAGGCAAATAACAGCAATTAAGCGGGAAACGTGAATATGACAAACGACTGACAATATAATAAATATGTGTCTATGGTAAACTTTTTTTTTAGTTTCACGTAGGCTAGATATTAATATGCAGTGATGATACTAAAAATACTTTTATTTATGTTGGCGTCAATGAATTTAGTTTCGTTTTAGTTTTTCTTAAAAACCGTAAGAATTTATTGTTTGTTAAGTTGGTAGTTGTGCATTTTTATCGTAAAGTTAAAATTGAGCACTTAATCCTTGACCTAAGTTTAACCTAGATTTAGACGTCTGTGGCTGCTAGGAATATCGTAAAGTGACTATTACGACACTAGTGCTGTTATGGGGAATAGAGTATAGACTTTTCTGAACTCATATTATATATGTCCTTATATTAGTGTTCGTGACCAAATAAAAGACAGATAAAAGTACAGGAGTAGAAAAAGACAGTAACAGGGGAGAAGGTATTTAACATAACTTAAGTGTGGCTTAACTGTTCACGGTTAAACAAAATAGGCCAAGTGCGAGTAGTATTCGCACACGAAGGGTTTTGTACTCCCAAGTAACACATAAGCAGTATAACTATTCACTCTTGGGTCTTTAAACAGTTCTTCGCTGATATAAACTCGTATAACAGTTCATCCTTAAAACTTATAGCTGCATAATAGCATTTAGTGTCAATTAAACAGTTCGATCTCAAATCTCAATCTGAATAAAACCTGTATTACAGTATAGAAAGGGTACAAATTTGTATCCTTATTCAGCTTTAAGCATCTTTAAACACTATTAGCTGTTTAAGAGCAATTTAACAGAGAACATTATGCTAATTGCTGTGTAAGATAGCACATGTGAATATCAATTACGTTGCTTTTTAAGATACCACGTGTGAACCATTATAACGTCAATAGAGTTATAGTGAAGTAAATGTAGACATTACAACTGCTTTGCTTAGGGCTGATTTTTTCCCCGTTAGTCAGCTTTAATTCAGCCTACTAATACAATTCGTATAGCGGCTGTTTAGAAGCTCACTAGAACGCTTAAGCTGTTTAATGTAACATTAGCGAATCAAATTAACGGCTACTGCTGAGCAAGTGTTCACGTGCGATATCTAAGACTGCTTTTGGCTGAAAAACAGCTTATAATAACAGAACTCAAGTGAGTCATTTTGCAGCCTATAGCTGAAATATAGAATAAAAGTGGTTCACATCGGTGTTGAAAACTCGACCACCGTTTTTTTACCCGACTGCGGCGAAGCCCAAAGGAGGGTTATGTGTTTGACCTGTATGTATGTATGTCCGTTCCTATGTCCGCTCGTAACTACTCAGCGATACAACCGATTTTGATAAATGATACATCATTAGATTTGTATTGGTGGCACGAGTGTCACTGGGTATGAAATTCGTCAAAATAAACAATATGCCGGATTTTATGCACTTTTAAAGTGCACCGCGGTTGGGTTTTTTTTAGTAAAAATATTTAGTTATTGGTATAACCTATAGATTATCGTACTTTATTTTTAGTTTTGAGCATGTTTCAACCATAAAATATAATTACATCGCAATAATTTACTCTTCTTAGATTAGTAACAACAATTTTAGATGTATACTTGAAGAAAAAAAATAAAACTGATTAGTATAGGTATACGTTTTTTTGGTGTATATTTAGTGTTTACTTTTGTAGATAACAAATTAAAATTGATAAAGTGGCCGAAAATGAAAAGAATGCAATTCCGACGATTTAAGTAGCCGCCACACGAAGGACTGACTCACATGAAACCTTCTCGCTGCTTGCCTATTGCTCCTACGAGGATCCCGAGCAAAGTATCCTAAAATGCGTCGATCCAGATTGTCAAGACGACGTCGAGGCCGGCCGGGTGCTTGAGCGTGGTTTGGCACTGTGAACTGTCCGAAGCCACGGAGGTTCATGCGGTTTATCAAACTGTGCGTGAGAATTGGTACGTTTGGATGAATTTCGTGGAATAATTCTTAAGTTCATCTTGAAGTGTTTGGTTTTTAAAACGTAATAAACGTACCTACAATAATGAAAAAGCCGTCGCAAGAGTTGACCCAAACACGGTAAGTAAAATAAAACCGTTTAAAAAAAGTGATTGATCCGGACAAATCCGAACAAGTTCGCATCGAAATTTAAAAGAAAATTGTGCACAGAATAATCTTAACTGAAAACCATAGCGGGATATAGCCGGGCACACAAACAAAAACACAAGCCAAAATAAAACTAAACGCTGAGTTTTTTCATTAGTTCAAGGAAAATCTTAATTATCAAGTTTCATAAGAATCAATCACTTTAAAATTAGAATATAAATATATACACACTAAAAAATATCTTCCAAATTGATGATTTTTAAGGGCGCCGAGAACAAGTACGTAAGTCGCTGTGAAACGATCGAATTCCGACTAACGTTGCGCAGACGGGGCACAGAGAGGGGGGAAAATGCACTTAGGCATTGTTTATCAGTTTGTTTTATTTACCTGGAACATCTTTTTAGGGTCGTTTTTGCAATTTCGATTTTGTGACTTTTGTCCTCCTAGAATTGGCAAATACCTGTATGTGCAGCTCTGTTTTAGCTTTTATGCAGCAAAATTATTCAGCTTTGAACGTTGATATATTCTAATATACAATTATTTTAATACGATTAAATTAATTTACCTACAAAAATCATTTTGAAAATCGGTACAATCTGGCGGTATTGCCTGTCAAGTTAGAAAACTAAACGCAGTTCTTAGCATTATCTGTGTCTTCCACAGATAATGCTAAGAACTGCGTTTAGTTTTCTAAAATATTATATTGAAAAAGTTGACAGTAAATAATTTGCTTTTAGTCTTTTTTTTCCCTCGCAAATTCGATGAAAAACATTGTGTGTATCACGGGCAGTAAATGGGATTGCTAACGAGAGTCTATTAGGAGTCCGCCGCCCCAGATACATTAAGTAGCATTGTTACGAAGTTGGTTGTCATAAATTTAGTTTTAAATAACTATTACTTGTCATAATATAATAACCGCTTTAGTTTTGAACGGTTTTCAGCAAAATGCAACAATGCGCTGTCTAGCGCAGCCTGTGCTGAGGGTCACCGCAATATGCAGCTGTGTAAGAAATACCACAGCCTCAAACTTAGGTAATAGACAACGAAATTGCTGCAAGCTGTATGAAAATGTCGCCCGTAAGGCGGAAATTGCGACTCAATATACAGACTGGCTTATAAGCTCTTCAAATCAAAACTATTTATTATATGTGATAGACGTAAACATCAAGTCTAAATAAAATTATATTATAAATCATTTGGAAAAAATCATACCTGCTTTGGTTAGGTAATATTAATATAGACACATTATAACACCCACACAACGTAAATTAGCAGTGTTCATAGAAATTGTAAATTAAATTAGCTTTAGCTTAGTTGGTAGTGACCCTGCCTACGAAGCAAGAGGTCCTGGGTTCGAATCCCGGTAAGGGCATTTATTTGAGTGATGAGCACGAATATTTGTTCCTGAGTCATGGATGTTTTCTATGTATCCCAACTCGAAGATCAGGATATTAAGCGATGTTTATAGATAGAAAATAATGCAGATTCGGAAAATGAGGCAATTGACGAGATTTCATATTTCTAAGATCACAATTTTATTAGTTCATTATATTCTGTTTGGGGAGAGGGGGTCAACAATGTTTTTTTTATCTTTGATCAATGGTTATGTTACTGTAGTTTTTTTTTTAATTTACACATTCTAAAAAGGCATATACGTGAAACATACGACATAATAGAACAATACCTTCGCCTCGTCTCAAATTATAAAAAAAGTGAGTTTGACATTGTTAAAATGTTATTCGCATAACATGAACCATGTTGTTTTTTACGTGGTTTGTTTATTTCAGCTCTGCAATTAAAACATACGATTTAACAACAGCTCAGGGATGAAACCTAGCCTACTGTTATGCGATACCTGACGGAAATGGTTTTTTGGCGTTTTCGACGAATTATTTTGCAGTTCGGCACAAAACAATATTCAGTAGGTATATTCTGGAGCTTATAGTTACTTCATTTATATTATCAAACCGCGTTGAGAAAGGGATTCGAGTGTACCGTTAGCACAGGTGTACTTAATAAATGATTAAATATAATCATAAACCAATCTTTGATATCTTCATAAGTGCAGACCCTTATAGATAATAGAATTAATAGCTAAATATGATTTGCATATTTAAGCTCTATTCTCGGTAAATATTGTCATTTGTTTAATAAAAAATAGTATTATCATATTTGACAAATCTGTCACCAGTCACATTATTTCGCTTTATCAAATTGCCGTAGCTTTTCAAAAATACTGTTGTATACAATATAAATCGCGGTAAAGTAGGTATTAAACGGTCGATGCCGAGAAATTGTCTACAATGTACTAACATATTTTAATAAAGAAAACGATAAGACGAAGGTTCTCGAAAGTAACTCTATTTGATCTGAAGAACTATCTCTTAATGCTATCGGAAATCAATAAAAACATGCTGTATAATTTGATATTTTTTCCATGCTTTAGAACTTCATTGTACCAAAATAACAATTTAATTTATCTGCATACTCTACCACTGACAATGTCATATCATGCATTAGTTCAAAAATGACATATGAGCTCAATCCCTTTCTAAACGCGGTTTGATAATACATGCGGGCGCGGGTCTATCCATGAATTTACCACTGCAGAAAGGTAAAAATTAATATTAGACACGCTGTAAATATCAAATGTTTATTATAACAAAACGGGACTTAATCGCGTAAAAACATGATATTACCTCGACGTTTCGGACGTGGCCGTGTGACGTGGACGTGGACGTGTGGGAAGATGGGTTTAAGCTTTCTTCGTCGTGGAATCCAGTCATCAGCATGTGTCAATATCATCAAGTGTCTTCCGGCAAATCGCCTGATGTTGTTAGTGTTGTGTGTCGGCCGAGTGACAACCAATGATATTTTATAAGAAGATACGTTATACGCATACTCGCCAGCTGAGAAATATGCTTCCAAGAAAGCAGCAGCACACATTGGTACCTCACTGTACGGTGTACATACTCACACATATTAACAGATTGCATAAAAGAGATGGCATAGTTACAATAATGCAAAAAAAAGAGACAGCTAGCTTTTTGTTACTTGCGCGATTAATTTTTAAACGTCACCGAGTGAACCCATCGGCTAGATTCGGATTGACTCGCGGAGCCTGCTCGGCGCTCGCAGATTAAGCACGCAGAAGGTGAAAATTACATTTCAGAGTAGTTTCTGCCTATCTAGGTCCTACCTATGGAATTTCAATAGTGTAAATGATTTTTATTCAACTTAAAGTTTTAACATTAAAATGTGTAACTGAGTTTGTATTCTAATAATATTTATAGTTTTAATTCGTTTCAACAATTAAATTGTGTATTAAATGGTTTGTATATTATTAATGATTTATGACACTTAGACACCATTTAGGTACATCTCTGAGAAAGAATGGTTTTAATTTTAATTTATTTTATAAGTTATATCATTTTTAAGTTAATGTAATGTATTAATGAAATCTCTTGTATTAACGTCATATTGTTGGAACACTTGTAAAATGGTAAAAAAGAGAAACCGGTGAGTTTCTTCCGGCGCTTCTTCTCACCAGAAGGTCATTACCCGAAGCGCCAAAAGAAAAGAAGAGAAAAGAATATAAGACATGTAAAAGAGCCCTTAAGGGCCTACTGCAGAAATAAATTATTTTATTTTATTTATTTATTTTTCTCAAACATGGCATGAAATGTTGACATTACGTTTATTGCCGGCCTATTTCCATTCCACATTTATTTGGGCCACAGCATCACGGCATTCAGCCATTAAAAAAACAAAAAACGATTTTTGCTATATTTTGCAGTTTTATTTATTTAAAATTGACATGAACATAACAAATAACACATTATAAACAATTTCCAATTATTATAAATTGCAAACTAAACCACAAAGAATACACATTTAAAATATTTCATCTAAATATTCGCGGTAAAAATGTCAACTGAAACAGCTTTTGGCCGAATTTGCATTGTCTATGGATATAATGTAAATTAATGTCACTTTCTGACAGCCAGTTTGTGTTATAAAATATTAAGTAAGGTTATTATAGTCATAGGCCAAAGATATATGCTAATAAGAAATGGACGAGAAACTATGAAAAAATACCGAAATCGCTATATGTGTGCCTCTAATATTTGAAGAGTTCCCTCGGTTTCTCCAAGATCCCATCAATCAGATCCTGATTTGGTTGCAATGGGACCACCTCGGAAGTATACCTTTTCAAACAAAAAAAGAATTTTCCAAATCAGTCTAGCCGTCTTCGAGTAATCGCGTAACAAACACACAAAAAAAACATACAGACGAATAGAGAACAGTCCTTCTTTTGGAAGTCGGTTAAAAAAATACGCTGTAAAGGTTATTTATTGGTTCTAGGTTACGCGGGTATTTTTCCGCGACTCTCCGACGTATTTACAAAAGCGAGATATACCTTAAGATATTATATTGGAGTGCGAATCTGGTAGTTAAATGGGGAGGACGCGTTACCCCATCTCCTAAAAATATTTTAATAAGTGCACGTCATTTTGGCCTGTACACCACTTGTTTTAAGCTATTTTAACCCGTGCACCAAACATCTATTTAAATGTTGAGTTCAAAATTTTAACGCGCGGACCGGGGCTCTTCACCACTTCGAGTAAACGAGACGGGCTGCGATAATTCGTCTCGCACTTCGGCGCCGACGCAGCGATCATCGGCCGAGCGCGCCCGATCAGCGCGGTAACAGCACCGCTCCACTTCGGGTAAACGAGACGACCTCTGCATTTTTCGTCCTGCTCGTTGCACTGCAGTGTGTGACTCAACAATATCTATCAGCAAGTAAGCTAAATCACCCACAATTTTAATTATTTCATAATGGCCAGCAATTGCGCAGCTTGTTGCAATGCTATCTCTACGACAAAGAAAATTAAATGCTCCACATGTAAGGACATATTTCACCTAGAATGCGTAAACGTAACAGATTCTGCCGGACTTACAAAGGACTACGTTCTTAGTTGGAAATGTCCGACCTGCCAGAGCAAAGTGCCTAAAAAAGATAACTCTAATACACCGTTACGGCCGGTGGCCGCCGCCGCCGCCGACTCAAACGCAAATGTGACTCTGCGCGCGCAAAATAGGGCATCAGACAAGCGGCCGCCATCCCAGGTATCAACTCTTGATAACGATCCGCTGACGGCGCTCACTAGAGAAATTGGATTGCTGCGCGAAGACGTTATTGATGTTAAAAATCACCTCAAAAATGTGACGTCTTGTCTGGCGATTTGCACAACGCGCCTTGACGAATATGACACCAAACTAGCCTGCGCTGATGCCAAGATCCATGCCCTTGAACAAAAAGAGCTTGAAAACGCACTCCTACATCAAAGAGTTAATCTGCTTGAGGAACAGCTAATGACTAGGACCCAACATTCAATTCGAAATGAAATAGAAATTTTAGGTGTCAACGAGCATCCTAACGAGAATCTATTCCACGTCGTCCACGTAGCTGCGACAAAATTAGGAATTCAGCTCGCCGAGGCGGATATTGACGACGTACTGCGTGTGGGGCCTCGTAGTGCTACTGGTACAGATGCCCGCTCGGAGGCACCCCTGCCGCGGCCTGTTGTTCTCCGTTTTGTGAGGCATATGAAGCGGAATGAATTTCTAAAATCGGCTAAATCCAGACGCAATATAACTTCTACTGACCTGGAAGTCGCTGGCCAAACACGAAAACTTTTTTTCAACGAGCGGCTGACAAAGGAAAATAGGCAGTTATTTCGTCATGCCAGGGAACAAAAATCTGCCCAGGGTTACAAATACTGCTGGACTAAAAACGGACGCATCTTCATACGTAAGCGAGACGGTGGCCCCGTCATTACAATACAAAAAGAAGCGGACCTTGTCAGAATCCTGCAGGCGGACCGCGCTACTGCTCCTGCAGTGCCCCTCGAAAACCAGGATGACCTTCTACCTGAAGAACCCAACAATGCGGATCCGCCAGCCTTTCGCGACCTCACCTTTCGCGATGAAGATGATCACTAGTTATTATGATTGCCATTGCTCGATGATTTTAAAAATGATAACTTTGGTTAAAGCTTGCCTCTATGTTGTTTATTATAATATATTTTTGAGTGAATTTCTTGTAGCATGTACATGTATATACTCATATTCTTACTATAGGCACAATCACACAATATCACACACCTTTTCTTACATACACACACACATGGCGGGCGGGGTAAATATTATATCTCTTTCATTGGCGACACGATATCTTGCTGACATGGGGCTGACGTCATGGCCAACGCTCGTTATTTTAAACTTTCGTAACTCTCTTAAAAATGGCTTCGCTTGATATTGCTTATGACATAGATCAAACCGTGGCCATTAACTGTGAAATGCTAGAGTTCTTAGAGCAAACTAAGCCCTTCTTTTCAAATTGTAATTCATTTAAACTGATGACTCTTAACATCAGAAGTCTACAGAAGAATTTTAATGCGTTTGAGGTTGCATTAAAACGCATGGATACCGCTTACGATGTAATTATTCTTACCGAGTGCTGGCTAAACGAAAATTCAATAATAGATAAATTGCCGGGATATAACTCATTCCGCACATCTAAAGTCATTAACAAAAGCGGCGGGATAGTCATTTATATCAAAGAATCTCTTAATGCATCTGCCTCTGAGCCAATTTTTAATGAAGCGGACTGTCTGTCTGTGACCATAGCTGATCAATTTAAAATATATGGTATTTACCGCTCTCCCTCGTTCTGTCATATTGACAATTTTTTAAATTCTCTTAATACTGTCCTTGATGAAACTAAAGGGTTTCGCAATGTAGTGGTAGCCGGAGACATAAATATTGACATAGCCGATAGTTCAAATAATCAAGCTTCTGATTACATGGTCATGTTAACAATGCACGAATTTCTCCCGGCAGTCACTATACCTACTAGAGGCAAGTCGTGTCTGGATCATATTTTTATTAAGTCCAAATCTCGTTCGACTGGTGCTGTTTGTCAATGCTCCATTACGGATCACGATATAGCAATAGCTGCAATAGAGACGACTAAAGCCGTAGCAACCCAACGTCCGCGCCTGACATTTATTTTATTTTATTTTATTTTATTTTTTATTTTATTTATTTTAGGGATAAAAAACAACTATACAATGTATGTTACACTGAGACTTAAACTAAAATGATTTACAAAAAGTATAGCCAACAACATTATCCACGGGTTACTTTAAACAATTCACGGTTGCCGAACAGTCGCTGATGTGGATAATAACAACCAACAAAGATAATAATTAATAATGAATTTAATTATCGTTGTTAGTATTAAAACTATGGCTTTTCTATATCTAGGCATGCAAGTAGGTTATAAGGTAAGGTACAATTTTGTGACGCTACATTAAACATTTTTTTTTTTCTTTTTAAACATTTTTTAGGGCTTCTTTAACGGCATTTTTATATTTAGCGGTGGGTAGGTGGAATATATCGATTTGGGTAAAATATTGGTTGTACGTGTTAAGGAGCCGGCGCAGAGGCGCGCGCTTGCCGGCGTTGGTGCGGCACGGGGCCGTTGCGAACAGCTGGTAGTCGCGCGTCTCTCGTCGTACGACTCTTCGCGGAACGACGTAGTATATATCATTAATTAGTTGCGTACAGTCGATCCTGTTGTGATGGAGTCCGTGAAGAAACATAGCTTGTAAGAAGAGGCGTCTATTCTTGAGAGGAGACAATTTAAACTTATTTAGTAGTTTTTTATACGGCAGTCGTCCGTTCCTTGATAATTTAAAATTAATCGACTTTAAAAATTTGTATTGTATCCTCTCGATGGCATCGATATATTTTGTATATAGTGGGTCCCAAATAGCACTCGCGTATTCAAGTTGAGGGCGAACTAGGCTGTTATATAGATAGATATATGTTGAGGCTTCTTTAAAATCTTTGCATGCTCTAATGACAAAGTTATACATTTTGTAGCCCTTGGACACAATCAGATCAACATTCTGGTCTAGGTGAAGCTTGGAGTCCAGAAGTATTCCGAGGTCTCGCACTAGGTCTACTCGTTGTAGCTTCTCGTCGCATAACATGTAGTTATAACAGATTTTATTCCTATTTTTAGTAAAAGAAATAATGTTACACTTTGAGATGCTTAACTCTAGTTTATTTATGGAGCAATATTCTGACAAGCGGTCTAGGTCATCTTGAAGAGAGCGACAGTCCGATAGACTAGTGATTTTATTGAAAATTTTTAAGTCGTCTGCATAGAGTAAAATATTAGAGTTAAGAAAGCAGGCTTTTATATCATTAATAAAGATATTAAAGAGCAAAGGGCCCAGTATAGATCCCTGCGGGACACCGGAAGTAACCTCTATAACGTCCGAGTGAAACCCATTTATGACTACTCTTTGGGTTCTTTTAGAAACATACGACAAAAACCATCGGAGCAAGTTTCCACGAATACCATTAAATGCAATTTTATCTAGAAGGCGCCTGTGATCTACCCTGTCAAACGCCTTGCGAAAATCAGTGTACACCGTGTCAACCTGGGTGGCCCGGTCCATACTGTTGAAAAGATAGTCAGTGAATATCATCATGTTAGTGACAGTAGATCTTTGTCCTATGAAACCATGCTGCTCGGGTATAATTTGATCGTTGATGAAAGCGCTAACTGCAGCATGGATTATCTTTTCGAAAACTTTTGCCAACGCGCATAATATAGAAATAGGACGATAATTTTCAATGTCTTGTTTAGTGCCTTTTTTTAAGATAGGTATAATATTAGCCGTTTTCCAAATCGAGGGGAAAATCCCTTGATGCATGCATTTTGAGAATATTTTATGTAGTGGGTTACCCAATGACTCAGCAGTATATTTTAGAAAGACAGGGGGCAGGCCGTCTGGACCCGATCCTTTAGAGGGATCTAATGATTTCAGTAAACGTTTAATATTATTTATGGCGAAATGGACGTGTGAGATGACGTTGCAGGCATTGGAGTTTGCATTAGGAGGACACCAGGTGTTTATGTCGAGCGTGGAAGATTCGTATACCGAGTTAAAGAAAACAGAAAACATGTTGCAAATTTCTTCCGGGTTGTTAGAAGAATGATGTTTGTAATGCATTTCAGATGGAATGCCAGCTTTACCTTTGCGATTTTTCATATAGGTCCAGAAATATTTTACATTTTTACGTATACTATTTTCTACATTTTCCTTATATTTAATCAAACAGTTGTTACATTCGGTTTTGAATCTGTCTCTATATAGGGAAAATATTTGATAGTCGGAAAAGTTGCCGTATACCTTCCATTTTGCCCAAGCTTTGCTTTTGTTTTTATAGATGTGTATGAGAGATTTTGAGAACCATACTGGATAGTTGGAGTTTTTCGGCTTAGACTGCGGGACATTGTTTTTTATAATATGGTAAATTTTTTCATAAAAGTATTCTACAGCCTGTTCTGCGGGCAAGTCATCGAGTAGGGCATCCCAGTTTATTTTGTTGATTTCTAGGTTTAATAGCTTGTAGTCTGCTTTGTGATAATTATATTTAATTCCAGTGTTAGACTTCATGGGAGGGCCTGATTTTAAATCCATAGGTACAACTGTGTAGAATGGGGGGTGGTGTGGATCTACTGGCAATAAAGGGACACTCGCAGGAAATACCGTACATATATTATTGGATAAAAGAAGGTCTAATGTCCTATCGTTATGGTTTTTTATGTAATTGTATTGTTTAGACTCAAAGACTGACATAAAGTTACTGAGGACTGTGCATACAGCTGTGGAACTTGTAAGTACTAGGCCGTAATCGTCATTAGGTGTCCAGATAGCGGTAGGGATGTTATAGTCGCCAAACAAGAGGTAACTGTCTGTGTTAGGGTCGCTCAGGATATTGGAGAGTCTCTGGAAATGCGATTCATAGGTAGCTTTTGGAGAAGAGTTCAGTATATAAGCCGCACTTATAATATGGTGTTTACCTGAGTTTATAATAGGAATAGATATGACGACGTGTTCTATATTATGTGACAGATTGACATCAGGAGAGAGCGAAATAATGTTAGGTTTCAGATAACGCTTCAGGGCAATCAGAACTCCACCACCATCATCTTTTTGTGTTGATGTCCTATCCCTATCACAGCGGAATACTGTGTAACTGTGATCAATAAACTCACTATCATAAATTTCCGGCACCAACCAGGTCTCGGTGAGCACTATTATATCGTAATTATTAGATAAAATATTCATATGTAAAGTATGAAGTTTCGTGCGAATTCCGCGGCAATTCTGATAATAGATACTCAAGTTGTGGATGTGGGACATTTTGAAGCAGGTTTATCTACGTGTAGGGGATTTTGATAGCGTAGGTACTCGTTTGACAGAGCAGATACCCAGGACCAAGTGTGACTGTAGTGCCATTTACAATGTTTAAGAATACGAGATGTAACGTCGTTAAGATTATTTTTGTACAACCAAAGTGATACCCAGAAGCTAATACTAAGCAAAAGCAAAAAAATATATAAGATAAGGTTTTTAGGCATAAAAAACAACAAGGCCATACTTATGCGTGCAAAATGAGTGAGAAAATTCTTAATTACTCGTGCTAGGGACTGACACATCACATATTTCAAGATTACTACGATTAGAATGTTCACGTGTTTCACCATTAGACTCCTCCCTATTCCGAATCTTTTCAATGTCTTTTTCTGTATGAATCGCGATGATAGGCGAGTTATCTGATGCTCGTACGAGTATAGTTGCGTTAGAGACCCATTTGTACTTGTAGTTAGCTTGTTTTGCAGCTTCACGAGCGGCGCGAAAAAGTTTTTTCCTGCGCAAGGTTAGGTGTTCATTGACGTAAAGAGTGTGTTTTGATCCAGGTATACCCAGCTCCGCGGAGGTCAGGCCGCGCTTGGCGCGGCTCGCGGCTAGAACGTTGTCCCGCAGCACGCGCGAGCAGAGTTTGGCGACGACGTGCTTCGGTTTGTTGTTCTCCGTCGCGTGCCGAACGCGATGGACGCTAACTATGTCATGACGATTGATTGTGCATTTAATTTTTTCGCCTAACTTTACTATTAAATCGACTAGGTTTTCATTATTTTTTTCGGGAAGGTTTTGAATTTCTATGTTGCATTGTCTAGCTTGTTGTTCTAACGCGTCTATTTTGGATTCCAGAGATATGATGGAGCCTTCGTAATCTGAGCTGCGGGATTGTGTAGTACACTCTGTCACCGCCTTTCTAAGTTCGTCATGTTGGTCGGACATAAATTGGGTACTAACTTGTAAATTGTTAACCTCACTTGTGAGGTCACGGAGTTCCTTTTTTATTTTAGTTTGTTCCGCACGTAGATACATTAGACATTAAAAACAGATTACGTCGCTGCCGCTATGGAACTTCGGGAAGCCGACTGGACCAAAGTAATGAACTCTACTAACGTAAATGATGCCGTCTACCACTTCAATCTGATAATTTCAACTGTTTTAAAAAACAACACTCATTATGTTAAAACTAGCCGCACGAAATATAACCTCAAACCCTGGGTCACGCCTGGCCTAATTAGATGCATGAGGCATAGAGACAAACTTCATAGTAGAGCGAGGGCCTGTCCAAACGATCAAGCTCTCCAGACTATATACAAGCGGTATAGGAACTTCTTCGATAACTTGATGTATAATTTAAAAACAGAATATTATAGTAAACAATTATCAGAGTCCAAGGACAATCCAAGGAAGATGTGGCAAACTATAAAAAATATCTGCCACACTCCTAATAATATTAATTCAGCCAATGAACTCACCACCCTGACTAATTCACCAAAGGAGTCGTTAAATATATGCAATGAGCATTTCGCTACAGTAGGACGTAAGCTAGCTGAAGATATACTTTCTAAGCTTTCAGTGTCTCCGTCTTCTTTGGCTGCTGAAGTTACATCAACAGTGTCGACAGTAAAGTCTCTGTTCTTAAATCCTACGGATGTCTATGAGGTAAACAAGTTTATTTCTCAACTCAAATCTGACAGTGCTCCAGGGGCTGATGGTATTAGGCCACAGTTCATCAAAGAGATTAAAGATATCATATCAGTGCCGCTTACTCATATCTGTAATTTGAGCTTGTCGTCTGGTATTTTTCCGAGCCAGTGGAAGTTGGCACAGGTTTCTCCCATATATAAAAGTGGTTCCAAAATCAACCCCAGTAATTACCGCCCTATATCCCTTCTTAGTGTGTTCTCCAAAATACTGGAAAAGATTGTTAATACCCGCCTATTGGCATTTTTAGAAAGTAACAATCTTCTCTCCGATAGCCAGTTTGGTTTTAGAAAAGGCAAGTCAACCGAGGATGCAGTCATTTATTTGTCCAACAAAATAGCCAGTTTTCTTGATGGAGGCGATAAATGTATTGGAGTATTTCTTGACCTTGCTAAAGCCTTTGATACGGTCTCATCTGAAATCCTGCTTAAAAAACTGGAAGTTTCAGGAGCTAGAGGGCTGACTCTCCAGTGGTTCCGCAGCTATCTGACCGATAGAAATCAAACAGTGAGAGTAGGTAACTACTGCAGTGACCAATTACCAATCGGCTTTGGAATTCCGCAGGGAAGTATCCTTGGACCAACCCTTTTTCTGCTTTACATCAACGATATCTTAAGACTCAAATTGCATAAAGCAGATATCATTTGTTATGCAGACGATACTGCGATATTGTTTCATGCAAAGACATGGGAAGAGGTATTTCGTTTGGCAGAGCGTGGGTTGTCTGTGATAAGATCTTGGCTGGATAAAAATTTGCTTACGCTAAATGTCGACAAGTCCAACTTCCTCGCCTTTTCTAAAACAGCTGCTTCAACTGATCGACATAACAGATATCTCAAAATTCACTCCAGCCATTGTCAGTCGTCAGTCGCGCCGAACCAATCAACCACCTGTTCGTGTGGTACAATAGCCAGAGCTGATAAATTGAAATATCTCGGCCTAATCATTGACAATAACTTATCGTTTAAATATTACATTTCTGCTCTTTCAAATAGAATTAGGAAATGTATTTACGTCATGAAGAAGCTCCGCGACTGCGCATCCAGCCATGTACTGCGTCTTGTTTACCATGCATTGTGCCAATCAAATATACAGTACTGTCTTGCAATCTGGGGCAGCGCTGCTAAAACCACAATGCTGCAGGTGGAGCGAGCGCAGCGTGCAGTCATCAAGGTGATGCTTAAGAAGCCCTTTCGCCATCCCACTAATGCTCTTTACCGAGACTCTAAATATCTGAGTGTTAGGAGGCTCTACGTTTTAAAAGCAGCCACACGAGCTCACGGTATTGTGTCCAACTGGCAATGTTACCCTCAACTTCTGGCCAAACGCACTTTCAGAGTCCCCCTTCCACAGACCAGATCCAGATTTGCTCAGCGTGCACCAGCTCATATGCATCTGCGCATTTATAATAACATCTGCCAGTTGCTCGACATGCAAAACTGCACAACAAGTAAGGTTAAGGAGATGGTGAGAAAGTGGCTTTTGTTCTTAACTTATAATGAGACTGAGTCCCTCTTACGTGCTCGCCCTTAACGCTTTATCGCAATTTCATACCCCCCACCCCCACACACACACACACACACACACACACACACACACACACACACACACATTGTGATATTTTGCTCTGCCTATTTGTAAATTTCACTATTTTGTTTACTTAGTATGTCACCACTCCATGCAAATATTGCAAATGTTAAAAATTCAAAAAGTTAAGTTGTTAACAAATCTAGTTTATGAATTAACAAACTATTTTTATAAGAAACCTACGCATTGTTAAACCGATATTGGATAGTGCACTCCAAGACCCCGAGATACAGGCTCAGCCTAGTTCGGGGTCTGCTGGACAATTATACACTGTTATATTCTCGTGTGTTTATGAAAAAAAAAAAAAAAAAAAAAAAAAAAAAAAAAAAAAAATATATATATATATATATATATATATATTTATGAGAAAATACCTGTATGAACACTGAATAGATATTATGGTTCAAGTTTGCATACTAAGGCATGTAACTAGGAATCAATGCGATTCAACATGACGCATCTGTAAATGTTCATCTTTGCCGCAGTATGGTTATCCTTGTCACTCTCATTGTCAAAGACGTAAGTTTGTCTCTTTCATTCAAATGACCTCTATGGTAGTAAGATGGCGTCGTATTTGAAAAATAAAATAATAAAAATGATAAAATTAAATTATTTCAGCGTACTTACAGATGATATGTGATCCCTTACGCTTTGTTGCACTTTTTGCTATGATTGGTGCACTTTCTGATCACACACGACGGCATTTTTTTGTGAATCTTGTAAATATTCACCCTTGACATCGTCGTGCGTTTCGTTGACCGACCCGCGAGTGACTACCCACTACAAAAAGGGCACCAATACATTTATCGTGGTTTCAGTGCTTCACTTTTGGAGTGCTTGTAACCTATCTACTTATAAAATATCATTGGTGACAACCCTAATATGCAAAGTATTAATCAAGACCAAGTGCGGGTAGTTCGGAAAACCCGCGCGGCTAGAAGATGTTGACACCCGCCTCGTCAGTCCCTTCGCGACCATGGACGTCACGGCACGTCCGAAACGTTGAGGTAATATCATGTTTTTACGCGATTAAGTCCCGTTTTGTTATAATAATGAGTGAAAATCGTGAAAGTTTAAATCAATAATATCAAATGTTTGTCATACATAAACAATAACATATAAATTACTCCAAAATAAAATAGATTGCCCTCAGTTACTAACGCTCCTACATTTCCGCGCTCCCTCTCGCTTTCCACGAAATCCCATTACACCTCTGTGCCCTCCGCTCAGAAGATCAGTGTCTGGTAGAAACTCACCGATCTGTAGGATGAGTAGGATTATCAATAGTTGCAGTGACGATGACGTAGTACTCGTAGACGTTCACTATGACCGTCCCGGTAAATTAATCACAACTGTCCTGAATCTTAACGCTTAAAAGACACTTGGATAGTATCAGGATTGCCCCGAGCTTGTTGTTAGAATATTGTTTACTTCTAAGTTATGTATAAGTATTTAAGAATATTGTTTCGCATGCGGTGTTTACCTATAAGTAATTGTGACACCATCCCTATGTGTACAAGCTTGTATTTATGACCTGTATTGGTGTTAACAATTGTTGGTGAACCTTAAATTAAATAAATTAAAAAAAAAGAACATTGATGAAACGTTAATGTACCTATCTGTCAACGTCAAATTCAATTCAAAGATTTCAAAGGTATGACAATTTTTTTTTGCGATCGAGGCCAAGGCAACTATCGTATAATTAGGTAAATTAGGTTATTTTTTATAATTGCTCGTATCTTTCAGAGCAGGGGTTTTCAAAGTGGGGGGCGCGGGGCCTCGGGAAATTTGAACACAATTCCCTTATAGTTCCCATTAAACCACGTACAATACATGCATATTACATTTACAATTAGGTACAAATGATGATGATGATTTGGCTAGCTAACACATTCACTTCCGTTTCCTTGCATCGAAGCGAAGGGGGGCGTGGGAACTTCATTTTAGGCAGCAGGGGGGCGTGCCTAAATAAAGTTTGGGAACCCCTGTTTTAGAGGAATGTAAATAAATTGAAATAAATATTTCGGTACCAGGCGGCTATACTTGTAAATACTTAGTACAAATATCTTATACTGACAACTCGAAAATTGATTGATTTATTTGTAAACCTTGATGTAACCGGTAAATGCCCCCTTGAGTGTATGATTATGACACATTGTTTCACAATTATGGATTAAACAGTGGGCAGTTTTAACGCCACCTTGTATGGAACGTCTTTATTTTCCACGTGGTATACGGAGGGTTAATAGATTTTTGGCCGAAAAAGTAAATACAAACACTCTTTTTATCAACATTGTAATGAATATTAAAAATATTTTCTCAACACACAAAGTGTTATATTTTAAAACGTAAACTCGTTACGCATAGTTTACGTTCTGCAACTACTTTTTTTTTTAAATGTAGAGCTGAGCGAATACTACTGTTTGGAATGTGTTGTAATTTGAGTAAATCGATAAAAATAAAAATCGTATCTAAAATTTAAGAACTAATTATCTTATTAGCGATCAGATCAAAATCAAATACATTGAAAACAATAGTCGAAGAATTATGAGTGAGTAATAAGGCGAATGTGTATTTCATGAATTTAGTATAGTTTTCCGATCATACAATCGATTTCTTCTTGTAGTCATCATCACTCGTAATCGCCTATTTTTTAACAATCGATTTAGTTTAGCCTCATCTCCAAATACGCCATTTACTATGTGTCAAAATATCAATCTAAAATTTCCCCTACTATAAGTCATTGCGCGCGTTTGCATAAGTTTACTTATCTGAATTCAAGGAATCATACTTTTTGTCCGAAAATTACTATCGAAAATTAAAAAAGAATATTGTGACTATATTATATTTTGAGTAGATAGTACTTACTAACACTTTGACATCCAAAATTAATATTATATGTCAGTAAATAAAAACAGCAAGAACTTTCACTGACTCGATATTTATTTTACGCTTGGTTGAAGATTCCAATTTACATTATTAGGGTTCCGTACCTCAATATATGTATAGATCACTTTGTGGTCCGTCTGTCTCTCCATCCGTCTATCCGTCGGTCTGTCAAGACCCTTTATCTTGGGAACGCGTAGAGGTATCGAGTTGAAAATAAATTCATATACTCAGGTCTACGGTCCCTAAAAGCTGTGAAATAAATCAATCTCTAGGTATCGTGAAAAAAAGATATGACCATTTATGCCGTAAGAAACGTATATTTCGATACTCTCATAGGAAACCAAAATTTATAGGGTACTTGCCGTTGACCTAGAACTATGAAACTAGCAAGTAATACCGTCTTGTACTACATGTATAGCGAAAAATCATTTGTAATGAAATCCTAAAAAATATAGTCTTAATAAGTATTTGTACGGAACCCTCGGTGGACGCGTCCGATTCGCACTTGTCCAGATTTTTTATTATGAGCATCTCTTTAGTAAAAACTTCCACTTCAGGAGCAAAATATAACACCTGTTATATAAGTGCATGTTCGTGAAACTGAGTGCAAAACGTATCATTTTTATTACACATCAAATTTCCCCGGACCTTTTCCGTAAATTCTAGCTCGGGAGTTATTGAATGTACACGTTAAGGTTGGTTATGGACTGAAATGTAAGACTACCGATTATAAACGATTTAAGCTAATATCAACAAGGACGAGTTTGTCATTATACATAGGTATGTTTGTGTCAGTTAAATCATGGAAGCTAAATTAGAACGCAAACTCAAAATCCTTTTATTGCATAACCCCGTGTATTCCGTCAGTGAATATATGGGGATGACATTTGTTTAATTATAAAATAATTGACATTAATTTCTCCTGCACTGTTATGTTATTATTATTGCTCATTTTATTTTTATTTTTAAATTTTAATGATATATGACATTCTGTATTTTTTGACTATTCCTGTTTTAACTTATTCTTTGTGCCCAATTTATTTTGACATTTAATGTGTATTTTGATCAAATCACTGTAAAGTAATCCTAGAGCTACATGCAGGTGTTATGTACAAGGGTGTCGTACTCATAAAAATACAAACTATAGTCGCAGTAAAAAAATACGTTTATTAATTTTTCAGAATTTACTTTCAGATATATTCGGTTGACTATAGCGTACTTATCGAGGAGAAACGAAGATACTGCATGTGAGAGGTACTCATACAACTTAAAAAATATGACGGTACGATTTTTTGTATATTTTGGTTATAACTTCATAAGACGTGAAGTTATAACCAAAATATACAAAAAAAAGTTTTTATTCACTTAAAAGTTAAAAGGAATATCAAAATCAGTTAATAATTGGCGGAATAATCAATGAACAATGATATTTTAGTAATGATACGTTATACCCTTACGTTCAATCCGAAAAAAATGCTTCCCAGATTGCGCCCATTCGTACTTCTCTTCGTTTTTAAATATATACACATTCAAAATTGCGTAAAAGGGATGGCATATTTAAAGTAATAAAAAAGAAGACAGCTAGCTTTTGTTAATTGCGTTAATTTTGAAACTTCACCCAGATAACCTAACCGCTTTAGCTTAGTTGGTAGTGACCCTGCCTACGAAGCTGGAGGTCCTGGGTTCGAATCCCGGTAAGGGCATGTATTTGTGTGATGAGCACGAATATTTGTTCCTGAGTCATGGATGTTTTCTATGTATTTAAGTATTTGTATCTATTAAATATATCGTCGTCTAGTATCCATAACACAAGCCTTATTGAGCTTACTATGGGGCTAGTTCGATTTGTGTTCGATTGTCCCCTAATATTTATTTATTTATTTTATTTATTTATTTATAACCAATCATATGGTATGATTTTTTATCTTTCACTCACTCTCGTTGTCAAGTGCATAAGTATGTCTCTTTCATTCGCGAAGTGTCATTTAGGTCGCCACGGTGCCAAGATGACGTCATATTTTAAAAATTCAATAACAAAAATTAGAAAAAAAATATTTCAGCATTTGTGCGTACGCTATGTGATCTCTTGTGCTTTGTCGCATTTTACTGCGTAATTTGTGCTTTTTTTTATTACACAGGACGGCTTTTTTTGCGAAATCTACAGATGTCTACAGCTGACATTCTGGTGCGTCTTGTTGACTTACCCGAGAGCGACTAAGCGGGGCTACGCTAATCAGCGTCCATATAGTGCTCCACTTTTGGAGTGCTTGTCACCCATCTACTTGTAAAACATCATTGGAAGTAATCGCGTAACAACCAAAAAAAAACTTAGGTATACGTAGTCGAATTAAGAACCGTCCTTAAAAAAACGGTTTAAAACCAGGCATGCGGTATTAGGGATCTTGATGAAAAGGTAAATCAAATTCATAAAATAAAAGTTTCATCAGTACAAATCCAACCTTTATACAGGAACTAGCTTAGCCACTAGCAGATTTTTCTCAACATGAAAATTTCGAATGCAATATTGAGCAAATCCGATCCAGCAAGTCTACTTATTCCGGAGAAGATAACACGACTCCTGCCATTCAAATTCCACCTTTATTACCACAACGTAAAGTTTTATACTAGCGTCAACGTAATTTGGAGTCAAGAGTGTTGTCGCACTGAAATGTTGTACGAATATGCTTACAAAATTTTGTCAGGCTAGGAAATTATTTTGTACGATCCAATTTGCTGAGAGTACTGCGCAGGAATAAAATAGGAGTTTTTTAGGAAAACATGACATTTGTCGCGTAATCTTTGGTTACATATGAATATTATGTTAAATATGTAAAGATCTTTCATAAAGTATGCGTCAAATATCGAGTTTCTTAGAATTTCCGAATTCATCAAATATAAATAAATACATGCTTAGATTGAATAATTATGTTATTTACACAAATAAAAAAATCTGGAATGAAGTTATCTTTATCAATAAAAAAATTTTGGTCAAAAATTGAGTTAGTTAATGACGTTTTTTTAAATAAGTAAATTGCCTGGAATGTTGCTTAATAATAATAATATCATGATTTGTTTGCATAAGAATCCACTGATATTTATTTAATATTTCACAGCATTTTTTGATACATTATATATAAATCCATATTTTTTTTATTATTGGAATGTTCAATTCTTTTATTTTATTGGCAATACAAAGAATAACAAGATCATAAAAAACGTAAAATAACTTAAAATTTATCCTAAACTAAAATAAAATAATTAAACTACGTATAAGACTAAACTAAACCTCGACAAAAAAGTAAAAATAACTAAAATATAAATGCCATTAATATCTATTTATCATCATCACTACACGGCCGCTTGCAAATCAATCTTAATAATAATAAGAACTCTTTCATCAACGTAGTAAATAATTATCTTTATGCAACACCTGGCCATAAAATCGCTTTCTGGCCAAGTGTAGACATAAAATTATGTACACAACACGGGAGGTAATAAAGAAAGCCCTCGATAGCATATTTACGTCCCTCGCTCGCAGCTCGGGCTGCAAACATCCGCGATCTCGGCCTTTCTTTATATTATCACCCTAGTTGTGTAATGTACTATTGTCAAAATTTAAGCAGCGGTATATATTTAGAAACGCATAATGTGAAGTGTATCGCGCCCTAAATATGTTAAAATCGCACGCGTCTGATTACTATTCAGTATCACGAAACGCGAAGAAGGCCGCGCCCGCGTATGACACGTACACAAACCTGCCTTAGTGCTGGGAAAAGCGAAAAAAAGGGATTGAAAATTAATACATCGCTTAAAATAAACGTCAGTGTAAGGCGAACTAGATTGAAAGAAAGAAAGAAATAAAGAAAGAAAGAAAATACATTTATTCATAACAGCACAAGATAAAAACAGAATAAGTATTACAAAATAAATTAAAGGTACGCTGCCACAAAACGCCAGATTGAAAATGAGTAATGCAGAAATGTTTCCACAGTGTGTCTAGAGAGCGGTGTCATCAAAATATCGAACGAACCATATGGATGGATGTTTATAGAACGATAACGTCTAACAAAACTGACCTTAAAATTTGTCCCATAACACCCACTTTTTAAAATCATTATGTTTTATGTACAAGAGATGTTGATAACCAACCAGTGGCGTGACGTAAAATATATCCTTGGCCAAGCCGGTGCAGATTTGGCGTAATTCCTTCAGAGCTGTAGAATAAGGTGCTCAAATGCCTGATAAGAAGCCGGTAGGAATCGAGTTCTTCGGACGCCACGCTACTGTAACCAACTTAATGTTCACTATGTATATAAAGTTTCATAACGAACTTAATGTTCGCTTTGTATACAAATATTCATAATATAAAGTTTGAGTAGACGACATTTTCGAACAGGTTGCATATCATTTCAAGGACAGAAATCTGTAATTGGTTACAAACCTACTGACGTGAGAAATTCATTTGACGCTGTAGTTTTTTCTTCAGCACTAAGTACTCTAGCTCCGCCACCGTTAGCACGTAGTGTCGCTGCGCGAACCTGGCCGTAAAATAAGTGGCTGTACGTATACGTAGAGATACCATGGAGTGAGATAATAAAGACAGTTGAGGTCCATTGATGTTGTAAGGGTTGCACGATCTCACTTGCTTTGTGTTCGGGAGTGTCGCGGTGCAAATAATGTCTTGAATAGCTAGAGGTTCTGCACCGCGAACTTTATCTATGTTAAACTGGAGAGTAACGTCAAATGTCACCATGCGAGTTAGGCGCGAAAACATTCGTTCTGTTTATAGTTTGTTTTGTTTCTATATTGTTACACAATGAAGCTTGCAATGTGTGATATATGACTGCAATATGTTCAAGCTGTGTACAAGTTATAGCAGAGTCCTAGAGCCGGCCGCTTCAATATAAGCTAAGTATCCGCATGTGGTTTCGGGAGTATTTTGGGCTTGACCGATGTGTAATTAATGATTCAATGTATATGGACAATTTGTTGGACCATAACATTGATTATGATACATGTCTATGCTTGTATGAGAGGCAGACGATAACATGAGTAGGTCCTGGCCAGGACATATCAATGACGATTAGTTTTCCCATGTTATAGATATTGTATGTGTCTGATTGATTGTACTATGATTGGTCTTACAATAACTAGACAACAACTATTGCAATGTCTGATATGATAACAGAATAACATAGAGAGTCATGACATGACTGCTTGATAAATAGGTAGACCAATATACTCCTTTGCGGACTTAGTTCATGGTAAAATAACTTTACAGATGGTGTCAGATGGTGAGAGATATATCAAGAGTGGAAGAGACAACCCAGGCCAAGGAACTATTCCCTAGAACCTAGAATATAACCCAAGTTAGAAGAATCCAGAATATATGAACTTAACCGTCGCTGAGTCTAGTACTTACACCCTAATCCGACATTTATATAACCCAGGCAATAGAATAGCACTAAATCCCAGCACCTCCACCAAATATGTCGCCGAGATTTAGTGCTATTCTATTGCCTGGGTTATATAAATGTCGGATTAGGGTGTAAGTACTAGACTCAGCGACGGTTAAGTTCATATATTCTGGATTCTTCTAACTTGGGTTATATTCTAGGTTCTAGGGAATAGTTCCTTGGCCTGGGTTGTCTCTTCCACTCTTGATATATCTCTCACCATCTGACACCATCTGTAAAGTTATTTTACCATGAACTAAGTCCGCAAAGGAGTATATTGGTCTACCTATTTATCAAGCAGTCATGTCATGACTCTCTATGTTATTCTGTTATCATATCAGACATTGCAATAGTTGTTGTCTAGTTATTGTAAGACCAATCATAGTACAATCAATCAGACACATACAATATCTATAACATGGGAAAACTAATCGTCATTGATATGTCCTGGCCAGGACCTACTCATGTTATCGTCTGCCTCTCATACAAGCATAGACATGTATCATAATCAATGTTATGGTCCAACAAATTGTCCATATACATTGAATCATTAATTACACATCGGTCAAGCCCAAAATACTCCCGAAACCACATGCGGATACTTAGCTTATATTGAAGCGGCCGGCTCTAGGACTCTGCTATAACTTGTACACAGCTTGAACATATTGCAGTCATATATCACACATTGCAAGCTTCATTGTGTAACAATATAGAAACAAAACAAACTATAAACAGAACGAATGTTTTCGCGCCTAACTCGCATGGTGACATTTGACGTTACTCTCCAGTTTAACATAGATAAAGTTCGCGGTGCAGAACCTCTAGCTATTCAAGACATTATTTGCACCGCGACACGTAGTCCGTGGGGCCGATTTTGAGTGTCAGTTGGGCATTTCTCCAGAAATATGTGGCTTTCCATGGCTAAAGGGACCTTATAGCAGGTATTGAGTTAAGCACAGATCCTAAATCTGCGTTAAATAAGCTATCTAATACAAAAAAAACCATGACCCTAAGTCCCATACTTTTTTTTTTAAAAAACATCAAACCCGCACATGCTAAAATTGTACTTTTGAGAAATCGTCAAAAGAAGTTTGAAACTAATTTTAAGTATGTTCCCGTTGGAAGTTATGGAGATGATGATTGATTATGTATCTCAAGGTGTTTTTCTTTGGAAATCAGTAATGGTTTTTTTAATGTGACTTCCAGGTCGTGAAAAATCAGCCTTTGATTAGAGCAAGTCGCTTATGAGAAAAAAATTAAAAAAGAAAAAAAAATCGGCCTGTTTTTTAAGATATTGTAATCTAAACCATTGTATATAGTTACAGATATTTGACTGTACATTTTGGGATAGAAATAAAATCACATTGTCAACGAAATATTTTTATTTTAATTAAAATGTCATTTTTATTATATTTTTCATCATTCCTATAATATTTACAATTTTCGTATAATGAGTTCTAAATTATATTTAATCAGTCTAAACAAGTATCTCAAAAGTGTCATTATTATTCTACAAGTCGTATTTTTTGATTTATAAACGATTGAAGTTACGTAAAAATCACAAATTTATTCCCATACATTTGAGAAAAGGGACCTTATGAGCAGCCATAAGCAAAAATTATTGATTATTACAGTATGGCACGATATTTACATTATTTATTGACTAATCTTGTATTAAAACAGAAAACTGAAGAAAAAAGGTTATTAGACCAGGAGTTCCCAATCTTTTTCAGCCCGCGGCGCACTTACAAGTTTAGTACTTTGTCACGGCGCCCTACCCTAGATCGCTTAAAATAGGCAATGTTGCTATAAAGCAGGTACCCGGGAATATTTGTGGTTTTAGATAATGATAGAGGATCGACTGACGGCGCCCCTCTTTACTTCTTACGGCGCACCAGGGCGCCGCGGCGCACAGTTTGAGAACCCCTGTATTAGACATTTACTTCAAATCTTGATCAATTAAGAGTAATTCTCAAATAATGTTGCGTTGAATTTAAGTGTTTAGTCATAAGGTCCCTTTTCCCAAATGTATGGGATATTATGGCCTTATGACCAATGACAGGCAAAACTTGTTGATAATTACAGTATGGCACGATATTAACGTTATTTATATACTAAACTACTCAGTTTACACTACTTATGATCAGGGTATGATGATGGAGCCGAAAGGTATCTATGGGAACTCGGTAAAAAACGACGCAACCCCATCGTGTTTGGGCTCAGTTGTTTCATCTTGACAAGTACTCTGAACCGAAATGATATCCAGGGTCTGATGATGGAGCCGGAATGTGGCCATGGGAACTTCGTAATAAAATGTCGGAACCCCATCGTGTTTGGGCTCATTTGTTTCGTCTTGACGAGTACTTTGAACCGAAATGATATCCAGGGTCTGAAGGTGGAGCCGGAAGGTGGCAATGGGAACTCCGTAATAAAACGTCGGAACCCCATCGTGTTTGGGCTCATTTGTTTTGTCTTGACAAGTACTCTGAACCGAAATGATACCCAGGGTCTGATGATGGAGCCGGAAGGTGGCCATGGGAACTCCGTAATAAAACGTCGGAACCCCATCGTGTTTGGGCTCATTTGTTTTGTCTTGACAAGTACTCTGAACCGAAATGATATCCAGGGTCTGATGATGGAGCCGGAAGGTGGCCATGGGAACTCCGTAATAAAACGTCGGAACCCCATCGTGTTTGGGCTCATTTGTTTTGTCTTGAAGAGTACTCTGAACCGAAATGATATCCAGGGTCTGATGATGGAGCCGGAAGGTGTCTATGGGAACTCCGTAATAAAACGTCGGTACCCCATCGTGTTTGGGCTTATTTGTTTTGTCTTGCCGAGTACTCTGAGACTAAAAACGATAGGGTTCCGACATTTTATTACGAAGTTCCTATGGCCACCTTCTGGCTTCATCATCAGACTGGATATCATCTCGGTTCAGAGTACTCGTCAAGTCGAAACAAATGAGCCCAAATACGATGGGGTTCCGACGTTTTATTATGAAGTTCCTATGGCCACCTACCAGCTCCATCATCAGACCCTAGATATAATCTTGGTTCAGAGTACTCGTCAAGGCGAAACAAATGAGCCCAAACACGATGGGGTTGCGTCGTTTTTTTACGTAGTTCCCATTGATACCTTTTGACTCCATCATCAGACCCTGGACATCATTTCCACTCAGAGTACTCGTCAAGACGAAACAACTGAGCCCAAACACGATGGCGTTCCGACGTTTTATTACGAAGTTCCTATGGCCACCTTGCGGCTTCATCATCAGACCCTGGATATCATCTCAGTTCAGAGTACTCGTCAAGACGAAACAACTGAGCCCAAACACAATCGCGTTCCAACGTTTTATTACGAAGTTCGCATTGCCACCTGCTGGCTCCATCATCAGACCCTGGATATCATCTCGGTTCGAGTACTCATCAAGTCGAAACAAATGAGCCCAAACACGATGGGGTTGCGTCCTTTTTTTACGTAGTTCCCATAGATACCTTTCGGCTTCATCATCAGACCCTGGATATCATCTCGGTTCAGAGTACTCGTCAAGGTGAAACAAATGAGCCCAAACACGATGGGGTTGCGTCGTTTTTTTACGTAGTTCCCATAGATACCTTTTGACTCCATCATCAGACCTTGGACATCATTTCCGCTCAGAGTACTTGTCAAGACGAAACAACTGAGCCCAAACACGATGGCGTTCCGACGTTTTATTACGAAGTTCCTATGGCCACCTTCCGGCTTCATCATCAGACCCTGGATATCATCTCAGTTCAGAGTACTCGTCAAGACGAAACAACTGAGCCCAAACACAATCACGTTCCGACGTTTTATTACGAAGTTCGCATGGCCACCTGCTGGCTCCATCATCAGACCCTGGATATCATCTCGGTTCAGAGTACTCGTCAAGGCGAAACGAATGAGCCCAAACACGATGGGGTTGCGTCGTTTTTTTACGTAGTTCCCATAGATACCTTTCGGCTCCATCATCAGACCCTGGACATCATTTCCGCTCAGAGTACTCGTCAAGACGAAACAACTGAGCCCAAACACGATGGCGTTCCGACGTTTTATTACGAAGTTCCTATGGCCACCTTCCGGCTTCATCATCAGACCCTGGATATCATCTCAGTTCAAAGTACTCGACAAGACGAAACAAATGAGCCCAAACACCACCGTCGTGTCGTGGTATAAAAAAGAAATAAGTTTTATCAACAGCTTTATTATTTTTGTATGTGATCCCTTTATAAGATAAGGTCCCTTTTCTACTAAACTTTGAACCCAATTTTTATATAGAAAAAATTAACGTACAGCAGTGAAACCAAGCTACAAATACACGTCTATTCCTATATTTTACAATTTTGCATAAAAGAAAAAAATGATTATTTTGAAGGATTTCACTAAAACGTCCATATCTCCGTAACTAGAAACCGTCATAAGGTCCCTTTTCTTATGGAAAGCCACATATGTCTGCGACTCATTCATCTGTCTCCATACATTTAGTATGAAAAAGGGCCAGATGAATGAGGTGACCGCAGACATATTTCTGGAGAAATGCCCAGTTACGCTTATATCGATACCTTTAGACTCAAAGGGCGTAAGCTCCATTAGAACCTACGGCGTTTACGTCCTTTGAGTCTAAAGGTATCGATATACTGTAGAGACTGGCCGTCTCTACGGTATGATTATAAAGATTATTTAAAGATTCAAATACCTACCTATCTGTCAGTCTAACGTAATGTTTGTGTATTAAACATTGACTTAGTTCTCATCTGAGCGCCGCCATAGGAAAGCCGCCATAGGATTATGTAAATATCTCGGAATAAAACCAATCCTAAATTACCCAGTTAATGTTTTACTTCAATGCTCCACCGGCTAGACCTGGAGATGGGGTTTTCTTCGAAAAGAAGAGCCCGTACCGCGAGCGAGTGGCTCTGAAAAGCGAAGAATTATCAGTGTGCATGTGGAGCACGTCGAGAAGCGGCCAGAGAAGAGTTCGTGGCGCGCTATGGGCGCTGCGTGGCGCAAAGTGCGAACGCGTGCAGGTGTCACGAGGATGCGGGCATGTGTACCCCCATCTTCAGCGGCGCAGCGATGAGGATGCGTTATTAAAGTTGCGTTACAATGCTAAAAAGCATTATCGAATGCGAATATTAATATTTTATGCGTAGCGCGACGATGAGGAGCGATAAATGTGAGATGTGAAGCGTTTTAGATGCGATATGAAGCTGTCGACGAGCGAATTGAAGTTATGGAGACGATGATGAATATGCGTAGAGGTAATTGGTGGTTCGATGCGATTTTGCGAGAATTCGGTGAAAATTCAATTACATTATTCACATTTTTCCCGTCATGACAACGCGATGTCATTATGTTGTTAGATAAATGAATTTCAACATAAAATGTGTATAGATAGATGTTTATTTAAGTGTATTGTATATATTTCGTAATAATGTTGTATGTATATATTACGTAGGGTTAGAGGAACAATTTTTGCGAATAGCGTACTAATTGTGAAAACGAGAGAATGGTGTTGGCGATTTGCTAGGATTTTAGGAATATTTAAGCTTATAACTAGAATGCGTTCTAATACTGTTTATTTTTTGCATGTATTCGTGTCACGATGCAATGGACGAGCTACCTACCAAGTCGCTTACTCACAGTCGCGTCAACTTATTATATTTCGATGAGAGCGGTGTTTAATAATTATATGTATAAGAATAATTCTAAATGACAATAACTGGGCATTAATAAATATGTAGTAGGACACAATGACAAATGTGTCTAGATGGGCACAATTTTTTCGTGTACTAGTTAGTTTCGAAAGGACAAACAATTTTGAGTAAAAAAACCTCAAAAATGTAAATATTCTAAGATAAAAATATGATAAATTTTGTAAAACGTTCCGATGCAATAGCTGTAGAGTGAAGCGTCGTAAACATTAGAGTGCATTATTATATAATTATACCTTCTTGAAAAATATTTCACAAAGAAAATAAATACATCATTAAAAAGCTGATTTGATGACCTACATTTCAAGTTCCAGATGTTCTTATGTACAGTTTGCACATTTGTGTCATTTTCCGGCAAAAGGTACCCCTATGCAACATTCTTGAAAATGCCTTACGATTAAATAAATAAACGTGTCAATTTGGTCTTTTTAGGGTTCCGTACCAAAATGGTAAAAAAGGAACCCTTATGGTGCGACTCTGTCTGTCTGTCTGTCCGTCTGTCACAGCAAGATATCTCAGGATCTACTGATGCTATCGACTTGAAATTTGGAATAGTGTTAAAAACCGCTAATCCAAGCCTATGAGACCGAAAAAAATCTTATACCTTTATTACTTTTTTTTTAAAAGGGACCGAAAAGGGATGTCGAAAATCAAAAGTTAAGCTAATATATCGAGTGGGATATCAAATAAAAGGGCTTAATATGTAGATTCCAATACCGTTTTTATTTTTTTTTCTTAGACAAGTAGTTTTTGATTTAAGACAAAAAACGTTTAAAAAAATACCATTCCCCCCTATTATCTTCGAAGTTCCTGAGCAGAAAAATCTGTAATAATTACCAATTATTCACATCATTTTAAATATTACAGGAAAAATAAGACAGTTTTCCTAACTTGCAGCGTTTTTTAGAAATTAGCAAAAATCTTAAGACAACCTTATTTGCTCCTACTAAACTAACCGCGGCATATATCGATGTATGGGGACAGCAGTTGTACAAGAGCAAAGTTAAGTTTGTCCCACCATACAGTTTTTCTTGAATTATTCACGTATCTACTGACGAGTTTGTACGGAACCCTCGGTGCGCGAGTCCGACTCGCACTTGACCGGTTTTTTTAATAAGGTACATCTTTATTGCTCGTGCAGTCGGTGCTGTTTGCTGTACTAGTAGTACTGCTAGAACCATTGACAACTACTAAAATGAAAATGTTTGTCTGAGATAGAGACATTTGTAGTTCATCACAGATTAATAAATCACAGAACGTCAAAAAAGAAATACTCTACCCACACAGTATAGCCCGCACTGCGCCCAAGCACACTTATAAATCAAAAACTTTAACGCCAGCGGGAGAAGCACAGAAATATACCATCACTCATAAATCCTTATTTCTTTGCATATACGGTTGAAATTAGCATGTGTAGGATGTAAAATAAATGTGGTAGCATGCAGTAAACTAGCGGCAATGAAACTACTACGATTGTGTTTAGGATTATGCAAAGCGGTGTCCAGTACAGTTTGAGAATTATATTCGTGGATCCGACTTGCATAGAATTTCCATTATTTTGAAAGGACTAATAACTAAGCTTGAATTGTAGTTCCCAGTAAAATATTAAAGTGTAAACGTAATTTTACATTATTGACTTCTGAAAAGTAATCGAAACCGAAATGAGGAAATCTGAAGAACTAAAGTGTCCGACGTAACTGTCACCACTCATTTGCATAATAATATAAATAATAAGGGCTCGGGCGTCAAATACCTGCGATCTGAGAAATTCTTTGTTTTACCTCTCTAGGTAAGTAATGTACTATTGAGTGCAGCTAATGTAGTTAATTAGGGTTCCGTACCAAAATGGTAAAAAAGGAACCCTTATGGTGCGACTCTGTCTGTCTGTCTGTCTGTCTGTCCGTCTGTCACAGCAAGATATCTCAGGATCTACTGATGCTATCGACTTGAAATTTGGAATAGTGTTAAGAAGCGCTAACCCGAGCTTATGGGATGTAAAAAAAATCTTGTAACTGTTTTACTTTTTTTTTAAAGGGGTCCGTAATGAGACTTTGCAAATTAAAATTAGGGCTATTATATCAAGTGGGGTATCAAATGAAACGGCTTGATTTGTAGATTAAAATGCTATTTTTGTTTTTTTTTTTTAAATAAGTAGTTTTTGATTTATGGCGAAAAACGTTAAAAAAAATACCATTCCCCCCCTATTATCTTCGAAGTTACTGAGCAGAAAAATATATTAATGTCGTCCTATATATTACAGGAAAAATATAACGGTTTTCCTAACTTGCGCCGTTTTTGAGAAATTTGCAAAAATCTTATCACATACTTATTTGCTCCTACTAAACTAATCGCCATATAGTTTTTCTTGAATTATTCATGTATCTACTTATGAGTTTGTACGGAACCCTCGGTGCGCGAGTCCGACTCGCACTTGGCCGGTTTTTTTTTTAAATTTTATTCACTCACTTGGAAATATTATTCAGACTTCGAGTAGGTATATATTGAAACTTTGATCGTATTCGGGGGTGTAAAAAAATACATTAATAAAATTAAGCTTAAAAACATGCACATTTAAAAAAAATAACTCTAATTAGCCTTGAATAGTGTCGCACTATTGGGCAAAGGCCTCTCCATTTACTCGTACCTTCCACAACTAATTGGCAGCAACGTCTGGTCAGTCGACTAGAAACCCATCTTTAACATCCCGCCATCTCCGTAAATATAATTTAATCCATATCAGTAAAAAAACTTAATAACAGGTACCGCGTACCACACACTACCTGGTCGCGGCAGAAGACGGCCGTTGTCTCTACAGTCAAGGGTTACCTGATATACTCGTATTTTGTATTACAGAACCTGCCTGGGGTATATCTTTTGGCATGACTGTTTGATTCCACAATTTACAGATTAATGTAGTTATATTAAAAGTAGAAATGTCTCAAAAATTGTGACGCTTTTACTAACCCTATATTAGCTTTATTTGATAGATTTAAGTATGCTCCATCACGAGTTGACCATCCATTCATCACGTAACACTCTGTAGAAACTGTATCCTTAAAAATGATGTCAAAAAATAAAAACATTCATGAGTTCCTTGTTCAGTTGAAAAATATAAAGTTTGGAGCACGCTTTATTTTAACGAGTAGTGTCTAGTGCTTCAGTACCTAGTTGTTTGAAATTTTCATGGAAAGTGTCTTTTCCGTTGAGTCTATTTTTTAAATGAGTCTAAAAATTTTGTTCAAAAAATAAATTACAATGTCTTTACTGAATGCAAAGTATCTCCCAAATAGACCTTTAAAACAGATTTATAATGTATTATAATGCTGTTTTCCAAATTTAATTTTCTCATTGTAATCATTATGAAGATTTTGACTACAATATTTTATTGGACTAAAATCATCCATAATTGTTGTAGATTACTAGGAAAAAGTCAGCGTGCAGATTTGTAGCCTACCTCGATACCGATTGGGTAATATTAATTTTACTAAGATGCAGAAACTACAACCCTTACATTTTTATTTCACGGTATTTTTAAAAACAGTGACATAATAGTTGAGCATTTAGGGATCTTGGCTGACGTGATAAATGCCAAAGATGCTTAAAATAGTACATTACCTACACAATTAGGGTGGTAAAACAAAATACGGAACCCTAAAAAGGCCGAGATCGCAGATGTTTGTGGTCCGAGCCGCAGGCGAGGGACGTATATGTATATGCGGCCGAGGGCTTTCTTTATTACCTCCCGTGTTGTGTACATCATTTCATGTCTACACTACAGGTGTGGCGTATAAACATATTTATTGTAAGGGAACCCCTTTTTAATTTGACTTTATTTTGTTTTTATTATTCATTGTTATAGCGGCAATAGTAATACACATTCTGTAAATATATCAATATAAAAATAAAGCAAAAAGAAAAAATCAGATCAAAAACATTACTAAGGAACCTTAAATTGTTTTTAAAAGAACCGTCGAACTATATGCCACACGTTGATGTTTGGTGAACAGCCCCTCCCCCCCTAAAATATTTATTTTAGTTATTTAACTACCAAACTAACTAGCGGCCTATACAAGCCAGAAGCCACCTTTGATCCAAACATCAATATACGTGACATACGGACGGACATGACTAAAGTATAAGGGTTCCGTTTTTGCCATTTTGGCTACGGAACCCTAAAAAGAACAAATTAATTAAAAAAAAAAATTTTTGATTTACCTATACTACATTTTTTGATTATTAATAATATTCGGTGGGTTCGAATGAAAAGTGATGCATTCCAACGGTTTTTCGCCAAATTATATACTACGAGTAATATGCTGCCAGTGTGCGCCTTATTGTTTGCCCAGTGAGCGTTTTACGCAAATTATATTTAGAAAAATATTTCAAAACAACAATACAGGATATTCAAGAAAACAGATTAGAGAAAGAAAGTTGTGGGTGACATTGGACGCAAGTAGGTACCGTCTCTTTAGGAAGATTCGTAGTAAATTTATGAGTAAAACCTCAACAAAGTTTTAACTCTCCCATTGACCTATTACGGCCAACAAGTCACTGTGTGTGTTATTCCAGCTACTAGTTTACTTCCTGAGGTTCCCGTATCCCTGGATTTTATAGATGCATGGTAATAGAGATAACAAATGCCAAAACTGTATCAAAATGTGTTATCAATAGTGGATAATAAAATAATATTGATGCTGTGCACTGATAGTGCAACAGCCTTAGTGGAAGAACCTTAAAAAAGGTGTTTCCTCAATTGAAACACTTTACATGTCTCGCTCATGCATTACACCGTGTTGCAGAGCATATACGATCAGAATATCCTGACGTTGACAACTTAATATCTAACGTGAAAAAAGTATTTTTAAAGTGCCCTAGAGGTAGTAGAAAACAAGTACTAAAAGAATTATACCCCGATGTGCCCTAACAGCCAAAACCCGTTACTACAAGTGTGCATGGTTAGAATGATCATTTTACTACGCATAATTTTTTGACCAAATTAAGTATAAGTAAATATAAGTAGTAGGCAGTATAAATACGCAAAGCCAAACAACTGATGAAAGATGATAAATTGAAAAAAAAATCTTATTTACCTACTTCAAGGAAAATTTTGAAATAATAACCAGAAATACAGCATTATTAGAAACGCGTAGTTTATCTATCAGTGAATCACTTCAGTTACTAGATGAGGTAAGGCTGGGTTCAATTTTATAATGCAAACCAAAATTCGGTGGTAATGGTGATAACGCCATAATAACACATATCAATGAATATGTGTGCGTTTTAGAATGTCTTGTTGAAACCTACTCTGGAATTATATCCCAAGTGCCATTTTCTACAGGACCACTTAAAATGTGTTGTCAACATAATTGCGTATTACTTCCCATAAGCTAGGTTATTCCTGGTAATGGATAAAGTTTTCTAACCGCAGATTTAAAGAACTTCTTGCCGGTATCTACTAAGAAAAAAACTGCAATACGTGACTGGTAAAATTGAATTTACTGTACCAATATCACTCGTAACTTAATAATATATAGGTGTGATGATGTATCATTTGAAGTTTTGTTTAGGAACTTTTAAAACAATATCAAACTCTAAAATGAATGTAAGTACCTATATAAAGATGCACATAATATAAAAGGTATGAAGATCAGTTCCTAAAGTCAATTGTATTTGAATCGTTCACTTTTCTCAGCCGTAAAATTTTTCTCGCGTCATGTGCATTTGTAGCCATTGTACGAGATGCACTGTTAAATACATCGACATATTTTCTTACAAAAAATGTTTACAACTTCTGAATTTTCAATATAGTACAGGGGAAATCCAGGTGAAATTGTTAGCAGTACGAAACATACCCAGTTAAAAACTTTCTCAGCTCCGAATGGCGTTTCAAAATTCGTATTCGGTAAAGTACTTTGAAATCCAATTTCTATTGCCACTTCACAAAAGGCAAGCTAAAGTAATTCCATTTTATTTGAAAATTTCCGTTTGTGCGGGAAACTTTTTTCATGATTTTTAAATTGTATTATATAGGTTTTGGTGTAGTGTGTTGGTAATTCAATCAAAACATTTATGTTTGTGTCTTTCTGAAACAAATGGTACCTATTCCAGGTAGGACATGAGCTGTATCAAATTAAGAGTATAACAGCTTATACAACTTTTATAATGCTTAGATTAATGCCGTAATGGCTGTAAAAGCTGTTATACAGCTGGTGGGATCAGCACTGGTTTTGCATACAAGGAAATGTTACATTTTGGTGTAGCAGGTTACAGGTTAGGGCAAAAGGTGTAAGGCTAATAAGGAGGAATAAGGAAATCTAAGCTTTCATTTATGTTCGTACATGTTTATTGTATATCACAATCATATTTATTACGGTGAGATTGTGTTATACAGGCTGTTTGGTACAGGGTTAGCCAAACTTAAGGGCCGAGTAGGTACACCTATTTAAAAAATATAAAGTCATTAATATGACCATTGCGGCCCAAATTATTTTTTTAAATAATTTATAACTCTTGGTTTACTAATGTTTCGGCAAAAATTATTTCGCAAATTTTTAGTTCCCAAACCTTTTATCCCATATTTTTATTTGGTCAAAATGTTATTTCCCAACTCAACGTTTCGCACTGATATCATTTACCAATATATGATTTGATAAATTATTGTTACGCAAATTATTACCTGGTTTTTTTTTAAGACGTCATTTCTCATTTCGTCAAATGTATTGATTGGCATATCGTAATTTAGTAAAATATTGAATGGCAAATAAAATCTAACCTAGTTTGTTAGAATGCAAGGTTCAAATTGCAGTATGATTTTATTTCATTAAGTGGGTAGGGTGATGTCCCATACAGCTAAATTAAGAGGGTATTACTTATGTTTATATACTTTGTGGCTCAAAATAGCATTTCATTCTTGAGTGATCGTTGATAGTTAATGTGCGTTGTACCTAACCTAACCTACTGTTCTGGGAGCGGTTCGTTTTAGTTGGGGGACGCAGTTCTAACCTAACTTACTTTTTGATAGCCATTCGGTTTGGTAGGGGGACGCAGTTCTAACCTAACCTAACCTACTTTTTGATAGCAGTTCGTTTTGGTAGGGGGACGAAGTTCAAACCTAACCTAACCTACTTTTTGATAGCAGTTCGTTTTTGTTGGGGGACGCAGTTCGAACCCTAACCTAACCTAACCTAACCTAATTGAACTTATGGTTTGAGTTTTTTTTAATGCGGGGGGCTTCGCCCCCCGAGCCCCCCTTGTGGGGGGCTTCGCCCCCCCGTCCCCCCTTTTTCTTCTGTGCCCTTATAATTTACTAACCTAACCTACTTTTTGATAGCAGTTCGTTTTTGTTGGGGGACGCAGTTCAAACCTAACCTAACCTACTTTTTGATAGCAGTTCGTTTTTGTTGGGGGACGCAGTTCGAACCCTAACCTAACCTAACCTAACCTAATTGAACTTATGGTTTGAGTTTTTTTTAATGCGGGGGGCTTCGCCCCCCGAGCCCCCCTTGTGGGGGGCTTCGCCCCCCCGTCCCCCCTTTTTCTTCTGTGCCCTTATAATTTACTAACCTAACCTACTTTTTGATAGCAGATCGTTTTTGTTGGGGGACGCAGTTCAAACCTAACCTAACCTTTTGTTATTTAACTAAGCAAATCATTTGCTTCATAATTGTTTGTCACATAAAAGTGTGTTGAAGTGAAACTTTTCAATGTAAAACTTGGTTAAATGTTATTTGACGATATGTTATTTGCTTAAGCAAATCATTTGCTATACAATTATTTACCACATAAAACATTGATGTAATAAAACTTTGCAATATAAAAATGTGGCGAAATAAAAAAAATGCGAAGTAAAGTTATGCCAAGAATTGATTTGCCAAATAAAACTTCGGCGAAAAGTTGGTTGCCAAGTGAAATTTGACGAAACATATTTCGTCGAAACGGCAGTACACCATAACTCTTTTTTTTTAATATCCGGAATTTGGCCTTTAAACCCCTACTATATTTTTTTTATGTATTTCTACGTTAAGCATTTAGTGTTTTCTTATTATCTAATAAACAGACATCAGTAATTCAGATGCTTTTATACCTAAAGTTGGCAAAATCTCGGAAAACTTTAACAAATATGGAATCGGCTTCTTAAATTTTTGATTTTAATAAAGTAGATTCCGGGATTTCGCGATTGTACAAAACGTCATGATAATGTAGTACAGTCAAGGACGTTAATTTCCTATCCGTTTCATTGAAATGTTATTAAGCATTCACGATGCATTAAGGTCGAAATTTCTATTTCAGTAATAGTATTTAAATGTCAATACGTATTATTTGTCACTGGACATTACAGATGACCTCTTTGCGAAGTAATTTTCGAGAAAATTTTAAAATAATTCTGAATTAATTTGAAAAATAAAATGCTTGCCGCTAACCGTGAACTATTACGAGCTCAAATAGTGGAGTTACACCAGGAAGGAATAAGGATTCATAAGATAACACGTCGGTTAAATGTGAGTAGGGACACTGTTCGCCGTTGGGTACGGCGATATAATGCAGAAGGAAACCTTACTGATCTACGGCAAAATAACCATCGCCCGTTTGCATTAACCGAAGACCAACGCCGATTAATGCGACAGCAATATATTTTGGATGGCTTTACGGCAACGGGACGGTTTACGGAAACGTTTGACGCTCACCCTAGAACAATTAGGAATTGCCTACATGCTATGAATAAACATCACACCTTGACCGAGGATCATAAAACAGCCCGACGTCCAAGTCCAAGTTCTCAGACCGGACGATTACATTTGTGGCGGTTTGATCGAACCCGGTACACGGAAGACAACGTCGAGGCGAATCATGCGTCTGGACGAATAACAGCAAACATTTTGGGGCTGGATTTGTTCGGCGGGTGTTGGAGAACTCGTGAATTTGCCACATAGAGCATCCGCTCAGGACTATGTAGACCTGTTAGATGAAAGTCTGCTTCCGACTTTACGAATTTATTATCCGCAACAGGAAATTCCTCGAATTGATTTTGTGGAAGACAACGCAACTACATATTCACACCGCGAGAATTGTGCGAAACTGGTTCGGTCAAAACAGAGCACAAATAAATCCTATTCCCTGGCCTGCAATAAGTGCTGATTTTAACCCTATTGAGAATCTTTGGGGCATAATGGTCCAAAGATGGAATAACCTGAACGAGAGAACACGCGAAGAACTTATCAGACACTGTCATAGAGTGTGGGACTGGGAAGATTTTCGAGGCAGTAATATAATATGTGAACAATTAATTGCATGCCGGAACGCCTTCTGGACGTCATTCGCAACGATAATACACGCGTTTTTAACTAGAACTATTTCATGAACATTTAGTTAATTTTATTCTTTGCGTTAAAAAGTACTGCAAATCTACTGCAAACCGTCGATAATCTAAATTTCGTTATCTGCGTTCCTTTCTTTCTTGCAATTTTTTTGGATTCATGCAAACCTCTATTTCAAGCAACACGGGTATTACCACTCCAGTACATGTATATAAAGCAGATGGATATTTGTTATGTCAAAAAAAAAACAATAACAGACTGGCTGCTGAAAAAATGTTTTTATTCAGTAAGTGACTTTTTAAATAAATGATTAGTTAGGCGTATTGAATATGATGTAATGGAAATTTAATGTTAATGATTTAGTAATTGTATAATTTATTGTGTATTAATTCCTCTTTTTTTTATAAGTGCTTAGTTTAAAATCTTTTTGCATGCCAATATACTGGCAAATTGTGCTGTTCCACTACTATTAATGTCGACATCAATTTATGTACCACAATTTATGCAAATAAACACTTTGACTTTTACTTTCATTCGAATATTGCAAGAGCGAGAAGACGGACTTTCTTCGAATTTCGATTCCGCGGTTATCGTCCTTTTTTGGTAGTGCCTTGACGTTTCAAATTTCAGTTCTCTATGTCAACGTTGTTAATCTCTTACCTAGTTACTGGCACAAAACAATGCGTGTGATATGTCAAAGTAACGTCGTACTCTAGCTAGCTCTTATGATGACAGTATGCTATACGATATTGGACCTTAGGTGGGTTGGAAATTAAATTCCTTGACTGTACCTCGCAAATATGTTTAGGTTTAGCTATTTTAACGCGACTTTAAAAACAGTACATGGAAAATAACTTCAAATAAGTAGTTCATTTAAATACTCAAATAGGTAGGATGCGTTTATTAGAGTTTAATAATAATAAGTTAATTTAGAAACTATGGGAAATTTAATAATAAAATTAAATTGAGTCCGCCTCCACACTAATCAACACCGACACCGACGCCAATGTTTAGGTATACATACTGTCCCAAAACTCAACGATAAGCCGGCACCAGAGGATGGAGCTACTTATGATTAGTCGAGAAAAAATAAGGAAAAAAATATATATCTCAATTATTTTTTCTCGACTAATCATAAGTAGCTCCATCCTCTGGTGCCGGCTTATCGTTGAGTTTTGGGACACGTTGTATAAGCATCCGAATTTCCGATGCCTGCTAATAAATGTTCAATCTAATGAATGCCATTTTGAGGCAAAATTATGTCTCAAACATTGAGTCATAAGCAAAGTTCAAAATTTTAAAAGAAAGAAAGAAATTTCAACTTTAAGCTGATTAAAAAAAAAAAAACAATTAGTGATAGAGGTAGTTTAAAAAAATCTCTTGTCATCACTCTTTACAATGATATGCCACATGTAGCACTTAGCCTCCAAAACACATCATTCAGCGCCTGCTGAATAGACTTCATCCAGGCTTGGAGGTCTGCTGTAATCACGGTCGTCGGGGGCGGCGGTGGCGGGTCTTCCTGCGGGACGGGCTTGGGCGGACAGGGCAGCGACGACGGCTGCAGCCGCGGCGCAGGTGACGGCGGAGGCAAAGTATAAAGACAAAGAAGTAGTTCGTCTTCGGCGTTTAGGAGCGTGCGACACGTATTCAAGGTCGTGGCACGTCGGTTCTGTAAAATATCTACGGTATTTTTTATGGTTCTCATATTTTTAAATCGCTCTGATAGGTACAACTCAGCTACATCGACATCTGATTTTGAGACGAAAACGAACTTGATGCCAAGAATTTTGTTTACACAAAACTCGTACATTACTTCAGGGGATAAAATGTTATCACTACCTGTGGTGCGTTGCAGACTAGCTTTTCTTACCAACCGCTTAACCGTGCCGCTAGCACCATCACAGGGGGATTAAAAATGTAAAAAAATATTATCATAGTTTCGTTCCCAGTTGTCAAAATTAATTAAAAGTGTCTGATGATACCGTGTCTGATACGTTCATAGTACGGTCATTGTATGATACGTTGTAGTGGGCACAGACCTTAAGTTTGCGTACAATCCAACACACTGTTAACTGTACATTTGTAAACGGATGTCAACTGTATTGCAACGTGTTAAAGTCTATGGGTAGTCAGTTAACTGTGGCTTCGTTTGTACCTGTGATCAGTTCATTGACCGAGTAAGCGAAGCGACCGAAGTGTCTCTGCTTCAGCTTAGGCAAAAATGCTTTCGAATGATCGGCCGGTGGATATCTGCTTTTTCTCCTCTACAGGTCGCATTTTTCTCAACCGATTATTGTGAAGTTTTCGGGCAGGATCCATAAAAATGTATATTTTTTGTTTCAAGGTTTTCAATCATTAATCAAATTCAATAAGTACCTATATAACTATTTAAGTAACTAGTTGAATGCAGTCACTAATAGATATTGTTTTTGGTTATAATAATATAATTGTACATAAGATTTTCCTATCGCTGAATTAATCACTGATTATTTAGTCGGAATTAATGACCGTAGGAAATAAATAGTACGTATTTTAACTTATTTTGTTTTACCGGATCCGGTCCGGTCAAATCCGGCCGGATTGAAAACTAGTCCGGTTTGCAATCCCTAGTGCTAACTTGAGACGCATTCTAGGGATTTTATGTCGATAAATAAAATGTCAATATATTATGTAAATACATTTTATACCTACATGTGCTGCAAAGGTACATAATTCGCCAAGAGTCCATAGTAATTATGTTGCTACAAATACGTAAATCAAAATTGTTTTGTTATAAATGCATTTTTTTATTTGTTCATCCATTTTATTTCAAATATAGACTGAATAGTAATACTTATTATTGTTGAATAATATTTCAAAATAAAATAAATTACTATAGCATTGTCACCGAAGATACGAAAGTAGTTAGTACTTGACTACCAAGCGTAAATTTCCACGAAATGATCATTCGACTAAAAGTGTTGTTGCAAAATATTTTATGCGAAGGGTATATAAATCTTATGCCAAATTGAACTTATATAAAATTAAAAAAAGATACGGATCAAATATCCTATTTTATTACAATTAGTGATATTAGAAATCGAATACAATATTATTTTTGGCTTTCGTTTTTAAATGTATTGTAGTTGTATTTGAAGTTGATTGCGGTGCTAAGCTGATTTATTTGGGACCAACAAACAGGTCGTCCTTAATATGTCAGTTATAATCAGCAGCTGATCTGCGTGATCTTCAGGTCGTTGACTGGTGGAAAGCGGCTCAGGATCGAGATAAGTAGCCCAATCTAGTCTCGGAGGCCAAGACTGGCTTTGGGTCGCTGTGCCACTAAGTCTGTCAGTCAGTATTTGAATTTGGTATTTCATGATCATTATCATCATCAACTTTATGTACGACCCACTGTAGGGAGCATGCCTACTCTCATATATAAGAGCGAATGGGCTGTTTAGTCCCCACGCTGGCCCACTGCGGATTGAGGACTTTGAATTTCTTCGCAGGCGTATCTATGTTTCCTTAGGATGTTTTCCTTCATTGAACGCATCGCTCCAAACTAGTACAATCGTGCTAATGTATACTACTGTTTCTACCTAAGCGTTGCTCCCGTTTTTTCTGTACTGTTCCGCTCTGTCCAATCAGGATCAGACCGACATGTCGGATGTCGGTCGGCGGATGATCGGACTTGATCGATTAATGTACTAAACGTACTAAAGAGCGGAATCGAAACGGAATAGTTCGTTCTAGTACAGTGAGCGGAATTCATTCTTTTTAGTACTTAGTACATGTACTACACAAGCCTACTCACCTTTAATTAGGTATTTCATTATTCTAATCTGGTAATTATAATTGTCTCATGGTTGTCTCATTCATTACCGACATCCATGCTTACCTAGTTATCGAGTCACCGCCGTGTCGCGGTATGTGGGTAACCGCTGCTCAAATACCATTCAAACTGATAGATTAGTTTAATATCAATGAAAATCAATGAATAGAGCGCGAACGGAGAGCACTGTCTGTAAGAGCAAACATGATCGCCCGCCGGTTTGCTAACTATGACAAGGAGGCCAAATTAACACTCTTTCGAGCTTACTGTACCGTTAAACGGAGTGAGTAGGAACAAAATTGGCATTGAAACCTCGATAACATTTTATTTTTACATACCGTAAGGTCGGGTTACTTTGGCCAAATATAGGGTAACTTTGCCCATCTTTAAACTTACATATCTCAGATCTATAACGTCTGATAATAAACATAAAAACATGAACGGTCAGCTAAAACCAACCACATGGCAATGTGCCGTAATTTAAATGCAATAATAAAACCTGAATTGAGTTAATCCCTATTGGTCAAAGTTACCCCCCAGGGCGAAAGTAACCTGACCTTACGGTAATATGCAAACTGAATAATAAATGTTCCGGTTCTTTGTATTTTCGTTTTTTTTATGATTTTGGGTAGTTCCATTTCATAACTTTAACGATAAAGAGAAATCTCTCCTCACCCCGTACTACGAGGGCCAGTTGGGGTGAGATGGGATTTCATACTAAGGTGAGTTGGACAAATTGTTAGATCGACACTTTTGGGTTATGAATATTACTATAGCTCCATTTGTAATAAGAATATATTATTTAGATAGCAGTAGCCCTTAAAAAACCACCTCACCCCTCTGTCGTCTCTACTCTCCCCATTCATAACCCAACTACCCTCGCAATCCACCCTATTTTAGGGTACATCCCTGTATGTGTATACCGGCGGCCTGTGGCCAAACTACACGCAAAGACAGTACTTCTTCTCTCTTCTTCTCAGCATATCTGTGTCCACAGCTGGACATATGCCTCTTGCATGGATTTCCAATTGGTTCTTGATGCGGCGATTCTACTTCAGGTCGACCCTGCCGTCTTTTTGATGTCGTCCGACCATCTGGCTTGCGGTCTTCCAACGCTTCTACCACCCGTTCGAGGTCTCCAGTGAAAGAGAGTACAGTGTTCTCAAAGTTCAATTTAATAATGCGTTCAGGTTGCTGATGGAGCTACTCCGATACTGCAGTACGCCAAGTACGTTTGCAGAGGTATGACTGGATTGTTTTCACACAACCATGCGATGTACATCCCTGGTGCGTAGGATTCGGGTTAGAGCCAACAGCAGCATACTGAAAATTATTTCGGAGCGTTTTCATTGCTTTTATGAATATGAATAAATATGAATATCTCATAAATAAATAAATAAATAAATATTAGGGGACAATCTTACACAAATCGAACTAGCCCCATAGTAAGCTCAATAAGGCTTGTGTTATGGATACTAGACGACGATATATTTAATAGATACATACATACTAATACTTAAATACATAGAAAACATCCATGACTCAGGAACAAATATTCGTGCTCATCACACAAATAAATGCCCTTACCGGGATTCGAACCCAGGACCTCTTGCTTCATAGGCAGGGATAAATATGAACGTGGATTGCTAATTTAAATATTATATTATGCACTAACAACAGCCTTAAGAACTCACATAATTACCAGCAATGTGTCATCCATGTTGGTCGAAAATAAATGATCGAATATACTGAAATTCATAAAAGTTAAAAAAAAGACTGATATTGATAATTAATTATAAGCCAATATTACCATCGATATGATGAAATCCGCTCTTATACGCCATTATTAAATCGCCGGATGAAACCTCTTTAAAATAATATGAAATGAAAACTTATGAAAAGATTAACTGCCTGGAAATTCGCGATATTCTGACTCGTTCGGTTTGAAATTTTATCGAGTGCCAGCGGTAGATAACGGAATTGAAATGGAAATGGCCAGGGACAGCTGCGTCTATGCAAATGCACCTTGACAAATTTAAATTTCGAACTCGCTAACTCCGGGAGGTTACGTAGCGGCTTGACAGAGAGTTGTTGGTACTAACTCACGATAAGATTTTATTGACTGACGGTATAGGTACATATTGAACAGCTGAACGAAAGAGAAGCGTCTATGCATCTATGCATCAAACAAAACAACAAAGAATCCGCCGCGCCGCGCCGACACGCGGCGTGCTTCACCACCTTAAGGCCTGGACCGGCTAAAGACCTGGTGTATGGGAACGACGGCCATACAATTCGTACCGAGGAACAGTTACGTGCGCGAATTGTCAATGCATTCGATGTGTGAACAGCAAGTGCTCCTCGCGGTCCGGAGGCATGGCATCGATCGTGCTCGGATGTGTGCGCGTGAACAGGGACGTCACATCCAACATTTAATGTAGGTAATTCGTGTAATGAATGGAAATGAGTGTCAGTCTTAAATTTTTATTTTTTTGATAGTAAAAGTTGAAAAAAAAACTAGCCTGTACACAACAATTTGTTTTATAATGGGTTGGGTCTTGTTTCTCTGATATTATTAGATGTTCTGTTAAAATATTTGCACTTACTAAAATATAACCTCATAGAGTCACGAAATAAGATATATATTGTTGCGCCGGTGGTACAGGTCAAAACTTCGAACGTGATTTTCTGTGCCTTAGAAGCGTTTTCAGCAGGTTGAAAAGTGATTTCAGGCCGTTTCAGGGGTGGCTCTTTCACATACTAGAAGATTGAAAATTCACCCTAGTTGCCGTTGTTTTCAGTCCGTTTCAGGGCACCCTCTATCAGATAGTGCAATAACCTGAAAACACGTTTTCAAGCGTTTTCAGGACCCCTTATGGTCCTTTGAAGTACACTTCAATATATGGCGAAATTTCTCGAAGGAGTGAAAGAGACAACACTATTAGAGAGAGACAGCTATATTGAGAAGGTTCGAGAAGTGTGTGAAAGAGACAGAATTAGAAAGGGACAGCAATAGTCGGGAATGTTCCAGTCGAGCATCGAACAATCTAGATTGTCTAGAACACTCGCGATGCGTCATGAACCGAGGGGTCGCCAACCGCCGTTCCTGGAATTGGACTTTGGACGATTATTCGAGATTTCTCCGGAATGTTCTAGAGCAAAGGTCTCCGGATATATAAGCCGCGCGCCCACGACCCCAGAGTTACCCAGTCCGACCAACTCAGGGTGGTCTGGCTAGCGACCTGGTTCGACCCCAGGGAACGCCACGGCCAACCACCCGGTCCGACAATCGCTACGCCCAGGAGGGGCTGCGAGTTTGTCTGTTTCTAAAAAAAAAATAAAAAAAAATAAAAAAAAAAAAAAAAAAACCCCAGAGTTAGTTTCAACTAAACAGTGATACAGTGCGAGTCTCGAAGCGAACCTAACTAAAAAGTGAATAAGTGCGATATAGTGAAGTGATTTATTAAGTAAGACTTGTTAGTAAGTAATTTTGTAATAAAGTTTGAATCTAACGTTAATAAAATAAATATCACGTTACTTACCCCACGGACGTAACAATATTTAGTTAAATTATGTTTTTTTTATAAAAAAAGCTCCTATATGTTAGCTGTACTGTTTTTGAAAAGTAATTTTTAGTTATGTTGTATGCAATATACCTAAGGAATTTTTACTTCAATAACCTATGTTTCAAAAATTTAAAAAAACCTGTTTTAGTTTAGATTTTTATCCAAGTTTAAGAAAAGATTCGAAAAAAACATTACGTAACAATTTTTTTTTTCAATATTTCTTAATTATTAGCAATATTTTCTTAAAAACCAAAGTGTAAAAAACATATTTTTATACATTAAAATCAAAAAAGTGCAGTTGATAAATAAAAAAAAAATGGTTAGGTACATTTAGTTAATAAAAAAAAAACAAAAACCAAATTATGACCTTGTTTCGGTCAGGACTTCAGCAAATAAGGCAAGGCAAGTGCGAATCAGACTCGCCCACGGCGGATTCCGTACAAACTTGTAGGTAGGTACATTTTATAACGTGTTTTACTTTCGTTACTTGCGGCATAAACGGCCGTATCTTGTTTTTACGTTAACTTAGAAGTTTGGTTTTTTCACAGCTTCAAGGAACTGTAGACGTGAGTATATGGTTTTATATTTATCGTGATACCTCCGCGTTCCTGAGATAAACGTGATTATCATAAGAAAATATATTATGCATCAATTGCAGATCCTCCGAAGGAGAGCATAATGGTGCAAATGACTAGGATTCGCTCAAAAATATCGATTATATTGTTTTTGTAAACATCCCTTCAGTGTTATTGATATACCTTAATATTTCAATAAAACCTTTTATGCCACACCTAGCCATAAAGTGGCTTATTCCGCACGCTACGCTTTCGGAAAAAGTCGCTTTCTGGCCAAGTGTAGACATAAAATGATGTACACAACATGGGAGGTAATAAAGAAAGCCCTCGATCGCATATTTACGTACCTCGCCTGCGGCTCGAGCCGCAAACAACTGCGGTCTCGGCCTTTCTTTATATTACCACCCTAGATGTGTAATATACTATTTCTAAATATTTAAAATAAACCTTCGCGTCTAAAAGTGACACAGTATTTCTAATATTAGTGTAATAAAAGTCTAAAGAAGCAAATAAGTGTTGAATGTTACTCCTGTGTAAAGGTAATACAACGTCCAAGCCTGAAACTGGTCATTCTAATAAAAACTAGAATTCGCCAATAAAGCACGTGTTATAAACGTTTCGTGTTAAATGTCAAACGAAACTATTTTGGACGTCCGAACGTTCAGTATGCAATTTTGGCGATGGCGTCACGGTTTTATATTTTTGGTTCTAACACTCGTAAACGCAACGCTGATAGTTTAGAAATAAAAAGGAATTTATGTGAAAACTTTTTTACATAATAACAAGAGAAGTGAGTGTTGTGCAACATTAATATAAATAAAAAAGCGACTTAAAAAGTTTTTTTTTTACATTTGGCTTGGCTGCACAAATGCAGATAGGTATTGTTAAAAAAACTTTGTCATAAATAAACAAAGCTGGTCGAATAAATAACTGCAACTTTATATCCAGATTACACAGCGCAGTGAGTCCAACTCATTCATCCGAATATTCAAGTTAAAATTGGTGAAAAACTAGCTTTTCACACTTGAATATAAACGGCCGAATGGTGTTGAAGTTGAACTGAAAAAAAGAATGTTTTTTTAAATTTTTTACTAAATTTTGGCTTCATTCCGTAGTCAAAATTATACATGGAAGCTCCTTAATTACGCCAATGTAAATTAAGTGTCTGAAACAGTGTCTGCCTTTTATTGGACTATTACCGACCCCTGAAAACCAGTCAATTTAGACACACGAATGCAAACTTTATATGTATCGGAAAAAGCGATTCGCTATATAAATAAACATGAATTTACTTCCCCAAGTAGCTAATCACGTAGGAAGGTAACAATATTATCAGTTAGTAATGTATAAAAACCTCCCTTTTCATTGGCGCATTCTTTATTCCCCTACTTGGCTTATGTCCGATGTTTGTGTCCGATCCGCCGACATGCTCGACTTGCCAAGTGGTTTACCGCATTTGGCCAAGTTTCGCGAAGCCTGATAAGTTTATTAGTTAGGATATAGATTGTTTGCGGGTTGGCGGTGTAGTACACGGCGCTTACAGGTACTAAGAATGGAATGAGTCTAAACCCCCTTTTCTTCTGTCGGTGACTCTTTAGACCGTTATTCCTAAAGTTCGTAATTTTTACATGTTGGTTGCTAGTGCTTCGTAACCGTTTTTTTTGGATTAGATTCGTTGTTCCTAAAAAAATGTTTTTTCATTAAGTCTGCTTTGATTTAGCTAAATATCTTCGTTATGTCAATCCAGTCACTTTGGATATATTTCAGACATTCCACAAAAGTTATAGAAAGACACAATTCTCCTCAAACTGTTGTTCCTATTTTAGGAGATGGGGCGTGTCTTTTAAGGGTATTATCTCTTAATGTACCCAGGAAAATCCAGACGAAGTGCGTGCACGAATTGTTAGGTACGTTGTTAACCATTGGTTTGAATTTTCGATTATGTCTAGCTACGTAAATAGGTTAAGGCGCGGTAGGACCTGGCTCGCATTTCACATACAAACTAGGGTCGGGCGGAATGCAGATTATTGCAGATTATCTTCGATTTCTAACATAAAAGTATACGTTATCAACCCAAACATGAGAGGATGCCCTGCATGACTGTGAAATCATGATTGTCAGGTATTAATTTTGTCAGAAAAGGTAACTGGTGATGAACAAAATGAAAAAAAATGAAAAAAATACTTTATTTTATAGTGTTTTCGCGCTACTTTTCTATCGAGCGAAGTGTTCGCTATCGTGTTCTAAGTGAGAGGAAGCCCTAGATACAGTTCTGAATATTATTATATATGTTTTACAGTGACCTAAGAGTCAAATAAGTGCTCTAAAAATGATTTGGAAACTAGGCTTCCGTGCCCGATTCTGGTCTCACCTCGCCTTAAACTATTTAACATCCAATTATTATAACGATGATAAGATGAAAATTTCGCGTTACTGCTACGAAATAGTTATGCAAATCAAACCAAGTGCCATATTGCTATTCTTTTATTCATTAAATACGTGACGTATAAAAAATTACAACCTTCCAAGCAAAAGCACATGCATTGACAGAACCAAAGGCCCATGTCATGGAATGGACCTCATCATTTCAGCCAAAGGACACTGCTGGACACAGGCCTCCTCAATAGATTTTCACATGGGCCGGATAGATGCCATGGATCTATCATACGCAAAATATCTATACTACGCAAACGCAACGCAAAAAAAGCTGCGGGTAAAAGCTTGTTAATACATACATATGGAGGGTAAACGCAACACAGAAAAAGTTCCAATGAGTTGATTCCACGCATAAAGTAGGCCTAGGTGTGGTAGTTTAAGCAATGACGCGTAGTTGCAGTATCCAAGAGGCAGCCGGATGGCTCGCGGCGTTTGAGCTCCCGAAGTGTTGTGGAACCCTGTGCAACGCGAACGGAGCCAACTAGACCTGGGGCAGAAATAGGGGGCGGCTGAAAAAAAAAACTGTCGCGATGCAGCCGATTGAAACAGTGGTTGCCTGAAAGTGTGTACGCTGTTTAGGTATATATAATGAAATTTTAATGCCATCCCTCCTGGTGCGGGTGCGACCGGCACCCTGTATGCGAGCAAAAAAAAAGTTTTCTGGCAGCTGCTTCAATTTTGGCGTGCTTGTTCTTCATTATATATGTACAGACAATAGAAACAAAGTGCCATCCGCTCGGGCCGGTCGGTTATCGATCAGTCAAATTTTTAATTTAGTTTTTTTCCGTCTTCCAACGATGCTGCATCGCGTCAATGTTTTTCATACATTTATTTTAAGAAGATACTAAGCCACGAGGGATTGATTAAAATATGAACCCTAAATAAGCTGTTAAAAAATTAGCAAATGTCACTTTGCAATTTTCGTAATTTCAAAACATCTCGACTTGGCGGGGCACTAACGTGCCCCAGGCCAGGCCAGGCCATTTTCAACTTCCTGTAATTGTGTGCTGACTAAAGCTAGAACCCTGGAAGCTTTAGTCAGAGTCCTTAATAATATTCAGTTTGAACTTATAGTTTAAAAACTTATTGCACGTCAAAGTTCCTTAGTTTTGTCAGTTTTGTCACTCACTCACTGATCATCATAATTCTACTTCCAGCAGACTCAAAAGCTCCAAATTTTAAACATTATTAGTTTTTAGCCTATCAAGTCGTAGCCTATCAATTGAACCGTGGAGGGGCACCACGGTTAAATAATAGGCAAGTCGGTGGAACCCCCCGGTACCGACTAAAATAACCGATTTGGTTTAACTTTACATCTGGTACTGACTAAAATAACCGATTTGGTTTAACAATACATTTCAAAACTTTTTTGTTGTAGAAGAACTGCGTTGCGAGACTTGCGTCTTTTTGCATGTAATCTTTTTGATGGGATTATTCTTTCAGACTTATAATACGATTTGAGTTACTGCTACAAAATGCCAGTTTATCCTGTTAGCCTCGTTAGACTTATTATTGTCGTGTTCAAATTACAAACACGTTTTATACATAAACTGAGTTCTAAACAAACCTCCGCTAAATGTTACGAAGAATGTGACTGAATACAGAATATCGATTTAACAGTCAACTTTTGAAAGAATTTAATAGTACCTACAAGGTACATTAAGGGTAGTATGAAAGGAATATTATTGGAGTTCACGAATAATAAACATACAGATTTTAACTCCTTTCTGAATTTTATTAGTAGCATTATTTTATTTACTCTCTCTCTCTCTCGAAACCTCTCAGATTAGATGTGGATATGTGTGCATTCGAGCCTTTGATTGGCTTGATAAGTATAGGTTTTATAACAGTACACACGTATAGGTAGATAAATTAGATAGGTGGGGGGCCGTCACAACATCCTGGTTTGGAAACCGCAAAGTACTTAATTTATACATACAAATAATGATTTTAAGATTAGCTTAAAGCATCATTTTATAAACCGGCCAAAACAAGAAACTCGTTCCTGGGAACAATTATCGAACTCACAGACTCTAAATTCAGATATTTCATAAAAGATAAGCTAATGGTTTGGCAAAACTACTATAAACGATAGTATGATGGATAAAGATGTTTGGAAATGATAATGTCCTGCATGAGTAATCATTAATTTTTAATCGGTAATTTTTAAATTAAACTGCACCTGCACAGGTAAGAAACTGCAAAATACGGAACCCTAAAAATGTACAGCCAAATGTCAAACCGGCTTAATAAGTTAACATGCATAGAACGTTTCCGAACGAAACTGTCAACCTAAAAAAATAAACACCAAGTCATTGATGGCCAATCAGCGATCAGTGCGGCTTTGAGATCTGACACCATTGGCCAGACCATGCCCCGCGGTAAGTAAATCCAGATTTTTCTCACCGAAAGTATAATTATATATTTTTGTTTCGTTTTGATTAGTAAATTTTTGGTGTATTTCATATGTTAGTAAGTTAATTTCCTCCAGAAAATTAAAAAACTTTAGCCATAAATAGCTCTGAAGTTTACGTACTCGTGCGAGTACAAGCGGTCTTAACATGGTATGTTTCGTACGAGTACAAGCGGTCTCAACGATGTCAGATTTTTTTGATCTTAGATGAATATTAACTATGTTTTATTAGCGATTTTCAGGCTAAAAGGACTGTGAAATAGAGGAGTACGTTAACTTCGATGAATCCGACGGTTTTTTCGAAGGCGAAGATGTTTAGTCAGAAATAATCTGGAATCTAATGGTTCTGTTATATCTAAAGCGGAAAGCAACGACGAAGATAGCAATATTTTTGAAAATATTCAAAGGATAACAGAAGATATATCTTCGGCGGTTCCTAGTCCAGCCTTGGAAATAGAAATAGAGGGGGATCAAGATTTTTACAAGCTTTTATATAACTTTCAATGTATGTATACTGTCCGTATGTACCTATGTTTGTTCGGGTGGAATCTTGCAACTCAATTTTGAAGCAGATATCTTCAACCGAATGAGCTAAAATTTTGCAAAAATACGTAAATCAGATGACAATGCAATATTATCATGACATGGAGCTGACCAGATGATGGAGCTGGATGGTAGCTAAAGGATCATCTAAACAAGATAAATTCGCCGTGTTTGGGTTAATTTGATTGGTTGCGACGTGCAGGTTGCGATTATATATAAAAGTAAAGTCGTCCATAAAAGCTTATCTAAAAATAAACATTTTTTAACAGAAACTTATTCTAGTCCAAGTTAACGTAGTGAAATAAGCACTTAGTCAAAGTTTATCATACGAAGTTTTTTTTGTTACTGACTTTAGAATTATTTGATTATGACACCGAATTTATAATCCTGTGCTATAATAAGTACAAATAAGTCATTTTTGTATATATACATGAAAATAAAGTTGAATAATGATAGTATTTCTGTCTATTTGATACTGTTCTCGAGTGCGGACAAAGTCCCCACGTACTCGCCTGAGGACATAAAGAAAAATCGAGAGGGAAACTCTATGATTTTTTTTACTAATTTTCCGATATTAGAGGGCACTTACTAAAACGATTTTTTGAAAAAAGTATCAGTTTTGGCAAAATCGATACCTCCAGGACCCAGGAGGTTAAGTCAGTATTTTACTAATGCCAGTGAGCCTCAAAAATAGACAGAACGACATAGGAACAAACGATGAATACCAACCAAGAAAACGTCCCTAAACGACAGCGGTTTCTCCAGTCACACTCAGCCTTAAAAAAACAACGCAATTCACCAAAATAATAAAGACTATAGATTATGGTGCGACCTTCAGACAAATTTGAAACGAAATTTGTTCGGAATAATTAATTTAGTATGTTTATCATTTACATTTTGGCATGCTCGTTTTGTCGCCATTTACGAAACAAATGAGTTTTTTATTTTAATGATGTCGAATTTTCCAGTGGTAATTGTCGCAAACATATAAAAAAAACCGGTCAAGTGCGAGTCGGACTCGCGCACCGAGGGTTCCGTACAAACTCATAAGTAGATACGCGAATAGTTCAAGAAAAACTGTATGTCGATTAGTTTAGTAGGAGCAAAATAAGTATTGTTATGATTTTCGCAAATTTCTAAAAAACAGTGCAAGTTAGGAAAACAGTTATATTTTTCCTGTAATATTTAGAACTTGACGAGTAATGATTCTATTTAATAGAAAGGACCATTAAATCAAGAGGACTGTCATTCTCCATACAAAAATATGTTCCCCGAATTTACAACGCCATCTATGTATAAGCTTGGTAAAAGAATTATAATATTATTTACAATTATTCAGCTTTGCAAACGTGACACAGTATTAAAATGTTAGAATTTAGTTATTATTAGCTGTTTACGAACTAATTGTTACTATACTATGTTTCTTTGTTCAATTATAACATCGTAAATGTTTAGTGTTTTAGCGCCATCTAGTTTTTTCCCGGAAATCCCCTAGCGTGAAACAGGCCATCGCTTAGTTTTGCTACTCTCCGCTAGGATTTTAAGCTTTTGTAAATTTATAAAAAAATATTAAAGTTAGGAAGACCGTTCTATTTTTCCTGTAATATTCAGGTTGATATTGATAATTAGTAATTATGACACATTTTTCTGATCAGTAACTTCGGAGATAAAAGGGAGGGAATGGTACGTTTGCACTTATAAATCAAAAACTTCTTATTTAAAAAAAAAAATGGTGTTTTAATCTACAAATTAAGCCCTTTTATTTGATACCCCACTCAATATAATAGCCCTACTTTCAATTTTCAAAGTCCCATTACGGAGCTTTTTAAAAAAAAAGTAAAAAAGGTACAAGATATGTTTTATGTCCAATAAGCTCGGGTTAGCTACTTTTAACATTATTCCAAATTTCAAATCGATAGCAGCAGTAGTCCCTGAGATATCTGGCTGTGACAGACAGACAGACAGACAGAGTCGCACCATAAGGGTTCCTTTTTTACCATTTTGGTACGGAACCCCAAAAATAACTCATTACGTGTAATAAATTTTCAACTTCATATGTATGACCGATATAAAATCATAAATACACCTTGGGCCCGTATAACCCGACCAACTTTAACCATAGATTCTAACAGCTATAAGAAGTAAAAAAAAGTTATGTGACGTTTAGTCGATTAACGCTTACTTTCCGAGATATTCATAATTTTTAAAATAAAAACTCCCAAGTGTGTAACAAGCCCTAATAAATGTGACTAAGATACTTTTACTGATTTTTTAAAATCCTTTAACTAAACAGCAATAAACCTTCGCAGTATTAGATGGTAAGCGATAACAAAGCCAAAATATTAACCTTTCGTTTCCATTTTAGCTTTTTTTTTTCCTTTTTAATAACTTTTCCTCCAGTAAGGACATGTTTATAACGAGGGACTGAATTTATTGATTTGTTTTGTTCCATAAGACTATTAATGTATAATGACAAAATTCGACCTATGTTGACATAACTTTATTTACTTGTAATAGCATCAGGAATACGTGGTTAAAGTTGGTCGGGTTGTACGGCCCACGGTGTATATATTTTTTGAAAATAGTACGGTGGTACTGAACATGATAAGACTAGATTTTTTGATATTGGTATTATCATGTACGTGTCTTACACGCTTTCGGCCGGTTGTTTCATCATTACAATGCAAAACAAAAGGATACAATAATACAATATACTTTTCATCACACTTGCTCGTAAAGGGTGTTATAACACGCGCGCTTATAGACCAACTCGAGCCGATTTACCCCCCGTGGGTTACAAATATCTATAACTCCCACGGGAGGAAAAACTGTATGAAAATCCATAACTCCCTCGGGAGTTATGAGTTTAGTTTTAAAAGTCGTACGTCATTTCAGACTAAGGAGGTTTCGAATCAGCCAAGGCTATTTCACATCTTCAAAACTTGGCTACAAAACCAATTTTAGTGTAAAATAAAACTTATATGGTATATTTTACTATTATTTCCATAGTTTTTGCGATTATTTTAATGCAATTAAATTAATTTAGTTTAAAATTTTATTTTGAAAATCGGTACAATCTGGCGACATTGCCTGTCAAGTTTAAAAACTAAACGCAGTTCTTAGCATTATCTGTGGAAGACTATATTGAAAAAGTTGACAGTTGAAGTTGTCTCTTAGCGGGTGCGTTTAGTTTATTTCATTTTTATGTTTTATTTTTTTTTCCTCGCAAATGTGATGAAAAACATTGTGTGTATCACGGGCAGTAAGAAGATTACAAACTCGAGTCATTAAAAGCCCTCCGCCTACGGCGTCGGGCTTCTAATAGACTCTCGTTAGTAATCCCCTTCTTACTACCCTCGGTGCACAATGTACTATTTCACGCCACTGCTCGGAAAGCTATATCAATAGATGGTCAGAATTCAGGCCGCAAAACGGTGAGTTCTTGGATAGTCTATGAGACAAGCCAATAGATCATAATAATCAGATACGACAGAAATAACATTGTTGGTCAGTTTACAACAGCAATTTGACCAATCAGAGTACGGCGTATGCCTCGGCGACATTACAATAAAAAAAAAAAAAACAAGTGTCGAGTTAATATTGTGTTTTTTTCTTTTCTAATGTAATAGGGTTTACAGTATATGTTTGGACAAAATAATAAATACGTGTTTGCTATTCGGTGTTGAAGAATTGTCCACGGTATATTGCCGAAAAACACAAAATTAACGTTTGAATTATTTTATTTTTGGTATGATATTATTATTATTTCCTCATAGTAGGCGTGAAAAGCACTATGTTAAGTCTCGGCCGAAAGTGCAATAGATGGACTCGTATTCATTGAGGGCCTCCCCTTCGGATCGGCCCTCAATCTCACTCGTCCATCTATTACTTACCCACTTTCCGGCCTCCTCAAAAATATACAAAGATCTGATAAATGTATAAAAGAAGAGGTAAGAACATGATGATGGTCTTATCGCTAAAGAGTGATCTCTTCCAGAGAACCTTTGCGTAGCGGAGTTTTAAAAATAATTAACCGATTCCGAAATATAAGAGATGCAGAAAAGATATTATTATTTTTTTAATATAAACAAAAAATAAGCCTAAGCGTACTTACATAAAACACAAAACACACACAGACAATATAACAACATCAGTCGTGTAACTGTGTGTATACCTACTTGTCTTATCACCCTTCGCAATTATTTCTTCGTCTGAGTTTTCAAGATTCAAACAGGAATTCGGAGCATGCATAAACATTTAAAACTAAACTTCATCGTTCTTGTACTTGGCTGGTCTTATGCAAAATGAGCCAAGTTTTTAGTTGGTTAATTAATTCTCGCGCACGCCGTTATCTGCTGCGAGGCCTGTTGCGGCGTGGACCCACATTATGGTGTTATGCAATTTGAGCCAACTCGCTATGGGTATTGTTCTAAATCATCATCATCATTATCCTATTCACATTACGCTGTGCACGGTCACTTTCGTTTTCCTGAATTGACGAAGTCATTATTTAAAAAGCAGGTGTTAACGTTTTTTTTTTCATTATTCGCATCCTCCGATGCGAATAATTGATTTACCAATTATTCGCATCCTCCATTGGTTCATTTACGTTAATGTATGAATATTATCATTAATTAGATTCTAGTGATTTTGTTAGTATCTATTATTGATTTATTTCGTCACTACATTAAAAAAAAACTCGCATCTCTAAACGTCGTAGAGAACAACGTCAAAAGTTACATACGAACTTCATATACAGTTACTGCGTTTTTACCTGGAGTCAGTATCAGATAAGTGTTTTTTTAAAGTAATGACGATTTATTTCGTCTGAAAAAGAAAAGCGATTTTTTCCTTTTAAGTCCTATATTATGCAATGTTGAAAGCAATACTATAATTATTTCGACTATGTAAATCAGATGCATTATTAACGCCACAACTACTTATAATTTACCATGAAACTCAATCTGTAATAAGAATTTTATTTTTGCCGACAACCCTAGCGGTAGGCGTGGCGACCAGAAAGAGCGTGCTTTATGAGTTAGAGCGAGACGGTAGGATTCGGCGCATTTTTGTAACCCGAACGTAGGTTTTGTTAGATAGTGCGAGTTCTGTACATAGTACTAATACTTATTCTGTGATTGAGGTGGGATACATGTGTAATACGTGTTCTCTAAAAAACTTATTAAACCAGATAGATACAAAAGTTAAATTAGATGGCAAAATTGAGGGCACTGGGTGCTGCGGTGGCGAGTGGTTGAGACGCTGGGCCGGAAATCCAGAGGTACCGGGTTCGATTCAGTGCCATTTAATCTCTCTTTCACTCTAGTTTGTGTCTTAATCAAATAAAGTTTTCATTTACCGCCATTTGATATTTTTAATTTGAGATTTTTTTGAACAAATCATAAAGCTTATTGTAACTATTGGAAATAGAAACGCGACTAGTTCTATAATATATTTTAATATAATTTATACAATTTACTGCACTCTCCATTTTTCCAGTTACACATAATAATGCAGCCCGTTTTAATGCCAAAAAAAGTTGGTTGTCTATAAGTATCAAGATCAAGTGCAGAAGTACTCAGAGTAAATCAATAGAGATTCAAAATTTTCGTATTTTCCCGCAATAATAAATACCTTTTGCAGACTACCATCCAAGTAAAGTCCCAAACGTTGAGTTACGTCTTTGCGTCGGCGTTGGCGGCGTGCTCTATCGCCAGCAAGATGCTAACAATTAAATGTAGGCGTTAGCGCAGCTCTACCACGAAGTAGTAAGATATGTATATGTCGGGGACAGCAGCGATAATTCAAGGAATTCAAGATCGTCAATTGACTACTGTAGTACTAAGTAGATTTAAAATGGCGCGAACGCCGTGTGACGTAACGACCGGTTGCGTTGCACGTGGGCGGGCTCGTTGGACAAGAGTGTCGATTCTCTTTCTGACTGTCGTGGCGACTACACTTGTCTTACGATTCTGTCAGTTCGTCTGCCAGTAGTTAAAGTTGCTACTTGATAATTGTAATTCTGTCGATTAATAGTGAAATGAATCATACTGTGTAACGTAATTGTCTAGATTTGCTCACTCAAGTACCTACGCCATAATATTGTAACAACTATTGTAATGCCTGATGATTTAAAAGAGAAACTGGTGAGTTTCTTCGGCGCTTCTTCTCACCAGAATGTCATTACCGAAGTCGCCAAAAGAATCAGACGAATAAATGATTTGATCTGACATGAATCCACTTTTTTAACCAACATACCTCAACGGCCAGGATTCTGCAGCTAACCCATCCTGACCTGACAGACAGTCACACGTGAGAATATCTGACATCAGGCGTGGGATGTAATCGGCGCCCACAGGATCTCAACAGTGGATATGTGAGTCAATGATAATCAACCGAACGGATGCATTTACTGCGTGTAGAATCATTGTGACAAAACTAAAAATGGTTTTACAAGAAAGAGAAGTCAATTTCTTACCTTCAAAGCAAGTCCAGCAACTACAGCACAGCCAACGTTAATGTATTCAGAATATCCAACACTGCCGGTTTTGTTTAAATGGAATCTCTGAAGAAAGTGTGACCGCAACATAATTAATTGTGATGTCCGAAAATAAAGAGGCACTTGCACTGCACGACAGTCAACACCGTGAAATATGGTCACAAACAATGAAGAATCCTTCAAGAAGTACGGTTTGAAGCCACAACAAATATCATCATTTGATCTGCTGCCGCGAGCAAAAGAAGATTCGTCGTTTGGACTACATCACTGCACACTACGGATGAGCCACTACAAGGTGACAAGGGCGGCAACGGCGCTTCAGGCGCGTTAGTCAACAACAGGGACCAACGCCTGATAGATTCGCGAGTTTGTGGAAATCTAATGTGATCTGGTGAGTCGTACTCATTTTATTACGATTCTTGACCCGAGTATTTTCTCACAAAGCGAAACTTTACTTTTAAATTGCCAGAAAAACTTTAGTTTGCTATTTAAGATTAACAATGAAAAAGTTAACAGTAACAAACGAAGTTTACTAAGTAGCTATTTATGACAGTCACTTATTTTTACGTTCTACCCGACAGTTGTTCGAATTACGATATTGTAATTGTTCGAGCTGTTTCGGATATAATTTTCTCCGTTCATAAAACCGAATCAAAACTACGTTACTCGAAAGGAAAATAAATTTTGTCAACCATTGTTTTCAACTACCTTTAAATTGAATGATTTTACAAATACCTAGTTACGCATTCATGTTTGGAAGTAATGTTAAGTTTACTGATGTGAGAAAAAGCACGGTTCTATGAGTTTTAGTGATTGAAAATATTGCGATGTGCTAAAAATGGTCTTAAGACAAATACCTACCCGTTAATTTTAGTAACTCGTAAGTTCCCGTATAGTACAGTTTGTGTGATTTTTAATTTGGTAATCAAGATAAATGTCCTATGGAGTCTTAATGATCTCAGTGGTGATCGGATGTATCGCATAGGACTACGGAGTTGGTTTTATGCCGAGTAACCACAAGGATGGTTGTAACACTACAGAAATTGCCGGACAAAAGCGGTACTTACCTTGAAATTTTAGTTTTTGAAAAATGTTTGGTTGTAATGGGTACTTGAACTCTAACTTTAAATTTTATTTTGATTTAGGAAACAAGAAAGGAACTAGATAAAGTTTCCCCCCAAATTCAAAGGTCCATTTGATGTAACAAAGTGGTGTTTTGTTTTGAAAGTACTAAACTCTAGATACACCTATAAGTACGCACACGATAGGCTGCGAAAAATGCCTGAAAGCCAAATACCTATTGACATTACTGTAGAAAAGGAAAACCGGGATGGTAATTGAAACAATAATATTGTTTTATGATTTTTTATTAGTTGCTTAGTTAGAGATGGCTCTTGGTTCGGTTGGTCGACTATACTAGAGGTTAGATCGTAGCCGTAGTCCGTTAGAAGTCGGTATCTGCTCTGAGTAGTCCGTGGATGCGCGGTGCGCGGCTAGCCCTAGTGGAGGTCGGGTCTACTGCAGACCGTAGTGTAGTCCAGGGGGATGCACGGCGATCCATTTGGTGGATGCGCGTAATAGCAAGCATGTGACTTGCTGTGTGGGCTTAATTGCCATAGGCCACGAACAGTTTGCCAGTCTCTTACTTGGCTAATCATTGCTGTTGTTACATAAGTCTTAGACCATACGTGTGCACGTAAATATCCAAGTAATGATTCAATTGGTAATTGGTTAAAAGTTGATTTGTACCACTGTAAATATTGAGAAATAATAAACCACAAATTCCACTTTATTTTCATAGTCACCTTTGCTATGTGTTTAGTTGTAGCCTAAAGAACGTTTACGGACAAATGAAAATAAAATTATTTTGTCGGTTTTTATTTTTTTGTCACTCTGGTGATTATTGTCAGGAATGACCGAATGGCGTACTGTGTTGTTTTTTTGCTTGTTTCAGGATAGACACACGAGGACGTGTGCTCTGCAGGATGGCCGTGTCGGGGACAGCAGCGATAATTCAAGGAATTCAAGATCGTCAATTGACTACTGTAGTACTAAGTAGATTTAAAATGGCGCGAACGCCGTGTGACGTAACGACCGGTTGCGTTGCACGTGGGCGGGCTCGTTGGACAAGAGTGTCGATTCTCTTTCTGACTGTCGTGGCGACTACACTTGTCTTACGATTCTGTCAGTTCGTCTGCCAGTAGTTAAAGTTGCTACTTGATAATTGTAATTCTGTCGATTAATAGTGAAATGAATCATACTGTGTAACGTAATTGTCTAGATTTGCTCACTCAAGTACCTACGCCATAATATTGTAACAACTATTGTAATGCCTGATGATTTAAAAGAGAAACTGGTGAGTTTCTTCGGCGCTTCTTCTCACCAGAATGTCATTACCGAAGTCGCCAAAAGAATCAGACGAATAAATGATTTGATCTGACATGAATCCACTTTTTTAACCAACATACCTCAACGGCCAGGATTCTGCAGCTAACCCATCCTGACCTGACAGACAGTCACACGAGCTAAATCCGACATATATATATAGCTCCATGACGTCATAGGAGTCATTTTCACAAACGTTTGATCTTTATTTCTATCAAATACTTAATTTAATAAATAATAATTTTAGGTATAATGTCAACAATGTGTGTCAGTACATGCCAAACAATATCCATGTTCAGAGGCTTAATATCTTTAAATTTGATTTAATGACAAATGCAAAATGTACCTGTAGATTTACCAAGAATTTAAAACGTATTTAGATAAATCAAATTATAAACTACGATGATAATGATAACTGTCAGATGTGGTTAAATACAGGGCGAAACACAGGTCGTGAACAGAAATATGTTTTTCTTATTGTCTAAGTTTAGCTTAAACATGTAGACGATATGAGGGGCAGAAATATGTACACATTGTTTGTTAATTCGTTATTAAAAAAAAAAACAAATTTACTGAGTCTCATGGTCACCCTAATTGCTACGTTAAACTGTCATTAACCAGATAAAATTAATCATTTAACTTCTTTGTATTGGCTGATAAGAACGTAAAAACAGTACATTACACAACTAGGGTGGTAATACAAAGAAAGGCCGAGATCGCAGAAGTTTGCGGCCCGAGCTGCAAGCGAGCGACGTAAATATGCGATCGAGGGCTTTCTTTATTACCTCCCGTGTTGTGTACATCATTTTATGTCTACACTTGGCCAGAAAGAAAGGCCACTTTATGGCCAGGTGTGGCATAAAAATATTTATTGACAATGACAAATTCAAAAGTCATAACATTAAGCAACGAATTTAAATTAAAAATTAATAATTCGCGTTTACAATGCCGCCTGCGTATCTTTATACTTTTATTGAACGTTACGATATGATAAGATTTTACGCTCAAACTAATAAATAGTACAGAGCAAACAAGAGAAGCATTTCGCGAATGTTACCCAGAGTCACCAGTCCCGATACACAACCTGATTCGCAGATTGATTCAGAATCTCCGGGAGCATGGACAGTTTACTGTTCCAGCTCATGCACACGCCATAGGAGGGCAGATAATTCGTCCGGAATACTTGTACAGGCGGATACGGAACTTCATTAATAGAAATCCACAAGCGAGCACTAGACAAGCTGCCAGACCCTTTCGTGTAAACCAGATGTACGTGTGGCGTTTGCTTAATGCGTCTGGCCGCATTTTGGCCTGGTTTCATTTTCAGCCTGTACAGGATCTGGTGTTAGCAGATTACGCGAAAAGGGTAGAATTTTGTCGGTGGTTGTTGCAAAACCAAGATACAAACATCTTATGGACCAACGAAGCGACATTTACGAGGATCGGACTTTTCAACCAACACAATGAACATTGGTGGAGCGAACAAAACCCACACGTTGTGCGAAAGAATGCGTATCAGGTGAGGTTCAGTGTCTGGGCGGGTATTATCAATAATACAGTGATTGGCCCTCACTTTATTGAAGGACGTCAGAATGGGGCTAACTTTTACTTATGGGGTGAGATCAAGAGAAAGGGTTTATGAACAGGTATCCGATACAGTGGCAGAGCTTCGTATTAAAATTATAGCTGATTTTAACGAAGTAAGGGCCGACCAATTCGTGCTAAGGAGAGTCAAAGTTAACCACAGGAGACGGGCACAGTTGTGTGATGAATTAGAAGGCGATCATTTTGAACATTTATTAAAGTACGTGTAAAATTTGCGATTATTTTTTTCAAAATAAAATACGATAGCAACCAATACCAAGTGTGTTTACATTAAGTGCATAATATAGGTTCTTGGAATACACAGATGATGTTGTTTGATTGTCTTAGTACTCGAGTGATAAGATAAAATAAATCTACATTACAGTAATTGTAAGCACTTCAAGCTACAGTCAAGTCCCGGATAGGGTGACCATAAGTTTGGTATTTTTCCTATTTTAAATTAATATCAAATAAGTTTTATTGTTTGCTTTAAGAGTTAATGCAATGAATTTGCCTTAAAATACTGCAATACAAACGGAAATTTCTGTTTACGACCCATGTTTCACCCTGTATATTGCCCTCCCAGTTAATGGAGTGATTATAAAAGAAAAATAAACAATATTTTGAATTAATAATGTCAATGTCTATACAATCAAAAATAGAGAGACCCAAACAACGGGTTAGTCTCATCTCGTCTAAAAAAGCAGCTGGTCTAAGCAGTAACTGGTCTAAAAAGCAACTGGTCTAATTAGCAACTCGTCTAAAAAGCAACTGGTCTAAGTAGCAACTGGTCTAACGCACAGCTGGTCTAATTAGCAAGTGGTCTAAAATGCGGCTGGTCTAAATAGCTAGCGGTCTAAAAATTAGCTGGTCTAATTAGCAAGTGGTCTAATAACCAACTGGTCTGAAGGTCTTACCAGAATAAAGTAGAACAATGACTCGTACTTACTCGTGAAAATGCATATGTCATGTACTTAAGTCATTAATGTCATGTAATATGAAAAAAAAATTATGTACCTACTATCTTTTATCTTCTTACCGAATTTCATAAAATCGGTTGTACAGTTTAAGCTGTTTAAGCGTGAAGAGGTTTCATAACCTTCGCATTTATAAAACCCAGGATTGTCAAGGAATAAGAGTGTGGGTAGATCCTTTTGAGCTCTTCGTGTGTATAGCTACTTCCGCTGCTGACTGTACATAGAAGTGGGCTGCGGGTAAACACTTTAATGCAAGCACAAATAGGTAGGCTACCTACCTATGTAGATTACGAAAATAAGTATCCACTTTTGACGTTATCTCAATGCAATAACAATAAGATGAAAAAGTGGACACATGTCTTTGTAGTAAAGGAGTTGACTGTACATATAGATATTTAAAATTTAAATAATAATAAAAGTATTATGATCGATACAAATCAGTGCTGACTAATTTGAGTTTAAAAGACATAAATTTTTGACGGGATGAGATTTAGACAAAGAACCTTATAGACCAGTTGCATTATTGGCGGGTAGCGTTTTAGACCAGTTGCGTTTTAGACGAGAAGCGTTTTAGACCAGCTGCTAGGTGCGTTTTAGACAAGTTGCTACTTAGGCCAGTTGCTTTTTAGACGAGTTGCTAATTAGACCAGTTGCTTTTTAGACCAGTTACTGCTTAGACCAGCTGCTTTTTTAGACGAGATGAGACTAACCCGAAACAACGGATCAATGCCTTCAATATGTGGTATTGGAGGCGTATGCTGAGATTACATGGCTAGGCGCACACGCACAAATCAGTCGATACTGTCGGAGCTCAAAATAGATTATCGACTGTCCACAATCTGTATACAACTCTTTACGACTTATGATTTAAAATGAATTGTTCTTGTTGAGTTACTTGTTCATGCAATATATTTTTCTGTAAAATTGTAACAATAATACTGTATACAATAAATTACTATTGTAATATTTTGGAACATTCTACGTGCATGTAATATTAGCAAGATAATTCTTTGACAAAACATGATTGTGGTCCCGTGTTACTCTTGTCCTGGCTTGTATATTCTGAGTTAAGTTAGGTCAGACTGCCTCGTTTGGTATGCTGATGTTTGCTTAGTCTGAGCTATAATATAAGCTATTATCAAAGTAAACTGGTTGAAATTTTCATATTTTAGCTATATCAAGACTTTAATTAAAACCTGAAGAGGTATATGATAAGGAAGGCCTAAAAACATTACCTCCGCGTTCCTGACCACCTTTGGTCCAAAGGTCACCTTGGCCAGCCCAATTCCTTACGTTTTCCAAAAAAACTGACATTCCATTTTTCAACTTCATATTTAAAGCTCCCTAAAAATAAAGATTAAAAAAAAAACTTCATATTTCCTCTTTTTAATCTACTATGGCCTGCATTTCGTAACCAACCTCGAAAAGGATCTAGTACTAGATGGTAATAACTAGCGCCCTCTTGGCGACCTTATCCAATCCAACAATCAGGTATTTTTCACATACAGGTCGATTAATTTCTGAATTGAAGCCTAAGATAAATTATAACCCAGTAAGCAGTTCCTTTTGAGTAATAGCAGGCTAAAAGAACTTAGGTACCGTAAAATGGGGTGAGTAGGGATTGCGGGGGGAGTAGGGATGCGAATCCAGAATTTCTCTTTTCAGTAGCTACTTTCATTTCCGGGCTCCGGTTGCTCTTAAAGTAATTTGATTATATTTTAAGACATATTTTTTCTTCTTCTTCTTTTTTCGTCAAAGTTGATGCTCGAAAGCGGCGGATTTTTGTTCGAATTTAACTTCGTTTTTATGTGAAATTTGCTAAAGTAAGTGTTCATCAACCATTCAGATATCGTTTATGTAATATATCGATCGACTGTTAGAAGTACCCATTTGCGTAAAAATGTATGTGCAGTATGAGTATGAATGTTTAGTAAAACATGTAAATAATGGACTCAAAAGTAACTTTAATAAATAGCATTTCTGTTTTATTAGTTAAATGCTCAAAACATTATTGTGCGAGGTTTGAAAAATAAGTACTGAAGTTTATAGTTAACACATTTTATAGGTAAATAACTATTTTCTACCAGAATCCCTGAATATTAAACACAGACAACGGGCAAACAACAAAAGTTTTAATTAGACAACGTCCTAACTACACTATTAAATAAAACTTTTTCAAATTAGACATGGGTCAGTGTTGCGCTCCTGTCCTTATTTTGCCTAATTAGTGCGTATTAAAACTGAAACTACGGGACAGAACTACTCCATATCATTCATTCACTATATTAATATGTTTTATTGGTGGACTACTAATTCTTTTTTTTAACCCTTTATGTGACACCCGTGTCAACCGAGTTGACGGTAAGGTAACATCGCTCCAGGGTGTCAACTATACGTAGTTGTTCGAAGGACTGGTGATATTCGGTATTTTTTAAACAAAAGGAGACCATGAGTCTAGGTAATAAGGGCCATAATACGCAATGCGATTAGTAAAGATGCAAAGAAAAAATACCATAATATTTCGATTGATGGCTAATGAAATAAATATATTTTTAAAATTACCGCTTTTTTGTGTCAAGTGGTGAAGTACGTGTTTGCCGTGGGAACACCCAAATACTCCGAATTATTTTATTCCGAATATACTTATTCCGAATTTCAAAACTCCGAATTTCATAAATCCTAAAAAATAAAACTCCGATTATTGAAAAACACGATATTTATTATACCGAATTTCAAAAATCCGATTTTTCTATATTCCGATATTTATTACTCCGAAAAATTAAAAGCTCGATGTGTCCTTTGTCCGTAAAACGGAATTCCGATTTTCAGTTGTCCGAAATTTCGTTGCTTATTCGGAATTTTGTCATCCGGTAAAATTAAAATCGTGTTTTTCAATAATCGGAATTTATTCTTCTAAGATTTATGAAATTCGGAGTTTTGAAATTCGGATTTTTGAATTTCGGAATAAGTAAATTGGAAATAACGTTTAAACCAATAACGTTTTTACTAAGATTTTACTGTCTATTTCAGGATACTTGTACTATATATAAATATACACTCACGTACAATGAATTCTGGTCATTTTCTATGAACAATTATATAGAAAATGACCCAAATTCAATTTATGTGATTGTATATATATTACATGTCATAATCAACTAAATTTGTCAAAAAGCTTGACTGTTTTTTTGCCAAATTTTGATGTGTATTTGCTGCAATGCAAGTTAATGGTCAAATAGTAGAACCTATTATGGCACGGTTGAAATTTAATCGTGTTGTGTACTTTATAGGCCAATGATATAGGCAATGACATTAAGTCGGGTTATAGGTTTAGTATCGAGAGCACGGGACCGGAATGGTAAAGTAAATAGCAAAGGTGTCTTAAAAAATGGATAGGTGGATTTCGTGTCATGTGGTGCAAACATTATAGTCGACCCGGGTCAGTAGGATAGGTTGGTTTATAACAAAGAAGCCGTTGGGGGAAATGACTTTAACAAAAAACTTACATAGGCGGAACGACAAAGGGGGGACGGGGGGGCGGAGCTCCCCACAAGGGGGGCTCGGGGGGCGAAGCCCCCCGTATTAAGAAAAACTCAATACAAGGGTTACATTAGGCAAAAAAGTGGTTAGGTTAGGTTAGAACTGCGTCCCCCAACAAAAACGAACTGCTGTCAGAAAAGTAGGTTAGGTTAGGTTTGAACTGCGTCCCCCAACAAAAACGAGCTGCTGTCAGAAAAGTAGGTTAGGTTGGGTTTGAACTGCGTCCCCTAACAAAAACGAAATGCTGTCAGAAAAGTAGGTTAGGTTAGGTTAGAACTGCGTCCCCCAACAAAAACGAACTGCTGTCAGAAAAGTAGGTTAGGTTAGGTTTGAACTGCGTCCCCCAACAAAAACGAGCTGCTGTCAGAAAAGTAGGTTAGGTTGGGTTTGAACTGCGTCCCCTAACAAAAACGAAATGCTGTCAGAAAAGTAGGTTAGGTTAGGTTTGAACTGCGCCCCCCAACAAAAACGAACTGCTGTCAGAAAAGTAGGTCACTAAATAAAAATTAGGCAAAATGAATAATTATGCAATATAATATTAATTTAATTGAAATTAGGCAAAACGAAATTAGGTAAAAAGTTGTTAGGCAAAAAAACGTACAACCTACCAGAAAATTGGAATGGATGCCAACTCCAACAGAAAAGAGTTGGTATAAAGTAAAAAAGCATAATTATCTAGTTTGAAATAAAAGTGTGTAAATAAACAATATTAAGGTGACAAATCAATACACAAAAAATCAATATAACAACAAAATATGTATTTATTTTAAGTAAAAAAAAGAACTTGACATCCTTGGCCAATGCATAACAAAACGTTAGTTTAAACTCTTCTATTATATAAATATATTTTTATTAACCAATGGAAACCGCTCAGCTGTTTTTATTGGTTACTACAACCACATCCCTCGCTACGTATCCCTGGTGGAAACGTAGCCTTACTTGTGTATGATGATGCAACTGATCGCAACCGCATTAAAAATAATCAAAGTTTTAAACGAAAACCTATAGCATTATAATTTCGACAGCAAAATGTATAAATAATTAAATCAATCAATCAAAGTTTTAAATGAGAACCTATACACTGCAAAAAATGTACTTCTTCATATTGATTTTTATTCAATAATATTTTATTTATTTTTTCTTCTTTTAATAAATATTTTCTACGTTTGGGTTTTGTCGGCTCGCCGGTCATCATCTTCTCGATTTCGCTTAAGTTTATTTTACTCTCCTTGATCAATTCGCTTACAAGATTGTAGAATCCTGAGTTTTTTTTTCCAATTACTGTGTTAATATGATGATGCCAAGATTCGGCAAAATTTTGGGTTCTTGGCAAATTTTGGTCATTTAGATCTTGGACATTCCAAAACTTTGGACCGAATGAGGGAGGAGTTTGATTTTTACCTTCTATATAACGCACTTTAAACCAATCTAAAATTGTTTTACTATTGCCCGTAAATGAGTTTTCCAGTGCTTCAAAATAGCGAGGTACCTCTTCGTAATCTACATAACTTAATGCGTATATACATTTCATGTCTTTTACAAAATCAGGGTTATACATGTACGACTTTTGAAGTCCTTCACTTCGTATTCGCCGGTATATTATTTGTCCGAAGTGAAAGTTACAACCTTTGGTTAGTACATTTTCGAAATTATGTCGTATACTCATTATTGGTGCTTTTTCGAAATCAGTGATACAATAGGTAGGTAGGTTGTAAGAAAATCTCATTTTCAGCGGCATATTCCAGTAATAATTCAAATAATTTATCGTACGATGATTTATCTTTATGCGTACAAAAAGCAAACACCATAGGAAATGTTTTCTGTTCATTTATAGGCACACTACCATGAATCGTATACAGTTGTAAGAATATACTGGGCACGATTTTAAATGTGCCGTCCAAAATCCAGTATCTAGATTCACCGAGTAGTTTAACCAACTTTCGAGTGGAGAATAACATTATTCTCTTTTTTTCATCGTATTGGGCGTCTTTGATCAAAAAACTTTCATCATTCATTTGGACTAATTCAGCATTAATCTCGAAGTAAATATTATCTGGTTCAATTTGTTTGTTATATTAACGCTTTTCTCGATATACACACTGTTTTATGGCTGAAATTGACGGTAAATTATTTAAATCATTTTCGGAGCAGTTTCCCAACACATCTTGAACGATATTACAAGTTTTTTTTGTTGTGTTTCTGCACTCATCTTTCAATTTGTTTTTTATTTGTGCTATAGACATTCTCAGTGGCTCGGGTTCATGATTATGTGTCGGTTTTGTAGCAAATAATATATGATGGTCGTTGTCTTCCTCATCTAATTTAGTTTTTAATGTTGCACTACATCCATACGATTTATCTTTCTCATATTCACACCTCCAGTAATAATTTTCATCACACACTTTGTTTTTTTCATAAGTAAATCCATCCAAAAATAATTTAAGCCCTCCCTTGTTGTTGAAAAATGTATAACACTGTTTATCATCTTCGTTTTCGTCCATTATTAAAACAAACACAAGGCACTTTAACAGTATTACGATAATAATATAATTACTATGAAGATAAATGCGTAGTTGCACGTAACACCTGATATATTATAGTTAATTTGCTCTTATGAGATTATCTGATCATTTTATGGTTTAGGGGTTTTGCTATCCAGTTTTATAAGGCGTTTTAAGTTCGGTTTTAATTATTTTTTTAATGTTTCGGATCATTATTTAGTCGGTCGGAATTTTTATTTTTCGATATTTTGGAATTCGGAGTTTTGATAATCGGAATTCGTACTTTTGTTGTATCGGATTATTATTATTTTAATGTTTCGGATCATTATTATTAATCGGAATTTTTATTTAACGATATTTTGGAATTCGGACTTTTGATAATCGGAATTCGTACCTATTTTTGTTGTATCGGATTATTATAGATTCGGACTTTTCATTGTTCGGTGTATGGAATCTCGGAATTTTGAAAATCGTAATTCTTACAGTTAGACGTTTTGTAATTTCGGAATTTTAAAAATCGGAGTTATGAAAAATCGGGATTGCAATAATAGGAATTTCAATCCATTCGGAATTTTAAAAATCGGAATTTTGATATTCGTGATTGTGAATATCGGAATTAAGTTTTTCGTATTTATCTAGTGTACCCGTTTGCAGTAGTGTAGATAATGAGACTCAATATGGTGGACATAGTGTTGTTTTATATTTCATCGATATGTTGTAGGAGTAAGCTGAGGGGTGTGTGTTTTGAGTCCTATTTTTAGTTTTTTCACCGTTTTTGATTTCTGCACAATAGTACTAATCGCTCGAATTTTTACCCATAATTAGTACACTTGTAAACTAGGGATTGTGAAATAGGGTATCAATATATCGACAATGGCATCGATAAGCGCCCATCACTAGTTTTCCTACGTGGTCTTTATCGAAATTTTAAGTTATTGCTATTTTTGCATTATTTCAATAATTATCATCATTTAAGTGTTTAGTTGTCTTTAATATATTATAAATTAATGTTTTTAAATCTATGCTTGTGTTTGCTTAAAAATCTTCAATTTCCTTGTGATAAATATTAAGCTCGCAATCAGCAATATTAGTGAATATTACTTAACCATGTGATTAATTACTAATTATACACATTATATTTAATTTGTGTGTGAAATTTTAAGCACTTAGCTGTAATACTTTAAAAGTTGCAATTAAGTGAAGTTTTGTCTAACCGCTGACTCTCGCCAATACAATGCCCGTATTGAGCAGTGACTGGGTGATCCAAGACTGACGGTTAACGTACAATATGAAAAAATATGATGTTTCTTTTTATTTGTTTTTAATGTGGGTAAATTATACCACATTTCTATGTACATATTAGCGAGCGAAAATTACCACTAATTAAGGCAAATAATACGGTTGTCCTTTGTTTTATCGACAACATTTTTGTAGAATTTTGTTTCACAAAAATTTCGTTTCGTAGAAGGGCATTTTTAATCAATTTAAAAGACCATTTATTTTGTAGAAACCCACTTACTCGATTATTATTTTAAGAAATTTTATTAATTCAACGCATGTTCATGTCGTAGAATAATTGTAGCGTATACATAGGTATCTCGAGTACATTTAGCTGTCACTGTCAGTCAGCGGTGAGGGTTGACAACGAACGGTCATTGCTGTGTGTATCGGCGAGCAACCTAAATTGTAACGCGAAACCAGAGACATTACAGGTGACGGCGAGGATAAAAGAAGGTACCGAATTAATCTAGTATTTGGAAAAGGATGGGATAAGCTATAAACCATAATGGAGTATAAAATCGAATAACGGCGCGCCATAAAGCAACGTTTGCTTTGTCAACAAGTTTTCCGTTAGCACTTAAAGTAATTGAAATACTTACCTATTTCGGAAGTTTAATGATAAAATAGGTCATTATAATTTTAACTAAACGGAAATTAGTGCTCATTAAGTACCACAAAGGGAAATTATTATAACAGCAATGACCGTCCATTGTCAACCCTCACCGCTGACTGACAGTGACAGCTATATGTACTCGAGAGACCTATGTATACGCTACAATAATAATTTAAATATTTTAATTCTAAATTTATTTGATTCACACAATACTCATCACAAAGAAAATCAATTCATCGGGAAGCTGTTTGAAAACGTATTGATGATGATGTTGATGGTGATGATGATGGTGGTGGTGAAATAATGACTATGGTGATGATGATATTGATGATGGTGGTGAGGATGGTAATAGTGATGACGGTGATGGTGACGATGGTGATAGTGATGATGATACTGGTGATGATGGCTTGAAAACTTAACCTAACAATTACTAACTTAACAATTTTAGAGTTTACAAAATAGTTGTCAATCGAACAAACTTGCAAAACATATTCTGTGAAATCGAAATATCACATCGAACAAACAACTTTCAGTAAATAATAGTTCTATCTTTTAATATGTTTTTTAAACAATTCCTCGACAAAATGAAATTCATTGAACAGTTTTTCTTCAGAACATGTTTCATTCAAATGAATATTTTTTTGAAACCAAATTATTGGAAATAAAAATATATAATAATCAAAGATTATTTAAATCATTTTATGTGACACGAAATTCTGTGAAAATTCTGTGCAAATTAAGGAAGAATATTCAGTTTATAAAATTGGCAACTGCATATATAGTTGGAACTAAAACCTATAATAATATTCCATGTGAAATTAAAAACCACAAAACGATTCCTGTAGGCTTATGATGATAAATAAATGATAAAGCGTTCGTCACGCTCTGACAAATAGTTTGTGAGAGTGACGGATCCTCTATCATTTATTTATCGCGTGACAAAACGTAGCATCATAAGCATAAGGTTTCAACTCGCGACTTAAAAAAACTGCTGCCTCAAAAGGCCTATTACTCAATAAATGAGTTCCTGACCGAAATTTGAATAATATTAGTTTTTTCATCACACTTGCTCGTAAAGGGGCCTGAAAAAAGCGGAAAATTCAAAAACCTTCACATAGTTTTACTTTACCGATCAAAGTAAGAATAAACGATTTTGATACTTTTCTTATTTTGGTGGCACTAAGGGAGAAGAAACGCGTAGGTACTTTTTCACACAACTAAGGCCCCTATCTAATAAACTATAATGAAGATTTTTGAATTTGCCACTTTTTTCAGGTTCAGCTTTCATTAGACAGACTCTATAACACGCGGGTTTATAGACCAGCTCGAGCCGATTTATGTACCTCCCGTGGGCTATAATAGTACATTGTGTATCACGGGCGGTAAGTAGGGAATTACAAACGAGTGTTTGTTACAAGGCCGAGGCGAAGCCGAGAGATTTAATAACACGAAAATCACGAAATAAAAACACAACCATTACTTTATATATTATGTATCATATATTCATATTTATAAAGAAAAATTAATATATTTGATACTGCGAAAATGTATATTTAAATTCCGCAACCAATATGCCACTTGTCTACGCCCCTAATTGTCGCCCCGGGATATTCCGGTAAACATTTCGGGAAAACTGAAACAAATTGCACCATTCGAGCACTTTAAAGGGTTCCGAGCAGACAGAGACGTTGAAATGAAAGGAATGGCGGACGCTTGATGGCAAATTGGAACGATATATCTGAACAACTGGTGTATTGACGCGAAATTCACAATTGTTGCCATTTTGTTTTATACCTCGTAATGAAACACTATTATTTCTGCGTTGGTTGTTACAATTATTGTGTCTATTTGTTCTTGTGGCATTCACAGAACCCCATTGTAATGAGCTTACATATTTTAAAACATTCTAAGGACTTTCTTAGCCAATACTCTGATTTCTAATTCAGTGGCAAAATAAGTTTTTTTCTTATAATTTTTATATTACACTAGCATTTTCCCGCGGCTTCGCCCGCGTTGTTCCCGTTATTGTCCCAAAGGAACTCTTTACCGGGATATAATGTATCCTATGTTTCAATCCAGGACTTGGTCTACTTGCATGCCAAATTTCAGCTTGATCCATCCAGTTGTGACCTCGTTATAAGGTAACAAACATCCAAACATCCAAACATCTTCACAAACTTTCGCATTTATAATATTAATGGGTTTTTTTTAATAGTAAATTTATATTTTCCGAGAAAATATATAGAAGACAGATGCTTGAACCAACCCACTTAAATCAGTTTAAGTTGTTCGAATTATTATCTAATCAAAATCATTTTGTGGAATAAAAGATTCATTGCACTGGCAACTGGTAACCTTTGTCTTATTGCCCTAATAACTGATTGGTTATATCAGAAATGTCACATCAGTAATAACATTTGTCACTGTGCCAGTATCATATCTGTGATAGATTTTTTGGAATTGAAGTAGAAATCGGAATAAATAAGTATTCAGGATATATAATGAAAAAATCGTTGTGGCTTGCTAAATATTTTTGACGATACCTCACTATTCAATATAGATAACTCAGTTACCTACTGCCAATACTTATAATTCTTTTTTTTTATTTTAAAGGGAAAAAATAAAAAAAATAATTAATACATTCATACCCTGTAGTCTTCATTGTCAAGAATAGAAGGTTGTTCCGGCTCAGCGGCTGCAGGCGAGGTTGGTCTACAGGGGAATTTGTAGGGATTATGATAGGTGAAGAAAGGGAATTGGGATCAGGGGAAGAAATGCCCTCAGAATCAGAGCCTGTGAGTTCTAGGGCGATAAACTCAGGTTTAGCTGCAGCTAAGTCAGGTCCTGGGGAATGCGCACAAGGGCATTGGGAGAATCACGTATGTATTGGGACCCCATGGTGTAGGCAATTCTAACAGCAATGGTCTGGGCCTTCTCACTCTTTGTTTGCAATAGGGAATATGCATGATATTTTTTATTTACTTTAATAAAAGCTCATGCATACAAGAAACAGTAGGAAAAAAATAATTTTCGAATGACTATAAATAATTTCTATCTCTTTCTAACAAAACAGAATATTAGTATGGCGATTGTATGGCGGCCGTGTACTATGACGTCATAGTCCATATCGGATCTCTCTGTCTAATCGCTGTCTGATTAGTGCTTTAAAATGTTTATATCTTCCGTATTTCTCGTTCGATTTTAATTTTATTTTGACTTTATGTAATCTTTTTTACGGTATCTTCACAAACACTGGCGGCGGCTACAGATGTTATTTAAAAACGAAAGAGAAACATCTTGGAAGGTTGTCAGAATATATAATTAAGTTTGATGTGTTCTTTTTTGATGGAGTCATGTTGAAAAATGAAATGTGAAAGAAAATTACAAATTAAATTAAAAACTAAAACCCTAAAGAAGAAAGAATATACACCTAAAATAATAGACTAAAGTAAAAATAAACGTCTTAGTTTTGTTTTAAACAACAAGATGTTCTTAATATTCCTAACATTTTAATGTTAAAATGGGCGCGCGACTTTTATATAAATAATACATGATTGACCTCTTTAATAATTCGAACAAGATCAAACAAGGTATAAATTAATTTTATATCACCCTGTCCCGATAAAAATGCAAATACGCCAGATGCTGTCTTGAATGGGATTCGGTTATGCAAAAATAAAAATACAACAACCTGGAAGTTTAAAATTTCCAAAAGTTTTACAGTTGAATGTAAAATGAGGCTGAAAATTTAACAGCATTATTTTGAAAAAAAAATATTGGAATATTTTGTAAAATTCAATCAAATAAAAACTTGGAACTTTCAATCAACTATAGTTTTTGGGAAACGAGAGAATAGGAATTGCAATCATAAAATATTAAAATTAAATAACCTGAATAAAACGGTACCTGTAAAGCATTACCATGTTAAGACTCCCGTTTATTATTTATGCTTATTGTGTTATGTGGATTTTTGGATTATTTAGGTTAAATAAAAATAGTTCAATTTGCCCCAGGTACAGTCGGCTACAGAGATAAGTAGGTGCCATGCTTGTATGGCAGGGCAGGAGGTTTTTCCTAGGGTTAGGAGATGACCTTAAATCGGGTTAACCCGATCAATTGTGGAGAACTAGGTACAGTCACCGGCAATAACATAGGATGAATTAGGGCATGCATAAATATCTGACACTACTCTATTCCTATAGTATTTAAATAATAAGGCTGTGTAAGAAATTTACGCGGCCCTCCTTTCGTCATATATTATTTCCGGTGACTGTACTAGAACAAAAATCGAGTATCACGTCGATTTTTATTCTTACATTTTACGTCAAACAATAGATCGACTGTTTTTCGTCATTTCTTTTTTTAGTTTTAGGTAACTTTGTAATAAATTTTAGATGAATATATTTTACGTTACCGCAGGCCATAAGTGGCATTAACCGCTCGCTGTGTGGGAAGACAATCTATAAGTCATTTCCTGGCCTGGGAAAAGCGTAAAATTGGTTACACACTAAGGGCGGTGCTATGTACCTACATAACAAGGTAACAAACACCTGTGATCTGGAACATTTTTTATTTTACCACCATTGGTATGTTATACTTTAATCACCCTTGCTATTATTATCATCTAGTTTTTGCTGTTGAACATGAACCCTGACTGGGTAGACCAGACTGCTAATTCTGACCGCCGTAAGTAACCTCTGTAATGGACAAAATTGATCAACGAGATTATGTATACAAACTCAATTACAATCAGTTCGTAGATGTTTTCAAAAAGTTGTGCCTAAATGTACGCGTTGGTTACTAGCAACACCTAAACTTATAAATAATGACTATCTCACTAAATACTCAGTAACCTTAACAAATTAATCGGAAGCTGGTTGCCTCAGCGGAATCGGGGTCGCTAGTCGGTGCAGCGTGAACCTATTGTTTCCCTTCCATTTCATATCGGCAGCTATGCAACATGGAACCAGGAAAACAAACATTGTCACAGCTGATATTGGTTTTGACGTGGCACAATCAAGATAAAAATAGAAAAAGAGTGTCAAAAGTTTCTAAATGGATCATGTTAGAGTCTGTGCGGAAAGAGAATAGGATTTGGATTTGGGGGCGCTGTAATGCTTTTCTACCGTATTTGCCGTACGTGTTTGCCATACTGGTTAGGTTAGTTCCGTTTTTCGCCACGCCTATTCTCTTTCCGCACATGGCAGTGGCAAATAGAGTTGCCACTGCCATAATGGGGGCCAGCGCAAGCTTGAGCTAATAGTGGGTTGTCTTCGTATTTTTATTGTACTTAATTGTTTCATTGTAAGTAAGTATATTATGATTGCTTTGATACCTCAGCTTTTTCTGAGCAGTTACGTCTGTTAACGAATTCTGATATGTTTTTTATTGAAGCTAAATTTTGAAATGCCTATCTTACTCATGTATGAAATTCTCTAAAAGTCTCATTTTTACTGTTCGATCCGAGACAAACGTACTCATGATTCGATGAAGTAGTGATAATAGGTAATCAAATAAGGTTGAGGACATGAAAGGAGGGAAATCCGACTAAAGGAGACTCATGTCGTTTCCGATACGTAAGTGGTTTAACTTGCTACACTAACAAGCTTAAAACAGCGGCGCCATTACAACAAGTACAAATAATAAAAATCAACTAAAAAAGGGCGATCAAAGGGGATCAGCTTTCTCGCCCAGCGCATTAGTATTGCCATACAGTGAGGAAATGCTGCCAGCATTTTTGGAACCATGCCATGCCTTTTTACTATGATATAATTAAATACATAGTTTTAGCTTTAGTCTTAGGTTTAGTATGATTCTATGATTATTTTAATTTAGGATAATTTATTTTTATATTATATAATTTATGTTTATTAAGTTATTGAATAAATTATCTTTGAAGTCTAAAAATACACATATTGATTTAAACTTTCATGATTTTCACTCATTATTACAAAACGAAAACTCGCGCGGCTAGAAGATGTTGACACTGACCTCGCCAGTCCCTTCGCAACCATGGACGTCACGGCACGTCCAAAAGGTCGAAAAAATAATATATATTTATGCGATCAAGTCCCGTTTTTTATAATAATAAAAATAACTTGCAAAATATTTTAACCTCACATTCAATTTACGCTATATTACCCGCAACTTAGCTCGCACGAGGGGTTAACGCAACAACACGACAGTTGACGTTGGCGCTTGGAAACCAGTCGGCGATACCTGGCAACACGCATCGTTTGGTCAACGATAGTAACCATAGGTATCGCAGCGTATCGTGCCTTTGGCGCGTCGTTGACTGCTAATGGCAACTGTTGCAGCATGTACCTACCGACAACACGCGATGACACCCTTCAGTTGGCTCTGTCGTTGGTAAATGCCATCCGTGGTTTATTAAATGCTGAGCTGCGGTCCGCGAGGTTAAGGTAAGTACGTTGATTGGTGATTTTTTTTCCTCACCCCACACAATTCATGTGCAAGTGTCTTATCTGCTGTATACATTTTCTGCGGCCCTAATTAGGGTCTTGATGCCACTGAAGCGGCATCAAAGGAGAATTTCTTTTGATGTAACGCAGGGAATCGTAAGCAGCGACCATTTGATTAATGTGATTTATTTCCACGTCTTTTAGCGGTCAGTTATCTAATACGAATCTTATTAAGGCACCTAATAAGATAGCTTATGTTTACGGATTATGCTCATTTGTATCTAGAGTACCTAGACTGGGGTTAGTTTTAAAGTTATTGTTAGTTCATTAGTCAGGACTAGGCATGGACCTTTTTGTGCTACTATATTGGTTATGGCACTGTTAGCAAATTGAAGAACGTGATGTTGTAATATAACTAGTAGCAAGGACCGTTAAAACATGAGTACTGTCATTCTCCATACAAAAAGCTGTTCCCCGATATTTACAACGCCATCTATGTATAAGCTTGCTATAAGAATTATATTATTTACAGTTATTCAACTTTGCAAGCGTGACACAGTATTTAAATGTTAGAATGTATTTATTATTAGCTGTTTACGAACTAATTGTTATTGTACTATGTTTCTTTGTTCAATTATAACATCTTTAAATGTTTAGTTTTTTTAGTGCCATCTAGTTTTTGCCTGGATATCCCCTTGCGGTCGGGGCACGATCTTGCTAGTAGTTTAGTTTTATAGAAAGGTACATAGCGTGACATGAATCCGTGCGTGGCATAACGCGCCAATATAGGAGCGAAGATTTTTGGGAATACATGGTTGGTGTCACGTCCACCGTGTACGAGCCAACGCTCGTAATAATTGCAAAAGTATCAGCACTTTTGCACTTATTCTTCTAAACGCCCATAGTTCGATTACTGGTTATAAAATGATAATTTGATTTATATCGTACCGAGTTTTGAGATCCCGTCATAAGAAAAACCCGCATCATCGATACCCTTCTTTAGTCAACTTTTACGATAACAGCAGTAACCTATTCTTGAAAAGAGGTATAAATTATACACACTGGTATAACAATATACCGAGTAAGTACATTAACCTCATTATCATAGCAAAGCAAGGCAAATTAACGAAAATAACGGCAGCATATTCAACACATTCATTCGTTGAATACCTCGTAGTAATTTAATACAGAAATGTGTCCTGCTTTAAATAGGTTTCTACCACAAAAACATATCGAAGGAAAGAGTGTATGTAACATGCTAAAAAGAAAGACCAGACCAGTTCAGTCGCCGGCAAAATTATTATAAGATTTAAAAAATCTGATAGTAATCGTATAATTAATTGTTCAAATACCACCAAATGAAATGGAAAATTTATGTTTCCATCACTACATTACACTCTTGACGTCAAACGTCTACCGCAAAATCTTAGAAGCTTGGTTCCCATGGAAATTGACGAAATATTTCCTTCTATCTCGATATATTTCTGTGGTTTCTACGCGTTTTATCCCCTTCGGCCGTGTACGTAACCGACCTTTCGTAACTGGTATCGAAGGAAGAAAAAATGATCTTTGTACGAAACCGGTTTCGAACAGAGATCATTTTTTCTTCATACGTAATCAGTCAACGTCAAAGTCAATTGGTTCGTAACCAGTTACAGAGTACGAATAGTTTTCTTTTCACCATACTGCTCTGCAACTCCCTTAATTATTATTTATTAAAGTGAGCCAGTGAACGCAATGTGTGACCAAAAATTGGCAAACGGACGGATACGAGTTTTCGTATTGTCATGCTTCGCTTTTTCGTGCAAATATAGACGAATGAATCGTCTACTCGGAGTGGTTTTGGTTGAATGCAGCAAATACCCATCAATAAAGTACGTTTTTTCGTAGTTTTCATTGAGTATCTAGAGTACGCAAACATATTTTATTCAGTTACGTATGAGTAATAGATAATCTGTATTAGCAACTCAAAATAGAAATTTCTTCTATCGAAACTATGATTACGTATGAGGAAAAAATGATCTCTGTTTGAAACCGGGTTCGTACAAAGATTATTTTTTCTTCCTTCGATACCAGTTACGAAAGGTCGGTTACGTACACGGCCGAAGGGGTTTTATCGAAGCTAGTATTTTATTGCACCAGTATAACTACAGTTGAGGAGTGTCGTTTCAAAATGACTTATTTCTCTGTAAAATCCATACAAAAGAAGCATTTTCGAAAAAACACTCCTTAGTTACATAATTATATTGTTAGAATATGAATGTCATTACTTTTTAAAATGTTGCCACTTGGCATATTGACTTTACATTTTTACCTGTCTATATATTTTTCCTGGATATTAGATACCTATGTGTTTATTCTCAAATTCTTTGAATCCAACCGATATTTTTACAACACGATAACAACATTTTAAATAACCGACTTCGAATAACCCTATTCGATAAAAAACACACCAGTCACTGTGAAAAGTACTGAAATCGCCATGTGTGATTGTGCACACTGTGCACCGCACACGCACAACCAAAGGACCCACTTTGGACTTGGAGGTATGGATGGAGTTATTATATAAATAAATAAATAAAAAGCCTGTTTATGCCTTAAAACAATAACATGCACATTCTTATACAGGGTGTCCCTAAAACCAACTTTTATAACCTAGATTAAGCAAATTTGACCTTGGTAAAAATATCTTAGTTTTCGAGATATTGACGTTTTTGTAAAACTCGTGCTAAGTGATACCCTGACTCGGTGTTTTGAGTGTCATTGCTAAAATATCAAGTATTTTACAAATCTGTTTTTTGCTATGTGTGGCCAAATAACTATGCTATTGAACGTATTTTCTATTTTTGCTAATTTATTCATGCTGTGGACACAGTACAATAACAAAAAAAAATTATTCGATATTTTTCAAATTTCACCTCTGACTTCGAACTAGCGTGGTGAAAAAAAAATGTACCAACATAACCAGGCACTCAACGTAAAAAAATTGCGCATTTATTTTAGTTTCTAAAATGGTATAAAATTTACTAAACACTGTAATAATTTTTGAAATAATGATATTTTGTTACAAAATTAACTGTCTGCCGCCTTCATCTGATACGATCCGGTTGAACTAAGTTTGCACCTGGCGTGCTTCACATCACATACAAATTAGGTGCAAACTTCACGTAATCGTCAATATCTTGAAAACTAAGAAATTTTTATGAGGTCGATTTTACTCAGTCTCGTTTTTTATGAGCTGGTTTATCAGCCCTGTTCGCCATTTTGTAAAAGTCGCGAATTTTGATAGCCTGGATCAGTCTTTCGAAAGTCATGACTTCAAATTTCAGTATTTTCTTAATCTGCTTTTTGTTAAACATTACTTAATAATTATGCTATCATACCTTTTCTGTTCGAAATTCAAATTCTGGTACGAAATTTAACCAATGGAATATTGTAGTATAACCTCCTTTTTAATTAAAATGCTATTATCTTAAAAACTACGGTGTCTAGTGTGTAAAATGTTACCATTTTAAACTACATTATTTTTTTTTATTTTAGCATGGTAAATTTGTTTTAAGTATTACGCGATTCAAATCCGAGGTCATATTTTGAATCACGTAAAATCTTATTTATTTTGATAAGGTATATAATTATTAAGTAATGTTTAAAACAAAAAGCAGATTAAGAAAATACTGAAATTTGAAGTCATGACTTTCGAAAGACTGATCCAGGCTATCAAAATTCGCGACTTTTACAAAATGGCGAACAGGGCTGATAAACCAGCTCATAAAAAACGAGACTGAGTAAAATCGACCTCATAAAAATTTCTTAGTTTTCGAGATATTGACGATTACGTGAAGTTCGCACCTAATTTGTATGTGATGTCAAGCACGCCAGGTGCAAACTTAGTTCAACCGGATCGTATCAGATGAAGGCGGCAGACAGTTAATTTTGTAACAAAATATCATTATTTCAAAAATTATTACAGTGTTTAGTAAATTTTATACCATTTTAGAAACTACAATAAATGCGCAATTTTTTTACGTTGAGTGCCTGGTTATGTTGGTACATTTTTTTTTCACCACGCTAGTTCGAAGTCAGAGGTGAAATTTGAAAAAAATCGAATAATTTTTTTTTGTTATTGTACTGTGTCCACATTATGAATAAATTAGCAAAAATAGAAAATACGTTCAATAGCATAGTTATTTGGCCACACATAGCAAAAAACAGATTTGTAAAATACTTGATATTTTAGCAATGAAACTCAAAACACCGAGTCAGGGTATCACTTAGCACGAGTTTTACAAAAACGTCAATATCTCGAAAACTAAGAGATTTTTACCAAGGTCAAATTTACTTAATCTAGGTTCTTATGAGCTGGTCTATCAGCCCTGATCGTATAAAAGTTGGTTTTAGGGACACCCGTATAAACAAATTAGAAAAAGAATTGATTATTCATCATTTCAGCCAAAAGACGTCCACTGCTGGAACTACTTAGACCAGCTAAGACTTAGACCACGTGCTCTTAGGCCAGCTGTTTTTTAGACTACTTACTGCTTAGACCAGTAGCGACGTAGACTGGTAGCTACTTAGACCAGTTGCCGTTTAGACGAGATGCGTTTTAGACTAGCTGCGTTTTAGACCTGTTACCGCTAGTACCAGTTGCGATTTAGACGAAATGATCATAACCCAAATAAATAATATACTTGTACCGTGACTTTTCTCATGAGATACAAATATTATATAAGAACTACACTCCAGCCACGGAAACGAGTTAAAGGACTAGAAATTTGAGAAACCGTGCTATTGGTTAGAGATAAGGGTAACAAATGCACATGCGATGGGTTTACATGGCGGTCGAAATTCAGTCAACTTCTGTCTCTTGTACAAGAGACAGAAGTACGGTGCGGACGCGTTATCTCTCTCTCTCTCCCTTTTAAATTGGTGATTTTCGACGACTACCTGGCTTTCATACTGGACTGTTATTTTGTGGCTCGGCTTGTTAATTGGACTGTTTCCTACTTATTCTGCGACCCAGCATGTGTACCTACTGGACTGTTGTTGTTTATTATTATATACTTTTAACAATACTCGAGTACTTTTAAATGAGGTTATTACTATTATGAAGTAATTTATTTGTCTAATTTAAGAATCTGACGAACCAACATAAATCGTTATGAAATTTAAATATTAATACTCCGGACGGCGGCATATAAGCTTGTCCAGCCATTGAGGCGCAAATGTTTAAAGTAGAATATCGAATTCGAGATTAAAAATGTAAACAAGTGGGTTGCCACCATTAAGAAAATAAACGCTAGTGGTGGTAAGTCTAAAATCATTGAAATAATTATAAAAAATAAAATATTCACAGGTAAATACAGTTGTATGAATATTTAAAAATATGTTACTTAGTTATATAGCGAATTAATAATTTTTTATAACGTATTTGTGGTGTTTAAGTAAATTATATGGAGTTTAAATTTATACTACTGGTAATGGTAAAAATTTTTAAACATTTGGTATGTAATTAAAACAACAGTTTATTTTTAATATTATTATCAAATATTCGCGAGTCATTGATACATTTTTAAATTTCTTTCCATGTATAATTGTATTTCGTTGCATTTTGCTTTTTGTTAAGTTTTCTATTTGTGCGTGTTGTTTAATGAGTATAATCGTTTTTTAGACTAAACCTTTTTTACTTCACAATATACTGGCTAGTTGTAAAACGGCCGAATAAAAAGCACGTGAAAAAAAAACAAATGAGGGTGGTTGAAAATTTGTAGCAGGTGCATGTGAGTTTTGATCTATCTAGACTATAAATGTCTTCCACCCAATATCTGTTACTGAAAAGCATACGTGGTAAATAAAATTCATATATAAAACACGCATTACGTAGAAAAGATTTTATACCCCTGGAAGGTCACTTTGACATTGACAGTTGTTTGTTTACATTTTTGATATCGAATTTGATATTCGACTTTATGCCCACTGACTTCTTTGTCCCTTTCATTTGTTTACAAAAGTGTAATAGAGAGAACGCTATACTAACTCGTTTCCGGTAATATTTCTTAATGTAACTATCATTAAGTATGATAGTTACATTAAGAAATATTACCGGGGTGGGGGAGCTTGGCAAGAGGATGACGTGTCGGCCTTCTATCCTTCCGCGGGGACTCGGCTTCTGGCCTCGCACTCTGAAACTCGCACATCGGGCTCACAAAAATTACTTTTTTTAGTTGCATAAAAAAAAAACACAACAGTACTAATTTTTGTAAATGAAATGTAAACATTGTTGATACATCTTTTTAACATTTCATTGTGTCATATTATCACAGGCAATTAGATATGTATGAAAACATCGCATATTCCGCATAGTATTGGTTCCTTTCCGCAAGTTGGGCTGGTTACACGAAACGATACCGTCGCATTGCATAGAATCTTTTTGGCTGAGAGCCAACGAGCTGCTTAATATTGCGAGAGCACGGTAATGCGGAGACGTGGTGAGTGGCCATCGTACTAACGAGCTTTTGTAAAGAAATTGTAATCCGAGCAATAGCATCGTCAACATGTAAGAATCCTGTGTTGGACATAGGCAAAGTATTGGTTCCAAAGGTTAATAATTCGCTAGATTATTTTATCAAAAAATACGGTATGGCATCTCGACGAGAAAGTGAAGTTAATTATCCCTCAAACTACGCAAATTTACCGGACTCTTGAACCAAAGCAAGTTGCAAACAAGAAAATTTGAAACACCAACAAAACTTCGCTTCAAATGAACTTCCAAGCGTGAACTTTCCAAATATTGACTTAGGGCTTATTGAATATTAATTTATTTAAAAAATAAACATTATCGTTTCGGGTCTGTCGACCACAGGCTGTGTAACTAATATGAGAAAAGTTTCTGATTTATCGTTCTGTAATTTTAAAGTAGATTAACGAAAGTTATGACACCGAGCAGAAGCAACGACAAGCACTTGTTAAGGTCTGTGGCGATGAGGATAGTTTATACACACGGATATTATGACAATGTTCCTAGTAAAATTCATCAGAATGAAACAGTCATATATCAAAGATAATAGATATACAAAGATATATCCACACAAATATAAATTCGTTTTAAAGTTGGTTAATAAATTAGCAGTAATCGAGAGTTATGTTTATGTGTAATCTATCTACTTATCTATATATATGTATGCATATAATAAAAGTATAGCAAGACTAAGTAATAAACCAAAAGTACAGTATCTTTGTACATTAACGATTTTTGCAAAAAAATTAATTGGGGAGCGTAAAAAAATAGGGAAGCACGAACGCTTGTGAAATCGTTGTTTCGACAAATGCTTGTTTCGTCAAATGCTTATTTCGTTAAATGCTAGTTTTGTCTAAGCCTTTGTTCGTCAATCCCTTGTATTGTCCAGTCCTTGAATCGTAATTTTTTTTTTCTGTCACATACTCGATTTGTCTAATTCTAGTTACGTCCAATCTTTATTTAGTCGGATCATTGTCTCGTCTAATGCTCGGTGAGTTAAATCATTTTTTCGTCAAATTCAAATTCAAATTCAAATTCAAATTGTTTATTTTCATAATAGGATTTTACAACCACTTTATGACGTCAAATTACATTAACCATAAACACAATATTGCAAGCTACATTTTAAAATTATAATAAAAATTAGAAGAATTATCACAGTTAAGAATAAGAGTTTTTGATGTAAATCCATGGGAATAAGCTGAATCTGTCAGCTTATTCCCATGCATTTACATCGTCCAAGTACTCATTTATATTGTAGTAACCCTTTTTACACAATTTCTCTTTTGTTTTTAATTTAAATGTGTGTAAAGGCAATGTTTGCATATTTTCTGGAACCTTATTATAACAACGTACACACTGGCCTATGAACGATTTACTTATTTTACGGAGCCTGCTGAATGTTTGTATAAAATCGTTTTTGTTCCTAAAATTTCTCTTCTGCACATCACCTTTTTTTTCAAATAGATGTTTGTTTTTCTGTACGTAAATCAAGTTTTCATAAATGTACTGAGATGTAAAGGTTAGAATGCCAGATTTACCAAATTTATCCCTTAAAGACGTTCTGGCTTTTAAATTATAGATAGCCCTAACTGCCCGCTTTTGCAAGATAAAGATGTTGCCAGCATCTGCAGCATGCCCCCATAAAAGAATGCCATATGACATTAGACTGTGAAAATAGCTAAAGTAGACCAGTCGAGCCGTTTCCACGTCTGTAAGTCCTCTTATTTTTTTAACTGCGTATGCGGCTGAGCTGAGTCGGTTTGACAAGGTGCTGATGTGAGGTCCCCATTGCAGTTTGGCGTCTAGCGTAAGCCCCAAAAATACGGTTGATTCCACAGGATCCAATCTATCATTTCTCATTTTGATGCCCATCGATACTGATCTGACATTAGGTAGAACAAATTTGACGCATTTTGTTTTTTTTTCATTCAAAAGAAGGTTATTTGCTGTAAACCAATGTACGATGTCAGATATAGCAGCGTTAACATCGACGTAATCTAACTTATTTCTAGGAATTTTAAAGATTAACGAGGTGTCATCAGCAAATAAAAGTATCTCGTGTTTGTTTCTTACAAGAGAAGGCAGGTCATTTATATAAATGAGAAATAGAAATGGACCTAATATGGAACCCTGCGGGACGCCCATTTTTATCGTAGTGCCAGATGATCTCATACCATTTACATCCACCTTTTGAATTCTATCATTCAAATAGGAGTCCAGAAGTTTAAGTTCTGTGCCTCTTACACCATAATGGCACAGTTTCCTGATCAGGGTCTCATGATGAACACAGTCAAAGGCTTTGGACAAGTCACAGAAGATCCCCAAAGCATCCTGTGACTCCTCCCAAGCATTGAAAACGTGTTTTATAAGCTGTACACCGGCATCCGTCGTTGAACGACCACGGGTAAAGCCGAATTGTGAACTGTGCAATAGTTTAGTTTGGTTGAAGTACGTCAGTAATTGCTGTAATATAAGTTTTTCAAATATTTTACTGAGTGCCGGTAGAATTGAGATCGGTCGATAATTAGTAGGGTCGGATTTACTTCCAGATTTGAACAGGGGTATGACTTTACTGCACTTCATCTGATCTGGAAACGTGCCACTATCGATACAACTATTAAATATATGTGACAAACAAGGGGCAATACAATCTATTATTGAACTAACAATATTCATAGAAAGCCCGTCGATATCTGCTGACTTCTTCATTTGGATAGATTTAAAGGCTTTGCATATATCCGAGGGTAAAACATAATTAAACTTAAAATTAGTAGTACATTCATCAATATTAGCTTTTAATAATCCTTCAGCGACCGCAGGAGATGAATTTAGGGACTCGGTAGTTAAAATTGGAATATCGGCAAAGAAATTTTCGAATGCGTTGGCTACTTGTAGATCTGAATTCAGAACTTGATTACCTACTTTTAATTGGTAACTAGTAGTCTGAGATCTATTTTTTCCGGTTTCATTATTTATAATTTGCCAGGTAGTCTTCGAGACGTGCTGGCTACTTTTAATTTTGTTCCTCAAAAAATTTGATTTAGCTGCTGCGCAAACCCGTTTAAACAACTGCGAATACTTCCTAACATAATCAGCAAATGCTTTAGATGTATTATATGTTCTTTCATCATAAAGTTCATATAACTTTTGCCTGCTTTTGTAAACTCCTACGGTCGCCCAGTCATTGAACATAATTTTATTTCCACACTTTTTCTGTTTGGACTTAAATATATTGTTATACTCAGAGCGGATAATATTAAACAATGAACCATATAGAATATTAGGGTCACTACAATACGGTATGTCAGATATTTGTTCTATCATGTTGTTCCTGAAGGCAGTAAGCCGTGCTTCATTTACATGTATACACGTTTTAACGGTTGTATGTATCTTATTATTTGTATCATTATGAAACACTGCTAGCTGCCCGGTGTGGTCCGAACTCAATCCGTTTATAATAGATTTTTCGGTGGGTTGCATACTTGAGAAGACATTATCAATGCACGTAGATGTGCTATCAGTAATTCTGGTGGGCTCCAAAAACAGATTTACGAGATTATAGCTTAAAAATAGAGATTTAATTCTACGACACTCAGAAGTGTCACGTAATAAATTTACATTAAAATCACCACAAATTACAATACATTTATTAGCATTAGCGATTTTACGTAAAGCTTCATCCATCTGCTTCTCAAATAAGTCAAATGATGAGCCCGGGGGTCTGTACACACTGAAAACGATATATTGTTTCGTTTCCATACAAGCTAACTCGATAGTTTGCTCGATAGATAGACTTACAATATCTATTCGTTCCTTATACTGTATGCTTTTGTTAATGAATATTAAAGATCCACCCCGAATAGCGTTTACTCTGGCAAATGAACTTGCGATCTCGTGATTATTAAAACCAAAAATGAGCTGATGTTTTTTGAGCCAGTGCTCTGTAACACATAATATGTCAATTTTATGAAAGTTCATTCATTCATTCATTCATCAAAACCTTATTTTGTAAATAACGCATTGAAGTCAGGCAACGGTACAATCAAATAGTAAAATGTATTACTACAAAAATACCTAAGTTAAAATTAAGAAGTAGGTATTTAAAAAAAGCTAAATAAATAAGTAAAATGAAATGTGTAATATGTATAAAATAAGCAACGGATATATACCTACATACATACATATACATTTATCTACTTAATAATGTACGGAAAAAAAACTAAGCATAATTAACCAATGTAGCATTTATTTATACATATTGTGGCGTCCACATAATATGTGTATTTGCAGATTGATAATATATACGAGTATAAATAAATGTATACGGGTGGTTGGTGGATGAGCATCCGTGAGTTACTATAAATCTACCCGCGAGGGGGCACAGTCGCTGCTACGTCAACCGCTCCGTGTACTCGGATACAAAGTGTATTTTATTTATTTCCAAAATCCCCAGTGCTGAACACAACACATATTACAAATTATAACTATATTATTTATTAATTAATTTTAAAGACAAAGTTTAACACTATTTCTAAATACCTTACCTACTTAGTAACCCATAAATAATAATGTTATTGTCTACTAAATCCTTACCTCTTTACTACATTAAAAGGAAAATATAAATGCAGTATTGTAATGTCCACTAAATGTAATTGCGATTCATGAGGAAATGAAAAAAAAAGATGGCGGCGGTTGAGTGTCAATCGTAGGGATTGCAAACGAGTTACTCGAAACTCGGTTAACCGAGTAACTCGATCGAGTTTTAATCGAAATATAACTCGGTTAATAACCGCGGTTTTTCGAGTTTTTTTGCGTCCTTATAATATTACAGATTTTTATATTTTTACTTAAGTAAACCTTAAAAATAGGTTTTTAAGTTTCGTAACACGTAAGTAATCGACGTAATAACTGACTACTGCATAAAAAAATGCCTTTAATTCGATAAAGACATATTCTGACTTCGCAAAATGACACACACGCGAAACGACAGAAAAGCAAAATGACAGAAATACGTTGTGTATACGCACCACCATCATCATCATCAACCCGTATTAGTCGACTGCTCGACATAGGCCTCTCCCATGTCATGCCATCGAGCACGATCCGCGGCCACTGCCATCCAACCTCTGCCAGCCATCTTGCGAAGATCATCACTCCATCTTGTCTGAGGGCGCCCCACACTACGTTTGCCGATCCGTAGTCTCCACTCGAGAACACGCTTGCTTCAGCGCTTGTTGGTTCTGCGGCAGATATGGCCAGCCCACTGCCACTTCAGCTTGCTAATCCTTTGGGCTATGTCGACGATTTTAGTTCTCTGTCGGATCACATCATTACGGATACGATCCTTCTGAAATACTCCCAACATGGCCCTTTCCATAGCTTGCTGAGTGACCTTAAATTTACGTAGGTACTCAGCCTTCCCGTGAGCGACAACGTTTCGGCTCCGTATGTCAAGACTGGTAGGTAGGATGCACTGATCGAAAACCCTTGTCTTCAGACATTGTGGAATGGACGACGAGAAGACTCGACGTAATTTCCCATACGCAGCCCAACCCAGCTGTATTCTTCTATTAACCTCTTTTACAAAGTTATTTTTACCTAACTGCAGAACTTGCCCGAGGTAAACGTACTCCTGAACAACTTCGAGAAGGGCGTCCTGCACTGCAGTCAGTTTCGGTAAAACAATATCGTTGAACATAACCTTGGTTTCGTCCAAGTTCATCCTAAGACCGGCGTGTTGAGAAAAAGCAGCTAGACCGTTCAGCATGTATTCTAAATCCTGCAAAGTTCAAGCCAAAATGACGGGATCGTCTGCAAATCGCAAGTGTGAAATGTACTCGTCGTTTATATTAATGCCACGACCCTCCCAAGCTAGCGTCATAAACACATCCTTCAGTGCATTCGTGAACAATTTGGGGGAAATGACATCCCCTTGTCTCACACTCCGCTGCAGGAGAATGGGCTTAGTCTGCTGGTTCTGTACTTGGACGGCGTAGAGACATCTCAGCACTTGGATGTATCGCCAGTCTATTTGGCAACGTTGCAAGGATTCCAGAACCAGACAGAATCAAAAGCTTTCTCATAGTCCACAAATGCTAAGCACAGGGGCTGATTTTACTCCTCAGTCTTCTGTATTATCTGCCTCACTGTGTATGTGGTCTATGGTGCCATATCCTCTAGGAAATCCGACAGATTGTAAACTCTTTGTCGGTAAGTGCAAGGTCGTTCACAATTTGACGGTTTCTGATGGATAGATTAAAAACCGGTCAAGTGCGAGTCGGACTCGCGTACCGAGGGTTCCGTACAAACTCAAGTAGCTACATAGATAGTTCAAGAAAAACTGTATGGCGATTAGTTTAGTAGGAGCAAATAAGTATGTGTTACGATTTTTGCGAATTTCTAAAAAACGGTGCAACTTAGGAAAACCGTTATGATTTTTCTTGTAATATTTAGGACGACATTAACAATTGGTAATTATTACAGATTTTTCTGTTCAGTAACTTCGAAGATAATAGGGGGGGAATGGTATTTTTTTAACGTTTGGCATTATTAAATCAAATACTACTTATTTAAGAAAAAAAAATAGACACGGTGTTTTAATCTACAAATCAAGCCCTTTCATTTGATACCCCGTTCAATATAATAGCCCTACTTTCAATTTTCAAAGTCCCATTTCGGTCCCCTTTAAAAAAAAAAGGAAAAAGGTATAAGATTTTTTTACTGTCCAATAGCCTCAGGTTAGCGATTTTTAACACTAGTCCAAATTTCAAGTTGATAGCATTAGTAGATCCTGAGATATCTTGCTGTGACAGACAGATGGAGTCGCACCATAAGGGTTCCTTTTTTACCATTTTGGTACGGAACCCTAAAAACTACCCTACTACCCTACTTAATCCCGAGTTTACAAACTAATTTAATCATTATCATTACACAAAAAAAAATTAAAACTACTTCAGACAGTTTCGAGTAAAAATCGAAACCGAACTCGGTTTTCGAGTTTAATCGAAAAGTACTCGTTTTTCGGTTTTCGAGTCTGGCTGCAATCCCTAGTCAATCGTGAGCGGGTCTTTTGAAAAAATTTAGTGGTTGCGCCGGTTGATTTAATTAGAATCCCGTATTTTGTAAGTTGCTTTTTTGTACTGAGTGGTGGTGATTCCGGTCAGTTCTGTGAGTGTATCTTTTCCGTTATTACTACAGGGGGCAGTCTTCGCCGGCATCCTCATGGAGGAGGATGCTGGCCTGGACGATCCCGGGGAGGGCAACTATGCCCCCATATTTAGAGATATAAGCCTTTCCCAGATGGATCCTTCCTCTTCCACTATTGCGGATAAAACCAATCGCTCACGTCAGAAGATTCGCTCGAGAGAAATTAGCAATCGGGTTCGCGAGCGCTCCCGTTCCAGGCTCACGTCTTTGGCGGAGCAGTCCCAGAACTTGAGTAATGTGTCAGGAAATACTGATGAATCGCAGATCGCTCTTGGTCAGCCTGATGCGGATAAAATTCGAACACCTTTTTCTCCCCCGGCCCACTTAATTACCGACTCCCCGGCAGAATCTCGGACCCAAACGCAAACACCCGGCTCCCTTTTTACCCCCATCGGGCGTACAAGTTACAACAATCAAGACCAAGGGCCATTTATTGTGCACGTCCAAAGGATGGAGGCGACGCCTGATGCGGGGACTGTTCTCCATCCAGTAGCATTCGGAATGTTTCTCCAAAAAAGAGGTAGAGAATTCCCCAATATTGTTGAAGGTAGCGTCAAAAAGATTGGGCGCAATAGAGTATCAATGAACTTTCATTCAGCAGATGATGCAAACGCGTTTATTGAGTCGCCTACTCTGCTGCGGCATAAATATGTTGCTTTTATTGCTTCATTCAATGTCACCAGGCTAGGGCTGGTCCGAGGAGTGCCGGCCGAGTGGAGCCCCGAGGTAATCTTGGAAAATATCCAAATCCCGTTAAGTTCTGGTGGTGCACGCCCAATTAAAGTTAGGCGCTTGAATTTAAAATAACCGGTCAAGTGCGAGTTGGACTCGCGCACCGAGGGTTCCGTATAAACTCATAAGTACTAACCTTACGACTAACAGCAACCCTGCCTTTAACCCACTTTAGCCCTATTAAACCAGAAAAAATCTTAACAGCGCGATGCAGCGTATGCTACAGCGACATCTATTGATACTAAATAGCGCGTAAATTGTACTTGTAATTTAAATTTAAACGTTACTTTTTGTTATTGGCTTATTGAAATAATTGTTTGTCAACTAAGTTAGTTTTCATGTATCATTTTTCATGAAGGAATCATGTTTTGAAGGACACTTTATTTTAGATTTGTGTCCCTAGATGGCGCTAGTGGTATTTCATTTTTATGGTATTTACTGGTATTTACTAGTGTCAAAGTTCCTAACATACTCCTATTATAGAGATTAGTTCAGTAGGAGCAAATAAGTATGTGTTATGATTTTTGCAAATTTCTCAAAAACGGTGCAAGTGAGGAAAACCGTTATATTTTTCCTATAATATTTAGGACGACATTAATAATTGGTAATTATGACACATTTTTCTGATCAGTAACTTCGGAGATAATAGGGGGGGAATGGTATTTTTTTAAACTTTTTTCGCCATAAATCAAAAACTATTTATTTAAGAAAAAAAATAAAAACGGTATTTTAATCTACAAATTAAGTTCTTTCATTTGATACCCCACTCGATATATTAGCCCTACTTTCAATTTTCAAAATCCCATTACGGAGCCCTTTAAAAAAAAAAGTAAAAAAGTTACAAGATTTTTTTTATGTCCAATAAGCTCGAGTTAGCTATTTTTAACACTATTCCAAATTTCAAACCGATAGCAGCAGTAGTTCCTGAGATATCTGGCTGTGACAGACGGACAGACAGACAGACAGACAGACAGACAGACAGAGTCGCACCATAAGGGTTCCTTTTTTACCATTTTGGTACGGAACCCTAAAAAAACGGACCAGATGGTACCCACTCCCGGCTTCCCTCTGAATCCGTTGTAGTCACTTTTGATTTGGTTTTGCCTCCAAGGATATATCTTTGCCTTAACTCGTTGTCTGTTGAGCAATACCAATATCCCACAATCCAATGTTTCCAGTGCTGCCGTTTCGGGCACACTAAAGGAAAATGTCGGTCTCTGCCGCGGTGTTTCCGGTGCAGTGGGGCTCACGCGGGTATCTCCTGTACTATAGATCCTGAGGAGGCACTCTGCTGCAACTGCCCTGAGGGGTTAGGAAAGGGGCATTTTGCTAACAGCAAAGCATGCCCAGAATTTCACCGGCAGGTAGCGATTAAAAAAACGATGTCAAGCGAAAATCTATCTTATATGGAGGCCTCTAACAAACACGCTGAAATTAGCCGTATGTCCTACGCAAATGTTACGTTATATGAAACAAGGATCCGACTAAATAAATATTGGACGTAACTAGAATTAGACAAATTATTACGACAGAAAAAAATTATTACGATTCAAGGACTGGACAATACAAGGGATTGACAAACAGAGGATTAGACAAAACTAGCATTTAACGAAATAAGCATTTGACGAGACAAGCATTTGTCGAAACAACGATTTGACAAGCGTTCGTGCTTCCAAAAAGGAAAGTAATTTTTTGGTCAGCCGTTATTAAAATTGATCCGCAAAAAAAATAAGCAGTTAAATCATTTGGGCAGCGTACAAAGATTTGGCTGGCAATAAATAAAAATCGGGCGGCAACTCTTGTTCAGCAAATAATTTAAAAATGGTTAACATTTTAACCAATATTAATCTGCTTTATTTATCATTTGTCTGCCTAATAAACAGTCGAGCTGCAAAATAATTACTTGGCCGGCAAGATTTTACAATTGGTTAGCAGACAAAACATGCGTGGATTGCGTTTAGTTTGAAAAATCAGCAGTACTGTGGGCAGAGCGAAACAGACCACGTGACGCGAGCAGCCAATCGTGGGCGTGTTTGTTTTGTCATTCGGTGATAGTCAGCTGTCAGTGTCAAGTAGTAGTGTTTATCAATTATCAGTGATTTTTACCGTATTGCTATTGTTGAAGATACTACTTACAATAAAATGTAAAAAGCCTGCGAAAGTCCGAATCTAGGGCTCTCGCTGGTTAGGACGCGTGCCGACACTGCGCGCCCTAGAGTGTTTTTATAGAGCCGGAGGCGCGGAGGGAGAGCAGCCCTCGCCCGCCGAAGGCGACCAACAAGCCGAAGCTGCGGAGCCGAGCGAAGTGACCGTGCGCCGTCATGCAAGGGCGAAAGGGCTGCTGTTCCCGCAGCGCCGGAGATACGGAAAGTCAACTTTTTCAACTTTGAAGTCGAATATCTCGGTTATTTTTGATTTCAGAGAAAAGGTTTTTCCATAAAACAGGCTTATTTTAGCGAATTCTATACGATAAAACAATAATAAATAGGTGTTATAATGACACCAACATCCATCGAAATTTTTACGTCTTAAAAATTTGTCAACTTCAAAGTTGAGTCGAATATCTCGGACATTTTTATTTTAGAAATAGAAGTTTTTCTAATAAAATATGCTTATTTTATTGTAAACCCGAAATTTTTTATTAGATGTGCCCTTTTGCGTTTTTGCGGCAGAATAGTAAAGTTGCGCCCATTTGTGCATGCCAATTAGGTTTTATTGCACCTTTCATTTTGATTAACAAAATGAAATATTTTGCTTACCTACTGATTGCTTGCCAAAATCGCTTAATGCAGGTCAAATATTTAATTTGCTGACCAAAATAATTTAGAGCAGTTCAGTATATCATTAATTGCAGCCTGATTTATAAATATTTGGCTAACCATAAGTTGCTTACCAACTAGCTATTTTGGCTGACCAAATACATATTTTTGCTGACCAAAATATGAATATTTTGCTGATCGATTAAATGACACCCTTCCAAAAATAGCTATCTACTGGGTTCATTATTACGTCTGTACCAATGAAAGTGCGTTTTTTTAATTTCTTCTAAATTAAAGAACTAATCCATCTCCCCAATACCATTTATGCAATAAAGCTGTTCGAAGTTTGTCAGGAACAAAACGGGCTATCGGCTCCACACAACGCGTGATCGATCATAATGGACGTGTTGATGGCGCGTTTAGACGGCAAGTCTTACCGAACCAGTTACCGGTCGAAGCAAAGCGGTAAATAGACAAGTAACGTGCCAAATTAACGTGGAAATTTCAATTTACACAGGCGACTTTCTAAAAAGCCGAGTGATTAATAATCCGAAATGTTACATCGGATAGCTGATATTACGGTGAAATGAGATTTAGGCCAAAATATTATTTGTCGAATGATTAAAAAAATCGAACGAATTAATGACTTATCGTAAATGAATTTTCGGTTAAACGAAAAAAAATTGAAACGATATTTGTCGAACAGTTATGTCGAAACGAAATTCGGACTAACATTTTTAGTATTTCAGATAGGTAACCGCCCAACATTCAACCGAACCAATAGCTTTTTCATAGTCCTCAAACGCTCCTCAGTCTTTTGTTTAACTTATCATAGCGAATTTATATGGTCTAGGGTACCTTAGCCCTTTTGGACACTGGGTTAGTCGAGAAGCTCGAAGTCGTCGAGTCTGCGTTTGAGACCGTTTGTGATGACCCTCGAGAACAGATTGTACTTGTGATTTGATTATAAAGACTGTTTATCATATTATTATACCTAAGTAGATAAAGATCCACTTCAAAAGAGTGGTTTCTCAAAGAAGTGAGAAAGTTAGAAAAATGCTATGCCAGTAAGTAGTTTAATCATCATCATTATATATATGTTACCGGCCAAACCCGATTTCAGGCCAAACTAGTTTGTCCTATGCCAACCCAGTTTATCTTGAGCGTGTTAGGATAAACTAGTTTTGCCTAGGACAAACTAGTTTATCCTGACACGCTCAGGCTCAGGATATACTAGTTTAGTACAGCAAAACTAGTTTGGCCTAAATACTTTAATTTTTATTGAACACTTAATGTATTAAACCCACGATCATAAAATAGCGCAGTTTAGCTACTTAACAGCTCTGAACGCACTAAACGGTTTATAGCTTGTTTTATAAAAGCAGGATTTAAAGCAAATCTCTCTATAGGAAAGGAATTTTCCTGCTGAAGATTGATAGCTATACTAGAGCGAATGGAACCGATCTTATCTGTATTTTTAAAACGTCTGAGTTGCGATCCATGTGAAATATTGTTTCGACTTTACTGTAGTTCATTTGTGATTTAACTATAGATATTTCCTTTTTAGGGTTCCGTAGCCAAAATGGCAAAAACGGAACCCTTATAGTTTCGTCATGTCCGTCCGTCTGTCTGTCTGTCTGTCTGTCTGTCTGTCTGTCTGTCCGTATGTCACAGGCATTTTACTCAGAAACTACATGATGGATATTGATGAAATTTGGAATATAGGTGTGTTTTGTGAGCCGCTACTTAGTTTGGTATATAAATAATTAAAATAAATATTTTTAGGGGGGACACTCCATACATGTTAAAGACAGTAAAATTTTTTTTTTTCAGCAAATAGCAACGTGTGGTACATAGTTCGACAGCTCTTTAAAAAACACTATAAGGTTCCTAAGTAATGTTTTTGATTAAGTGAATGTATTTGGAAATAATCGCTCCGAAAGTTGTGTAAATTGTGTCCCCCCCCCCCCTCTATTTTCTAAACCGTGCGTTCGAAAAATATGAAAAAAATCACGAAGGTAACGCTTAATTAATACTTTCAACGAAAATTATTTTCAACAAGATCGAATTAACCGTTTTTCAGTTATTGCCGATAAACTGCGCTTCTCAACAAAAGGACGTAATTGCTATGTAGATACGCTCTTTTGTTGTTGTACTTTTTTTACATCATATTTTTTACCTTATAGTTACGGCTATGGAACCCTACACTGAGCATGGTCCGACATGCTCTTGGCCAGTTATTTATTATTTATTTGATTTTTATGTCCTTTTACAGGTTTTTAGGGTTCCGTACCAAAATGGTAAAAAAAAGGACCCTTATGGTGCGACTCTGTCTGTCACAGCCAGATATCTCAGGAACTACTGATGCTATCGATATGAAATTTGGAATAGTTTTAAAAATTGCTAACCCGACTTTATTAGACATAAAAAAAGCTTGTATCTTATTTACTTTTTTAAAAGGTGGCCGTAATGAGAGGTCAAATATTTAAAGTTATGCTATTCTATCAAGTTTAGTGGGGTATCAAATAAAAGGGCTTCATTTGTATATTCCAAAACCATTTTTTTTGTTAATCATGTACTCCTTAATTTATGACCACAAACGTTCAAAAAAATACCATTCCTCCTATTCTCTTCGAAGTTACTGGACAGAAAAACCTGTAATCATTACCAATTATTAATATCATCCTGAATATTACAGGAAAAAATTAAGGATTTCTTAAATCGGACCGTTTTTAGAAATTTGCAAAAATCGTAACACATATTTATTTGCTCCTACTAAACTAACCGCCATACAGTTTTTCTTGTTCTTGAACTATTCACGTACGAGTTTGTATGAAACCCTCGGTGCACGAGTCCGACTCTCATTTGACCGGTTTTTTTTAAATGGAACTCCAAAGGAACTCTTTACCGGGATATAATGTACTTGCATGCCAAATTTCAGCTTGATCCATCCAGTTGTTACCCCGTTATAAGGTAACAAACATCCAAACATCCAAACATCCAAATATCCAAACATCCAAACATCTTCACAAACTTTCGCATTTATAATATTAGTGGGATAAATACTTATTCATTTAGTCAATAATTTTGTGATTTAAAACCAGATTTATGTGAACTTGAATTAAACGCTTAATTTGCTGTTACTAAACTAACCGCGACCTATGTCGATGTAAGGGGACAATAGTTTTGCAACGGTAAAGTTAAGTTCATACCACAATGCAGTTTATCTTAAACTACTCACATGTCTAATTACAAGTTTGTACGGACTCGTGGGTGCACGAGTCCGACTCGTAATTGACCGGTTTTTTTGCTGCATTTGAAAATTATTGTTTTGTTTGAAAGGGCCTGACTGAATACAATTCCCTGGTGCTATTTTTGGCACCAGATCAAAATTTTATGACGGGATTTTGGCGAAATCGAGGAAAGTCTTAAAATATTTTATGCGTATCAATAGCGATCAGGGTATTTTTTATAGTAACTAGTTATCACAGTATATCAATTTACTCCCGTTTGGACAAAAACCGAGTAATTGCCTAAATGTTATCATTAGTGAGCTTACATTGTTTACATTGCATACAGACGTTAATTGGCATAACACTCAGTGAGTATGGAGAGTAAATATTTACGCCGTACCGTTTTGAGTCATTTTGGTATGCTTTTGATTACCTATTTATAAATATAAGATTAAAAGTATCAAAACGTTAATAAATAAGTTTTTGGAATTTTATTATTTGTGCGCGCATCACACAAAAACTATTGGACTGCTTATGCTATTATTAACACTTTGTACCTGACTAAGCCGAAGCAAAAAGGAAATTCAACTTATTTTTATCTCCACGGACGCAATTGCGAGAAAGTCCACAAGTTATAATATAAAAAAAATCTTAAGTCGTGAACAGAAACTATTGTTTCTGACGCAGTATTTCGAGGCAAATTCATTGCATAAACTCTAGAAGCAAACAAATAAAGATTGAAAAGTATTTTAAATATTAAATGCACCAACCTTATTGTCACCCTCTTCGACAAAACTTGTTCTGTAGCTTAAAAGTACTTTTAATTATTGTAATGTAGAATTAATTTATTTTATCAATCACTCTCCAACTAGCACCTCTCTCCAGCAAATACAAAGAGGTTGAATGATTAATCTTAGTAACACGCTGTGTCTATGACAGTTCAACGTAGGAAGTAGGGTGAACATGAGACTCAGTAAATTTAAAACATTTTTTTTGCACCTATCTATTAAACAAAAATCGTTTTCATACTTTTGCATGCTGTTACGTCCATGTGTTTACACTACAAGTACAAAGTAAGAAACACATATATTTCTGTTAACGACTTAGGATTCACCCTGCTGTGTAGTTGGTATACCTAAGTTAAAATGTAACACAACATTTTTTCTGGTTTAGAATTAATCCCATCAAAAACATAAATGTGGAAATAGGAGCTAAGTTCAATATTAACAATATCGTGGCTGTCGACTTCGCCGACAAAAGATGTGAGATCTAAATGAATGCCAAGTTCTGTACCTATGATAAACACGAATTGAAGTTAAAGATTTGACTTGGCTAGTTAGTCCGGCGACTCAAATTTTAGAAGGGAAGATACGTTGATCACGCCAATATACAACGATGTAAGAAGCATAAAAACATTATAACACTAACAAGTACATTATTAGCCAAATATATCCTCCTGACACCGAGCATTTAACTGAAATTCCTTGCCACTATAGCCGAATGTACTTTACAAAGCCTTAAACTGTTTCTGTTGCAAAGTCCGAGACCTTGGCTGTTGAAAAAAACATAAATTAAGGTGTTTCTCAAGTTTTCACTAAAACAAATGTTTTTTAATATTGTTTGATAAAGACATTGAACATATTTCTGTTTAGGTATTTTTTGTCTTTTATAAAGGACTTTAGGTCATTCAAGCATAAGTAGGTTACGTGAATAAATTAAACAAATTATTTAAAATTTTAATGTAATGTTACACATTGAGTACTAAATAATCATATTTTTTATTTTTTTAATATAATCATAAAAAGTAAAAAAAATACCCAATCAACACTTAGTTTTATAATGTTACTAGCGACCCGCCCCGGCTTTGCACGGTGTTTCTCTATTATATTATGCATGTATTATACATATAAACCTTTCTCTTCAATCACTCTATCTATTAAAAAAAACCGCATCAAAATCTGTTGCGTAGTTTTAAAGATTTAAGCATACATAGAGACATAGGGAGATAAGGACATAGGGACAGAGAAAGCGACTTTGTTTTATACTATGTAGTGATTCATGAAAAACACATACACTACGAACGAAAGGTCTTTGTATAGGTTTAATATTTTTACGACGGTTTATTTACTTTACTGTACTTCATTTCTACACAAAAGTATGTGATTTTGAAAGAATGTTTACTAATTTGCAAGTCTATAAAAAACCTACGTTAGAACGAACGAATTTAACAAATAAAATATAAGTTTTAGTTACTGCGTCGACCACGTGCCGCCATAGCTGTATACTCCTGAGCACACGTCGCAAGAATGGCGGCCACTAGGTAGGATATCTCTATCGAACTTCAAGGACAAACTATCGCCATTACTTAAATTTCATTGGCTGTGAGCAATCACGTGTCCAATATCTTTTTAGCGGGAAAAAACAAACACTCGGGAATTGAGGCTACCTGTAGGTCATCGTCCATTATCGATATAAGGAGTTAAAAAATATTCGGACTTTACAGTAAAGTTTATTTAGCACTTTGTAAAGGACGCCAGGTGTCAGGAGGATATTATAGGGCAGTAGTATATAAAACTAGCCGCTGCGTTGCCAGTTCTCTTCTTTCGGCTTTACGCCGCGTATCGAGATTATTTTGTTAAGAATGCCGAACTATTATCGATAAATATTTGACACTAAGTTGCTTGGTTTGTATTTTTTATTTGTTTTTTTTTTATTATTATTATTTTGTCGATCTTTGATAGGTTTAATTTATAATATACATATTTTATGATTATTGTAATCTAAGGTATATATAAATGGTACTTGACTACTAAAACTAATTAAATAATTTCTAACTTTTTACACTGTCTCATTTAGTTTACTTATCTTGTGTAATCCCAGTCGCATTTCTTTTTGTCGTCACAAGTTTAACTACGACTCTTTCGCATTAAGATCAGTATCCGGGCGCCCACCCTTATCTGAGGAACTTTTATTAAGTTCTACCAGAAGTAATTAGGAGTAGAGACCGGTGTGTATAAAGTATTTGTAGATACGCTTTTAGTTTCAATGTTTTGTAGAAAAGTACTGACATATGATAGCCCAGACAATGGAAGACACTTGTCTCACCACTGATGCTCAGCGAGAAATACGTAAAGCTAGAAACTAGGAGCGAGTTGGCGATGCGAGTAGCGAGAAGCGAGTGATAGTTTCGTCCCTGGACTATTAAAAGCGAGTGTGCGAATGCGACGTGCGATTATACAGGGTGCCTCTAAAGCCGGATTTCCAACGCGAGCAGAGCGGACTCATTAATGACTCTGTTTAACTTTCATCGCTAGTGGTACTCGCAACAGTAAACCGCATACAAGCACTTCGCCAGCGATGAAACTTAAACGGGGTCATTACGGAGTCCGCTCCGCTCGCAGTGGAAACCCGACTTAACAATGGGCCTTTAAATGATAGGGAGTTTCTCCTTAATTTGAGATACTTTCGTTATGCAACTTTTTAAAAATACGCCAAATCTTAAATTTAATTTTTTTTCATACAATCATACGGAAAGTGAAATTTCACTGCTTTAATAATTGAACTTTGAAGACGAATTAACTACTTATCTTGATTTAACTTACTTATTTGAAGATATTGCAAAACAAAAGTATAGCTCAGTTTAGCGAAAAGAATCGAACTTTACATTTAAATCCCTATTGTTGGAGCCAGCCTGTATGACCATTGGTACGCGTATTGTACTGTCAGCATCAAATATTCTATAGCATAGGTTCCCAAACTTCCCACTTAGGCATGTTAAAAAACTTTCAGCAACAAACAAACAACCAAAAAATTTGGATATTATATGGTGATATGGGTATTTTCAAAAGCGCTAGCGCCCCCCTTTGTAGCTTCAACGCCCCGCAAATTCTTCCAAGGCCCCTACCGCCGCCCTGGGAATCCGCGGTGCCCACTGGGGGGCGGTACGGACTACTTTGGGAACCTATGGTCTATAGCATCCAAAGCGCCATAAATATCGCAACACGTCTTCATTATTATAGGCATGAAGATGTGTAACGAGGGTGAAATTTTATTGATGGTCTAAATTTTTCCTGGGTAATAGGTATCAATAAGAGATGCCATTTTTGAAACAAATATATGATAACATTTTCACCATAAAATGTGCTGTCCGAAAAAATAATTAGTAGCGTGAGGATAACGCGTACCAACGCGTAAGTTGCCTCGGCAACTCAACGAGCGGGGTAGGGGTCGCGTAGGTCTCCCGCGCAGTGCGCTACCGCGGTATCCACAAACGTATGTTTTTTAGGATATCTTTCAGCTGCTGTTTCTCGATATTTTAGTACTGAAAGATACGGACTGAAAAATCATGTATTTTCTATTTTTCGCTAAAGAATCCACTGTCAAAATTTGGACGATGAAAAAAATTTCACCCTGTATAAATAACATAAATTAATATAATTCGGTAGGATACATGTCTAAAGCGGAAAGGGCTTAAACGACGTTATTCGGAATAAAATTGTAGTGACTTCCATCTAAGTGATTGCTTTATCGACTTTAGAATATTTTCCTAACTTTGAAAAATCGTGCGCAGTACTATTTTCATTTATTCATATTGCACAAATAAAATAAAAAAAACCGATCCCGTTTTTTAAAAAAAACGCACAGTTGCGAGTCGGACTCACCAATCGATTGTTCCGTACAAATACTTTTAATAAAGACTATATATTTTTGGTTTAATTACAAATGTATAGTTTCAGAATTTTTCCTATACTTTGTAGTATAAGATGATATTACTTGCCAAATTTCATAGAGTCAACGGAGCCCTAAAAACCCCTATAAGTTACCCTACCCTACCCCCTAAAGCCCTAGTGGTACCCTATAAATTTGGACTCCCTTAAGAGTGTCGAAATATACGTTTTTTGCGACAAAATAAATGCAAATATTCATAGTTTTACATTAATATTAATCTTTGTACCTAATGAGTTTTAAGTAAATAAAAAGAAAAAAAAGTACACAAATTTAATTAGTAAATTCGTATGCATGCCATGAAAACTTAAGGCTGATGAGCACCGCTTTACCCTTAAGTGATAGTTTTAAAACTTTACTATCGTATTTGTATAAAAATGTAACTAAATTTAGGGACCGACGACTAAAATAAATTAAACTTTTTAAATATTAAGGTATTATGAAATTACTGTGAAAAACTGCACAGTAAGGTAAACTTTACATTTCGACACCATCAGATACGAGTAATAAGTGAGGTTTATCTCACGTGCGTGAGAGATTTGGATGAAAATTTGAATATATTTTACAATAGAGGAGAAAAGTAAATATGTTTCCGGTCTATTCCCTCGGTAACGTTAGTATACGCACAAAGATTGAAATGTCGGAAATAAATCATATCCCTTGCTGTAGCTTTATCAGAAGCTGGTAGGGAAGAACTTGTGATGCGGTAATACGATATTTTTGTCATCTTGGTAACGTTTATATCGACACTGTGTAATGGACCGGCCTAGCCTTACCATTACTTAGTCATAATTGTATAAATCTATTGACATATCTACTTAGATCTGGTCTAACATTTCACTGTTATAAATATAAGCGAGTTAATTGTATGCGTTTAGTCATGTATGTGAGTCAAAATGGTATACCATTTTGAAAAAAAAAAAACAAAACACATCATAATATGAAAATAAAAAAATAAAAAATGTTTATTTCTGTTAAAATACAAGTTATAAAACATTGCAAAGGTTGGAGTCTCCTAGTAAGTATAGGGATACCTGTATCAGGAGACTCCGCTCTTCTTTTAGCAAATCAATTGTTATCTATTTACCAAAAATAACAATATTAACTAAAATCTAACTAACTACATCTTAATCTAAGCTCAAGCAGTGTATGTAACTGTACATACATAATCAGGCATTAAAACACTCGCCTGTCAGCTAGTTTCATATTATGAGTATTTTGTTCAACTACATTACGTTACACGATTGGCTTTCGAGGCAACATACATTTACATGGTGGTATCAAACTTAGTTATATCATACATGGCGGCCATCAACTCAATATGAAGCGGGCTGATGACACCTTCGCCTTCGCTTCTAAAATATCGTCAGACAACTTTGGTCCAAAGAAGAAGAGTTCTGGAAGAAAAAAATAATACATCCTCTGACCTCCACGTCTCGTTTAAGTAATGTGTACTAGTGTGGATTGCATCAATTAAATTTAAATTAACATTATAATGACGCTTATGGCTGTTATCTATTAGAAAATCGTTCTTTTTGTGTTACTCAACTCATATATACCTACCTATAATATAAGTACCCGGCTAATGGGCGCGACTAATGATACCAGCTCGATGTTCATATGAACAGCGTGTTGGTCACATCTCATAATTCATCCATGTTTCTTTTTTATCTTCGTATCCGTAATGTTTGCAGTTACAGCCTTTGACAACCGCAGGCTGTCGAATCTCACCGCCGACGGACGATGCGTGGGCCCTAAACTGTTTTTAGGGGGTCTATATAAAAACGCATACAGTAAAACTTCCTATTTTGACAATGCATACCGTTGTTACGCATAATTGTATATTCGTATAATATTATAATGTATATTTTAAAACGAATATTTTAATTTGCATACTATTAAAACGTATATCAATTATTTGGTATAACATTAGTGTTCATAAATACTAAAAAGTAAAATTTAATTAGGTCTAATCAGACATTTTAATTTTAGATGCTCAATCGAATAATTGGTATCGCAGAATTTGTACAAATATGTTTAAAGTGACATATCCATACTTGTTTTGAAAACTAAATGTCGCCTCCAGTTTAATTACGTAAAAGTAATTTATCTCGAATTTATTTATTACAATACCTACACTATTATAATATATGTTGAAAAGCCCATTTTATTTATGTAAGAAAACGCCCAGTACGCCCAGTTGGTGGCCTAGTGGCTCAACTACAGTGAAGATAAAAAACTCCCGCCAAAAAAAATCTAAAAAGTAAAAAAAATATATTTATGCCACACCTGTCTATAAAGTGGCTTTTACCGCACGCTAGGCGTACGGAAAAAGCCGCTTTCTGGACAAGTGTAGACATAAAATGATGTACACAACACGAGAGGTAAAAAAGAAAGCCCTCGATCGCATATTTACGTCTCTCGCTTGCAGTTCGGGCCGCTTGTTACTCTATGCAAATGTAGTTTGGTTCTTATTTTATTAAACTAGAAGATTGATATTTAAATAGTTGCAATACTAAATTCCATGTACATTATTTCTTAATATGCACGTTTGCAGTACGGAGTGGGGCGGGATGCATGCGAAGTACAGTAGGCTAGGTACCTACTTTCGGCATGAGACAAAATGTTGGCTCAAGTTCGGCCTATTTTTCATTGTGCGTTGTCAATAACACGTTTTATCAAGTAATATGCAATGTGCCTGATAAAAAAAATTAATACGCAAAAAACAAGGTAAACATCCCTTTAAGGTAAGGCATCAAAAAAACTGGATGGTTTATAAAACCTATGTAGGCATTATTATAATTTATAATACACACCTAAGGTGGTAAGTTAAATAAAAAAGGTCTCAGATCGCAGCCATTTGTGCATAAATAAGCGAAAATAGTTAAAATAAAATGGTAGGCCAGGCGGTCGTATCGCTAAAAAGCGATATCTCCCAGATATATCTTCCAGACCATATTTGAGTAGCGGAATTGACACAAAAATAAAAATAAACCAGAAAAGTAGGTGGTGCGAAGGGTAACAAAAGGGAGAGCTAATTACCGAAAAAAAAATCGCAGGGGCAAATATAAACCTACATATACATGCATAGAAACAAATGAATAAATAGGGGAAATATATTAACCGCAAAACTTTAAAAAAACATTGTAAAAATGAGAACATATTTTATTGTAGACAAATCCCAAAAAGTAGGGATTCTGTAAACAACAAGGACCAATTAAGTTATTTTTTCCAAGTAACGCCCCACGTATACCGAACGCATAAATGTATGCGTTCGTTATACTTAAGAACATTATGCGGATTTCAGGTATGCCAATTCAATCGGTATGTAAATTAACTAGTATGCGTTTTTATGATTATGCCATCTAATCGGTATGCTTAATCATCGTATGCCTAAACTGTTATGCATTTTAATATTAGGTTTATTAAGTTATGCCTAATAAGGGACACCCGTTTTTAGGGCCTATGTTATGGTCCTATGTATAAGTCACTGATTAGATCACAATTTGGAGCTTCATAACTAACCTTACCTGATGGGTTCTGTACGGTGACCTTTTAATAGAGCCTAAGCATATTTATTGAAAACTAGCTTTTGTCCATATTGCTGGTAATTGATATGTTATCCCACCGAACTATTTTCTAACAATAATTTTACTTGTTATTAATAATTTACATAATGTATCTGTGGAAGCATTATCTTGCACCACGCCGTCCCCTCTCCGCTTTAGCGTCACAGAAATGGCCACCCACATAATGTCGGTTGGAATAACACAGCTCCGTCGCAGTCCTTGTATTAAAATCAGTAGCATTTTTGTGTACATAATACACAGGCTTTAGCAATAATATATGATGAAAAACGGCACGCATTAATATTTGACACGATCTTATAGTATAGGTAGTAAGGTATTGTCAGATATTTTTTATGCCCCGTTTCATAATATGTTAGCTGCAGGACATTAAAGTGTACTTAAGTACCTATTTCATAAATGCTAAATTATATGTCGTATCGTGATAAAATAACAACGTTACATTAGCCAAAAATATCTGATTATTGGCTTGGATAAAGTTGCAGAGAGGGCGCTAGTTATGACTGACCATCTAGTATTAGATCCTTTTTGAGTAATGCAGGCAGTTTAGATTAAAAAGAGGAAATATGACGTCGACGGATAAATTGTCAGTCTTCTTTGGAAAATGTAAGCGATTGTGCCCACCTCTGTGAATTTATCGTGTAACTTATTTTATTATCAACGCGACATTTCAAGTGTGTAAAGAAAGACATGAAGAGCAATACACCAGTACTCAAACCTAAAGTAAAGTATATTTATCACTATTTAATAAAAAAATGCAATATTTTGATTTATTTTTTGTTTTAAAATGAAAATAGTTTTTGATATTACTTATCCTATCCATTTCCAATAAACTGTGTACTGTAAAGCCCTCCGTCAAAGTTATTGGAGATCGCGAGACGACATCGCTCACCCAAAAAAAAGCCTTTACCCAACTGGATAGAGTACAAAATAACGATGGCAAGAGACGCCTGTAATTCTGACATAAAGCATATTTCGGAACGACGTGTGTCGATGGGGTGAGGTTAAGTTATTGACTGAGGGTCAAACTACATTAAGTGATGGCGAATAAATGATGCTCGTTAGATTTTATTTGCTTTAGGTTAATTTTAGTTACAAATTTGATAGGTAGTTTATTAGCGTTTGCTCTTTTTTATTATTCGAAAAAGATTTATAGTAGTTTTTATAAGACTGATACACGATGAAAGGCATTAAAATAGTGTGAGACATTAATGTGAGCGTCAGAATGACCGACCAAAATGGCAGATCAATGTTAGAGTACCGTCAGCATTTACTACCTATTTGCTACTATTTACTACCTATGTTTACATATTTGCTACCTAAGTTTTAAAAAAGATATTTAATTAATAAACACATTTACGGTAGCAGTTGGACCCGCTAATTTGCAACTTTCTATGTACTATGATTTACTACCTATTTGCTACCTACCCATATATTTTTTCTAGATTTTTTGGGCAAAAAATAAAAAAAATTATAAGCACCTTATTGCAAATTATTTACGGCAGCAAAACTATCTGAAGACCCTATTGTCAGTAGTATAAAAGCGTGTTCAGATATTTTTGTTCTCTTATATGTGTAGATATAAATGAACTCTACTGTACACTGCTTTATCTGCACACATATTACAAGCTCTCTACTCTATAATGTGTTCAAAAACCGAAAATTATAGTTGGCCTCTCTCTACTAACATATCGTCCGATATAAACTAGATATGCGAGATTTGACAACATTGTTTGCAATTGACGTTTCATTTCGGTTAAAACGTCATTTGGACTGATAATTAGAATTGGTTTTGACATGCAGTTTACGATTACACAAAGAAAGGAACAGTCAGCAATAAAAAATTGTCCCAAATATATTTTTGACAGGATTTTTCGTTATTAGAACAGCATTCTATTTTGATATCTTATTTGATAAGTAAGATTTTTCGGACGATCAAAAAGCGTTTTATCAAGACACGTGGACATTAACCCAAAGGGATAGAGAAAGATTGAATGCGTTTGAAATGTGGTGCTGGCGAAGGATAGAAGGTATGGAAGAGAAAACGAATGATGATGTGTTCCATTTAATAGGCGAAAAGAGAATGTTACTGAAGAATATTGTGAATAGAAGAGGAAATATGTTGGGGCACCTGATACGACATGACAACTATATAAGAACTATAATTGAAAGCAAAATAGAAAGAAGAAGAGGCAGAGGAAGACCGAGGCGTTCGTTTACGGATCAAGCTAAAGAGAAAATCAATGTGACGTCGTATCAGGAGCTCAAGATAGTAGCAAAAAAGAAAACGGAATGGTGATTACTTCACCGACAAGAGCAAGTCTCTTAAATTTATGATGTTGATTTGATAAGTGACGATGAAACCGTGACGTAGCATGCTTACCAAGATAGTAAGTGCTCATTTAGTCTCGGTATCTTTCAGATATTCAAATAAGTATTTTTCCAGGAAAATATTTGCTAAAAAAGAATTCCACTCCTTATGTTTCCTAATAAGGAAAGAAGATGCAAAACACTTTTTGCCAGATAACGAAATAAAATACTTTTTTAACTTACATTATACCTGCAAAAGTAGCCAAGGATGACTACCGTTTTAGTATAATAATTTTCGTATGTATAATCTTGATAAAGCTTGCCGATAACACAAGACGAAGTTGACAGCACTTTATATATTGTACCTATATCAACTTCCGATGAGCCAGAGAGAAAACGCGAGAGTATATTTTTGTTAAAGTAGAAAAAAAACTCCGTCCGCTAAACGTGCTCGAATAATTATTAAATACTTGTCATTATAGCCTCCATTCTATTCTATCTCACAGTGATCTGTAAAGCATGAACAAAATTTCGAGAAAAATCAGAAATGTTTCTTCGCAGCCATGAATGAAAGCAAAAAAAGGATAAATCAACAAAACGAAGACCTTCCTTGTGGTAGATAAGTATGTTACACATTTTGTCGAGTTATTCCAATAATATAGCTTCCATTACAACCAACATACAAAATAAAAAATATATATTGTTACAGACAAAAATAATAACCCTCGCATTATTTCTCTTCCGCAGAAATACTCACAATCTAGAGATATCCCAGAGAGAGCAGCAGTATAAATCGGATTATAAGGACAGGACCGTAAATCTTATCATAGAATGTCTACAACATGCAGACAGAGAGAGACATTTGGAACAGACTGTTTTATACCTGCTCGCCTTTTAAAGAATATTCTGTTGTAACATGGACACAATATCTAAATTAAAAATTGCCTCGAGCTCCTTTTTATTTATGAGGATATAAGCTTTTTTACGGTAATTAAATTACAGTGGACTGAAAAACCGCAGTGATTCCATTTTTTTATAACAGTCGCAATGAAGATGTATTACAAACTACGGAAGTAGAAATTAATCCCATCAAAAACATTACATGTTAAAAGATGCAAGTCTCGCAACGTAGTCCTTTTACAACAAAAAAGTTTTGAAATGTAGGTAATGTTAGACCAAATCGTAAATACCTATGAGTATCATTAAGACGAATTATGGAACATTCAAAAACTTTCCGAATACAGCAAACCTATTTAGCGTACTAAAGTTATCTTCCTCCCAAGGAAATCCGCCCAATATTGAAATATTGCCAAAAATATCCGACGCCATATGCAAACAGCTCAATACGTTGAGAATCTGACCCGACACATATTTTACCCACTTTATCACTACCAGCGATTTGTTGAAAGAATCTCGCAGAATGGTTCTGACCTTGCCTAAGATATGTTGCATGCCGACCATTGGATGCGACCTTCCGATCCCTGCTCCAGTCGTGATAACAGGCGTTATATTGAGGCTGTTAGGCCGGTTGATAGAGGGCAACCTATTCTGGTCATATTTCGCTGCCATGTCTAACCCTCGTTTCTACGTAAGAATAGACGTCGAAAAGTTTTTTTAGTTACACTTTCCGTGGACACGAGAAAATGCTACAAGTTTCCAAACTTCTGGCTACATATGGCGTTTCGTTAGAAATAAAATATTTTTTTCTCATCTCGGAAACTTCTGTAAATGGCCAATAAAAAAGTTTTTCGCATGTCATTGACTTGTATTGGCGACGGGACGAGGGGAGATGGATATTTTTAACGACTTCTTGTTTGAGACGTGGCCTAAAAGTTGGTCGGTAAACCGCTGTAGATGGGAGGGTACAACGTAGAAAATTGATAATGATAGTTTAAAACTTGTGCTTAATACCTTTATTTTATTTTATTTAAAATATTTTGAAGGTAACGTTTTAAATTAATTACGACAGAACAGACATTTTTGATTGCACAGGTAAAACTTCATTATTGCTATAAATTATAATTGTATGGACGGGCAGATGTTTATATTTACTTTATGACGGGTTTAAAAGTCATTTATTGACACATGGAACAATAACAGAACATTTCTAGCTATTCGTATTTAAATATTGATATACAATATAATACTCCAACTAACTAACAATACTTATAAAACAATATACACATTAAAACTTAATCGTCCCCATAACCTCCTACCTACATACCATACATCCAAATTTACAATGAAATTTGAATCTGCATAACATGGAATAAAGAATAAAAGAATTTTGATAAAGCTTTAAATCACGTTGAAATACGTATCCATTTCACAAGACGTACTCGTATGACGTATGTAGGCACTAGGCAGGAGATTAATGTGTAGGTATATTAACACGTTCGCGGACAGTAAGTCACACCTGTTTGACACAAACATTTTGTATGGAATTTTTGGAACTGTTACAGCAGGTTCGTCACAGTTGTGCCATTGTGTACTGTTTATATGTGACAGTGAATGCTATGTAAGTCGAATGCTATACCAGCGACGTCAAATATGATACTTTGTTATACCACATTATGTGACAGCAAATGTTGTAGCATATAACTGCTATAGCAGTTCTGTCACATGGTTTAGTTAGCTTGTGATATATTATGACAACGAATGCTATAAGTTGCCTGCTATAGCAGCTCCGTCTGATTTGTTGTACTATAGTATGTAACAATGTGACACGGATGCTATATTTTATCACATTTTTTTTCATGTTTTAATCAAAAAATATGTTATTTTTATAAATATGTCATCATAATATCGGGATTGGTGATGACGACGGTTGAGACGCTCTAAAATCCACCCAGTCTCTTCCCATGGAGTATCATTTATGGATGGAATTGGACCTATCAAGCTTGATAGGTGAAGCTGCTCGTTCGCTTTGTACTGATTGCGGCGACAATGCTGACAGGTTTGGAGATGAAGGCAAAAAGTCGCTTGGTGGCAAATCAACTGGCACAGCTAAGTGAAAGTCAGGATCGGCTTGTGGCGCAGTAGCTGGCTCAATTGGTGGCAAAAGGGAAGGCTTCGTTTGCGGCGAAAAAGTTAGCGCATTTTGTGCTGAATTAACTTGCTCGCTTCGAGGTGAAGAGGGTGATGATAAGGCTGATTCGTTTCGCAGCACATAAACGGGCTCTCGTCACGACGAGGAATGTCTAAAGGCGAAGTAAATCTAAACCAAATTGTAAACACTTTTATTACACAGTGCTAAGCAACCCATACACCCATTACAATGCAAGCAGTAGAACAGAGAACGAACAATATTGTAATTGAAAGATTATTACCTAAAATGATTATTACTGTATTAGTTTATCAAAAAATAGGTATCATCATTCATGCCTGCGTTTTAAATTCTTGCCACCATTAACACTAGTTATAGGTCAATAAACAGTTAGTAAATAAGCCTAGTCATTGCAACACATCATATTATGCTAGAAAACCATACAATAAATGTTACTTATGATGATGGAAATAATGCTTCGAAAAGGCTCCGTAGCTCGAAATTCACCAACATCACCACAGCGGCGCACTCGCCGGTTGATCAAGCAAACTTTCATACAACCGCGACTGCTATAGCATATGTGTGCATGAGAGGGGGGTACGATAGCCGGCAATACATGTTCAGCTTGTTTGTGTGCGAAAAGCATGTAATATGACAGTAAGCGCATCTGGACTACAGAAAAAGTGACAGTAAAGATAGATCTACTAGTATTTACTATGGCAAATCGCATTCTTTAGCATTTGCGCTCAGGAAAGAACCTCAAATCAAGACTGCTATAGAATGCGTGTCACAAAAGTTACTCAAAATTCGAATGCTATAGAATGTCTGTCCGCGAACGTGTTAAGAGAAAACAACAAAACATTCGAAAACCGCGATAAACTATAACTAACAGCTTGTATCTAAACCATTAATGCACTGATAGTGATTTGCTTTAGGCAAAGCCTTGGTTAGAATGGCTGCTAACATAAAGTCAGTAGATAAGTATGCCAAATTAATATTCGTATTCTCTTTTAAGACACTTTGTATAAAATGATACCTAATGTCTATGTGCATGCTCCAGGAATGGAACACTGGATCGCTGGCTAAACATTTAGCTCCCTAGTTATTGGCGTTTAAAGTTAATTGTGCAAATTTACACAATCCGAGTTTAGTTAACAAGCCGTTGAGGTAGATAGCCTCCTTCATTGCCGACGCTATGCTAACGTACTCGGCCTCACACGTGGACGCCGAAACATTTTTCTGGTTCTGTGACTTCCATGACACAAAAACACTACCAGACACTTGCCTGTTTTTCTAAAGACCATTCCGTATTCTTTTGTCCTTTTTAAGTATCGCAATATTCGCTTCACAGCAATTCAGGACTCTTGACTAGGAAAATTAACAAACTGTGCTAACTTTAATACTAACTAACATTATGGTGGTTTGGATATGGCAGCCCTAGTTCCCACGGACAAATACATCAAACTTCCAATTTATTCACGATACGGATACCGCTCTTACTCTATCTTAGAGTATCCTTGGCACGATTTGAGTTTTAAATTTGTTTCCATCGGGGTAGAAACCGACTGTCATTACAGTCTCGGCTATTACAGCCTCGACTGTTATGACCAAAATCAACTCGTATCATAATGTACTATTATTGACACATTTCAGATATTCGTATTTTTTAAATATTGATAAACAATACTTCAGCTAGCCAGCAATACTTATAAAACAATGTACACATAAAAACCTAATTTTTCCTGTAAGAAATATTTAATAATATTTTTATATTGTTGCCAACTGCTTATCTATGATTTAAATAAATGAGTAGGTAGTAAAAAATCGATTCACATCGAAGCCATGATTGCGTAATGAAATTCAATAACTATGCGACAATTTTAAAATTAAAGAGTTAATTTATTTTAAAAACAGCTCACAATCACAAGGTGCATACATTCTTTCATTTCTTTGGGCTTTCATTCACTTTTTGTTACGTTCCCTTTGTCGAATGAAAGCTTTTTAAACTGGATTAAGAACTTTCTTAAGTAGGTTCTAAAGAAAGCTGCGAGCTATTTTAAGGATTCTGTTTGAAGTAAATCTTTAAGCTTTTGTGTACCTTCACATTTACGAACGCTTTTGGACTGGAGTTTAAAACCATTTAAAATGTAACAAGATATTTGAGTTAAATTTATGTCAAGAGATATAGTATTTTAGTAAATTAGAGACTAGCATGGCAAAGAATATCATGAATAAAGATGAATAAAGTCTTCGGGGTATGAATCACTCTTTCTAAGTAAAAAAATAATTAATTTATGCAACAGTTAATACCTATTACATACGACCGTGAAAAAAACGGGATCATATTGTGAATACGCGAAAATTAATATATTTCTCTTTTGGGAACTAGCTAGTTACTCTTAGCAGGAGCAACGTTAAGGGAACATATCTCCTTCAACAAAAAAATTGTTTATTACTCAACGTAAAAGAACGGAAGTGGTATTAAAGATTTTGCATAGATGCAGAGATAAAACATTTTACAGCTAGGCGTCCCCCGTGTCATTTTACGGTCAGTAAAACTCGACAATCGATGGCAACGATAAAATCGATGGAGTATTATCCTAAATCAGAAGGTGTGTAGCTAGGGATTGTAAACCGGTCTGATTTTCGGCCGGACCGGATCCGGTAAAGACAGCAATAAGAAAACTTATAAAGATTTATAACGACAATGTATATTTGTGACTGTATTGGTCATTGGGCGTTTTTGATCCGCTTTCCGAACTTTCGCGTACAGAGACCAAACTAGTTTTAAAATAGAGAATTTAATCTCACTTTTCTAAATATGTATTTTTTTATGTATGTTACCGGCAGAAAAAAGCTATTCAATTTTTTATCGTGGGCCAGGCATCAAGAAGTGATTGACGCGCCTGTTTAGACGAATTAGCAATTGATTTTGATCAAGCAGAATAAAAAATTGGTTTTTAAAACAGGATTTTTTTTTATTCCTCTTCATATTAAGCAATATAACTACAGCAACACAATATAACAGCAGCTATTCAAAGTATTTTTGAAATAATTCCAATAATTCTGTCTTATTCTTATTCATTGCAAAAATGCTGTAATGATAAGAAATGATTTTTATTTTCTTTCTCAATTCTCCCATGGTTTACAAGAATGCGACTCATACTACAGAGTAACAGATACATTTACCTACATACCTAGCCCTATTTCGTTTGTGTACGCCGTGGGTCATATGTCCGTACAAAATGCCCAATGACCTTAGTTACTTAGTTAAGTTTGAATTTGATTAATTGATACTTGAAAGCCTCCAAACAAAAAAGTCTATATATTTATGGAACTTAAAAAAAATAACGGTAATCGGTTGAGAAATGTAGCTCGTAGAGAAGAACAGGAGAAGAAAAACAAATATCCACCTTTCCCTTAGCTGAAGCAGAGACACTTCGTTCGCTTCGCCTTACTCGGTCAATAAACTGACACACACGCAAACTTAAGTTTGACTACCCTGTTTTACAACAAAATAATAGTCAAGGGCTATTTCAGCTTGGAGTTTGGCCGACTTAACATATTTATAACACAATAATTAGACTAAATATCTGAGATGAAGAACTCAATAGCGACTTGTTTTATTTTAAAATCAATCAACTTTACATAAATGCAACAACAATCAATAACACTACTTTACTTATTATTTTAAAATAATGATCAATCTTACTTTTTTAACAAATAAACCAAAATTTAGGCTTTTCAAATATCCCAATCTGGTCCCATTGACTTAAGCCTTTATCTGTACACTAGATCACCATCATCGTAATAATTTCAAACAGCTGAGCATAAAAATCCGCAAAATACTTCTACAACGAACACTAAATACCTTTGTAAAAAGGTGCTAGCATTATATGTGAACAATAAATACTAATATGTCTCTTCCCTGGAATTATATTGGTTTGAACTAAGTAGGTATATGAAAGGGTATCATTTAATCGATCAGCAAAATATTCATATTTTGGTCAGCAGAAATATGTATTTGGTCAGCCAAAATAGCTAGTTGGTAAGCAACTTATGGTAAGCAAACATTTATAAATCAGGCTGCAATTAATGATATACTGATCTGCTCTAAATTATTTTGGTCAGCAAATTAAATATTTGAGCTGCATTAAGCGATCTGCGGTTAATCAAATTTTGGTAAGCAATCAGTAGGTAAGCAAAATATTTCATTTTGTTCATCAAAAAAAAGGGGGCAATAAAACCTAACTGGGCGCAACTATTCTGCCGCCAATCGTGTGCGCATTTTGTCATTCGGTAATTGTCAGCTGTCAAGTAGCAGGTGTCACTGTGATATATACAGGGTGTCACTGTGATATATACAGGGTGTCACTGTGTTATATACAGGGTGTAACTGTGATAGATACAGGATGTAACTGTGATATATACAGGCTGTCACTGTGATAGATACAGAGTGATACTGTGATATATACAGGGTGTCACTGTGATAGATACAAGATGTCACTGTGATATATACAGGGTGTCACTGTGATATATACATAGTGTCACTGTGTTATATACAGGGTGTCACTGTAATGTATACAGGGTGTCACTGTGATGGGCTCATATAAAATTGGTATTTCGATTTTTAATACATCTCATAATGTTTACAAGTTATATTATTTATTCACAACGTGTATCGTTTCGTTTTTAGGGTCAGCAAAAAAAATAACCCTAACCTACCTATTTTTGAGAGCCGTTTCGTTTTTAGGGTCATAAAAAAAAATAACCCTAACCTACCTATTTTTGGGAGCCGTTTCGTTTTTAAGGTCATCAAAAAAAAATAACCCTAACCTACCTATTTTGGGAGCCGTTTCGTTTTTAGGGTCATCAAAAAAAAATAACCCTAACCTACCTATTTTTGGGAGCCGTTTCGTTTTAGGGTCATCAAAAAAAAAATTACCCTAACCTACCTACTTTTGGGAGCTGTTTCGTTTTTAGAGTGACACCCTGTATACATTACAGTGACACCCTGTATATAACACAGTGACACCCTGTATATATCACAGTGACATCCTGTATCTATCACAATGACACCCTGTATATAACACAGTGACACCCTGTATATATCACAGTGACACCCTGTATATCTCAATTAAACTGCTTACAGACATGTTTTCTCTGCTGGCAGTGACATCCTGTATCTATCACAGTGACACCCTGTATATAACACAATGGCACCCTGTATATATCACAATGACATTCTGTATATATCACAGTAACATCCTGTATACATGACAGTGACACCCTGTATATAACACAGTGACACCCTGTATATATCACAGTGACAACCTGTATCTATCACAGTGACACCCTGTATACATTACAGTGACACCCTGTATATAACACAGTGACACCCTGTATATATCACAGTGACATCCTGTATCTATCACAGTGACACCCTGTATATAACACAGTGACACCCAGTATATATCACAGTGACACCCTGTATATCTCAATTAAACTCTCTGCTGACCAATTGTAAAATCTTGCTACCCAAGTAATTATTTTGCAGCTCGACTGTTTATTAGGCAGCCAAATGATTAAAAAAGCAGATTAATATTGGTTAAAATGTTAACCGTTTTTAAACTGTTTGCTGAACAAGAGTTGCCGCCCGATTTTATTTATTGCCAGCCAAATCTTTGTATGCTGCCCAAATGATTTAACTGCTTATTTTTTTTTGCGGATCAATTTTAATAACGGCTGACCAAAAATTTACTTTCCTATATGAAATACGTTGCGTATGCGTTTTGCTTGAAAACTTTTTTGAGTGTTATATGGAAAATAACATGTCATTAGTTTTCTTTTTCTTCTACTACAACTTGCCGGTAGTGACGTTTGCCATAATAGTAACGTGTATTGTTAAACGCACGTTACTACAAAATACTGAAAGAAAAAAAAATGTTTAATTTTCCATGAATTTTTTCCCTATACTCGAATTTTCATAGCGGTGCTGCAATAGCATTTTCACATGAGTTTTGTTTTCTACCCTGTATGTATGAAAAATCACCCGTTTTTCACGTGAAAATAAGCTCATTCGATAGAAAACAAAATTATCTTTCAAACGATACCCCATTTTTCAGATTTCCTTTTACAGTTTTTCCATAAAATTGATTTTAGAAAAAATGTGAAGGTGGCTCGATTTCTTTGCACCCGAGTGTATTTATTATAGAAAATGAAACTATTTGAGTATTTTTGTGACACTATATTTGTGTATTAGTACTTTACTTTCTGTATTAGTATATTTGTGTATTAGTACTTTACTTTCTGTATTAGTACTAATACAGAAACTACAGTACTAATACACAAATAGTGTCACAAAAGGCGGGTGCATAAACGAAATCAGGCGGCGTATGGCGATCACTAAGGTCTGCTATGGATAAAATGAAAAAGATTAAGGGTAATAGGAACATTACCAAGACCACGAAAACCAGACTCTTTTATTGGCTAATATTCCCCATTTTCCTGGTCGGAGACACGGACTCTTCGTGAAACCGAGAAGAAGAAAGTTGACGCGTTGGAGACGTGGTGCTAGAGACGGATGCTAGGACTATCGTGGACAGAGTTTCGTACAAATGACTCCATATTAAAAGAACTCGGCATCAGACAGCGCCTATCAACCACAGTGGTGTCACGTATTTTGACCTTCTTCTCCATATAGCGTCTCGTAGTGCAAGGAAAAGTTGAAGGCACCAGGCCACGTGGTAGATCACCAATGAGATGGACAGACCATATCAAGGCCGCAACTAAGTGCTCGGTTTACGGATGTACCCGGAAAGCTGCATTCCGTGACGAATGGCGCCGTATTACCAAGATCATCACTCATTGTGATTCACAATGATGACCACGCCCACTCTAGCAAGGGTGTACCGAATTAGAAGAAGAAGAGACTGTACTTTCACTAGTGAACCCTCTTCTTTGATAACCACCTGCGTTCCAATCAAGCATTAAACTTTACGATTTCCTTGGTCTCGATAAAATCGTAAAAGTAAATAATAATGTCAAAAAAACACAATGAAATCTTGTTTCTCTATTGAACGTTGCGAAAGAATTCCCTAACGGAAGTTTCTACAAAAGCGATATCTGTTAATGTCATTCTATTCCGATGGAGGAGGCGTTTTATTGTTACGTCACCTGACTTTCGAGTAATTTTGGAGGGGATAATATAAATTACTAAAAGAACGGCTGGTAGGTATAAAAAAAGATCCCTTAATGGTTAGAGAAAGGGGATTTCTTTTACTTGTGTCGACTTTGCGTTTTTAAATGCAGTTTAAAAGGGCGTTTATCGTTTTCTCATTTTTAGGGTTCCTTACCAAAATGGTAAAAAAGGAACCCTTATGGTACGACTCTGTCTGTCTATTCGTCTGTCCGTCTGTCACAGCAAGATATCTCAGGATCTACTGATGCTATCGACTTGAAATTTGGAATAGTGCTAACCCGAACCTATTGGATGGAAAAAAAATCTTATGCCTTTTTTACTTTTTTTAAAGGGGTCCATAATGGGACTCTGAAAATTGAAAGTCGGGCTATTATATCGAGTGGGGTATCAAATGAAAGGGCTTAATTTGTAGATTAAAATGCCGTTTTTATTTTTTTTTCTTTAATAAGTAGTTTTTGATTTATGACGAAAAACGTAAAAAAAATACCATTCCCCCTATTATCTTCGAAGTTACTCAACAGAAAAATCTGTAATAATTACTAAATATTAATGTCATCCTAAATATTACAGGAAAAATAAAACGGTTTTCCTAACTTGCCCCGTTTTTGAGAAATTTGCAAAAATCGTAATACATATTTGCTCCTACTAAACTAATCGCCATAGAGTTTTTCTTAAACTATTCATGTATCTACTTATACGGAACCCTCGGTGCGCGAGTTCGATTCGCACTTGACCGGTTTTTTCTTTTGGTTACGGTCGTTATTAGTGAGCACTTGAGCAGTATACCGTAGGGTATGTCGTTATTGACTCCTTGTTGCGTGAAAAAGACTAGTTTTTCTAGAAGTATGATACAAACGATATAACGGATGTTCAGGATATACAAATTATTTATTAATTGTGCAAACTCTTCAATACAAATATAATACAATACAATACAAATATACTTTATTGCACACCAAAAAAACGAAATCCTAGTTGAGATCGGTGATTTAACTATTTAAGCAAGCAAAAAATACTCACTCTTACATTGATATGATATGACCTCTAATTACCGACTCAGCAAATCCAAGCTTATACCATCAGTATTCAAGATCATTATCAAATACCAACCAACGAGCATTTAACACTGTTATTAAGTTCCATGGGAGACTTTTATGTCCCCAACAAGGCAGTAAATGGCAATTACTTACATTGCCAGAGCCATTATATCAACCGTAAACGACTAATGCTGTGTGTAATACAAAGGCGTACCGGCATTGTAATATGCACCACATATGCTGTTCTCAAATTAGACGCAAAAATACGTTCACATGAAAGCCATCAACAGCCTGTACCCCTATTAGGGCACGTACAAATAGTATTTGTTAATGTTGACTAACCCTACTTATATGCGTTTTAAATTAAACGGCAAATGATTTGAAATCAGTAAAGAGTCATTTATTTCAGAATCTCATCCATATCATATTATGATATTAGTGATAAACGAACCTTGCAATATATGTCGGTAGCACCGGAACAAACAGCATTTAATTAAATCTAGCCAACAGATGCATGTCATTCTAGGCTTGATTGATAAAACGGCCCATCTACTATCTGAACGACATCATAGGCCAAGTCCCAATAAGCTTAATTTTGTAGGCATAATCTCAATAAATATTGGACCCAAGCAAAGGAGTCTATGAGATATACAAAGTATGTTTGCCATAAATGGTGTTTAATTACTAACTTGTGAGAACCAATTTCAATAAGGCGCCCCCGTGATAATCTATCTTAGGCAAAGACTGACTCATCAACGCACAGCCGAAACTGCTAAAGATAGGAACTTGAAAATCTCACAATAAAATATCCATCTAAATTAGATGTGAGATAAGAACGGATTTTTTGAAATTGACAACATTTCATATTTCTAAGGCCCCAATTTTATTAGTTCTTTACATTCTGCTTGGTAAGAGGGAGTCAACACTGTTTTTATATTTTTTCTAGGATCAATAGTTATTTTCCTATTTTTATAACATGTACTTATTCTAAAACGGCGTATATACCAAATATACGACATAATAGAACACTACCTTCGGCTCGTCTAAACTATAATAAAAATTTACGTGAGTTTGTCATTGTCACAATGTTGTGAATGTGGTTTTCTTACATGGTTTGTTTGTTTCAGCTCTGCAATTTAAAATATACGATTTTACAACCGTTAAGAAAAGAAACCTTGCCTACTTTTCGATAACAATCTGCTTTATTTCCATGCGACACACGACAAAAATGTTTATTCCGTGTTTATACGAATTATTTTTCAGTTCGGCACAAAACAATTATTCGGTATATTTTGGAGGTGTTTGTACTTTAATTACCCATACGGGTGTGCTGACGGGTGGCCAGGCGGACGGGATCTGTCCATTTCATTGAATTTACCACAACAGGTGGGTAAAAACAAATATTATAAACACTTTAAATATCAAGCGTTTGTCATACATAAGCAGTAACATTCGTTAGGCTATGTAACTGACAATGTCCAATTCATAAATTCAATTAGGGTTGCCAGACGAGTGTAACCGGGATATCGTACTAATGTAGTCTAAAATTATCGTACACTGGTTAAAACAGCAAGCCTTCAAAACGAACTTGTAAAATTAGCTCCAGTGTTAAATATTTCGCATGTAAAATTACCAATTTCAAAAAAAAAATTCAAAAACGTTAAAGGAGATACTTAATACAAAAACTGATCAATGACAAGTGACTGTGGACTAGTGCGGACTCCCGAGTCTATTTTTTGGGACATTAGCTTTAATTATATAATTTAAACATAGGTATTTTGGGGAATTAAAATATTTGACAGAATTGTTAGCTTTATTCAGATTGAATGTTGTCGACAATCTTAGAATCTACCCGACCTTCTACGCCCGGCAAATTATCGTACTTTTGAGTCAAAATTATCGTATATGTACGATAATTATCGTACGTCTCGCAACACCACTTTTCTTGACATATAATGAAGAGTGTACATATCAAGATGTCCTACTTTAAAAATCATGTTCCAAATATATAATGTCAACTCCGACTTTAGTCGGTCAGTTAAGTTTTTGTTCTGTCTTTATACAAACATTCAACCTCTATTTAACTCCTTTACGGGATAAATTTCGAAAACTGGTAACATAGCTTTCCTTGGCTCATTATACAAAGTCTCTCTATGAAGTCTCAGATCTACTAATATAAAAATCATATCGTACCGACATAAACTTTCAACACCTACTTTTAGCTTTTTGGGGATGAATTTCAAAAAACGGTGATTTTTTTTTCTTTTATACTTACTAATTAATATGTTAAACATGAAGTGTCAAACCTCTTACTTACTTAAAAAAGATTTTAGCGTTGCGATACAAACTTTTAACCCCTATTTAAACCCCTTAGAGGATGAATTTCGATAAACGGTGAAATCACTTTTTTTATTCCAATGAAGAGTCTAAAGATGAAATCACAAACAACTTACTTAAAAAGATCTTAGAGTTCCGATACAAACTTTTAATCCCTATTTAAACCCCTTAGAGGATGAATTTAAAAAAACGGTGAAATATTCTTTCTATTATTCTTATGAAATGTCTATACATGAAGTTTCAGATTTCTTAATTTAAAAAATGTATACCCCATACAAATTTTGAACCCCTATTTGAACCTCTTAGGGGATGAATTTCGAAAGATCCATTACAGATATTCTCTACGAAAATTTCAAGTTCCTAGCTTTAGTAGTTTCGGCTGTGCGTTAATGAGTGAGTCAGGACTTTGGCTTTTTATATAGGTACTTATAGATAAAATATACAGTTGGCAAACTTAATGCCCCAATGCATTCTCTACCAAACAAACGATAAAAATATAGACAAAGCAATAAAGATCTTTGGCTTCGAGTTTTATTCAAATTGCAAGAACTTAAAAACAAACGCAAGTTGATTTAAGGGTGGATGCTATTCAAATTTTCTATAAACCACTATAAACAGTACCTACATAAAGTAGGTAATATATGCACAAAGGTATCTATCTATACATAAAACGAAGTCAGGTTAGTTACACCATTTATACCTCGAGGACGGATTGACCAATTTTCAATATTTTTATTTTTTTAATTTTGCCTCTGGCCCGAATAACAGAATACCATCAAAAACATTCCATGTAAAATGATGCAAGTCTCGCAACGCAGTTCTCCTACAACAAAAAATTGAGATGATAGACCAAATCAGTACCGGGGGGGTGTCAATGGAACTCGATTTCCACCGACTTGCCTATTATTACCCGTGGATGATTCTTTATTTGAGAACTATAAAATGTGTTTCTCTACGGTTAAATAATGGGCAAGTCGATGGGAATCGATTTCTGTTGACAAACCCCCCCGGTACTGACTTGGTTTAACATTACATCCCAATAGTACATTGTGTATCAAGGGCGGTAAGTAAGGAATTACAAACGAGTGTTTGTTATAAGCCCGAGGTGAAACCGAGGGCTTTAATAACACGAGTTTGTAATTCCTTTACCGCCCGTGGCACACACAATGTTTTTCATCACACTTGTGAGGAAATCTGATTAAAATAACCTTACTTAACCTAAATAAAATTGTAAAACTGACAGTGACATTAGTGTCATCAAGACGACAAGTCACGTTCGGAAACCATAGCGGTAAAGACTTTAAATGGTTGATTTTATATTTGCAAAATACTGAAACACTTTATTTAAACATTTAATTAATGTTACAGAAATATGGACCATTGTGGCCATTGTTACAGAAATATGGAAATTGGACCAGAAATAGAGACCATTTACATCTCTAAGAAAAAATGTTTTTTTTTTTTTAGTTATATCATGTGAGTCACAGATTTTTTTACATTTCTGTAAGATATTTAGTAAATAAGTATTCTCAATTTGTATTTTGACGTTTGGGGATCCTTTACACCTCCAAAACATAATATTTTGACAACGGAGACTCTTTACATCTCCATTAATTTTAGTATTAATTTATTTTCTATTTTTTATTTGTCTTGTTTGGACGTATAGAGAGACCCTTTACATCTCTATAAATGTAGTTTTTTAGATGTAAGGTATTAATGAAATCTCATGTATATTCATCAAAGGATAAAAACTATAAAAAGAGAAACTGGTGAGTTTCTTCCGGCGCTTCTTCTCACCAGAAGGTCATTACCCGAAGCGCCAAAAGAAAAGAAAAGAAGACAAAATAATGTAAGACATGTAAAAGAGCCCTTGGGGCCTACTTGCAGATATAAATTATTTTATTTTTATTTTTATTTTTATTTTATGTGTTAACATGTATTTGCAATAACAGATCTCTTTAAATAAATATTTCAGTCATAAAAGTTAAAAAAGTAAGTTGGCGTTCTCTTTGAACATGACAAATAAGAGTAAAACAGAACCAGCGTTTCAAATTTAAAAAGAAAACCATTACGCCCTAGGGCGTAATAGGTCACTTACGGCCCGCAAAACCTACGTGTAATGACACCATTTTCGAGCAAGTGTGATGAAAAACTTTTTAGATCACACTTGCTTTAACATTCGCATCGTCTATTGACATATATGTCACAAATGTCACTGTCTGTTTTAATATTTTCTTGTCATACTGGGTCGAAAAGTAAGGTTATTTTATTAAGATTTCCTCACAAGTGTGATGAAAAACATTGTGTGTGCCACGGGCGGAAAAGGAATTACAAACGAGTGTTTGTAATAGCTTTAATAACACGAGTTTGTAATTCCTTTACTTACCGCCCTAGATAGACAATGTACTATTGTTGTAGGAGAACTGCGTTGCGAGACTTGCATCTTTTTACATTGAATGTTTTTTGATGGGATCTCATTTCTTTTTGTAAGTGGCCTTCCTTTATTTATTATATTCCAATCCAATTTGAACTACAAAACTAACTTTGTAATCGCATGTACTTTCTTATAGGGATTGTATTGAAATTGCAATATTTTTAAGTTTTGCATGACATGATACAGCTAATTATGTTTAAAATTTGGAGCTTGTGGGTCTGCTAGACGTGTACCTTAGAATAATGATGATCATCAGTCAGCCAGTGACAAAATTAAGGAACTTTGACGTGCAATAGTTCTTAAACTACACTTTCAAATTGAATGTCATTGAGAATATATTTAAGTCTTAATATGTCCAATATATCTCTGAAAATTCAGGATTCTAGTTTTAGCCAGCACAAAATTACGGTAGGCTGAAAATGGCCTGAATGGCTTCGAGAAAAGGATGGTACCGCCGTACCTTTGTTTTGCTCGACTTGGCGGGGGCTTTTAAAACATTAAACGGCCATTCTCCAGAAATATGTCTGCGGTCACCTAATTACCGCGTCGCTGTTTTCATACTAAATGTATGGAGACGCGTGAAATAGACGCAGATATATTTCTGGAGAATGGCCATAAAATTCTGGGGCGGGACAAAGTGCGCTGGGACAGCTATTACCTACTATAATAAAATAGTAGAACAAAAACTAATTGGGGGATGATAAAAATAAATAATAAAAAGTAATTAATAACACATATATTCGTCGCAGTGAATTCTGTGTAATGACGTTTATTAATATTCATGTTTATTGATTGCGTCAATATCATGTCGTACGTAAGATATTAAGTTTCATACATTAGTTCACAGACTTGAACCCTGTTAGGGCACAGCAGGGCTTATTCTATAAAATGAAATACAAAGGTTAAGTTTACCATTACTTTTATCTTTCTTATATTCATATCATTAGGTTATTCATGCAGCATAAGTAAGAAAAGTACTAAATATTTTAAATAAAAACTATTTACAAACTCGTCCATATAATGTTTATTTAAATGACATTTATTTATCAATTATGTTTTCAACATGTAACAAAAAAACCCTATTTGTGAGTTGTGCGAGTTGGAAGGGCAAATATAACGTTCGCGTACTGGGATATGTACCTACCCTTCCCTTTAACGCCGACATATTTTTAATTTTTGTATGTTTCACGCAAAAAATATCGGGCGAAAAAAAAGAGACATTTAACTTATCTCACCTTCGTAGCAAACGAAGTTGCGAGCGGGTCCACATAGTAATAAGTAAAATTCTGGCAAAGGTTAACGCTAGCGCCGGAAGGGACTAGCTGAACGTAGCATCGCGGAGAAAATTTTATGCTAAATAATACAAGGTATTTGCATTTTCATTCCGTGGGTATGTGAATTTCTTGTGATAGTTTATTTTTAGTGTACACATCAAACTTGCGCTTGCAAAATTGACTACCTAGATCCATTACAGGGATAAGTTCGCCTTTGTACATAACCATTGATCTTAGTATTGTTTCTGTATGATTTTATGTGCAATAAAGTGTTTACATTTACATACGGTCACGGACTTTAATTGTTAAGCCATTTAGGGTTCAGTCTAATTTTGTCTCGTAATACACAATAGGTTTATGACACGACTATTGTAAGGTGAACCCTAAATGGCTCAACAATTAAAGTCTGTGAGGGTATAAACATACAAATATAGAAATCAGTTTTTTTATCAAACCGGTTTTTACACTAAGTAATAAAATAAGCAGTTCCTTCACAGCCCAAAGTCGCTATATTCCGTGTTTAGGAATTGAGATGTCGCCACTGATTCATATACCTATATTCGGTACTTGAGACAAGATAAGGGGTATAAGGCGATTCGAGTCATCCGATTCTTAACACATTCATTTGGGCGTTAACAAGTCACTTTAATGAAACAAATTTCAACGAAAAATGACGAGTGGATTGTCAACTCCAACACGTTTGTACGAAAAATCAAGCGACTCAGATCACTTCCATTTACTATATTTTTATAGGCTTCTACTGGTATGTAACATTAAAGTACCAAATACAAACCAGGTGTAATATTAATAAATTCCATTAACATTTGTTGATTAATAAGAAATAATCGCCTCATTGCTTGGTGTGACCTGCGATATTTATTGATCGCATAAACCCAAAATAATAATGTTATTGGAAATCCGGTGAGAAAGATTTGTTAGAGGTATAAGGTGAAATGTTTTCCTCAAATACTGCGTAGTTAATGGAGCAAGGCGGCTGATGACTCGGAACAACATTAATGTATCGTGACACTCATTTTATTGATGAACATCATATTTTAGGATTTCGGAAACCAAGACATATGACCGAAAAAGCGCACAATTTTACTTCAATGTGCTAACTTGTCACACACTTATCGCTTGTTTAATACGAACAAAACATTAATCAAACTTCAAAGCTTAGTTTAACTACACTCACGGACAATGAATTCGAGTCATTTTCTATGAACAATTATATAGAAAATGACCTGAATTCATTGTCCGTCAGTGTAATTCCTTGGTGACCAATATTTGCTCGTTGGGATTATAGCTCGAAGAGACGATTTGTTATTTCGAAGGTGATATTTTATTATAATTGTTTAAGTCATTTCTAAGAAACCGATAACGAACAAATAATAAAAACAAGTAAATATACCTAATATGCCTTTAGGCCCACGTCTACAGATTTGCAATTCTACACATTCTTATGTCTTCAGAATCTCAATTCTACAGATTCCCAATTCTGCAAATTCCCAATTCTACAGATTCTTATGACTACATATTCCCAATTCTACAGATTCTTATTTCTTCAGATTCTTAATTCTACAGATTTCCAATGCTGAAAATTCCCAATTCTACGGATTCTCAATTCTACAGATTCTTATTTAAATAATAAGAATTAGAGGTTTCGTGTAATTACTGATTTTTTTTACGTAGAAGTTCTGATTTTTGGAATATACACGTACACGAGATTTTTCTCTTATATAGCTAGAGATATTTTCATTTTCTTGGAATGTGCTAAATTTTAGGTATATCAAATAAATATTACTCATAGATTTACAAAAATCGAAAATGAACGGGAACTAGTCCATTCCGGATTAGGCTCAACACACTCATTCATAAAAGAGATAAGCATCTGTCTGTCTATCGACCTACTTTAGTTTGAGTTAGGGGTGGGATTGAGTCATTTGTATTTGAGTTCGTTTTGATTATTTAGAGTTGTAAGGATTGAGTGTTTGTTAACCACAGTGAGACCCGATAGAAATGGACAAAAACGTGAACAAATATGGCTGACTGACATTTGCATCTATTGTCCATCGATTTATCGTGAAATAGTGATGCGAATATATTACGTTTCCATCAAAACAAATTCATAGAAAACATAGATTTCTATATTTTAAATGAGTAAGAAACTTTGACACATCACCAAATATTATTAACGAAGTTTGTTTTTACTGAAATATTAACAATTTATAGATATTTCAACTAAATATTAATATAATACAAGGTTTATGTATTTAAATTACCGATAAGACTTTAAAGTTCTTAAAAAGTGCGTGATTACGAATTAGTGAAGGTAAATCCGTTTGTTTACTTCTGTCTTTTCTTCTTTCGTTTGGTTGTTATTTCTAAAAAATCCCAGTATACTTTGCGACACAACTTCAACGAAGTAAAGCAATTTAAAAAAAATTGGTTATATTTGAATCAGAATAGTTGTTTATTTTATGTTTGTACCTGGCTGGGTGTTTATACATATTTTTATTGTTATTATAGGTTCTCAGTTGTCACCAATAATTAATAAATATAATAAAATAATAAGTTTATAAGTTGAGCTGTCACTGTCTATGGTTTACTTTGCTTTTAAAGTCACGTTTACTTGCCAGTGATAATAATTCTGTTTGTGCAATAAATATTGAAAACCAGTATTTGTTACAAGAACAATAACTGTTTAATTTTTAATTGAAATCGTATTAAATACTTAACTTGGTACCATTGTGATAGAATTGTAATCCGTAGGTAATTAATGTTTGTCTGGAACGCACTAAATATGGCCTCCAGGGCCTCGTTTCACAAAGCTACAAGTTACAATTTTACAAGTCTACACTCGCAACATTGATCAAATGTTGCTAGTTTACTTGTAAAATTGTAACTTTTAGCTTCGTGAAACGGGGCCCAGATCTAAGCTTTTGCAGTCTGTGGCACAGAATGATGCAGTTAAGCGACATAACGATATAGTTTAGCGTGCGTTTATGAGAAATAGACAATAGGCTTTTTTTGGTCTTATTAATGTATGTCTTTATATTAGTATTCGTGGCTATATATTTGCCAGAAAAAAGTACAGGAGTAGAAAATCACTACATATCATCACTATCACTATCACTACATAGTATAAAACAAAGTCGTTTTCTCTGTCCCTATATCCCTATGTAAGCTTAAATCTTTAAAACTACGCAACGGATTTTGATGCGGTTTTTTTTTAAACAGATAGAGTGATTCAAGAGGAAGGTTTATATGTATAATAATAAATCCGAAGCCGGGGCGGGTCGCTAGTATAAGATAAAATACACACAAATTCTAAAAACAATAAAATAATATAAAACAGGGTAGATACTATCAGCATTAATTAAATTAGTTTCAGTTTTAAATTGTCCTCCTCCTCAGTACGTTAAGATACCTATATGGAAGAGCGTTATTTCTTATCACAATTAGTGTTTCTTTATAAGTACCTATGCAAAATACCACACTTAAAAAGAAACACCAACCTATGTTTTGTACCTTTAAGAAAACGAATAAATCATTAAAAAACATGCATAAAATGTTTTTATTATACCTTAGCCCTTTAACTAGCACCACTAGACTTCATTATTAAAGTCATATTATAGGAATTAATGTAAGAAACTATTTATTTTTATGTTATAGTGTTTGTGGAAAAAAAGGAAAAAGTCTACATTCCACCGCAAATACTAGAAAAGGTGAGAGGTAAATTAGTTAACAGTAAAATTCGATTCTCTTTAAAAAAGCTCCTATCAACAAATAATTTACTTTTAAATCCAAAAAAGACCAAATGTATTCGTTTTTCAAGTTGGGGTCCTCGCTCAACACCTAAATCTCACCTTAAGTTAATATTAGGTGATCATGTTTTGGAGTTTTCAGAAAACACTCTCTTTCTTGGATTAACTATTGATTCCAAATTACAATGGGGTTCGCATTTGGCTTCCTTAAGTAGTAGGTTGTGCTCTGCTGCCTATGCTGTTAGAAAAATTAGGCAAATCACTGACGTAGACACAGCTAAACTAGTATATTATAGCTATTTCCATAGCTTAATGTCTTATGGTATCTTGCTGTGGGGAAGAGCCGCAAACGTAGACAGCATATTTGTTCTGCAAAAACGAGCAGTCCGAGCAATTTATAATTTAAAACCACGAACATCCTTAAGAGACTTATTTAGAGAAGTCAACATAATAACACTGCCATCACTGTTTATTTATGAAGTGATTATGTACGCAAGAAAGCACTTTGAAAGCATGCCGAAAAATTATGATTTACATTCCTTCAATACTAGAAATAAGGGAAAGCTGGCTGTGTCTCGGATACGCCTTGCAAAATTTAGGAAGTCATTTATTGGACAAGCCGTGCATTTTTACAATAAAATCCCTAGTCCAATAACTGATCTTCCTAATCATAAATTTAAGAAAATAGTTAAGGATACATTGACGCACAAATCTTTCTATAAGGTGTCAGATTATATAACAGATAAAGATGTTTGGAAAAATTGTAATAGTATTTAATGTATTTAATATAACTGTAATAATAAGTGTATATTGTATTGACGGACATAAGTGTATCTTAGTATACCTACATGAGAATAAATGAATTGAATTGAATTGAATTGAATTGAGCTAACTTAGACAGGTTTTCGTTCAACAACCCTAGTCCAATTTTTACTTCAGTAATATTGGCGTATTTCCAAAACTGTCCGGTATAATCTACGGCCTCTCTACTGTAGGTTTTCCCATGGTTTCAGCCACTATGTTATGTATTATAAAAAATGTAAGTGAAGATAATAAATATGAATAGTATTGTATACGATTATCGAAAGTCAAACAATTTATTTGGTGACCCGGCGTTATATAACACGAATAAGTAAAGAAACATAACATTTGACGAAATCAATACTCATATTCAAAAAGACATTGACGAGCGGTCAGGACTACATTTTAAATTCCCACTTAAGAGTTCCATTTTGAACTTCGAAAGTTTCGAGGGTGAAACCTAATATGACAAATATCAACTGAAATTTTTCTTTCTGCTTATAATAAAGTGCCTTGGACAATCACTAAATTGAGCATAAATGTATGCGAACTCCTTACTACGCCGCTGAGTCTTGGAATAAACAGAGTTTAAAAAAAAGGAATCACAAAAGGGATGAAAAACTAAAGCCGTATGTTTTGCAGCTGTCCAAAATTAAGGAAATTTGTTGTTCCAAAAATTTTAAGGATCTCAAAATAATTAAGTAGTGCTCATTAAACAGCACCCGTTCTGATGCCAGCAAATCGAAATACTGAATCAGACTGCCTGATCTGCCATTATATGTAAATTATGTAATGTTCATATTCGGTAAACCAGTGGAAACTGCTCACAAATTAGCGTTCAATCGCAAAATGGAGAAGACCCATATCTAAAGATTAAAATCCAAGTTAAGCCAATAGATAACGATTTAAGTTATGAGTAGAAACAGAGTTCAAATCAATATAAGTCAAGAGGACCGTGACTTGTTTTTGCTATGGAAAAGTCGGGCATGTGAGCATCTTGTGGCAAAATTAAATGTTAAAATATGCATGACATATTTGTCATTTAAATAGACTATCAGTAAAAAACGGGAAGATCCGCCAGCAAAGCTAAGCGTTTCAGTTAATGGCAGCATATTAAATTTTGAAGTTGATACAGCAGCAGACGTGAGTTTCATTTAAACATATTGTGACAAAATCAAAAAAAAATCAACTTGAAGTCAAATAATAAAACACAACTTTCACCAATTTTGATCAATCGACGTCACTACTGCTGAGTATGTAAGAAGATTTAGATTTAATATAGAATATGGAATATAAAATATCCATCATTGTTTAAGCCTGATTCGAAAATGGTAAGTAAGAAATATTGGTTTTCTGCATTCCTATTATGGCCAACTATATTTTGAACAAAAGCCTTATGAAACGGATAAAGGAAACATTCCAGTTGAAAACGAAATGCCAGTCTGTACTTAATTAAATTATGATATTGATAAGCTTCAACTACCGAATAAATGTACTCTCTTTTATTACCTAATATATAAAAGCGGATGCCCAATTTTCCAGGTAATGTTTGAGGCGATAATAACTGTCCCATTTGCCTTAATATATCCTATTAAAAGATGAGATTACATGTTTAATTGAAAACAAGCAAAGTGAACTTACCATCACAGTCTAATGTAATAAATTTTTGCGAAGCGATCACTACTCTACCAAACTATAGACAAAATTCAAAATTCGAAATTGCACGTCACATAAATTTACAGGAGGAATATCTTGAAGCCCCCCTTTGAATGAATATCGACCGGAATTAGTAATGACAATTATTATACAGTCTGGAAAGCGATTGCAAAGTTAAAAATCATGCGTGTGACTTAGCGAAGGTGATATAAAATTGATTTGCCATTTGTACTTCCAATACCGGTACATTTTATTATCGGCAGTCCAGGGATCGCGCCAGTCCAGAGATGCCCATACAAATAATGCCGGCATTGGAAGCCCTAGATGCTTCGCAGTTTCTCACTGAGACCAGACCCAGAAATCGTGTTGATTGACAAAGAACAAATAAAAGGATCGTTACAAATAAGGTAAACAAAGTTTTATCTTTCGGCACTGGTCCCACCGCCAGCTAGTCGAGCAACTTTACTCGATGGAGAGTCCGGAAAGTTCGATTGATCACACTGGCCTGGTCAGGCAGAAATGAACTGTTACTCGCCCAACTTTACTCGCTTACTCGCCGGCGGTGGGAACAGTTTCTTAGGAGGGAGAATTAAAAAGTTGAACTGGATGATTTGCAGTGAAAGTGATATTCCGGTTAACTGCTAATGATTTGCTGTTTTTAATTTATTACAATTTGGAAATCTTTTCATTAAGTGAGTAAGTAGCCTTGGTAATTTTATTAAGTAGGGAAGAGTATTGTAACATTATATATGTTAGCTTCAGTTTTGTGGGACGAAATAAAAAGTGTAGGCAGAAATAATTCTAAAATACGGTCATCTTTCGGTTGACGATTATGACTAACCATATAAAGATAAAAGCTTATTTTCAATTAAGCATATACAAGTAGATCTATATATTTTGTACCTGAATAACACCGACATTTTTAATTAAACCTATCTCCCACGATCCCACTATGATTACTAGAAAAACGTGAAACGTCACGTTTCTATTCGGTAGTTCCACGGGGTATGTTCCAGCAAATAACTGGTTTTGTGTACCGTGAAAACGTTAACGTGAGCGTTAGCGTTTATGAGCCGTTGCGAGTGGGTTCTCCGTTAAACTAAACGCGGAGGATTTGTTGTTTTACTTATTTTAAGTTGAATTTTCAGTTGGAATTTCAAAGTGAGCATTGAAATGCCCTATACATTTAAATATACTTTGCGGGCCGTAAAAGTCAGTAAAGCATCAGCATTTTCACACAAATAGATAGTTCTAAAATAGTAGGTATCTAGTTCGTTCTGATTTTCTTTATTCCTAATCCTTTATCTATTTCATCGGATTTTGCTCTTTTCGGACAAATGGTATTCCCCTAACTACTTTTCTATAAAATTTTACAAAATTTGGAATAATAGTACTAGAACATCGTCAAATTAACAAATATAAAACGCCCATGTTATTATGTCCTCCTTCTCGGCTCATAAATATCGTTTGTTCGCTCGTTAGTACCTACGCATGCTGAAATGCAGAGCTACGAGGGGTGGCTGAAAAGTAATCTACCTCACTATGAAAGAAAAGACATAACTGGCTAGTTATTTTTTATTTTTCTATGTAATCTCCATCTAGCAAGGTGCATTTATTACATTTGTCAAATAATGACATTAGGCCATTAAAAAAAAATTCTTTCGGTTTGTCGTCAAAATACTCGTTCACCGCGGCTATCATCTCATTATCCGTTGAAAATCTTCGCCCCCTGAGATCTTTCTTCAGAAGTCTGAATAGGAAATAATCACAGGGGGCTAAATCTGGGCTGTAGGGGGGATGGTCGATGACTTCGAAGCCATTTCTGGCTATGGCTAGCTGTGTGGTGAGGGCCGTATGCACAGGTGCATTGTCGTGCAATATCAGAACTCATTTGTTGAGTTTGCCCCTTCTTTTTTCTTTTATGTTATCCCGAAGCTGGCAAAGTAAATTTGCATAATAATTAGCATTCATTGTAGTATTTTTTCGCAAATAATCTATTAGTAAAATGCCTTCAGCATCCCAAAAAATTGTCGCCATAAGTTTGCCAGCTGATGGTCGAATCTTGTACTTCCGAGGAGGCTTTTCGTCCTTGAATTTCCATTGTAGTGACTCTCATTTACTTTCCGGATCCCATTGTCTAATCCAAGTGTCGTCACATGTCACGACCCTGGAAATAATTTCTTCCTCTTTCCCGCGACTCATGTCTAAAAACTACTGACAACATTTGACACGCCTGTCCTTGTCTAACGCAGTCAGCATTTTAGGGACCCAACGTGCACTAACCTTAGACATATTCAAATGAGTGTATACTCTACTTTCCGAAAATCGTTTTTTCCTAATAGCTATTAATACCAGTCGCATATTTTACCACTTTTTATTTTCTCGTTAGCTTCCTTTCCCGAAAGTGTTTTTAACCAGTTGCATATTTTGCCAGTTTATTTATTTTTCAAAAGCATATTTTTCCAATACGTTTTTTAACCACTTGGACAATTTCTCACGGTATTATTTTTTCAATAGCATATTTTTCCGATAGGGTTTCTAACTATTCGCATAATTTACCACTATATTTCTTTTTCAATAGCTTATTTTCATGACAAGTGTTTTTGTCGCATCTGCGGAGGGCACTACAGAATGCAAAGAACATTTCTGATTTTCAAGGGTAGTTTTGTTTATGTTTAAACGTATTGTGCTAGACGGTTTATTTTGTGACGTAAACACTACACAGCACATGATAGGGATTTCATTCGTCTTGTGGCTGAAACGTCAAAGACTACTATGAGATACGTTTAAATAGTTAAGTATTTATTATAAGTTTTTAAAAACAAAGGAAAGTCTCCTTTACACAAAATGTGCTATTTACAATATTTAAGGTAGTTGCCATCCATGTGGCATTCGATTTTTCCACCCGGTATATATATATTTTTTTTGGATGACCTTTGTGTCCAGCCGAATACCAGTGTTTTGCTCAGTTGTCATGAGCAATATTGATCACTGAGCTGGAACCTTTTTGTACTGCTGCAAGGCACACAGAGTACAATTTTACAAGCTACCATGTGCATTTTTTGTTTTTTTTTTTTGTATTTAATATCATTATTTTTTTCTTTCATGTTTCACCTTTCTGTTTTTCTGTTTCCTAGGTTTTTTTTGTAATTATTGTATTTTTGTGTGTGTTATAGTGGAACAAATAAATGTTTTATGTATCTATCTATCTATCTATCTACCTGTCAGGCGTTTGCCCCTTACATTCCTAGATCTGAATGTCCCAGCAGTCCCATGGGACCAGTGGCACTAATATTTTTATCCATATTGTTGTCCCAAAAGTCCCATTACCGTCATCACCGTAGGTATCTCATAGTAGTCTTTGACGTTTCAGCCACAAGACGAATGAAATCCCTATCATGTGCTGTGTAGTGTTTACGTCACAAAATAAACCGTTTAGCACAATACGTTTAAACATAAACAAAACTACCCTTGAAAAGCAGAAATGTTCTTTGCATTCTGTAGGTGCCCTCCGCAGATGCGACAAAAACACTTGTCATGAAAATAAGCTATTGAAAAAGAAATATAGTGGTAAATTATGCGAATAGTTAGAAACCCTATCGGAAAAATATGCTATTGAAAAAATAATACCGTGAGAAATTGTCCAAGTGGTTAAAAAACGTATTGGAAAAAGATGCTTTTGAAAAATAAATAAACTGGCAAAATATGCAACTGGTTAAAAACACTTTCGGGAAAGGAAGCTAACGAGAAAATGAAAAGTGGTAAAATATGCGACTGGTATTAATAGCTATTAGGAAAAAACGATTTTCGGAAAGTAGAGTATACACTCATTCAAATGGCTATGAATTATTTCATTTACCCGTTCTTTACTAATGCCCATATCTCTAGCTATCTCCCACTGTTTCACTCGACGGTCTTCTAAAATGATTTTATTCACATTGGCGACATTTTCACTAGTGACAGCAGAAATTGGCCGCCCACTACGAGGATCATCTTCTAGACTGTCACGGCCCGATTTAAACTGCTTAGACCAGAATTTTATGGTGAAATCAGAAGGACACGAATCACCAAACACGGGCAACATGCGCTGTTTAATCTGTGAAGGCGTATTTCCTTCTTTAGTAAGGAATTTAATCACTGCACGCTGTTAAATTTTGGTCAAATAATTTTTTTCTACCGACATGCTGCAAGCATTCAAGCGCCAAAAACAAATGAAGAGCCAGAAACAAATGCATGCTCGAAATTTTGAAAAAAGAATAGTCAATAAAGACGAATTCATATTAGTCAGTGTTTTTTTTAAACTATTTATAGCCAGGGTAGATTACTTTTCAGCCACCCCTCGTATGTCATTTGCTGCCGGTCCTCACAAACTACTACTAAATATTTCTGTAATAAGTATGAGTAATTTTTTGTTCTATGACTATACTCTCTAATAAACCACATACTTATTGATTTTTTTTTAAATCTGAAACCTCAAAAAACTCAGCCTTTACTGGTCAATTACATTACTTTTTAGTCAAGTTGTCCCAAGAAAGTAAATTAAGTACTTATAATGAAGAACTCCTTGCAAAATAAGGCAGCGTCTTAACTCAATTTCCTATTTTACTACTCATAAAACGGGTATAAAACATTACTTTCATTGTATAATTAGTCAGAATAGGCCCCGGCAATAAAGGTAGGTGTCTCAATTCTCTCAAGGCCACGAGGTATTAAGTTACAGGACTGTCGTTACACTGTCATTACTGAGGTATAAACTATGATAGCAGACAGGCCGAGACGTAAACCCGGGGGATATTAAATATTACCCCTAGGTAACTCACCGTATGTTGTTGTCATCTTGAGTAAATCTTACCCTCGTTTGCGAGGGTGAATTATCTAATTTACTAGGCATTTGCATTATTTTACCTGTAATATTCTGAGACACATTATTCCTCACAATGTTGATATGGCCAAAATGGAGGTAGCAAAATTGATTATTTGGTAAGAATGAAAGTAAAATCGTCAAAGATTAAAGTGGGTATTGACTGAAACGGCATGGCATCCCCTAACCTACATATATGTGTGCTGTTATAAAACCTGTAATTACTTAATAATGGAACCAATCGAAGGCTCGAATGTACATACATCCACACCTAACCAGAGGGGTTTTGAGAGAGGGTAAATAAAATAATGCTCATAATAAAATTCAGTAAAGGAGTCAAAATCGGTTAAAATATTATTCGTGAAATGGAATAATTTATATTTTCACTGAACTAATTTATAGTATTTATGCCACACCTGGCCATAAAGCGGCTTTTTCCGCACGCTACGCGGACGGAAATAGCCGCTTTCTGGCCAAGTGTAGACATAAAATTATGTACACAACACGGGAAGAAATAAAGAAAGCCCTCGATCGCATATTTACGCCCCTCGCTTGCAGCTCGGGCCGCAAACATCTGCGATCTCGGCCTTTCTTTAAATTACCACCCTAGTTGTGTAAGTAGGTGCTATTATTTTATTTTATTATTATAGGAACAGTAACAAATTACAAACTAACGACATCAAAACTAATAAGCACACAAATTGCGATTATTTTTAAGCACAATTTTTTGTTTGATATACCTCTGTACTCAATAAACGAGTACATGGAACTTATTTTTTAATTAGTATTTTGTTTTTATTCGCGTTTATTAAATTTTTGGTATTGTCTTAATTATACATATAGTATACTAGTTTTTGCCCGCGACTTCGTCCGCGTGAAATTCGAATGTTGTGAGCCGAATGTTTTATAACCGGGAACGACTGTAAGACTTATGATTATGACTAAATGTCAGTGGTTATAGGTGCACATATTTTACCGCAGACTTATATTTAATAGTATCGCTTTAAACATTATATTACCTAAACCACGTAAATTTGGTCGGCGCCATTGGGGATGGATTTTGAAAAACGGTGAATTCACTTTTCTTTTGTCGAAGAGTATAATAATTAACTAATGTATGAAGACGCAAATCTTCTACTTTAAAAGTCATATGTTCCTAATACACCTTTGAACCCCTATTTAAGCCCCTTAGTAACTATTAACTGTATAATGTAATTTTAAAATGAGAAATAAATGATGTAATCTAACCTAATCTATTGTGAAAAACGCCAAAATCACTTTTCTTAACAAATGATGACAAATATATCTATGAAGTTACACATCAACCAATTTATAACTATTTCTTCACTCGTTTTCAAACTTCTTTTTCTATCTAATCTATTCAACTCCTTCAGAGTGTGAGTAAAAATATGTTAAATACATGATCTTTGAACAAACAATGTAAACATGACATATTATAAACCCCTATTTTCTCAATCTCTAAAAATCCTTCCACGTCCCTTCTACCATAAATTTATAAATAAAATATACCCTGTAAATTTAAAGGTCGTACGTAGCTGTAGTAATATTGGCTTTGTTTATATATAAAATTTCAATCTCTATTAAACTTCTTTAGGGTGAATGAATGTATGAATTTCGAAAATCGGTTATAGTACATTACACAACTAGGGTGGTAATACAAAGAAAGGTCGAGATCGCAGAAGTTTGCGGCCCGAGCTGCAAGCGAGGAACGTAAATATGCGATCGAGGGCTCTCTTTATTACCTCCCGTGTTGTGTACATCATTTTATGTCTACACTTGGACAGAAAGTGGCTTTTTCCGTACGCGCAGCGTGCGGAAAAAGCCACTTTATGGCCAGGTGTAGCTTAAAATAATTTTTTTTTCACTTTTTATGAAGTGTTTCAGATCCTGCTTTAAAAATCGTATGTCCACTATACAAACTGTTAAACCTTATTTAACCACGTCAGAGGACAAATTTCTAAAAACGCTGAAGACTTTTTTTGTGAATTAAGACGATTAGTCTATGTATGAAGTCTAAGAACACTTACGTTAAAGATATTAAGGCCTAATGGTTCTTCTGCTCATATTTTACTAATCTCGCTATAGTAATAGATAATATCTCAATTCACAATACAACAGAAATTTGATTTATGACTAAACTTTATCAATTAGAACTCGACTTCCAAGTTCGGTTTAATATTGCATGAAATCTGTTGAACGGGTTCACGTTCATTACTTTGCGGATTGAATGATATTAGGTTTTGACTGGACCACGAGAGTGTAGTGGGCAGTCAGCGGATGCGGTATTCATTCATAGGACCGCACTCTGTGGCGTTCTTTGGAGGAGTTCTATGTCCAATGGACGTATGTGGCTGATAGTGGATAAGTATATACAACGACCATAAATTCCGCAAATAATCGCAAACCAGGAGTTTAGTTGTTACCCTTGTTTAATTATTTTCTTTGCTTTTGACGATCAACAAGAAAAAATTAAATTTTATACATTTCTAGTGAGAAATAAATACTGAAAGTTGAATAATAATTAAATAAATGAAAATATAGCTTTAACTGATACAAAGTAACTCAAATTGAAAATTAAACTTGAAATGTATTATGCCCGTCCATAAGCTTAAGAAATTATAAATAGTACATTGTGTATCAAGGGCGGTAAGTAAAGAATTACAAACGAGTGTTTGTATAACACGAGTTTGTAATTCCTTTACCGCCCGTGGCACACACAATGTTTTTCATCACACTTGTGAGGAAATCTGATTAAAATAACCTTACTTAACCTAAATAAAATTGTAAAACTGACAGTGACATTAGTGACATATCCATAGACAATGCGAATCTCAAGTCACGTTCGGAAACCATAGCGGTAAAGACTTAAAATGGTTAATTTTATGTTACTGAAATACACTATTTAAACATTTAATTAATGTTCCAGAAATATGTGTTTACATTTATTTGCAATAACAGTGCTCTTTAAATACATATTTCAGTAATAAAAGTTAAAAAAGTAGTTGGCGTTTCCTATGAACATGACAAATAAGAGTAAAACAGAACCAGCGTTTCAAATTTAAAAAGGAAACCATTACGCCCTAGGGCGTAATAGGTCATTTACGGCCCGCAAAACCTACGCGTAATGACACCATTTTCGAGCAAGTGTGATGAAAAAAAACTTAATACATGTTAAACAATTTGGTAATCAAGGCAGTTAAAATCAATTACATATTTTATGTCACACCTGGCCATAAAGTGACTTTTTCCGCACGCTGCGCGTACGGAAAAAGCCGCTTTCTGGCCAAGTGTAGACATAAAATGATGTACACAACACAGGAGGTAATAAAGAAAGCCCTCGATCGCATACTTACGTCCCTCGCTTGCAGCTCGGGCCGCAAACTTCTGCGATCTCGGCCTTTCTTTGTATTACCACCCTAGTTATGTAATGTACTATTTACGGCTTAAATAAATAAAGGATAAGAGGAACATTCCACGAAAACGTTTCGTAAGGGACACTAACTTTTGAATACTTTTGACATGTAAAATTAGGAATCTGAATGTCGATATAGTCAATGTAATAACTTGGCTTTAAGATGGGGTATTTCTTAGCAGCTAATCAGTTTTATTAGGGTAGCTACCATAGCGTTTCGTAAGGGACAAAAAGTAGATGTTTTCATGGAATGCTCCAAGATTTATCCTAATTGTATATTAAAGCACAGTCATAAAGTACAGAATCCCTATGTTGGCCTATTATCTGCATATTTACGATAATGCTCGCTGCGTCAAAAACGAGGTTCTGTGAGGTTCTACGTAAACAAATAAATTGAACGAAGAAGTGGGAGTATGTACTATGTATCCCGAAACTCGTTTTTTTCCAAGTCGCGATTAATACCATTCGCATATTTTACCACTTTTTTTTCACAAGCTTATTTTTTCGAAGGGATTTCTAACCATTTACATAGTTTGCCATTAGGTATATTTATTTTTCAATGGCTTATTTTTTGACGGGTTTTCTAACCACTAGCGTAATTTATCGCTTTATATTTTTAGGGTTCCGTACCAAAATGGTAAAAAAGGAACCCTTATGGTGCGACTCTGTCTGTCTGTCTGTCTGTCTGTCTGTCTGTCTGTCTGTCTGTCCGTCTGTCACAGCAAGATATCTCAGGATCTACTGATGCTATCGACTTGAAACTTGGAATAGTGTTAAAAGTCGCTGACTCGAGCCTATTGGATAGAAAAAAAATCTTATACCTTTTTTACTTTTTTTTTAAAGGGGTCCGAAATGGGATGTGGAAAAACAAAAGTAGAGCTATTATATCGAATGGGATATCAAATGAAAGGGCTTAATTTGTAGATTCCAAAACAATTTTTGTTTTTTTTCTTCATTTTGTACTTTTTAATTTATGACCAAAAACGTTCAAAAAAATACCATTCCCCCCCTATTATCTTCGAAGTTACTGAACAGAAAAATCTGTAATTATTACCAATTATTAATATCATCCTAAATATTACATGAAAAATAAAACGGTTTTCCTAAATTGCATCGTTTTTTAGAAATTTTCAAAAATCGTACACATACTTATTTGCTCCTACTAAGCTAACGGCCATACAGTTTTTGTTGAACTATTCACATATCTACTTACGAGTTTGTACGGAACCCTCGGTGAGCGAGTCCGACTCGCACTTGACCGGTTTTATTTCTGAAGGGATTACTCGTATTAAGAGAAGCGGATATCTTTTGTGGCTTAGTTTCCTTATCTGCTTACTTTGTAAATATGATCAAACTATTTCTTCTATTACATAACTGTTTCATACATTAGTCGTATTAATTAGTTAAATAATGTTTGATCGACTTTCAAAAGAAGGACGGTTCTCAATTCGTCTGTATGGTTTTTTTGTGTGTTTACCGATTACTCGAAGACGGTTGAACCAATTAGGAAAGTCTTTTTTTTTGTTTGTGCCGTGGTGGTCCCATTGCAGCCAGTGTTTCCTTTCACGTCTTAAGAATTTTGAATCACATTATCACTATTTACATTCTTTAAAACATAACAATTACAAAAATCTGGTTTGACGTTATCTCGTGTTTGTTTTGCAAAAATGCTTTCGTCTGCCCGGCTATTCTCCAAGTCACATTTCTCAACTGATTCTTTTTAGGGTTCCGTACCAAAATGGTAAAAAAGGAACCCTTATGGTGCGACTCTGTCTGTCTGTCTGTCTGTCTGTCTGTCTGTCTGTCTGTCTGTCTGTCTGTCCGTCTGTCACAGCCAGATATCTCAGGAACTACTGCTGCTATCGGTTTGAAATTTGGAATAGTGTTAAAAGTCGCTAACCCGAGCTTATTGGACATAAAAAAAATCTTGTACCTTTTTTACTTTTTTTTTAAAGGGCTCCGTAATGGGATTTTCAAAATTGAAAGTAGGGCTTATATATCGAGTGGGGTATCAAATGAAAGAGCTTAATTTGTAGATTAAAATGCCATTTTTTTTTTTTTTTAAATAAATAGTTTTTGATTTATGGCGAAAAAAGTTTAAGAAAATACCATTCCCCCCCTATTATCTCCGAAGTTACTGATCAGAAAAATGTGTCATAATTAGCAATTATTAATGTCGTCCTAAATATTACAGGAAAAATATAACGGTTTTCCTCACTTGCACCGTTTTTGAGTAATTTGCAAAAATCATAACACATACTTATTTGCTCCTACTAAACTAATCGCTATACAGTTTTTCTTGAACTATTCATGTATCTACTTATTAGGATTATTATTATTATTAGGAAGACCGTTATATTTTCTCTTCCTAACTTGAATACTTTTTAAAAATTTACAAAAATCTTAACATATTAGTTCTACCCTCCCTACGAGAGCCATCTAGCGGAGAGTAGCAAAACTAAGCGATGATTTATTTCAGATTATATAAAAAATGTCTATTAAATACAATGATCACTCATCAGGCATCGGGAAAAAAACATAAAGTAACAATAATTATTAAAAACTCTATAATAGGAGTATAAAAATGAAATACCACTAGCGCCATCTAGGGACACAAATCTAAAATAAGGTAGCTTGTGGCTAAAAATGATACATGAGAACTAACTTAGTTGACAAACAATTATTTCAATCAGCCAATAACAAAAAGTTACGTTTAAGGGTGGATTTCAGAGCGTTTCAACCGCCGTCATCACCAATCCCGATATTATGATGACATCTTTTTAAAAATTACATAATTTTTGATCAAAACGTGAAAATAGTAGGTACTATTTTCTGATTTTATCAAAAGAATGGGATACATTCTTAAAGTGAATCGTCGAAATTTCGGGATTGGTGATGACGGCATTTGAAACGCTGTGAAATCCACCCTTAAATTTAAATTACAAGTAAAATTTACGCGCTATTTAGTATCAATAGATGTCGCTGTAGCATACGCTGCATCGCGCTGTTAAGATTTTTCCTGGTTGAATAGAGCTAAAGCGGGTTTAAGGCAGGGTTGCTGTTAGTCGTAAGGTTGGTCTACTTATTAGTTTATACGGAACCCTCGGTGCGCGAGTCCGACTCGCACTTGACCGGTTTTTTCAAAGTGGCGGTGCCATTGGGGTTGACAGATTCGCGGCGCAGCGCTTGCGCAGCGTCGCGTGGAAAATCGATGCAGCGCAACGTTGCGTACAGATTTATAACTGCACGCAACGTGTTGCTGCTTGAGAAGGAAATGAAAAGTGAGTATTTAGCAGCTTGCTCTATAGGCCTGCAACTCTGGAACTGCAGTATCCAGGTGAGTTTATCTTGTTGTTTGGTTAGCTTGCATCTCGTGGGCTCCCATTGACTTGGAGTCGCGTTGGGATGTACTACGTCTTCAGCGCTACGCAGAAAGTCTGCTTAAAAGCATGCAAAGTTATCCTTCTTGGTAAGGAAAAGAAAAACAAATGAGAAGTCAAGTTGGGAGTCGCCGTACTTTCGAGGTTCTGTTGAAGCTTATCTTTCGGTCTCGCAATAGTTTAGGCTTATTAGGAGCAAAAAAATGTTAAGAGGGTTGAAATTAGGTACCTTTAATATTATTTCCTTTTCAACGCAAGTAAAGCCGCGAGAAAAAGTCTGTGGCAAAATAAATAATACAAGATATAAGAGTCCACATATCCAATCTTTAGAGATTTTGTCGTTTTCGCGTTAGATTCCTACTCAACTATGTAATCCCTAACAAATTGTATCACTAAATGTTTTATAAGATGAAGGCAGCAAATTTAATATTAAAAAGGTCAACAATCAATCGGATTAATAAAGCGTCACGACGTCAGTAGAGTCGAGTCGATTAATCGCGGCATTGTCTTAGTCGCACCCTCGTCCCTCGAATCTCGGCGTGTGCCAATGACAGACGAAAGTCCTTGCTTTACGCTGGCTCTGTTTACGTAATTTTCATGAATGAAATAGTCTTTATAAATCGACTTTTTATGTATGTTCCTATTAGCAGATTTATTTTAATTTATTGAGCTGAACAAGCAGCCACAACAAGTGGGATGTAAATAATTTACAATAGTGTTTATAATCAAAAATATAAAGCGGTAACATTTCGTTTTTATTTATCTGTATTTATTAAAATAAATTAAAAACATTTTTAAAAATTGAAAGAAAGCTAACAAACACTGTGTCATCCTTACAAACAAACTGAAAGTAACGTAGATATACAATATTGAAATCGCATCTACTTGACTGTCATATTTTTTAAATGTTGTCATGTTTGTATTGTCTGTGTTTTGAAGGCAATTTATATTATAGTTACCTATAGAGCCGTTCGCAGATAAAAAAATCGAAAACCGCTGATACTCCGCTTGAATCTGAAATTCTCAAAAGCAAGATGTGGGGTGCATCATTTTAAGCTCTTTACCAAAAGCACGCTCAAGTGGATAGATTAGGAGTACCTAAGTAAGTACGCAAATGGCGACTTTTCCTAAAAACTAGAGCGGATCTTGAAAAACTGTTTATAATCCCGATATTATCCATTACCAAATTATTTTGTATATTCGTGTAAGAGCACTAAAATCGCTGTTTGCCAGTGTAATTCATCTATGTAATTTACAACTGGAATTAATATTCTAGAGAAAGACGATGCAAGTAGATACATTTGTAAGAAAATTTTAATAAAATCCGGATCTGGTAGGTATATTAAAGTATGTTTACATCGAAGACAGTAACGGAACGTGTAATGGAGCCCTTTGGGGGTTATTGATGACCTCTCTGGCTACTGTCTTACTTTTCTAGCAAAAGGAATTATACTCCAGATTGTCTTTGATAATTTCTTTCAAAGGAAATTGGCAAGTTTCTTACTTAATTGGACTGTTCGTTCTTTTTGCTTTTTCTTTCGATATTTTTAAAAGATATTACTATGATGTGTTGTACATTTGTCTTTCACGATGTTTGTTTATACAGTGTGTTACTGGCACGCGGGCAGTTATTAAACCAAAAAATAATAATATCTTATAAATTACACACCACGACGCTAATGCAGCGTCAAAAAAAGTACTACTGACTCTATCTAGCGGCGAGCAACAGAACTACTTTCTAGTGACCCAATAATCTACTGGATGGCGCTGGGGCGCTTCTCACTTCCCATTGAAGAGTCTATGTTCGAAGTTTCAGATTTCCTACTTCAAAATCGTTTGGTCCCCATACATAGTTTCAACCACCCTACTGTAAAATTTTTAAATCTCTAGCTTCAGTAGTTTCGTTTCGGCTGTGCGTTGATACACAGTAAGTTAGTCAGAACTTCTTCCTTTATATATATATCATTAAAAATATAGTCTTTACTAAATTTTATATATTTTAACTCTATACTTTACGATCACAACCGTGTTATTTCTATGTTTAGGCTTTTCAATTCGTTTTATTTTGTACATTGTATTTACTATGGGTTTTTGCCTGCAATAAATAAATATACTTATTAATATTAAAGGAATCAATATTTATAGCGTACTCTATTACATATACTGACAAAGTACGGAACCCTCAGTGGGTGTGGCCAACTAGCACTTGTCCAGTATTTTTTTCAAACTTCATTATATCATCTAAAAATCGAAATATAATAAGTATGGAAGCGTAACTGAAGCTCAGAATCGACCCCACGGAATAATAGTAGAGGATCCCAGTATATCAAGACCTTCACCAAACTGGTTAATGGATGAAAAGTATTTTATATTAAAGTTTACATAAGTACACACGGGGCGGAGCTAGTAATTAGTACTGAAGAAAAACCTGTAGCGGCAAATGAAATTCTCACGTCAGTAGCTTTGTAACCAATCACAGATTTATGTTTTTTAAACGATATAATAACCTATCCAAAAATAAAAACATCTCAAACTTAATACTAATATTTTTCATAAATGATTTTAGACTCGCACAATAGTAAACATTAAGTTGGTTATAATACCACTTAAGTGAAAACTTAATAAGTTGATACATAAGACGTATTAAATAAAGTAAATTTTAAAAAGTGGCCGTTGTGGGGCAACTTTTAACGTCAATTTTGTTAGACGTTATCGTTCCATACGTTATATTTCGATGCATAATATATAATAATTTACAGACGCAACGTTGACCAATAAGCCGATGGAAACAACGAACATGTGACCATTTTTGTGGAATAAATTACGGGAGATCTATCTCTAATGGCAGACGTTACAGATGACACAATATGGAAAAACACAGCAAAAATCACGTCTGCGACAAAGCCTTTTGTAGGTTTCTATCAAAAATTAAATTTGTGTGACATGCTTTTATTCACGACTGTACTTTTTTATAGCAAACTATATGTCAAAACTGAAATGAGCACAAAAACGAGGGCTTTATTTTATGTAACTTAGATGATTCTATGATCACCTAACTACTCCATCATCAGATATATATATAAATATATATATATATATATATATTTGGGCACAATCTTACACAAATCGAACTAGTCCCATAGTAAGCTCAATAAGGCTTGTGTTATGGATACTAGACGACGATATATTTAATAGATACATACATACAAATACTTAAATACATAGAAAACATCCATGACTCAGGAACAAATATTCGTGCTCATCACACAAATAAATGCCCTTACCGGGATTCGAACCCAGGGCCTCTTGCTTCATAGGCAGGGTCACTACCAACTAAGCTAAAGCGGTCATCGAAGATCAGCTCGATGGTACCATAATCTTGCATTGTCATCAACTACTAAGCCAACTTTTAGCTCAATCGAACACCGGTTGGTTGTGGTTGAAAAATCTTTTGCAAATTTTAAAACCACAACTTACATACATTTTCTTATTCATACTGCTTATGTACATTTTTTACTTGGACCTACCTATTGGACATATCTTATACCGTCTTAGGGTTCCGTACCAAAATGGTAAACAAGGAACCCTTATGGTGCGACTCTGTCTCTCTGTCTGTCACAGCAAGATATCTCAGGATCTACGAATGGTTACGACTTTTTTACTTACATACTGAAAGTTACAAGTTAAATAATAGCTGGTGTAGGTACGCAACTTTCCTTATTTGGTCAAAATTAACGAAAGTTGTTTATTTTTTCATAAGCGTTCATCATCATCATCATTTCAAGACGTCCACTGCTGGACATAGGCCTTCCCCAAGGATCTCCACGATTGTTGGCTTTGTGCTGCTATTATCCAGCGGCTTCCCGCGGTTTTCACCAGATCGTCGGTCCACCTTGTGGGAGGCCTGCCAACACTTCGTCTTCCGGTACGTGGTCGCCACTCGAGAACCTTACCACCCCAACATCATAAGCGTTACCGTCTTTAATAGTTAATGTGTCCTTCATTTCTTGTTATATTTTCCGTATAAATAGGACTGCAGACTTATATGTAATATCAACCAGATCAACTAAACCTTGGCTTCCTCACCAAGTCGCCAATCCACCGCCATGTAGCGTCATACTCCATCATCTTACAACATGACAAGGACATGCCGTTATCACGTGCACAGCTTTAATAGTGAACAGCAAGTGCACATTGACACAAAACGTCTATAAACGCTCACTCAATTCCTATATTATAAATATTACTTATTTAACAATGATATTTTATAAGTAGATAGGTTACAAGCACTCCAAAAGTGAAGCACTGAAACCACGATAATTGTATTGGTGCCCTTTTTGTAGTGGGTAGTCACTCGCGGGTCGGTCAACGAAACGCACGACGATGTCAAGGGTGAATATTTACAAGATTCACAAAAAAAATGCCGTCGTGTGTGATCAGAAAGTGCACCAATCATAGCAAAAAGTGCAACAAAGCGCAAGGGATCACATATCACCTGTAAGTACGCTGAAATAATTTAATTTTATCATTTTTATTATTTTATTTTTCAAATACGACGCCATCTTACTACCATAGAGGTCATTTGAATGAAAGAGACAAACTTACGTCTTTGACAATGAGAGTGACAAGGATAACCAACCTTCTGCGTGCTTAATCTGCGAGCGCCGAGCAGGCTCCGAGTCAATCCGAAACTAGCCGAAGGGTTCACTCGGTTACGTTTAAAAATTAATCGCGCAAGTAACAAAAAGCTAGCTGTCTCTTTTTTTTGCATTATTGTAACTATGCCATCTCTTTTATGCAATCTGTTAATATGTGTGAGTATGTACACCGTACAGTGAGGTACCAATGTGTGCTGCTGCTTTCTTGGAAGCATATTTCTCAGCTGGCGAGTATGCGTATAACGTATCTTCTTATAAAATATCATTGTTATTTAATTATTGCAGTGGATAATGTCAATTTAATGAATTAATTAATACATTCATAATAATGCAGTAGGATGCAGTAGGCGCCAACCTAAACAGTTCCTTGGAACATTCCCCATTATGCAGACGGTAGACGACGCAGAGAGATGAAAGTCTCTCGGGAGGCTTAAAACTTAGCATCATAAGCCTGCAGGTTTGCAGGCGTGGACACTAGAAGCGAATTTTTACTGAGCGCTCATAGTGCGTGTACCGACCAGCGGGATTTGTGTGTGTGTGTGTGTGTGTGTGTGTGTGTGCGTGCGTGTGTGTGTGTGTGCGTGCGTGTGAGTGTGTGTGAGTGTGTGTGTGTGTGTGTGAATCAGAGGTTACTGTTATTTCATGCACACAAGTAAGCGAGTCAGCATGCAGCAAAGCATATAAGCATGGTTAGCAGGGGTAAGTATCAATATTTTTGCTGTCACCCCAAGCCCTAAGGGGCAATTTCTGTCTGCTGCGCGTGAAGGAAATCCCGCTTTCTGGCCAGGGAATGACGTTAAATTGTGTGTGTATACCACAAGAATGCCCCAGAACGCATATTTATGGCCTTCACGAGCGGGCTCGAACCGCAAACACCTGCAATCTGGGATATTAATGTTTTATCACCTGGGTGTATAATATAGTGTATATACTACCGCAAATTTTATAGATCGTAATTGTTCTACGACGCCATTGTAAAAGTTAAAACTTGCGTTTAGCCACAGTATGGTAACATTAATTTTTCTCCCTACAAAAGGTACCTACATCGCGTGGCTTGTATGTCTGCTCGCCGTGAACGAACGCACTACAAGCAAAGTTTTAAGAATGCATAAGAATGCCCCAGTACAAATCGCACTGTCTGGGCCTCGACCGTGAACACGTATCGCGCGCTCTTACGCGGTCGAAGTTTGACGACTTGTTTGTCTTTACAGTTTGTTCTATGTAACTTTGCGGCAAACTAAGAGTACCGTTTTGCGACGCCTTTGGGGAACCCTTCGTTAGAAATGAGTTTTGAAAAAACAGAACCAATAAAGAAGTAACAATCCCATTTAATAAAAAATAATATTATTTTAAATCAGTTTACAAATTTTATTTTGAAGTTTGAAGGACTTCTTATCTATAACAACATGAATAAAAAGAGGTTTATTGGGTTATGCACTCAAACGACGTGCAACGGTACAAAAAAAACACAGAAACAAGTTGAATTTAGTATATCGTCGACGCCCTTACCTCCTAATCCATACTCGTAACTGTAGGAACCCCCTTGATGGTACGAAAAAATGCACGTTTTTTTCCTAAAAGCCATCTCTCATTTACGCTGTCCCATCCTGTCCGCTTGTCAACTTGTAGTGATAAATTAATTTTGGTCCAACCATTTTTGTAACCATTGTTGTGGCTGTCTTTGTTAACTTGTAAACATCATAACCGAAGACAATATTTTGTTAACATCATGTTTTACTACTGAAAATTACGAGCATCGGGACGCGCTTTTAGTTTGATCTAGTAAAATTGTATATGTGACCCAGATCACGAGAAATATACAACAAAATAAGCATGATATACGGCAGATTTTTTCTTAGTATTCTTTCAGAGCCTACAATGAGGTTCCTTAAGGCTTTTAAATACCTATTATCTTAGGCTGTCTAGGATCATTTAGTACTCATTTTCGTGATGTATGAATCTGGGGGCAAGCTACATATGTGTATCAATAAATAGTAATAAATCAAACACAATATGTTCGCACTCGTCGTTCACTATTTGGACGCATTTAACTGTTTCTCTGAGCTCCATACAACAGTATGCAAGTATAGGTCTAGCCTAGCTTAATCTATTTTCTTTGATTTTTGTAGGATCACTATAGGTAGTAAGTTTCTCAAAACTTGACGGTATGCTGAAGGGAATCGTCAGCTAGCAGTTGTTTACGATTATTATGCAAATAATTCACCGACTGAGGAGAAGAATAGCTAAATAAATTACCTAAAATAAAAGAAAAGCAAAGAAAACGAAATCCCCTTGAAGTGCTAAATAGACCTCAATCTGTTAAAAACCATCTGCTTTGTACTATATCCGTAAATATACACGGCACCATAAACACGCGTCATTTGCCTACAATCAAATTGAAATCATGTTATAAACTACATTAAATGTGGCGTCGCGACATTACTACGATGGTTATTGCATATTAAGCTCATGCCTCACCTTTTATTTCACCCCCAAACACATAAACGTAATAGGTGAAGGTTCCGTCGTGAGCTATTGTGAATTTTATTATATAAATCGGTATTTCAAAGCTATTCGTACTTTAAGAATATATGTATATATAAAGCCTACGATATTATCAAACCGCGAATAGAACACGATTCCGAAGTACCGTTAGCACAAAAGTACAAACATTACTAAATATAATTATAAGTCAATCTGTGATATCTTCATAGTTTAAGTGCAGACACTTATAGATAATTATAGATTTACAACGTATGCTTCATCATAATTATTTACTACATAACAAAACTCTACCTATTCTTTGTAAATGTTGAGTCAAATTTTTTTTTTAACTCGCTGTCGAGTTAAAAAAAAATTTGGCAAATCTGTCATTATTTTCCAGTTTTTCCACATCATTATTACATTATTTCCATTTTATTTAAGTAGGTTTTCCAGTTTTTCCACATCATTATTACATTATTTCCATTTTATTTAAGTAGGTTATATAATTTATGTTTATTTCCCAAGCTTTAGAATTTTTTCGTTCTGAAATAAGTATTTTCGTTTATCTGCACACTTTACCATTGACAATGTCATTTCATGTATTAATTCAAAAACGACATACATGCTCAATTCTAATCGCGGTTTAATAATAAACGCATGACCGAACCATCACCTAATTTTAATCTGATTTTAAAATCTCCTTTCTACAGCACCATACTGGGATGGCTCCGTGCCAGAAACAACACCGCTATAATAATTCGGGCCACCAGTATGTGGATCAGAGGCACACGCCGCAGATTTACAACCGCAGCGACACTGGTGAGTTTCCACCACCGCCTGCCAGGAGTCGACTAAAATAAGCGGAGATAGCCAGCATTAAGAAATGATCCCACAGACGCCGTGGCTGCGCCCGGCCCTGCCTTCACCTCAATTAACCATCACTTTATAACTATAAGTTTGTAATTTAATAAACTTTATTTTCCGTACAAAAAAATAAATAACTCACTATTCGGAGAAATTATGTGAGCCATTTATTTAATCTTTTATATCTTCATTCACATCATGCTCCCCACATCGTTAATGGTCAATAGTTAAATCTCGTCCAGCGGAACTCCAATTTCGAAGTCATAACCAACCCAAGACCAAGAACAATCGAAACGAAAAATTAAATAGGGACGCGCCAATTCACCAAATTTATTTCAGCCGCAATATTTCACTGCGAACGAGCACGCGTCGGGCTTATCGGTGAGACGCTTCCTAACCTCTTATAACTTATGAGGGGACTGGCAAAATCTTTTTTTAAGTGCCAAACTCTTTTCCGGCCCAAATTGAGGCAGTTAGCGATTTTAATTGATTGGCAAATACCAGCGTAATTTCCAAATTGTGAGACGTTTATTATTTTATAGCAGGTTTCTTAGAGGTTAGAGAAGTTTTAACTTGTGACGTAGATACAATATGCTTATCTGGGGGCACGGCTGTGCCCCCGCCAAGTCGAGCGCGAAGCAAACACTGCCGTACCATCCTTTACTGGAACCATTTCGCCGCATTTTCAGGTCCCTATTTGAGAACCTCTGGATTAGATCAGAACGCAGAAATTTTCGTCATCTAGGAAATTATAATCACATACTTAAAATCCAAAATTTCAAGTCTGTAGGTCATTTAGTTCCGAAGTTAAGCGAAAGCAAAGTTTCGCATTTATGACACTCACTCACTTATGATCATCAGAATAAAACTAGTACTTCCCATAAACTCAGAGAGCTGAAATTTGGTACAGAATTAGGGTTTAATGGCCACATAAAGGGAAAACTATAAAAACTAGGATAATCGAGGATCTGGATTACCTGGTGACCCTGATTATAAAAAAACTAGTCCTAAAAGAAAAAAAACTGTGTCAAATAAGAAAATCTAATAAAATAAATTAATATGCCCACGTTTTTACAAAAAGAAGTGAAATCCCACCAAAAACATTCTGTAAAAAATTAGTCAAGTCTCGATAGAGCTGCTTATGTATCTCTAAAAAGTAATGAAATCTAGACAAAGTCGTGCCAAGTCTAAGGTTCTTTACTGCGATTTCTTTATTATTATAGTTAATGTTGTGTGACTTGGCCGTTGAAGGGTACACAAGGATACAAAACAAAATTGACTTGTACCCACTAACATATAAAGAATGTTCAATAGCCAAGTCACACAACATTAACTATAATAATAAAGAAGTCCCAGTAAGGTCCCTTAGACTTGGCACAATTTTGTCTAGATTTCATTACTTTTTAGAGATAAACAAGCAGCTCCATCGAGACTTGGCTAGTTTTTTACAGAATGTTTTTGGTGGGATATGACTTACAGTTTTGTTCATAAAAAGTTTCATATTGATCTATTATGCTATTTTTAAATATTAACCCATCTGCATTTTGTATTGATAAGCAAACCGAGGTGGTCCGACACGATAAGGAACGCTTGTGCATGCAGAATGCAGAGGGTAGCCCATGGCCATTGACCGCGTCATGTGGAGGGACATTACGGTCACGAGTGTCAGTAGTGAAGGAATAAGAGAAGAAGAAAAAGCAAGAACGAAATTCGTCCTTTCCTTAAATGACATAGAGAGTTCATAGAACACTAGTAGAAAAGTATAAATAATGCGTAGCCAAATTTCTATAAAAATGTGACTTTTAAATGGAGGTGTGGCCATGTTCCGCTCTGCAAAGTTATTGTAATTGCACTCTATTAACTTGTATTTTTACAAGATTCCGGCGAAGCCCAAAAGGAGGGTTGTGTGTTTAACCTGTATGTATGTATATAAGTAAGTATTTATGTATGTGCGTTTCTATGTCTGCTTATAACTACTTAACGGTACACCCGATTTTGATAAATGATACATTATTAGATTGGTCTTGATAACGCGAATGTAACTGGGTACTTGAAATTTGTAAATGAGCGGTATCTTTTGCACCGCAGTCGGGTTTTTTTTTAATAAAAATGTGGTTATTTAACGATATCGCCGCCTGTTTTTTACTATATGTTTTTGTAATCTTGTTTTCATTTAAGGGTCTCATGTTATTGTGGTGTACAATAGCCATTATTATATACCCTGAAGTGTATAGATGTATATGATGGCGACTATTGGATTAGAGTAATTATTATGGCATACTGTTCTGTGTGTATCTTAACTGGAGCTTTTGATCGCTATCTCTAGCAACCTAGAACACAGAACCATAAACATTTCAAAAGTCCTAGTAAAAAAACCCGGAAAGTTTTTAGCTTACTCTGCATTTTTGAAGGAGTTCTCTGTTTATGATATACAGAGCTGCGACAAGGAAAACATAATATATATCTATCTATAGATTATGTTTTCCCTGTCGCCTGTTCTAGTGGGTACAAGTCAATTTTGTTTACACGTAATGTTATATCTGTTGTAACCTATGTTTGTCAAGCGAGATAATAGCCCATACTGGTATTGGTAATTGGACGCTAGTTTCTCATTTTAGGCTGTTGTTGATTGTGCCCACTAACGTATAATTTCATTACGTAAACGCAAATTGACTTGTACTCACTAACGTACAAAGAATGTTCAACGGCCAAGTCACACAACATTAACTATAATAATAAAGAAATCGCAGTAAGGAACCTTAGACTTGGCACGACTTTGTCTAGATTTCATTACTTTTTAGAGATACATAAGCAGCTCTATCGAGACTTGGCTAGTTTTTTACAGAATGTTTTTGGTGAGATTTTACTTTTTTTTGTAAAAACGTGGGCATATTTAATTTATTTTATTAGATTTTCTTATTTGACACAGTTTTTTTTCTTTTTAGGACTAGTTTTTTTATAATCAGGGTCACCAGGTACTCCAGATCTTCGATTATCCTAGTTTTTATAGTTTTTCCTTTATGTGGCCATTAAACCCTAATTCTGTACCAAATTTCAGCTCTCTGAGTTTATGGAAGGTACTAGTTTTATTCTGATGATCATGAGTGAGTGAGTGTCATAAATGCGAAACTTTGCTTTCGCTTAACTTCGGAACTAAATAACCTACAGACTTGAAATTTTGGATTTTAAGTGCCGCGCCCCAGGATTTGTCCGTGTTGTGACATGTTTGTTATGAAACTGTTTATGGTAATCACTACTTGTTAAATCATCCATCCATTATACCATAAATGCGAAAGTAATTATATTTGCTTGTCCGTTGTCCATTCGTTCGTCCTAGAGACATCAATAGTTTCTATCTAGCTAGAGTGCTATTGCACATCATAAAATATATAATTCGATTGTTGTTTTAGATATTATTATGTAGCTGTTGTGATTATTTTCTAGTTACAATAATATTGACATAATATATATTGTATGTATGTGATTTTTTAATTCTAAGAGATAACTAGACAAGTAGTTTTGTCGCTCTGACGTCAGAATAGGGTTGAATAGAAAGTAAATGAAGTATTAAGTATGAATTAATACGAAAACATAGTCTACTGTTGTTCAACCAAATAATAAATTGATGGTTTAATTTTTCGAGGCAACTTTCGTATTAAATACACTATTTACAAACGAATTTATTTTCTAAAATATTCATTTTATTGAATTGTTTTATTATCATTCCACGGAACTTATCGCGTTATTAAAATAAATAATGAGACTTTATGAGACGGGTGTCAATGTGTCAATACAATATGTTGTAATAACGTGTTGTATTGACACATTGACACCCTCAGTTATTATCTGGTTAAAACTTATTATTATTAAAACCTTGAGTAGGTTAAGTAAAATAAATTGATACAGATAATTCCAAAATGTAAAAAGTAAGGAATAAAGAAATCGGTTTTTGATACGTATTAATAGGTAGGTATATCAAAACTATAAGAGGAAGCTGGGGGAGGCCTACGCTAAGGAAGCGACTTCCACAATTTAGAGTAAGAAGATATACTTTTAATTTTAAAAAATAACAAGAATAATATAATTTTAATAGAAAGTAAAAATGTAATCAAAACCTAAACCTAACATTTTTACTTTCTATATTTTTTACATTTCCTATTTGTGTAACTCTTATATAAAATTATTCGTGTACAACTTAAAATAAATAAATACAGCCATTTTAATAGTAGTATAATTAATAAATAATAACTAAGACCTTCGAATATATGAAATTAAATAAATTATTGTTAAATTAAAATTAAAATCCAATCAAATTATATGCATGTATAAGTGTATTGTGGTAGAATAAAGGCTATTTTTATTTATTTATTATTTATTTTATATCAAAACTATATCGAACAGAAGGACATTTATACAAATACATTAAAACAGTTATATTAGTTCAGAGTTCTACGAAACATTTTTTTATTTAAACTAGATTGATCAATTTACTCCCTAAACTACCTCATTCTGACGTCAGAACGACAAAAATATGGAGTCTAGCAATGACTATCTTAAATTCAGTCATATAGCTAAAACTTGCCCAGAAAATATAGACCAATGTTTTGACTGTAGTTTCAATTGGCGTAAGAGACTTGTTTTGGCCTGACCCTTACCCCAATTAAACGGTCGACACGCGTCTATTTTTTTTACAACAATGTAATTCTAAGTTTCTTATATGTCTTAACGAATGATCAATAGGTCCAAAAATCATTTTCTCAGATTGCTTTTTGAATCTATTACCTTGCGCCTTATCCGTATTAGCTAATTACTTCAAGCTCGATAAGTTTCAAAGTTTCATAACGAGCGCATCTGCACTTATTAGCATCGATAACTTTTCCGATAACTAACAGGCTACAGGAGAATAGCCAATAACTTTCCTACCTGTACAACTTTAGTAACGGGCTCAATAATTTGTTTATCTACACTCATATAATAAATCCGTTCGGAAACCGTATTTAATGACCACCATTATTACAACCAGTCATGTAACATCAGTGTGTTTTCTCTAACAGTGATATTATAATGTAAGAAAAATCTCATTAACGTCGAAATCTATATTATTATGAAAATCTAATCGGCCATGGTGGTGCAATGGCGGTCAGTCTTACGGTTCCCGAACACATGATTGAGGATGTAGAATGCATGTGTAGACGAAATAATGTATGCAACCGTACATAATTAGGCCTTAAAACGCTCGTGAGGTTTTATTATGAAACAGACCTTAGGCTCGTTTCATAAAACCACACTCGTGTGTTAAGGCCCCTCATTATGTAAAAGATGCATAATCTTTGCTTCGATTTTGATTGTTAACTACAACTTTTTTTGAAAAAGAGAATCCCACCAAAAACATTCTGTAAAAAACTAGCCACAACACACAAAGTCGTGGCAAGTCTAAGGTTCCTTACTGCGATTTCTTTATTATTATAGTTAATGTTGTGTGACTTGGCCGTCGAACATTCTTTATACGTTAGTACGTACAAGTCAATTTTGTTTTGTACCCTTGTGTAACCTTCCACAGCCAAGTCACACAACATTAACTATAATAATAAAGAAATCGCAGTAAGGAACCTTAGACTTGGCACGACTTTGTCTAGATTTCATTACTTTTTAGAGATAAACAAGCAGCTCCATCGAGACTTGGCTAGTTTTTTACTGAATGTTTTTGGTGGGATTTCACTTGTTTTTGTAGAAACGTGGGCATATTGATTTATTTTATTAGATTTTCTTATTTGACAGTTTTTTTTTTCTTTTTAGGAGTAGTTTTTTTATAATCAGGGTCACCAGGTACTCCAGATCTTCGATTATCCTAGTTTTTATAGTTTTCCCTTTATGTGGCCATTAAACCCTAACTCTGTACCAAATTTCAGCTCTCTGAGTTTATGTGAAGTACTAGTTTTATTCTGATGATCATGAGTGAGTAAGTGTCATAAATGCGAAACTTTGCTTTCGCTTAACTTCGGAACTAAATGACCTACAGACTTGACATTTTGGATTTTTAGTATGTGATTATAGCTTACTGGTTGACGAAAATTTCTGCGTTCTGGTCTTATCCAGAGGTTCTCAAATAGGGGCCTGAAAATGCGGCGAAATGGTTCCAGTAAAGGATGGTACGGCAGTGTTTGCTTCGCGCTCGACTTGACGGGGGCACTGCCGTGCCCCCAGATGATAAAACCCCAAAGGTGTTGCTTTGTAGTGTCCGACTGAAACTAGTTTTTATGGCCGAAACCGAAACCGAATTTCGGCTTAGATCTCAGTTTCGGCCGAAACCAGAACCGAAACCTAAACTTTCATATAAGGTCATGTTTTCAAGGGAAGAAAAACACCGGTCAAGTGCGAGTCGGACTCGAGCACCTAGGGTTCCATACAAACATGGTTCAAGATAAACTGTATGGTGGGACATCGACATAGGTTGCCATTAGTTTAGTAGTAGCAACAAATAAATTTGCGTTACGATTTTTGCGAATTTGTAAATTACGATGCAAGTTAGGAAAACCGTTATGTTTTTCCTGTAATATTTAGGATAATAGGATAATATTACAGATTTTTCTGATCAGTAACTTCGACGATAATAGGGCGGGAATGATTTTTTTTTACGTTTTTCGTCCTAAATCAAAAAGCACATAAATTAAGACAAAATAACTGGCCAAGAGCATGTCGGACCATGCTCAGTATAGAGTTCCGTAACCTTTTACTAAAAGGAAATGCGCTACAAATGAAAATATACTTAAAACTTAAAACCTGACTACGCCTTCGTCTTTGCAGCCTAAAGCTCGTTCTTCGGGCCCCCGAAAATGAGACTCATATGCGGTTTGCGTGAGATAACCATGTGCCTTTAGCCCAAAGCGGTGCTTGGCCTTCGGCCTCCGTAGGGCTTACTATGGATATAGTGCGCTTGCAGAGGAGCTCGGCCTTCGGCGTCGCAACCTGAAGCTCGCCCTACGGGCTCGCAAGAATGAGATTGATATATGGTTTGCGTAAGGCGACCTGGAACGCTTCGGGCCTTCAGCTTCACTTTAAATTAGTGCGGCATAAAGGTCACCTGCAGACGGACCTTCGACCTTCCGGCTTGAAACTTCCTTCACAAGATCAGTCTCAAGTCGTGGTGACCCGAGGAATGATAGCGGGCGCACCCTTACTGAAAACTATCTTTTAATGGCTATTTTATCAACGTCCATTTAATAAACTTGTTCTTTGCATCGTAGTTAGTATGGCGCTAGTAGTCCTTAATTTCCACAATTTATTAAACTATTTTACAGCTGGCTGACACAATTTCAATACAAAATGTATCTTTATGAATGTGAATTGGTGTTCTTGTGTTGTTCTATTTGTTAAGTGTTAGTTTTGTAGTGATAGACGATTTTTCATGTACACGTGTATAAATAAGTGTGCGCTGCGTCGATCACCTCACCTCCCGCAAATATTCAGTAATTCTATGTAATCAATGTATGGGAAAGACAAACAAATTAATAAAGTTTTCAAACTTATGTGGCATGATACCTTTGGGTGTGGTGTTCAAAACTCACAACTCTCCCCTCCCCTCCACCTGACGCAACACCCCCCCTCGTAGTGAAATGTGTCCCTTTTATCGGTTTTATCACATTTTCTCGAAAACTGTAATGGATACAAAAAAAGTGTCAAAAGTAAAAATGATCCTCATTAAATTGTAAACAAAATTTGTCCTATATCTTATTTTGATAGGCTGGACGGTTTTCAAGCTGTAGGTAGTTAAAAAACTAAAATGAAATTTTTCATCAGATTAACGACAATATAGTCATTATTTATTGGAATGAAGTAAATAAAAAGCTGTAGGTGGAATCATTAGGGGTGCACTAAGAAAGGATTTTTCAAAATTTACCCCCTAAGGGGTTCAAATAGGGGTTCAAAGTTTGTATGGAGAGTCTACGATTTTAGAAGTAAAGAGGTTTGAAACCTCATGTTTAGACTTTTTATTAGATTACAAGAAAAGTAATTTCACCGTTTTTCGAAATTCATCCTCTAAAGGGTTTAAATGTGGGTTGAAAGTTTAGATATCAACGCACCACCCAAACCGCTGGTCCTAAGAATTCCAAATTTAGCACGTAGGTTCCTTATAAGGTCTAGGGGTGCACTAAGAAAGGATTTTTCAAAATTCATCCCCTAAGGGGTTTAAATGGGGGTTGAAAGTTTGTATATCAACGTACCGCCCAAACCGCTGGTCCTAGGAATTCCAAATTTAGCACGTAGGTTCCTTATAAGGTCTAAGGGTGCACTAAGAAAGGATTGTCCCAAAGAAACTCTACAAACTACATATACAAACTTTCAACCCCCATTTAAACACCTTAGGGGATGAATTTTGAAAAATCCTTTCTTAGTGCACCTCTAGACCTTATAAGGAACCTACGTGCTAAATTTGGAATTCCTAGGACCAGCGGTTTGGGTGGTGCGTTGATATCTAAACTTTCAACCCACATATAAACCCTTTAGAGGATGAATTTCGAAAAACGGTGAAATTACTTTTCTTGTAATCTAATAAAAAGTCTAAACATGAGGTTTCAAACCTCTTTACTTCTAAAATCGTAGACTCTCCATACAAACTTTGAACCCCTATTTGAACCCCTTAGGGGGTAAATTTTGAAAAATTCTTTCTTAGTGCACCCCTAATGATTCCACCTATAGCTTTTTATTTACTTCATTCCAATAAATAATGACTATATTGTCGTTAATCTGATGAAAAATTTCATTTTAGTTTTTTAACTACCTACAGCTTGAAAACCGTCCAGCCTATCAAAATAAGATATAGGACAAATTTTGTTTACAATTTAATGAGGATCATTTTTACTTTTGACACTTTTTTTGTATCCATTATAGTTTTCGAGAAAATGTGATAAAACCGATAAAAGGGACACATTTCACTACGAGGGGGGGTGTTGCGTCAGGTGGAGGGGGGGGGAGAGTTGTGAGTTTTGAACACCACACCCAAAGGTATCATGCCACACAAGTTTGAAAACTTTATTAATTTGTTTGTCTGATAAACACATAATTACCACACTACTACTATGGCGGCTCTCTTCCGTGTTGCTCTAAGATTTGAGCTGTGAATTATTAGGTACCGACGTGATTGCAAGTAAATTCTTAGTTATTATTTTTTCTTAATTACGGGGCTATAATACTACTCTTAGCATTAATTGGCCTAGCAAATTAAGTATATAGGTTTCACGAGAGTTGAGGCCACGCACACAACAAAACTGTCATGTAATGACAGCGGCGGGATTTAGAAATTACTGTTCTTTTTTCGTACCGATAGCAGGTTCAACAGTGAATTGAAAGATAGACCAAAAAGTTTCTTTAAGCTATAGCCTTGTGTTTATTTACTCACTCATTCATTTCATTGATTCACTTTATTTGCAATGAGTACTTCATGTCAATCATTCACCTCAACTCTCGTGAAACTAACTATACCTATAAATAGGTTTTAATCATAAGTTCTATAATAGGTATCAACGATCCGATATGTGGAAAAATACAAAATAATAAAAAAGAAGAATTGCTGATCTAGGAACGTCAGCAGTCTTTTACCCTTCAAATTATTTTTGATGACTAATGGAAGTTTCGGTGAAATAGCAACCGGGTTTAACACCATAATAAAGAATCAAATATTCAGAGAAACATCACGGCTGGTGACGACAGATGGTGTTATAGTGATGGTAGAAAAGTTTTATCGGTATCGATAGTTTTGAAATGTGACATTATTATATTACTTAAAGTCTTTATTTAGTATTCAATCTCATGATAACCCAAACTCTAATAGAGTTCGGGTTGTCATGAGATAGAGTTACTCTATTGACTATTGCAGCATTAAAACGCTGCATGGTGATGATATACATAATAGTATGTATTATTTACACATAAACAAATATTGGACATAATTTAAATGAATGCGGAGAATAAATTAAGCGTTTGGCTTGTGTTGGCGAGCGAAAATCGGATTAAATCAATGTAAAACGAGCTGTTTTTTGAGAATACTTGTTTTTAATGTACCTATTTTTCTTGTGTTCCGTTCCGTTCCTCGGAAAAGGCTGGGCGGTTGCTCCCGTTTGGCTTTTGGTTTGGGAAATAGCACGCCCAAAGGACAAAATAGATAGGTACCTATCTATTTTGTGCCCAAAGCCACTCTTGTACACTGCGTCTCAGTAGCCGGTTGAGCCTGCCCGGCACGCTGTCCATTTTTTGTGCGCCGGCAAAGGAGGCATACGTCGCAGCTTCACGAAAAGTATCTCATCATCACTCTCTATTAATCACTTTCGGATATTTATTATTAGATTTACCCATATTTATTGTAAAAAAAAAAATATTCTCCCCTCTATGTCCACATGACCATACAGCAACAACACACTGACGTACTGTGCTACTGTGCTCGTGAATGGGCTGGAATTTAAGTCGCTAACAAATTCCCTAAATTCCAAAAGCGCAGTTGTTCGCACTTACCTTTTATCGGCCCGGTCTGTAAAGTCATATTCTTTATATAACCTGTTTATTAACCTACGCAAATTGTGACAGCCCTAGCTTAATTTAAATATTATTGTCACTAAGCTGGCTTTCATTAATTTTGTTTTCTTTTAACTTATATCTCTTAGTTTTTCTTTCGGTTTTCTGAAGTGTAAAGTAGTGCTTTTACTACACTATTTACTAATATTATAAATATTATTAACACACACAAAGAATCAATTCAAATACGAAGGCCAATGGCACACACACACACACACAATGTGCATCTGTAACGCAGAGTAATGTACGCGTGTTGCACCGCATCACGCACCAATCTTAAACCAAATACCTCCGGGTAGAATAAACTCTACCTATTTTAAAAACAGTCTGAACGTAACTTATTTATTTTCATAGCCATTTACTACATTTGTACCGTCGAGTGACTCATAAGAAGCTGTATTGTTCTGTTCTTATTATCAATAAATAATAACGACGCCATTGAACAATATGCGAATGTAAAACACAATAGGTTACTTATATCTAGAGCCAATTATTAAATTGGAACTCTCTTCACAATAGATATTATAAAGTAACCGTCCTCTGTTTAACTGCTCGAAAATAAGTAAAAGGCTTGTTGTGCAATATATTTCGCGCAATGTACTGCAGTGAAAGGCAATTTAGTTCCTCTCCTTTCGAGTTAATAATGTTAGTTTTTATGGAGCAAAGTTACGGCCGTGTGTTATAATGGCGTATTCATTGTGGACTTATTTTAATTTTGCTATTTAATTTATAAAGACTCTAATTTTATTTGTACTTATCTGACACTGATAACTAATAAGTGAAATTCGGCGTATATTCTGATACTAAAGCAGATTTTTAGTGATATATTTAAATAGAAGAACAACATTGCAGGATAATCCTAAGTCATTACAATTTATTACAGCTAAGTTTTAGGTAAATTTTGGCAATACATTAAGTTCGAACTTATACTAGATAGGCATAAACATGACATAATTCCAGTTTAGGTGTATAAAAAACAATAAACAAAAAAAAGTAACCGTCATTGCGTCTGCGGGGCAAATGCGTCTTTCAAAGAAGGGAGATAAGATTATAAAATGTAGACGGTTAGACGGTTTATTAACATGGATTACTCCCAAACTCTTATCTATGTGTGTTAGTAAATAAACTAAATTAGGGCGAATTGAACGAAAATTAAGACATTTTCTGAAAACTAAATAACAAAAACGTTAGGAATTCATTTGAAGAAGTTAAATATCGATTCTTATGTAGATCTTAATTAATTTACTCCTAATAGAGCTCGGCTCCGGCCACAAGCACCTGCGATCTGGGCCACTCCTAATTATAATCCCCTAGGTGTGTAATATACTTTTTTATTTCCCCGGCTTACAGCTTTATTTTAAGCTTACAGATCCGCTATGGGCCAACCAAACCAAGCACCGCATATACTGTAATATGCACATAACATACTAGTATGTCCATAATTTACATTGTATATGATCATAAACATTGCTACTTATTAGTTTAGAATATTATGATTTCATCTTTTCATAATGTAGGACTACATATTCTAACATTGAAATAAATGCTTTTTCATTCATTTTCATTTTCATTCATTATGAAAAGATGCAGTAACTTATAATTACAACATATTTTTCTGTGAGTACATTTAATAATTTAGTCGACTTAACTTTATTAACTCGTTAACTTTTACATAAGTTGCGATAGTTTTCCTTTTAATTTTATTAATATAGGCTGTTACATTGAACGTAATACAACTCATGTTGTTTCTAGTCGTCTGCCTGATGCTAAAACCCTCTCCTAGGTTTCGTGTTGTTAAAGCTATCTCAATTAATTAATATCACTGTTTTAATTATTCGTGTTCTTTTGGTCTCACCGTGGTTACCCTACTTAAAGAGTTAAGAGAAATAAGTTTGAATCTAATTTTGTAGTGAACATTTACTTACCTTTTTGCTTATTTAGGCTGATACTTTATGAATAAAATGCATTCCGATTTGATGAAATAATAACAAAGGCAATTTAGATTATAGAACTATTTTATATAATTAAGTTTAACTTTACAATTAATGACAGTGCACAATACATGGACGAGAGAGCGAAAAACCATAACAATTATTGCATTAGCAAGTATTGCCATGAATGTTAGAGCAGGCGTCCATACTTTCAACATCCTCTCCTGGACGCAGACGCTTTAAAATTAAACCCATTGCTGCAGTGAAGTTTTCATGCTTCGGTCGATGGAGTCCTTTTGTCAAGATATCTGCGACCATGTCTCTAGTGCATCTATATTGAACCATCACTTGTTTGGCAGCAATCTTCTCTCGTACGAAGTGGTAGCGGACATCTATATGTTTACTGCGTGCGTGATAGACAGCATTTCCTGAAAGACTAATCGCACTTTGATTATCGCAATTAAGGGTTATAGGTGTACCTTTAAGTTCGGGTTGAAACTCGTCTGCCAGTTGTTTCAACCAAAGAGCTTCCTGAATGGCCGACGCTAAGGCCATATATTCAGCCTCACTTGTAGATAGAGCTATGGTTTGCTGTTTCTTAGAATTCCAGCTTATTGCGGCACCCTGAAATAAAAATATGTAGCCTGTGCAAGATCGTCTATCCTCAATATCATTTGCCCAGTCTGAATCGCAATACCCTGAAATTATTCCATGTGCATTTTTTTTGTAAACCAGTTTCATATGCATTGTAGCTTTCAGGTACCTCAAAACTCGTTTCAGGGCCACCCAATGTTCATTAGTGGGTTGGCTATTGTACCTACTCAGAGAGTTTACTACATAAGTAATGTCTGGCCGAGTGCCCTGTGATAAGTACAATAAGCATCCAATTATCTCTTGATATGGAATGTTCTTTAAAATTTCTTCTTGATCTTCAGCCCTCTTCAGTTTAACATTAGCATCAGCAGGTGTCCACATTGGCTTACAATTGTTCATACCAAATCGTGTAAGTATCATTTCTATGTAAATAGATTGGTCGATAGAAATTTCATCTACATTTTCATCTTGTGAAATTCTAAAACCAATGCAATGTTTGGCTGTTCCTAAATCCTTCATATAGAATTTTTCTTTTAATTTTCCTTTTATTAATTGTGACGTTTCTTCATTATTAAAGAAATAAAGTATGTCATCTACATATACTGCTATAAAAAGCATATCATTTTCCTTTATTCGGTAGTAAACGCATGGATCTATGTTTGATCGAGTCATCCCAATTTCTAATAAAGCAGTATTTAATTTCTTGTTCCATTGCCTGCTGGCTTGTTTGAGTCCGTATATTGACTTGTTTAATCTACAAACTTTATTGTCATCTTCATAGCCAGGTGGTAAGGCCATGTAAATTTCTTCAGTGATGTCACCCTGTAAGAATGCGGTCACTGCGTCCATTTGGTGTATTTTAAGTCCATATTTAGCAGCAAGACCAATGAGATATCTTATGGATGTGTAACGGACCACTGGAGCGTATACCTCATTGTAATCAATGCCCTTGACTTGTTTATATCCTTTAATTACCAGTCTAGCTTTATAGCGGGTAATAGATCCATTGCCATCCATCTTAGTTTTATAAACCCATCTGCTGGGAATGACTGATTTTCCTTCTGGTAAGTTAACTAGTGTCCACGTATTATTTTTAATCAATGACTGATATTCTTCATCCATAGCCCTCTTCCATTCATCAGCTTTTTCGCTGTCTAGAGCTTCTTGAAGATTTTGTGGATCACTGTTTAGTAGATTTATTGTTGATTCAACATTAAGACACATCAGTGATGAGGGATCTTGATGGACATCATTATTGTGACGTGCCATTCTCCGCTGCTGCGGTCTCAAAGTTACGTTCGATTCCAATTGAGAGTCAAGTGTCACATCAGGTAAGTATGTCTCATCATTAACGTCTTCAAATAAATCAGACCCATCCTCTGAAATAGAAGTACTCTCGTGAATCTCATCATCATATGAAGTCTCACAGTCAATGTTTCTTTCCACAGATCCTTCAGGTTCATCAACAGGTAAGTAAACAATTTTCTTTACTTTTACATGATCACAACTTTCTTTTGTATTTTCATGTTTATTTTCCTCTATCTCTATGTCATTTTTACTAACTTCTTTAGGTACATCATTCATCTGTTTTCTTTTAATTGAAGCTTCTAGAAATACAACATCCCTACTAATAATTCCTTTTTTTGTTTCAGGATCTATGAATCTATAGCCTTTTACGCAATCACTGTAGCCAACAAATATTAACTTACGTGACTTCACATCAAGCTTAGTTCTGTTTTCTTTAGGAATAAGCACCATTGCGGGACATCCAAAAATTCTCATATGACTCAGATTTGGCTTGTTTCCAGTCCATACTTCATGAGGCGTTGCATCAGATAAGCTGCTAGTAGGAGATCGGTTTACAATGTACGCAGCTGTTGCAACCGCTTCTGCCCAGAATGTGACCTGCAATTCAGCATTTAAAATCATGCATTTAGCCCGCTCTATCAAAGTTCTATTCATCCTCTCACTGAGCCCGTTCTGCTCAGGAGTGTATGAATTAGTTGTCTGGTGCAGTATTCCATGTTTTTTTAAGTAGGTATCAAAATTATTATTTTTATATTCAGTTCCATTATCGCTTCTAAGAATTTTGATTTTTGTACTTAGCTCATTCTCAACTCTATTCTTGAATTCTACAAATTTTTCAAATACTTCACTTTTATTTTTAATAAAATATACTTGTACTCGTCTAGAAAAATCATCAGTGAAGGTTACAAAATACCTTGCCCCTCCTATAGAAGTATGCTTCATCGGTCCACATACATCGCTGTGGATGAGCTCTAGCAAGCCGGTTGCACGGGAGCCCTCAGTGGGGAATGGTTTCCTCGTTTGCTTTCCTTCAATACATGTTACACAAATTGAATTTTCTTTCCTAGGTGACAGTTTTACACCTTCTGTACAGTTAGGTATTTTATTAAGACTAGTGAAATTTAAGTGACCCATCCTTTGGTGCCAGAGATAAGTATCATCTTCAGTCTTAGCCATCATGACCTGCATTTCTTGATTTTTACAAGTATTTAACAGATATGTCTCATTGATTAAATTTGCCCTTGCGACTAACTCGTTGCTTGGATTGTAAATTTCACAGCCCCGTTCATTAAATATTATTTTACATCCACTTTTAATTATTTTGCTAACTGATAGCAAATTTGTTTTTAAATCTGGTACATATAAAACATTCCTCACCTGTATTGATTCAGTGCTGCCATCTTTTGCATTTACCTTGATGCATACATTACCGCAGCATTCAACTTTTAATACTTTGTTGTTAGCAATTCTTATGCTCGGTACAGATGAAGGAGTGATATCAGTGAGCCAGTCTCGGTGCCGTGTCATGTGCATAGACGCCCCTGAGTCAATATACCATGAATTGGAATCATTTGCTGTGGATGCTGAAAAAGCTGCGACATACCCTTTTTCTTTATTATTACTTGTCTTTTTATGCCAACAATTTTTACTGAGATGTCCGTACTTATTACAATGAAAGCACCTAGGTCCTTTGTTATGTTTATATTGATCACTTTTGGGTTGATTAAATTTTGTGTTTGTATAAAGTGCGGTAGTGTTTGATGTTTTTACTTCCTGTAGTAATTTATTTTTCACTAAATCAGCACTAATCTTCATACCGGAACTTTCTAACCCCATGATCATGGGCTTGTATACTTCTGGCAATCCTGCCAACATTAAAGTGCCCAACCACTCATCGTCCACATTGAATTTTATATTTCTTAACTTGTGCGCGGCTGTCATTATTTTATTTACATAATCTTCGACTGATGAACTATTTTCCAAATTGGTATTAATAAGTTCTTTCAATAAGCCAACTTTACGGGTTAAACCACTGTCTTCAAATGCCTTTGATAAATGTTCCCATACCTGTTTTGCATTTTTAGCATCTTGAATATGCACGTATAAAATCGGGTCAACTAATAATATTAGTTTTGACTTAGCTTTGGTGTCTAGTTTAACTGAGTTAGAGTCAGTAGGCACTGGTTCTTTTAAAATGCAGTTATACAAATCTTCGTGTTCTAAATATGCTTTGACTGCAAAACTCCAGGTTGCCCAATTCTCACGACCCGTTAACTTTTCAATTGACATCATTGAATTGCTTCCAGACATATTTATGAAGTAATTATTATATTATATTCAATTTGTAAATAGCTGAAAATAAGAATCACTCGCGAGCGCGGTAACTATAAGTGAGGTTATACTCAGTGATTTTACTTTCACTATTTTAATACTGCTCAAAAACCAAAGATAACTTTAAACGGCAGGCTTGGGACGGCCCATAACCTGATGAAATAATAACAAAGGCAATTTAGATTATAGAACTATTTTATATAATTAAGTTTAACTTTACAATTAATGACAGTGCACAATACATGGACGAGAGAGCGAAAAACCATAACAATTATTGCATTAGCAAGTATTGCCATGAATGTTAGAGCAGGCGTCCATACTTTCAACACGATTCGACACATTATTGAGTTATTTGTCATAACAAACAAACCAGGTCAGGTAAGCGTGACATCATGATGGGTAACCACACTACGAGATTTTAATTTCTTTATTTTGTTAGGAAACTATCAAAAGTTAATTACGACGTATGTTAATAACTCAATTCGTGCATTTTGTTCTCTGTCGTTAACCGAGCCGGAATTGCTTAATTTGTATATTACGTTCAATCTAACAGTCTGTATACTACCACCGTGATTTTATTTTAAGTATAACAGTAACAACGATTGCGAACAGTTGACCCAAAAATATTATTTCACAAGTGGAGATCCACTTAAAATCTTATCTTTTACCTTCGTTTGCCAGTTGTCTCCCTCTATATCCTTGATAATATCATCGACATACATATTCTTGATGGTCTTCCTCGTTTTCTTTTTCCGTTGGGTTCTTTCCATGCTACAGTACGGCTCGTCCATCGGTCATCGTCTGTTCTGACGAGGAGTCCTGCTCATTTCCATTTCAATTTCATAGAGTGGAGTAGAAAATCGTTTTGTTTGGTTCTTTGTTGGATCGTTCCATGGCTGCTTGACATTTTCCGTTTTTGTTTTGCTTGTTTTGTATAAATCCACGTTTGTGAGCCGTACGTTAAGCAAGGGAGTATTTTTGCCATGATATATTTATTCTTCTAGTTATTTCTTATATATTGTTGCTTAAGTGGAAAGACACTTATTTTCCAAGTTATATGTAAGTATCTACATATTCAAGGTTTTCATTCCTTATTTTTACTGGTGGTTTTAATCTATTAGTCATAAGTTTAGTTCTTTTGCAGATTCATTTCTAGGCCCACACTAGCGCTCTCTATCTGTAGATGTCGTATCGTTTGTTCTAGTTGTGAACTTGATTCTGAGAATAGTATTATTTCGTTGGCAAAGCGTCAATAATATAAATTTTCATTTATTTTTTTGCCAAAATGTTCCAAGTCAAGTTTTTGAATGTCGTTTCTAGAATGGCGATAAAGAGATTAGGGGATAACGGGTCGCCCTTTTTTACGCCTCTTTTAATTTTTATTTCTGGGCCACTTGATTCAAGGCTGAAGGTGTTTTCCACCGGCAGGGCGAGACGAGACGCGACGCGGATTGAATTGAAATTTGTATCAAATTTTCAATCCAATCCAATCGCTAGGTGAGGATTGAAAATTTCATACAAATTTCAATCGTCGCGTCGCCACTACCAAAACCACCTTGACTCTATTTGTGCTACTGTGTGGTGTGACTCATTGTTTTATTTAGGTACTCTGTTGATTTCCAATTACAATTCGGTACGTACAATAAAATAACTGACATTCTGGGATTAAAATATTGTTGCACGAAATCTACATAACATAAATATGATGAAATTAATTTTTAGTTTATTAAATTTAATACGAAGAGAAAACGCCTTAAGGAAATATCGGAGACAAACCACAGAAATGTGCCTTTTTGAGTTTAACACATGGCACTATAAAGTTTAATGACGGAAATGAAGGCTTTTCGCCTATAACCGTTTGAAAAAGGATTATGTAATCAGTGTAAAAATACCTATCTTAGCATAGTGTAGGTATCGGAGTAGACAGTGCAATTTACAAGCTTGCGCTTAAACACTCAGGTGTTATAACATGTCTATCTCAAATTAAGTAAGTTTAGTGGCAATAACGAATGGTCGATAACGAACGATACTGCTAGCAGCCACAGACTTCTAAATCTAGGTTAAACTTAGGTTAAGGATTAAGCGCTCAATTCTAACTTTACGATAAAAATGCACAACCACCAACTTAACAAACAATTAAATTCCTACGGTTTTTAAGAAAAACAAAACTTTCCGAACTAAATTCATTGATGCCAACATAAAAAATAGTATTTTAATACCGTCACTGCGTGTCACTAGCGACTATACGTCAAATTAAAAAAAAGTTTACCATTGACACATACTGTCAGTCATATGTCATAATATATGCCTTGTTTGCGAGCTATGTTTAATTTAGTATTTTATATTTTAAAACCTAGTCGTAGAAAAAGTATTGTATGCAACGTCGTATAATTAAGTCAAAAAACGCTCATGGCGTCTCTATTTGCGATACTCGCCGCCGCGGCGGCTCGTATCGCAACTCGCGCCATTCGCATTTTTTGAGCCTACTTATACAACTGTTGCATAAAATAAATAAATAAATAAATATTAGGGGACAATCTTACACAAATCGAACTAGCCATGGGGCTAGTAAGCTCAGTAAGCTCAATAAGGCTTGTGTTATGGATACTAGACGACGATATAAAAATACTACTATTTGTTATGTAACTTTACTCTCTGTTAGCAATGTTAGCATCAATTTCGTCATTTCAGGCAGCTACTGAAATTGTATTGCAAAAGATTAGTAGCCCGCAGCTCTCAGTTATCGATAGTTTTCAGCCAAAACGTGATTCTCTTTGTTCTACACTATTGCACGCCCTAAAAGCGGGTTTTATTCAAATTTAGAATATTACGTTTGTCCCACGCTGTTTCTACCTATCTGTCCAAGTTGAAGTCACTGAAAATCTCTAACGGTAAATTGAAAATAACTCGACGGAAAATATTCCAACTTAATGGAAATTCATGCGGATAGTTTTTTAATAAAATCAGTGAGACTTTGAGATGAGAATTGGAAATTAGCTATAGTAGTAATTGGTAATTAGCAGTAGCTAACTTAGGAATGAATATAACAAGTAGTTGTAACTACACAGGTCGCTACTCGCTATTTTGGGATGAGACAATTATCAACCACCAATAAAGGCAACCAGTCCAAATAATTGAGGTAGTTTTGAAAATTGGCACAGGGCTTCCATGGGCTGCCATGATAAAGGCACTTAATCTCCAGACCCAGGTCTGGGGAGAGAGCTAAGGTCATGATTGTAATATTGATGGCAAACTTTTCGGGCGTAGTAATATTGATTTTGCTGCATTGGTATAAATGAAGTAGATTTAATTTGCTATAAATTAACTTTCGTTACAGAGAAATAAAGTTTTGGATTTAATTAAACTCAAAATAAAACAGGGGTATACAAGAAACGTGTTTTATACCATATTAAATGTAACTGTTAAAAGGTCAAGGACGTTAAAATATGTGGATTTCAACTTAACGTAACATCAAAGCTTTCATCGATGTTAAGTAATCCCCTTAACATGGTCCCGCAAAAAAGCCCCGAGATGCAGGAGAAGTGTAAAACAACAAGCAACTTTAGAAGTTCTCAAAAATTTCCCTTGCTAAATAACCTCAGTTTTAATTAACGCGGTGTTCGTTTGGGAGTTCTTTTACTTTACAGGAAGTGATGAAGTTGAGAGAGATAAAAATGAACTTAGTTTAAGCGTAGTGTTAATTCCCATCCTAAACACAAATCAAATCCTGATGCTGTAGTTGTACCTAGGACAACCGCTTATTTCATAGTGTATGATCTACCGTACATATATTTTGATGTTCTTTTTATATTTTTTGAATAACCAAAATTTTTAGCATGGGTTAACTTCGCTGAGGCTTGAATGAAGGTATTTTTTAAAGTTTACCAAATTAAGGGTTAAGTTTGCACCTAATGATTGTTTCTTCACGTGCAGATACCGTCCCTGTCCAAGTATTGACACTGAAGAGCTGGAGAGAAAGGGGCAAGGGGGATATGTCGTCGCTGCCAAACTTTCCTGGTCCCACAGTATTTACGAAAACGTCCAATGCAGACCATAAGGATACAATCTAATTTAATTTCACCGGGTTGCCGGGTAGTAATAGTTTGTATCTTTTTTTAAAATAATATTGTAGATCATAATAAAACTCATATATAACCATGCCACCATCCCATACCACACAATACCAAAACCACGATGTATTATGGGCCCAGTGTCCGAAATAAAATGATGTTTAATTTTTTTTTTCAAACATAAACAATATCATGAAAATTATAAATGGAAATGACCGAGAAAGCTAAGTTAACTTTTGTGCGTGACCACAAATTAAATTACATTTGCGCGGAACATTACAGCAGTAAACAACATTTTACTGTATAACTTTCATGCTGTGTGGTTAATTATGCCAATTTATTTACCTTTCTACACCATTCAAGCTTAAATTGCATGTGAGTAATCTCTAAGCTTCTATTATTATTACATTAATTTCTTCTAATATTATAAATGCATAAAATAAATCTGTGTTTGTATGAGATGTCACAGTCAATTTAGTCTGAAATCACCAGACCGATATAATTTGGAATTTGGTCGACATACGTAAGTCGGTGACCCAAAGACGGACGTGCGACGTAAATGAATGAATATTAAACATTTGGGGACAAAATTAGGAAATGAAAAAAGTACAAAATATGTAACACAAATTGTGTGTCACAATATATTTTGTACTTTATTTAATGAAAGAATCGTGGTGAGAATCTTCAATATATATTCTTTATAAGTTTTGAAGGTATTAAAGAAAAAAAGGCGAAAATTTACCTTGGCGTTTATTGAAGAATTACGGATTTTTTGACTGATTTTCTTAATGTATGATAATTTTATAGTATTAAATATATTTTAAGTACACACATATTGATATTATAAAACCTTTAGTCTAACTTGCATAATAGTACATTTCACAACTAGGGTGGTAATATAAAGAAAGGGCGAAATCGCAGATGTTTGCGGCCCGAGCTGCAAGCGAGGGACGTAAATATGCGATCGAGGGCTTTCTTTATTACCTCCCGTGTTGTGTACATAGTTTTATGTCTACACTTGGCCAAAAAGCCACTTTATGGCCAGGCGTGGCATAAAGATGTTTTATTAGATCAAATTTCTTATTTATGAAAATGTTATTATTGCTTCAAAATTACATCGAACAGTATTAACGTTGTCATTGTATAAAAACCAGTCAAGAGTGAGTCGGACTCGCCCACCGAGGGTTCAGTACAAATACTTTGAAGTTTTTAGTCTTTAGACTATATTTTCTCGGATTTAGCTACTAATGTAAAGTTTTCACATTTTTCCATATACTTGTATATGACGGTATTACTTGCCATATTTCATAGTTCTAGGTCAACGGAAAGTACCCTATCAATTTTAGCTTCCTTTGGAGTGTCGGAATATACGTTTTTTGTGTCATAAACGGCCATGTGTTTTTATACGTTAACCTAGAAATTTATTTTTTCACTGCGTCAAGGAACCTTAGACCTCAGTATGGATAAAATTTCATCTTGATACCTCCACGCGTTCCCGATATAAAGGGTCTTGACAGACGAATAGACAGACAGACAGACGGACGGAAGGACAGACGGACAACAGAGTGATCTTATAAGGGTTTCGTTTTTCCTTTTGAGGTACGGAACCCTAAAAATGCTTTTACAGAATCGTAATCCGGAAACAAACTAGTAGGCACTGCATTAGCAGGGACTTTCAATTTCACCTTTATGTTTTGGCGCTAGCTGGTATACTAGGAGAGAAAACTAGATAATTTTGTTGGATGTAATCCAAAATTAGAAATGTTTTCCAATGCTTGTTCTGTTAATTTGGGAAGAAACGTTTATATTTGTTAAAGTACCTCAGAAGTCTAATGCTAACTACAATTTCACCAGCTTCTGATTTATTTCAACTTTTCTAACGGAAATCAAAAATTTTTTTTGCACTACCTGGGAATGAAATTATTAATAAGTTACTAATGTGATATTTGTGATCCTATCCGCCCTTTAAAGATATAAAGCAGTAACTTTGTATGAACGTTGTATAGAGTTACAGTCATCGGCAATAATATATGACGAAAATCGGCACGTATATATACATATATCTGACATGAGCTTATTGCTATACTAATAGAGTGGTGTTACATATTTTTGCATGCCCCGTTTCATCACCTGTTATTTTTGGTGACTGTACAACGCAATTCCTTAGGACAATAGCAATATCCCTGACGCGACAACTTATGTATGAAGGAACCAGCGAAACGACATCCTTAGCCCGAGACGAGTAATAAATGTCACTTTTTGCGACAGTACCTACAACATTCATTTTCATACCTAGGAGACTGACACTGGCTTTCTCGTCCAATGTTTACTATTTTATTTCCCTTCAGGAACAGGAGGTTGAATTCCTAAAATGTTGAATTCCCAAAATGTTGAATTCCCAGAAAGTTGAATATTTTTAGTTTCGCAAAATGTTGAATTCTTATAATGTTGAAATATCAAAAAGTAGAATTCCCATAACGTTGACTTTGTGATATCCTAGGGAAGTATACATTTTGGGATTTTATCTTTATGAGAATTCAACTGTCGGCTCCTAAATTCTCAAAGAGTTACCTCAATTACTTATAGATCCCATAATGTACTGGTCCTTAAAAAACTCGCTTTTGGTATATTCGGCGCTATTATTGCAGGAATAGACTAAAAAGCATCAAAAATGACTAATATTAGTTAGGATAGCTGTAAATTTAAGTGTTAAAACCAGGCAACTGCTCGCCCAAGAAACCGTTATTAGGGTTCCGTAGCCAAAATGGCAAAAACGGAATCCTTATAGTTTCTTCATGTCCGTCCGTTTGTCCGTAAGTCACAGGCATTTTACTCAAAAACTACATGATGTATATTGCTGAAATTTGGAATAAGGTGTCTTGTATGAACCGCTACTTAGTTTGATAGTTAAATAACTAAAATAACTGTTCCTAGGGGGGGCACTCCATACATGTAACAGAAGCTGATTTTTTCAGCAAACATCAAAGTTTGGCACGTAGTTCGACAGCTCTTTTAAAAACAAAGTATGTTTTCGATTAAGTCAATATTTTCGGAAATAATCGCTCTAGAAGTTGCGTAAATTGTGTCCTCCCCCCCCCCTCCTTTATCTTTTAAACCGTCCAAAAAATATGAAAAAAATACAAAGGTAAATACTTTCAACGAAAACTATCTAGACACGCGGCAGCGTGTCAAGCCAAGTTCAAGCAAAACTGGCTAGCCAGCGCCAAGTGTAATATTACACGAACCACTTTGTGCCACTTTTCACCTTTCTATAACTCAAAACCTCTTTAACGTAAACACATAAAATTACGTGTGTTTAATTATATCCATAAGGACATCTAGAAGCCCAAATTTCATGAAGCTAGCTCAAACGGTTATAAAGATATGAAGGTCAAAAAGTCGTAAATTTTAGCACTGACTGACTCACTGACATATAGTAGCTAAACCTAACCTACTTCCAGATGACCTGGAAGGATGAAATTTGGAATCCAGCTCGGTTATTGTGTGTAAGCGTACTAAAAAATCTAAAATTAAAAAAAGTTAAAAAATAGGGGGGGGATCCCCATACAAAATTTTGTTTTTTTAATTGTATCGTTGAGTACCTAAACCTAACCTACTTCCAGATGACCTAGAAGGATGAAATTTGGAATCCAGCTCGGTAATTGTGTAAGCGTAGGAAAAAATCTAAAAATAAAAAAAAGTTAAGAAAGTTTTTATCAGAAAAAAAAAATATGTTGAATAACTTTATAAAATGACTGATGTAATGAAAACTGGCCAAGTCAAATCTGACCTACTTTAAGATCTCACATGTTTAAATAACAGCAATTGTTATAGGTATCCAATAAAGCAAAGAAATAGAGTTTAATACTTGTTCATAATGTTATTTTCTTCCTATAAATACATATTTGGATTTTGCATAGGACTTGGCACTCATTTAGATCTCCATTATTTTTGCGGCGAAGCCCACAGCCTAGCATAATTTTTGTATTGAACTTGGCTCTCTTTTTTTACATTTATGTTTTTGGTGGTTTTCAATACTCGTATGATCGGATATACCGTTTTTGAGTTATTACCGATGAAGTGCGCTTCTCAACAAAATGACCTAATTGCTATGAACAAAATACGCTCTTTGGTTGGTGCACTGTTTCACATCGTATTTTTGCCCGACTACCGCGAAGCAAAAAGGAGGGTTATGATTTCAGCGCCGTATATACGTACAGTCTGTACCCTTCTCTCACAAACTACTGAACCGATTCAAACATGTGGAGTATCGTTAGAATAGGCTAGACGACTAAAAAAAAATGTTTTTTCCGTCACTTTGATTATTAAAAAATATTGTACATGTATTTTTACCTAAAAATAACATCAGGATGCGAGGCCGGGGGTCAAATTTTTCTGCAAGCGTTTAATATACCGCAGTTATTACAAGTGAGGCCATAGGGTAGAAGCGCCCTAGATGGTAACCTATCGCAAACACTAAAAACCATTCACCGAATTTCATTTGGGCAAAAACTATTCGAATTATTATCGTTTGTCCGATGACAGGTTTCGTATTTTTTTCTGTTCACCATTTCACGTTTAGTAAAAGTTTCGTTTGTCCGAAAAACGTTTCTCATCTCATTCACTTGCCCTATGAATTGTTACGTATTTTGTTTCGTTGCCCATTTTTCATTTACCCAATGATACTTTTCGCACTGAATACGTTTAGTCATATTTTCAGTTTACCTTTTAACGATATCCCAAGTTATTTCTCGGCAGAGGTATGTTTCCCTAAATATAAAATAAATGTTATTTTAGAAAAGAAAATTAGTTATTATTAGTTTTTTGGAGAAAGGTCAGGTTAGGTTGGTTCATAAAAAAGTGGCCGTTTGGGGAAGTGACTTTCACAGAAAACTTATATAGGCAGAAGGACAAAGGGGGGACGGGGGGGCAGAGCCCCCCACAAGGGGGGCTCGGGGGGCGGAGCCCCCCGCATGGAAAAAAAACTCAAAACAAAGGTTCAATTAGGTAAAAAAGTAGGTTAGGTTAGGTTTGAACTGCGTCCCCCAACAAAAACGAACTGCTACCAGAAAAATAGGTTAAGTTAGGTTTGAACTGCGTCCCCCAACAAAAACGAACTGCTAGGAAAAAAGTAGGTTAGGTCAGACATATTTAAATAAGTTTTCACTATCGCACTGTACTACTCAGTATTAGCTTTAATAATACACTATAACAAGTTTTATGTGGCGGGTAAGGTTATCTTTATCAAAGTACAAAGCGGGTAGATTCTTGCAGACTAGTTTGCCAGGTATAAAAATAAATAATTGTAAATTGTAATGCCAGCTGTACACATGTCGAATAGTTAAAAATCGAATCGTTACATCGGACAAATGAAATCAAAGTCAATCGAAAAAAGTCGAATGGTGAATAAATCGAAACGTTACTTCGGGTAACTGATATTATGGTGAAACGAGATTTAGGGCAAACCGTAATTTGTCGAATGATTAAAAAACCGAACCATTAAATGCCGAATCGTAATAATTCGAAATGAAAATTCGGACAAACGAAAAAAAATTGAAACGATATTTCTCGAATAGTTTTTGCCGAAACGAAATTCGGACTAACGTTTTTAGTGTTTTAGATAGGTAACCGCCCTAGATCATGTTATGCAAGCCGTATATCAGTCTAATTTTTAGCGAGCCTGAAGACTGGCAAGGCCAGTTTCTCTGCAAGCGCTCTATACCCGCACTAAGTTCAACGGAGGCAGAAAGCCGAGCCCGCTTTGGACCAAAGGTACGAAACGTCCCTGGTTATCTCACGCAAACCGTATATGAGGCAAACAATAATCTTGTTTTAGTCTTTTTCGTAGTCAGGTTTTAATTTTTAAATTTATTTTCATTTGTATCGCATTTCCTTATAGTAACGGCTATGGAACCCTACACTGATCATGGTCCGACATGCTCTTGGCCAGTTTTTTTAGAGATGATTCTAGGTTTAACCTCGTCCTGCCCAAACATATTTAAATAGACTTTCAGTTTCTGCCCAATGTTCTTAATTAAGCACAAGTTAATTTTGATGGGTTCTGCCCAAGACATTATTTGCTGAAATTTGTGTGTAAAATGTAAGTAGGATTTTTTATATTATTTTTTAGGTTATAGGGGTTAGATATTAAATAGACTGAGCTAGATATTTCGGCGATATCTTATGTAATTTATTAAGAACATTGGGCAGATTTTAGTAAATTTATTATCTTTGATTTGGCATTTATTAAGAACATTGGGCATGAACTTCATAATTAAAATATAGTATTTATTGAACAATTAAAGGAAAATAAATTAAAGAGCCTGGATTTTAATTGATTTTTATCGTGGAAAATAATACATATACAGAACTTGGTAGTCCACAGTGGCCATGATTAATGTTATCCCATTGCACCTTTTCAATTACACACAGTTCAGATCTATGCTATTTCCTGTTTTTTGCACCGCAGTCTGGTTAGTTTTTTTCAACACATACAGTCAAAATATCATCGTTTAAATGTTCAGTAAAGTAGTTCAGAATTGACCGACGTTCAGTGTGGTCGAACAAATTAGGGACTGATACCTGTTCTGGCAAGTTAGGTGCAAATGAGTCATCGAGCCACGCAGGAATTGGAACTGGTGACGACTGCAATGGCAAAGAGCCTCTGGTTGATCCAGCTTGTAAGTCTCTACTTTAACTACCTCTCTGCCACCACCTCTTCTACTACCATGTTGACCGTAAAATCTGCGACCACATCCATCTCTGACATGTCTAACTGTTTCGTAGATAGAACTTGAGTTAAGCGGTATTGGTAGTCAGTTCTGCCCAATGTTCTCAATAAATCACACTTTTCGATGAGTTACCTTGAAAAATCTAAAATAAAAACTTTTCCAAAAATAAAGCTATTGTGACATATTAGAGCTATATGGCTTTACATCTATATGGTACTCATTAAAAACGCACGGTTGATTATCAAGGTAAAGAGGGATGGAAGTTACCTCTCCAGCGAAATTGCACCATCCTTGACACGTGGCGTGACACTGATCGGCGAGTCCGCGGAAGTTCACCACAAGGGCTTGATTAAGTATTGGCTTATACTCCAACCAATCAGAAACAAGTAAATAAAAATCGCAAAGTGCGAAACATTTGCCCGCTGTGCGGCAAATTTGAATATGTGATTAATTGAGAACACTGGGCAGAATTCGGAAGTATAAATAAAAAAGCTTGGGCAGGAACTATCAAATCTAATTTGTTCTTAATTGAGAACATTGGGCAGGACGAGGTTAAGATAATATCTTTCTCAGTTTTGAAAGATATTATCTTAAAACACTTAAAATTTATATTTTAAATTTCGTTTTGAATTAAGATTGCTGTAACAAGTCAAATAAAATAGAAAGAGTACAAATAAAAGCTTCAGTAACTCGGTAACAAGAGTATATTTAACAAATAATTCAATAAATAAATCAACTACAACAATAAAGTTGAAAATGACTTAAAATTAGTTAACAACATTATTATTTACATGGCTTGGTAAAACAACATACACAACCTACACGCACTCATAACATTCAAGGCAGCAACCATTCACTTTGTATTGTATTATAAGCTATTCAAAAGCTATCAATACTATGCAGACTTAGTGATCTTTATGATGGTGAATGGTTTTGTAAATTGGAACTTTAACGGGATATGGCTGGGGTACGTGGACATGTACGGTCTTCTCCACTTTGAAAGGAACGTGTTTCTCAACGGGGTAGGGTACATGCTTAACTACAGGATAGGGGACGACCTTTTCAATTGGGATAGAAATTTCGGTCTCAACAGGAACGGCCACAGGCTTATGGACGGGTACTTTTACCGGGTATGGTTGAGGGACACCGACTAGAATTGGTTTCGGTACATTTACGTGCACAAGTTTTTCGACAGGTACAGTTACATGCTTATATAAAGGCACTTCCACTGGATGTTGCTCGTCAGTATGTTCGCCAACAGTAAATGGCTCAGCATGTTCTAAACCTCCTTCAAACCCTTGAGTCAACTGACCTTGGAAATTTTGTCCTGGGTATCCTTGAATTCCTAAGTCTTGAACCGTAGCATCTTGTCCCCCGTGTCCGTAATCGTTACCACCATCATGGAGAATGAATGCCTGCGTGTGATCTCCAGCGCCGCTTTCATGACTTCCTTCACCATGTGCTACGCCACCATGCACTACACCATTGTTACTACTTGAATCGTCTTGGCTACCGCCATGACCACTTAAATCGCCAGCATGTGCATTATAGGCTCCTTGGTCATGATTGCCAAAGTCATGAGCAGCTTGTAGATAAGTGTCGCCGGTGAAGTCGTGCCCAGAGGCTACGAAAGATGGCAGAGCACCATGGCTTCCTACATCGAAACTCTTCGCCTGTCCGTGATTGAATGAATTATATCCTTGAATAGCGTCATGCCCAAAAGAACCACCCTGAGGAGCATTATGTTCAAATGTTTGCCCACCTAAATCATGGTTATCATGACTTAACGCTTGATAATTTTGGAGTCCTGCCAAATAATGCTTTTTATTTGAAAAGTCACTCGATGGCACGTTGCTAGGCTGCCACCCGTTACTGTCTCCCTGGTCGTGAGATTCGCCAGATTCATTGCCGTCGGCCATACATGCTGCTGCCAAGCCTAGTATGAGTATCTGAAAAAGAAAAGAAATAAAGTTACAAGATAATACATACGTATGTCAAGGCAAAATAGGTCCTTTTATGGTATTGTGCAGGTTATGATGTATATTAACGTAAAATGTCACAATAATAGACCAGCTAAAGTTTATTATATTAGTACAACTTTAAATAACAGACCATATTTTAGGTATTAAAAAAAGGTTTGGATATTTTAATCATATGAGATAACCTATTACAGTAAAGCTCAATGTCCTGTGGGATTGGGACGAAACAAATTATAATTGCCCAGTGTTCCGTTGATAGGAAATTCTCGGTCCATTTCAATCTTCGTCAATTTCAATCTTGTGGCTAACTTTATCTAACTTGGTTGTGTAAATAAGATAATATCTCAATAGGTAGGGCTCAATAGTGGGATACACTCGACCGATGCGGAAGAAAGACATTTCAAAACATGCCGAGAAGTGGCTTTTGTCGCTGCAGAATAACACAAATACTGCACAGCCAAGGTTAATAAATAATAAAAAAAACTCTCAGAATAATATGCAACGAGACACTAGAAAAACAAACTTGCAAAAAATCCCGATTTTTTATTTATTTATTCAGAGCAATGCATTTTGTACTCGTATGATGTCATGTCAAATGTTAAATTTTTTTATAAAAGACGAATCTTGCTGACGGAACCTTTCGCATGGAACTCGACTAGTTTATGCCGTATATTTTAGGTATTTGACCTACCACCGGCGAGTAAGCGGGTAAAATTGAGGGAGTAGCATTACATTGCGGATCTGGAAAGGTCGATCGATCACACTGTACCTCATCAGCCCGCAATGAATGTTACTCGCCCAATTTTACTCGCCTACTCTTCGGACAAGTACTTTATAGGTGGCGGCACCGTGGTTCCGATTCTACGTTTTATTGTTTTTATTCTGTCTGTACTATTATTACTTTTTTCCACTTTTACCACTGGAAGTTAGCGCATACAAACTTTCGCTTTTTGTCATGCTACTGTTTATTTAATCGTTCTTTTAAATATATTAAAATAATGAGTCCTACGAATGACAATAAAGTAAAAAACGTAAGTCATTAACTTACGAAAATGTTAAGCCGAATTTGACGTGAATTCGACAGCAGAGAGTCATTTAAAAAACAAATAGAAATCAAATTATTGTTTTTTCATTAACCAATCAGCGGATTCAATAATACTTATACCTATATTATTTTGGACATTCTTTAGGCCACATTACAAATGATGCGCATCAATAACCATTACATTTAATGTTTCTGTATTTTGTTATTAAATACGAAGAATTCATCGAGCAAATTTGAAAACATAATGTTTAAAGATAAAACAAAAAATGTAACACTTAAGGCTAAAGTATTACATTACATAAAACCTAGCTTAATAGAGCGGCACCACTTTACAATGTATTTTTTTCATTCAACCATTTCATTTAAATAGAATGGAATATCGGCTGATTACTTTTGAAACCTCGTACGATGCTTTATTTCTTCTCAACGAACTTGAACACTATGAACACTTTTGTAAGGTGTTTTTTTTTTACTTTAACATGGCAAATGTTACGACGAAGTTTAATAAAATAAGATATATTACAAGACGTGCCGTATTTTTTATTGATTTTAGAGCTAACCCCATTATGTTGGTGCGAGCACTTGTAAAGTGGACGGAAATGGAGCGTATCTTAATCGAATAAGGTGAGTTGTGAAATAGTATTTTTAGTCTGTGTTGAATGCGCATTTTTTTCCTACAAAACCGGAATGACTAGGTTACTTTTTGTATTAAATTTTAGCTTGTTTTTGCGTGTGAGTTGTCGGGTTTTGTGTTCATTGTCGCTTTCTTCTAACTTTTTGACCCATACATTTCAGAATATCGTTATCTATGATGTTATCAAATTATCGGAAATAACACACGAGATACTATAAATATCTGTAGTAAGAGTGAAGTCAATAATTGTACATACTTAAGGTACCAATTGCCGTTTCTTATAATTTCTGATTTGTATTCTACTAAAACTATAAATGTGAAAGTTTGTAAATATGTTTAGATGTTTGCTAGATGTTGCTGTTAGATACAAAATAACGCAGAAACAAGTGAATGGATTGAGATAAAATTTGCCATAGAACTAGAGTAAGTCTTGGATTGAATCATACGATACTTTGCTTTACGGTAGGATACTCCCTTGGGATAGTAATGGGAATGACGCAGATGAAGCCGGGGGTAAATGCTAGTTGTAAATATGGGCAAGGCCGCGGATTTTGACCAATGTGACATAGAAGTAACAAAAAAATATACGTGACGTTATTATAAAACGTTACATAAGTTGTCGTAAAGCTTCGATCATACTGGTAAATATTCTCATTAGATAATGTAGCTAAAAAAAATACATGTTATAAAATATAATTAAGTTTTTAGTGGCTAAAAATATAAAATAAAATATATTACGCAACATTCTGATCGATAGAATTAGGAATGTATTATAAAAATGTACTTAAATTTCAACAATATTCACGTTACAAAAAAATATTTAGAGGAATAATTATATGTATGAATGATTGTAAGCATATTTATGACTTCGAATTTATTTAAAGCTTTTAAATACCTTCACGAAATAACCCAAAATTTAATATTGTCTTCGGTTTCCGCGATTATCACTCATAAGTAGACTACCCGCGACCACGAACGCTGAAAAGGGTTACGAAACGTCGGGACTTAAAATGTAGTAATATACGCGATTTAATCCGTTTAAGTTGTTTTATTACTATAACCCAAAATTTATAAAGTTTAGGTAAAATGAAAATGAAAAATGAAAAATTGTTTATTGGTTACTGTTTCTTATTACATACAATTTAAGGTTGGAACCTCCTAGTAAGCATAAAAATATACTTGTGGCAGGAGATCCCGCTCTTCCAGCAATATAAATTAATGGTATAACCAATAAGCGTAAAATTAAGTGAAATATATAGCGGAGATGAACACAGAACACACCTCAGTTCTCTTGTGCCGGTCCTTGTTTCTACTGTAATGTACGTAGCTACTTTTTGAAATTTATTCATATCAGAAATACCCACCTAACCATACTGCGTTTTGTCAATAGAAATCTAATAAAACTTATTTATGTCAGTGTTGTTCTTTGTGCACTTCCCTTTAACACATGTTTTCGTTACGTTATATAAAAAAATACGTACGTAAAATCGTAATGAAAGTAACGTATTTTTAGGGTTCTGTAGCCAAAATGGCTAAAAAGGAACCCTTATAGTTTCGTCATGTCCGTCCGTCCGTCCGTATGTCACAGGCATTTTACTCAAAAACTACAAGACGTATACTGATGTAATTTGGAATAAAGATATCTTGTAGATGCCACAACTAAGTGTGGTAGTTAAATGATAAAAATAAAAAAATCTAGGAGGGGCACTCCATACATGTAACAGAAGCTGAATTTTGTTTTTCCGCAAACATCAACGTGAGGTACATAATTCGATAGTTCTTATAAAAACATTATTAGGCTTTTATGTACTTTTTTTTGATTAAGTGAATACTTTCGGAAATACGATTATTTGTACAAAAAATAAATTGTGACTGTTCAAAATCGGAGGTCAAATATGTCGGCTCGCTCGTCGAAATGTTATAACTAGTTCATTTTTCTATATATTTTTTTTTTATATTGGGCATGGGGGACAATCTCACATAAATCAACCTAGTCCCAAACGAAGCAATGCTTGTATTATGGGCACTATACGATGATATACATACTTATAAAGATAAATACATACTTAAATAGATAGATCCATGACTCAGGAACTAAACTCGCGCTCATCACACAAATATTTGCCCTTATCAGGATTTGAACCCGGGACCTCTAGCTTCGTAATCTGTGTCACTCCCACTAGGCTAAACGTGTCGTCTATATGATTATGTCAGGGACGAGATCAACGCGGAATTTCGGAATTACACCACAGACGTCGTGCTTTTTACATAAAGATGTTCCTTCTAATTATAATCGACTACACTCAGTAAATCAAACAAAGTTGGGTTATTTTAGTTAAGAGAAATTTTGTAATAATAATTCGCATATTTTTATCGCAGTTAATTATAAAAAATCCAGTGGGGCATTTCTCCAGAAAAATGTCTGCGGTCACCTCATTCATTTGGCCCTTTTTCATACTAAATGTATGGAGACAGATGAATGAGTCGCAGACATATTTCTGGAGAAATGCCCAGTGGGGCTGCGTTGGAACACACGGCCGATGGTTATAATTTATAACATGAAACGTTTATGTCAGATAGTCGGCGCCGTTTACTAAGCTCGCCTTGACAGCTTTGAGACGCTTCCGAAACCGCCTCGTTCGCTCGGCACCGGACATAAGAGTACCCGCGTATTTCTAGCTGGCTTTTGCATGAGCTGAGGCCAATATACTGAATTTTGGTATAATTTTTATACACTTTCTGCTTGTTTTTAACCATAAACATCCCAAATTACACTTATTTTTATAGGAATCAATTATTTAAATTATACTCTATAAATGTGTGCAAGAATCACCGCGCTATCACGTATGAGTCGTGAGTTATACCGAACAGAAAGGAGCGAGAGCGCGAGTTTTGTTAATTCTACACAATGCCTTGTACAAACAAAATAATTTCCAGTATTAAGTAATAAAATAATAAACTTGAATACAATTATTTACCAGAAATAACATATATAGATAATAATGTTGAATCGTGTAGATTTTGTAATAGCAATCCCTTGATGTTATACTCTAAGGATTGTCGGTTCAAAAAATGTAATGTACCAACAGGTCACTATTTAGGCTAAGGATTGTCGGTTTAAAAAAAGTAATGTACCAACAGGTCACTATTTAGGCTTTATCAATAGTCACTATCAATAATGTATTATGATGAAACTCAGAGAATGCACAATTAGTATATAATACTTTAAGGCAGAGCGACGCAGGTCTTGAAATATCCCCGCCGAATAAAAATAAATACCTCGTGAGCTAGTCGATCCCCATGGCTCCGTCATTTTGAAAAGTTTCCAAAAACTAAGTTGACAAAAAAATATACAAGTTATCGAACCTGTCCACAAAATTGGAGAAAAGGATATACAGGAGAACGCAATATAGGTACGAACGCCTTTTTACCCATGCTGAAACGGAGATGCTTCGCTCGCGTTTTGCGCTCGCCCAATCTATAATTAATTACATCAACTGGGCAACAATGTGATCAAATTTATTTTAATAACAAACTTATGAAATGGCAATTAAGAAATAATCAATGAATTATCAATGGATTTATATACAATTCGCTTCTCGTTTGTTTAAATGATTATTATTTTGTGATTGTTAATGAGGCTTTCGAATGCGTGACTTAAAGACAGGTAATGTGTTTCATTTCATCAGTTTATGTATGTAGTTCCTTTGTGACGCACTAGAGGTCAAAGGCGTAGGCCAATTTTGATGATTTTTACGTCAATCAGTTTATCTTATAGTTCGAATGTCACTTAAGACATGACAGTAATCAAACTCAATATGGCGACAATGAGACGCCATAACATGGCGGTTCACAATAATGTTGTGAAAAAGAAAGAAATAAAAATCTACACACTATGTCGGGTGGGCTATTCAATGGAATAGGAATTTATTTATTAAGGTTTTAAAGTTGATTAGCAACCTAGTTCTTTTACGCAGTCGAGTTTTATTTTTTGTACAAACGATAATTATATGTACTGGTCACATGAAGTTAAACTATTTATAATGTAAGTGGATAACAATAATGCAAATGACAATAAGGACATGGGTACTTGTATAAGGAAAACAATGTCTAAACAGTTTTGTCCCTTTTCTATGGTGAAAGGGTGTATCATATCCGGGATTTCTGGCTTCGACTTCATATTGGCCGCCCTCTTGGTTCTCTTGCGCCCAGCTGAGGTTTTGGTTGGAGATTGGAGATCGGCATATTCAGATTGAGGGAGTAGTTACCCGAAAGTAATTAACTTTCAAAATATAGTTTTTCTAAATAAAACTAGACTACAATATTCCCACATGGTTTACATGTTCCAGTTTTTCCACTCCTCGATAAAACGGAAACAATGTAAGATTTTTTTACATTAAAAAGTGCTCATAAAGCGTGTACCCTGTCACACACACTCTTACACCTCTGATTCACTTGCGACCACTGATGTGATGACCTCGGGGATTTTCGTGTTAGTAATTACTTATCCTTCAAACCGGAACTCGACAATGTAATACATTGCACCAAAGATAAGTGAGAGAGTACTAATAAAGGCATTAATAAAATATATACTCACAAAAGTCTTCATGTCCGTCGTTTGCTCCGGTTCTCGTCCAATGATGCTGTACAGAGATGCACTTACGTTTTATAGAGCACGGAAGTGATGGTAGACAGTCGCGCGCGAGAAAGGCTTTTTGGAAACTCACGGAGTGGCTACAACTGTCGAATAGAGGTATTGTTTGCGTAGGATAAGCTATCTAGTGGTCCACTAAAGACCTAATTTGTCGAATTAATTATTTTTGCTATGTGAGTGAAGCTTCCGTAAAAATTACATTAATTATTAGGTGTTATTGTGTATATTGTTCCATATACACACATATCATAAACCCTATATTCAAAAGTCTCAAATTACAACCAGCATAACGATAAACTGTTTTAATTTCGAACATCTCTGAAAACAAAGCCATTTGATTTGACCTTCAATTCTAATATCAGTTGAAATGACATTTTATTCCAAATGTCAAATTGCAAACAATTTTGACAAATCCTGCCCGTTACTTGACATTGAGCGATATGGTAGATGACAAAGAAGCATGGTCGTTAACCTTAAAGTTTCGAAGCCTAAGTATTACAGAATTAATAATATATTATAAACATTTATAACGAATACCTTCTAATATTATTTTGCATGCAATTAAGTTCATTCAACACCTCTGTCAACATCTCTTTCACTACCTTACGTGTTGATCCCTAAACTTAGGTATTTAAACAAAAAATATTGATCACGACACTCAATAGTGTCCATCTTTGTTATCCAACTGCATCATTTTTAACCGACTTCCAAAAGAAGGACGGTTCTCAATTCGTCTGTATGTTTTTTTTTTTTTTTTTTTTTTTTTTTTGTGTGTTTGTTCACCGATTACTTGAAGACGGCTGGACCGATTTGGAAAATTCCTTTTTTATTTGAAAGGGTAGACTTTCGAGGTGGTCCCATTGCAACCAAGTCAGGATCTGATGATGGAATCTTGGAGAAATCGAGGGAACTCTTCAAATATTATAGGCACACATATAGCGATTTCGGTATTTTTCGTAATTTCTCGTCCATCTCTTATTAGCAACAAGTTTTTAGTGTTAACCGACTTCAAAACAAAGAGTAAATTTGTATCTAGGTTTCTTCCCCGATTACTTGAAGGCGGCTGAACCTATTTGGAAAATTCTTTTTTTGTTTAAAAGGGTATACCTTCGAGGTGGACCCATTGCAACCAAATCAGGATCTGATGATGGGATCTTGGAGAAATCGAGGGAACTCTTCAAATATCATAGGCACACATATGCGATTTTGGTATTTTTCTTAGTTTCTCGTGCATTTCTTATTAGAAATAAGTTCCCAGTCTTAACCGACTTCAAAACAAAAAGCAATTTTCATGTAGGCTTGTTCCTCGGTTACTTGAAAACGTCTAGACCGATTTGGTTTTTTTTTCTTTTAACTAAATAGACTTAAGTCTATTTGGTTAAAATAATATTTTTTCAGCGCCACTAAAAATTTAAAAATAAAGTAAATTTTTAAAACAAAAAATAAAAACCGACTTCCAAAAACTTAAACTAAAAACCAAAAAATAATATGTTAATTACCCCAAAGAAATGGATAATCAACGATTCATATATACATATACAGATATTTATACTTTTTAACCTGTTATTTTTGAAGTCGGTGCCAGCTAAGGAGCTCAACACAGCCAGCTTTACGTGGCAGGCACCAACTTCAAAAATAACAGGTTAAAAAGTATAAATATCTGTATATGTATATATGAATCGTTGATTATCCATTTCTTTGGGGTAATTAACATATTATTTTTTGGTTTTTAGTTTAAGTTTTTGGAAGTCGGTTTTTATTTTTTGTTTTAAAAATTTACTTTTTTCAACAATATTCAATCATTTTTCCCTAGTTACAGTTGCGAATGCTTCAGGTTTTTTTTACAGTTGGAAAACTTTAATAATCATTTCATAATGAACACATAAGAATCGTTAGCGATATATACATAATAATATGTACTGATAGTGACAGATAATGACAAGGACGTTTAAAACCTGGCAACTTTTAAAATCTCTTCCTCTCTGGGCGTTTGATTGTACACGATTTATAACTTATTGCCAAAAGGCATAATCTACCAGTTAACCTTAGGGCAAAGTAGATAACTTATGATTATTGATGATGATATTCAATTCTTTAAGACATATATTTGGGTAATGAACCAATTTTACAGTTTTGAAAACTTAACTCTTAAACTGATGGCTGCTTCCGATGGAAAAATCTTGCATTTTTGTCGTTATTAAATACAAAAAAAAATCGAAATTTACATTCTGAATTAGTAGATTGTGTCACACGGGAGCAAAATGATGTAATTACGGCGAGGACGTATATTGAATCCTGAACGAAGCGAAGGATTGTACAATAAAGTATAATCCGGAGCGAAGTGAGGAATTCAAGTGTTAACGCCCGTGGTGAAAATAATTTTGCTACCATGTGACACATACTGCTTTTCACACCGACTATGAGGAAAATTCAAATACAAACGCTACCTACCAAAATAACGAAATATTTAGTTAATAAAAGAGCATCACACATTATTATTAAAAATGAAATGTTAAATTGTTAAATTTATAGGCCATTATTATTACCCGACTGCGGCGAAGCCCAAAGGAGGGTTATTTTATAAAAGGATTATTATTTTTTACGGCCGGGACGAAAATACCACTTCCATATTATATTTATGGCCCTCGCCTGCGGCTCGGACCGCAAACGTCTGTGATCTGGGCCATTCCTTATTATACCGCCCTCTGTGTGTAATATATTAATAAAGCTGTCTATGGTATGTCATATTCTAAATGGGTTCAAACTAAAAATACCCTGTTGTCATTGACCAGAAAAGTACAACTTTGATCCCTCTTATGAGGGAGCAAAATATTTTTTTCTGAATAGACGGTGTGAAAAAAATATTTTAGACTATACCTAATCAAAGATAAAATCTAGCCATCAATGTTGGTTCTTAATTTACAAATTACTACGCAAATACAATTAACCCTTTATAGGGCAGAATTTAAATTGTAAAGCAAAAATGACCACCTTACAATGAAGAATGTTAACTAATTTTGATTATTAGCACTCCATATTCTCTGTCAAAAATAAAAAATACTAGTGAAAGAATTACTTCGATACGTCAATTAGTTTCCGATTTAGAAGTAAAACAAGTTGTAACCGTACGACGCGGGCCGCTGGTTACGGTGTGACGTCATCGCACAACACGCTCAGTCTGGCTCACTCAGTCCGCTTGCAGTCGCGCGCCCGTTCCGTCGAAATTATACCTAAATACTTTTAAAAATGTCCAATCCAAATACTAGGAAATCATGTGTTGTGCCTAAATGTAAAAATACAACTACCAATTCGCCGGAAAAGTTGTTTTTTATAGTTCCAAAAGAGGTTAAAATGCGAAAAAAATGGATAAAAGCTATGAAGAGGTTAGATCCATTTGGAGATAAAAGTACAGTTTATTGTTGTGAAGACCATTTTGACGTAAGTATAGTGATCATATTTTATGTAGGTACAGAAGTAATAATAATTATTTTCATCTTATAATGAAACAATTTCTAACCGGATTGATAGCGTGTTTATTGATTTTACATTGGCAGGAAAAATGTAAAATCAATAAGTACGCGATTACTCCGGTTAAAAATAGTTTCATTATAAAATACAGTGATCGTCATACCTAAGACATTACTATTATAATCTTTTGTAGTTTGGCAATATTGGGTACGGTAGTATTGGGATAGTTAGATAAATAGAATAAAAGTCCAGCCCGTCACCAGGCGACTGACTAGCCTTGGTGGATCGCCAAGCCGGATCGTTCCCACGTTGAACCTATTGTTCGAGCAGATGGGTCTAGCTAAACTACGATGTTATAAAAGAAATTACTTTACGACTAGGGGTAGAACAACGGCGCTGAGAAACAATAAAGTCGGTGTCTTTTACAGAACATTTTGGTCAATGTTGAACGGTATTTACCGTACCGTCAAGCTTAAATACTTAACGGTATTGAAAACTATGTCTTGAGAACAATGCAGCTGTTTTGCGTTATCCTTTGTTTTCAATACAAGTTTTCTATACTAGACTGTGCCTACTGCTCTGCTCGCGTCGGCTAGGTGTATATGGCTACTAAGATTTTTTCTTGTTTTAGATTGAAAATGATATGGAGAACTATACTAAATATAAGTTGGTCGGGGGAAGAATTAAACTAAAACAGGGTATAGTTCCACACAAATTCAAATGTCAACAGGAAAAGGAAGATAAACCTCAGAGATCTGCAGTGCAAAAACGTAATCGTATAGAATATTTTGAGAAACTATTAAATAAAGATGAAACTTCGACGTTAGAAAAACCTGAAGAGATATTTGTTGTTAGCTGTGAAGACGAAATAGTACTAGAAGATCCATTAAGTTTTGGAAATAATGATCAGTGTTTAGAAATATCAAAAAAAAGTAAGGGAGTGCAAGTAAATCTGAAAGCTAAAGGTGTCCATAAATCAACCATGACTGTTAACAAATGTTTAAAAAAAAAGAGGAAAATAATATTTTCACCAGATGCAGTATCTTTTGGTAGTATGAACGACACATCTTCAAACGCCTCTTCACATGAAATGTTTAACCTTGATCAAGAATCAAAGAACCCTAATGAAGATTCAGATTCGGAATCGGAATGCGAAACACTTTTTTTTAGAAACTATATGCAAAAGGCTGCTCTTTTATCCATATCTACAGAACCACAACTGTTGCTAGGTTTACCTAAAGAATGCTATTTTTGTATTAATATGTTATCTGAAACAACAAAATGTACTCCGCGAAATATAATGTTAACTTTAAAAAAAATACGCTTGTATCAACCTAATACTATTCTGGCCTTGGATTTTGGTTTGTCGACTAGTTCTGTTACTAAAATCATAAGGGTTACTGTTCCGGCTATAGCATCTGTACTTAAATCACTTGTATACTTTCCACCTTCATCCGATGTCCAGATGAATCTACCTATTCCATTTAGAAAAAATTACAATCAGGTTCAAAGCATTATCGACTGTTTTGAGATTCAAATTGAAAAGCCTGTTGATGCCGTAAAACAAGCTCTTACGTGGTCGGATTACAAAAACTGTAACACAATAAAATATTTAATATCAATAACACCCGACGGGTTAATAAATTTTATTTCACCAGGGTATGGCGGCAGAGCAACAGATTCATTAATTTTTGAAGATTGTGGTATTTTGCAAACTTTACCTGAAGGATCAGCAGTATTAGCAGACAGAGGTTTTAAAAATATTGCGCATTTGCTACAACAAAATGGACATACTCTGATCAGACCTCCTAGCGTGAGCACTAAAGTAAAACCGACCAAAAAAGAAGTTTTGGAGACAAAAAAAATTGCAGCGTTACGGATACACGTAGAAAGAGCTATCGGCAGACTTAGATTCTTTGAGTTCATGTTGCCACACGCTTGTGTAGATCTAAAGCAAGTCGATCTGCTAGATTCAGTAGTGATTTCTGCATGTGGAATAGTTAATCTTCAAAGCAGTCTGTTTCATTTAAAGTAACTTCCTAGTGTTTTAAGCAAAATACATTTAAGTTTATTTTATTGTATTAAAAATATAAGATTTTGACGTAACTACGTACGTTCCGTTTTCCACCAATTTTTGTGTTATTTATAGAGTCTTAATAAAACTATATTACATAAGGATAATGTTATTTTATTAATTTGCCAAAAATATTTTCCTTCCAAAACTTTACACATTTTTCAAAAAGATCATCACAATATTTTTTATTATAAACTACTTCATGCACATCAACATTCCTTGAGGTTTCAAAGTCAACGTGTGCAATACAAAATAGGGCTTTTCTTTTTCCGGTCATTTCCATCTGTGTTTGTATCTGAGCATAATATTTTTTGCCTAGTTTACCTTTACTATAATACGTAATAAAAGTGTTTGCCTTGGTTGGACACTTTACTTCTATAACGCAGTCATCAGTAAGCCCGTCAGGCGAGGCACCAATCATAGGCCACTCATTCTTTAAAAAAAGACCAGATTCCATAATCTTTATATTGTGTATCTTCGCGACTTCCTTTATGACATCCTTTTCTAATAATTTTCCTCTTTTGATAGCATTCGTTTCATTAAAAGTTACAGCACCAAATATTTCTTCAACTAAAGAGCCATCTTTTGTTGTACACTGAGCAGCTTCGTGCATTTTTGAAGCTGTTATACGTCCGTAGCGCATCTCAAACCACAAATTTGAATCTGATTGAGCTATTGTACCCTCTTTTACTTGAAGACATCTTGATTCCGTCATTTCGTTCTTACAAAATGTTATAAAACTTTCGACGTCAAAATCAACACAGGATTTTTTGAAACAATTAATCAAATAATGAATAGACATCTTTTCAACTTCTTTTTTTTCACATATAAAATGTGAAAGAGAACACTGTATTTGAAGCTCTCTAAGTTTTAATGCTACTTTGTCAAAAAAAATATTTCCATTCTGACCGGCTATATGAAGTGTTATACAACTTGTACCAAAATCTTTTGCTTTAATCATTTTCAGTTTGGTACCAATACCTGAAAGCTTAGATTTTTTCCAATAACACTTGGTAGCAGTCGTTGAAGGCTCCTCGCTTCGACGATGTAGCCACATTAAAAATGCTATAGTATGTTTACAGCCACCTCTGCTGGCGGCACAATCTTCGCAGGTTACATTTAAAACTTCTTGATCCTTTTCATTGCATTCTAAACTGCAATGATAAGGTGTGGTACGTACGCGGTGTTCTGGCGTGATTCTACATTTAACCGTACATACATCACCTACTCTTTTTACTTGAACATAACCAATAGCATCATCGCCATAGCTGTCTCTTGCCGATCTGAAATAAGTTTCAAATAAAAATAAATGGCCTTATGTATTTTGTTAGTCAAAAAATACAAATAAATAAAAAAGGTTTAGTAAATCTGTTCAAACATCTATATTTGCAATAAAAATTAAATTAAGTTAAGTAAAATGGCCTTACGTATTTTGTAAGTAAACAAAATACAAATAAAAAAAAGGTTTAGTACATCTGTAACGTTCAACCCACTACATCTACATCCTAAGTACCTACCTATCAGTGGCGTGGCGTCCAAAGAACTCGATTCCTACCGGCTTGCCTAATATCAGGCATTTGAGCACCTTATTCTACAGCTCTTAAGGAAAATGTACGCCGAAATCTGCACCGGCTTGCCTGAGGATATCTTTTACGCCACGCCACTGCTACCTATCCTACTTCCTACTAATATTATAAATGCGAAAGTTTGTGAGCGTGTGTGTGTTTATTATCTTTCACGAAAAAACTACCGAACGGATCTGGACAAAGTCTGGAATAACACATAGGCTATTTTTAATCCTGGTAAAATGTACAGTTCCCGAGGGAAACGGGGGCGAAGCTGCTGGCGGAAGCTAGTTTGCAATAAATCAATGTATGTATTCATTTTAATTTACTAAGAAAAGCGGTACCTACCTATATATACAAACGTACCTACTAATAGCTACAAAACTATAATACATATTTGTTTCTTTAACGTAAAAATTTAATGGTAGGTAGGTACTTCTACTACTTGAGTTACATTCTTCCATTATGACATTAGTTGGGTATTTTGTTTTGATAAAACAATTTAGAACAGATAAACTATTAAGCATAAGTAGTAGCACGGAAAGTTCACTCACCTTTGCATTTTTATTCCTCGCATTTCGGCGGCAACGAAATCACTATTTGTTGATAAATAATGCGCAACCATTAATCCATCTATTTTAGGTAGATTATCCGATTGCCCTTTTTCGAATCCTTCATCCATTTTATTAATCGAATAATATTTACTATTATTAGACTATTAACTTAATACGCGGACGAAAACACAACAAAATACTGCGCAAGCTAATTACACCTACTACTATAACCGCTGGCGACTTAATACTAAGCGGGCCGCGGCCCGCGCGGCGCGTTGTGACATGACGTCACAAGCGGTCACGTGACTGTTAGCGGGACTCTATATTTTTCGAAACTTTGAATGCCTATAAAATCAAAACTACTAGGTATTTTTGACTACAACAAAAACTAGTGTATTTGTATACATACAGGCTTTACTGAGATAACATTTCAAGCGATTTGGCATACCTAGTAACATTCTCCATTACAACATCGTTTTTGGCATTCTTTTCTGAACCAGAATCATTAGGACCATTGAGGTTCGAGGCGGCTTCAACTCCCGACTTCGGTGATTTTTGGGCGTGAAAGGGTTAAAGGAGCATAAATTACGATAAATTTTGAACAATATCCTTCATTAGAAGCCCTACCCTCACCCTAAAAATAATTACATTTCAAAATTTGAAATTACTTTGTCAAGTCATCGAGTATAATCAAAGTTTCATTACTAAAGTACACTATAATTCTGTTCTGGGGAAAAAAATGTGGATTTATTAACTTATAATTATAACATAGTAAAGTATTTATAAGCGAAACTGTGACAGAAAATAAAAAATCGCGATTAGAACTAGCCTGCAGAAACTAAAAGCATTTTTTTTGCAGAGTACAAATAAAGATGGTTAAATAATTAATTATGTACTTACTCTTTAATTTGTGCCCATATTTCTACATCTTTTATACATATAAAACAAAATCGAGTTAGGTACATCATTTATAACTCGAGAACTGATTCGAGATTTGATTTTTTGGGTTTGATGGGCAAATTTAGTTTATTGTAATGGCAATTTAATTCTGTAGTTTTTATATATTCTACATTCCACTACTGTTATCTTCACCATCCTTATTTTAAAGAAGTTAATTTTGGATAATCGGAATCATCATAGGAAAATATATTTTTCTGCTATTGTAGCGCTTTCAAGGACTAACAGAATGAGACCAATAAGTTGCATTTGCAAAATATGACAGTTATGGCTTAGTTCGATACTCACAATCAGATAAGGACTGGATGATCCACTTCATCCTTCCCACTGGTCCGCTGCTCACTTTGAGCAATCAGCGAAAAGTCAAGGTGGCCCTGGCCAAACGACCTGGTTCGACCCCAAGCGTTCAGGCCCCCACCTAGTCCGACCCTATCGAGGTGGACCGGGACAAGGTGACCTGGTTCGGCCCCAGGCGCCCCTGGCACCCACCCAGTCCGAACCACTCGGGGTGCTCCAGCTAGCGACTTGGTTCGACCCCAGGGAACACCACGGCTGACCACCCGGTCCGACAATCGCCACGTCCAATAGGGTTGCGAGTTTGTCAACTTCTAAAAAAACAGTTATGTTGTTTTTGTAAACACACCTTCATTTGAATTCAGAACCACCTCTTTTGTCTTCTCTATGTAAGTGAGTAAGCGAGTTAGAGACTTTACTCGCTTACTCGCCGGCGATGGAACCAGTGCCTTAGACTGAGCAGTGAACGCGTCCTCATAGAAACTACCCCAGCCGCAGAAATTCCTAAATGTAACAAAGTAATGAATATAAATAAGATCTGTCAGAAGCAAAACCCTTGATAATTCCACGGTCAAATAATTTACATTCCGGTTCATTTGAATGAATTATGGTCGCGGCGGTCACGTCCTGACAAGTTCTTTTGTCGGCTCTAAATAAACTCAGAAATTTCAGAAATGAGGACGTCATACGTATGTTTCTTTTTGAGTTTAAGGATGTCTTTTAGATATGTGCTATGCTACATTGCTATGGATGCGTTGATATCCACGTAGCATAGTACCGATGGAAACGGATAGATTTCACATCCTCGCAGCATAAATAGCATATCTCCAGTGGAAAAACACCTTAATGAAGGCTCACCTACTCCGCATCCAAGCATAAAACAGTAGTTCTCACAGCGTTTCAACCGCTCTCACTTCCGTGTTTACATTATTGGCCATTTCCCTGTAGACTCGGATTACCATTTTCTAGAGGTACTGGCCAAATAACCGAAAATAGTAATTCGAATCTCCGAGGATCGTTCCATAACTCTGAAGGTTGAATATCCACCAGAGTTGTGTGAAGTAGGAAGCGGCATGCAAAGTTGGCACATTGATCAGTGGTTTTTCCACGCACACCGCTCCGCTGCCGCTCACAGTTTTGACTTATTAATTAATTATTATTTGTTTATTTGACTGAATTGCAATGTTATAATTTGTTTTTAGTCATTTCATAGATTGGGTGTAGTACAATGTTGTTATTGGTCTAGTTTAAAGTTAGTAAATTATTATCTTTTTAATAAACACATAGATGTTAAAAAAAAAAAAAACAAAAAAAAAAAAATTCAAACGTAATAAAAAAAAAAAAAAAAAGTTTGAAGTTAGTAAAAGGTAACACGAGGTGATGCTCATGTTTGGTGAAGTCATTGATTAAGTGATTACCTGTTACTACAATATTTTCACTGAAGCATTGCGCGGGTTGAGACACCGTTTCGTTACACTAAGAAAAAAATCCTGTGGTGTACCTTATATACATGGCGAATTATTTATATTACTTTCCGGAAAAAAAATGTTAAAGTTAAAAAACATAATATATTAGGTACTCGTGTAATTATGAGACACAATCTATCACTAGTTTATTGATTGAATAAGTAACTACTTATGAATTTTTAATGAAAAAAAAAACGAACGTGCATCAAAAATTAGTATATTTCATCCCGTGGTAGTAGGTTGGTATGTCCGACAAATATATAAGTTTATGAGTGATACTTATCCATTTATAAATTAATAGTTTTATCGATTCGAGATTTAAAGTTCTCACTTCTCTAGTCTGTAGTTGTGACACCTACCACCCGCACAATGCTTCAGTGAAAATACTGTAATACCAGAATTGGCTCACTCTGCGATTTCGCCGCACGGCTTAGTACCAAAATTTGGCTGGTTTAGCCAGCGACCAGAAAGAGCACGCATTATGTGATAGACCGACGCGTTTTGTTAGAAAGAGAAACTTCTGTACCTGGTACGTACTAGTACTTATTCTGTGCGAATACAGACCTAATACCACAAATTTATTCATAAATAAGGAACCCTAAATGTCTGAAATAAATGATTGTATTTATTTATTTATTAAAAACCGATTAAGCGCGAGTCGGACTCGCGAACCAAGGGTTCCGTACAAACTTATAAGTAGACAATAGAGAATAGTTCAGTATGGTGGGACAAACTTATCACTGGGACACCTTCGCAGCCTAATATATCGTACACATAACATAACATTTCAAAAATATGTGCTCTGTGTCGGCGGAACAGACTCAGGGATTTGATTAAATTACTGTTTTTTTTAGGCACATGTTAAAATGGATTCGCCATTTTAAGAGGAAACAGTAAGGAGGAGAGAATTGAAAATTAGGTATTTGTAAAATGTGTCGCTGTCCCGCACTGCCCGCCTCTCCCGCGCAGAGCGCGATAGAGACAACTGCAGCTTGGACCGAAAATACCTCTTAAAATTTCATGAAAACAACGTTTCGTAGTCCCCTGATTTCTTCCCCAAAACTTAATCTATTTAACTAATTTTTTCATTAAACATTAAAGAAAGGCTTTGACCGTGTTCCTATGTTTTCCTTTTTTTTAATAATCTAGTCAAATTTGTTTTCTGGATGTGTGAACACAGCGGAAAATCTGGCATTTTTTTCAAGTTTTTGAATATTGATATCTCTTTTGAGAATCAATTTATCGTAAAAAGGAAAACATAGGAACATATCAATGGTAGGCATAGATTTTTGGACAAAAAATTATTGCTCTACTGGCATTATCCAGGGAGGAAACAGGGGACTACGTTTGTATGGAAAAACTGCCCTCCTGTTTCCTCTTAACATCCTGATCCGTGATTTGGTCATATCCCTTAGAGATTCTATCAAATCTCGGTTTTGGCCATTTCCCTGCGACATATACATTTAAGAACTATGTGTATTTGTAAAAACCAACCAGAATATTTTCCAAAGAGGTCTTGTAAATGTAAATGTTCGATCTCAATATAAATTTGATATTAAATTGCCCATAATTAATAATGCTATGGACAAGAAAAGTGCTATTATACCAGCAGTTCATGTATTTAATAATCTTCCCTCTCATATCAAAAGTATAGATGACAGCACTTTTAAAAGAAAAGTAAAAGACTGGTTATTAGATAAGGCCTTGTATATTCTAAAAGAATTCTACGGGAGTTAAATGTTATTTAGTTAATGTTATAGATATAAGAGTATAACGCATTGTATGAACGGAAGGGTAACTGTTGATACAAATATTTTAAATATCTACACCACCTTTGTAGCTACACAGTATTCACCTATCCTTCCTGGGTGTATTTTCGCTGGCGTAATTTCTCTGGTCACCAATATTTAAAAGATTCCTCTTCACTTGACCGGCATTCGTCGGTTACTTGTTAGAACTTGACTGATTCTACATTGTAACCAGAAGTCCAATTCTAATAAGGCAGAATCTTCTCAGTATTCGCCATTATGTCATGACAGCGAAATTACGTTTTTGAAAATACACCCTCCTATTATTTTACCGTGTAGGTACATATTTTATAGTTCTCAAATAAATAATCTTCCTCGGGTTAGTCAATTTGTGTTTAGTAGATTTGAGTGATCGGCCTATTATGCAGAAGTCTAGTTACTTTAAGCTCTAAACAAATATCAAATGTAGTCAACATGTGTGCTAGACAGTCCAAGACCAACCCATAGATGGGTTGGGTATGTACAATTGTACATGTAACACAGCCCAGATAAGATTATTAAAAATTTTATTTATGATTTCCAATATTTATATTTTGAACTCTTCGCAAAAATACTAATACCTAACACAGCAAAATAATGCGGAAACTAAAAATTAAAAAAGATGTTTTCATCATCATCTCCCTGCCCTTATCCCACTTTACGTGGGGTCGGCACAACAATCCCACTAATATTAATGTGAAAGTTTGTGAAGATGTTTGGATGTTTAGATGTTTGGATGTTTGTTACCTAATAACGGGATAGCAACTAGATGGATCAAGCTGAAATTTGGCATGCAAGTAGACCAAGTCCTGGATTGAAACATAGGATACTTTATATCCCGGTAAAGAGTTCCTTTGGGACAATAACGGGAACAACGCGGGCGAAGCCGCGGGAAAATGCTAGTATGTTATATATCGTGGTTATCATGTCAGTTTTTAGGGTTCCGTACTTCAAAAGGACAACACGGAACCCTTATAAGATCATTTTGCTGTCCGTCTGTCACGGAACGCGTTGAAATCGAAAATATACTCAGTCACAGTTTAAGGACTAACAGTTGTCCAGTCCTGCAGTCCAACACTCATACATTTGACAGGCACAGCCACCTACGACAGGAACTGCGTTGTCATGCCAAGATTGTCGCAACACCAAAAAAAACGGACAAGTGAGAGTCCGACTCGCCCACCGAGGGTTCCGTACAAATTTGTAGGTACCTACATAAGTACATATATTAAAATACCCTTTACATTTGATTCCCTAGTCTATCCCATCAAAAACATTACATGTAAAAAGATGCAAGTCTCGCAACGCAGTTCTCCTACAACAAAAAAGTTTTGAGATGTAAAGTTAAACCAAGTCAGTACCGGGGGGGTTATCAACAGAACGCGATTTCCACCGACTTGCCTATATTAGATCTATAAATTGTGTTCCTCCACGGTTAAACAATAGGCAAGTCGGTGGAAATCGAGTTCTGTTGATACCCCACCCCGGTACTGACTTAGTTTAACTTTACATCTCAAAACTTTTTTGTTGTAGGAGAACTGCGTTGCGAGACTTGCATCTTTTTACATGTAATGTTTTTGATGGAATCTCATTTCTTTTTGTAAGTGGTCTTCCTTTAATTATTACATTCCAATCCGTTCTTTTCAATTTGAACTGCAAAACTAACTTTGTAATCGCATGTAATTTGTATAGGATTACAAACTTATGTGTGAAGTTGTGACTGAAATTACAACATATTTAGGTTTTTAAAGACTTGATAGGCTAAAAACTAACTATGTTTACAATTTGGAGCTTGTAGGTCTGCTAGAAGTACCTTAGAATTATGATGATCATCAGTCAGTCAGTGAGTCAGTGAATGAATAAGTGAGTCAGTGACAAAACTAAGGAAAATTGACATGCAATAGTTCTTCACGTTCAAATTGAATGATATTGAGAATATATATAAGTCTTATTGTGCCCTATATATCCCTGAAATTTCAGGGTTCTAGCTTTAGCCAGTACAATATTACGGGAGGCTGAAAATGGCCTGAATGGCTTCGCGAAAAGGATGGTACGACCGTGCCTTTGTTTTGCTCGACTTGACGGGGGCACTACCGTGCCCCCAGATTTTTTTATTTCATTAAAAATGTGTAGTTTCTGATTTTTTCCTATACTTATAGTATAAGACGGTATTACTTGCCAAATTTCGTAGTTCTAGGTCAACGGAAAGAACCCTTTAAATTTTAGTTTCCTTGAGTGTGTCGAAATATACGTTTTTTGCGGAAACGCTAACGATAATACAGTCGGCCGACGGACCGATTTTGATAGAGCAATCGTGTGGGGGCTGCGGGGTGAGACGCGGGTGAGTCGGTATCGAACTGCATAGGTACAACGCCGCACTTAGCAGTTCGGTACGTCACTTTCAGGGCTGCCGCGCGTTTATTTAATGAACATTATTGTTAAGTTGTCTGTAAGTTAGTGACTTTTATATAAAAATCACTAACTGGAACCATACATTATTATTAACCATACAAAATAATTCGGCCCGCAATCCAACGCTACATATTCAAGTTCACACACACGCAGCACGCTTGTTGACAGTAATTTAAAAAACGCTCGTATCTCGTAATGTCATAATATACTTACATGTATGCGGTACATTGCTGCTACGTAAATTTTGAAAAATTAATTGCGGGGTCACAACTGAGTGTAACTTAAAAAATCCTCTAAATTAATGATGACACTACTAAACCCTTTATCTGGTTTAATTGTTTGATCGTATTGAATTTACAGACTGTATGTACTTACACATTTGTACGGAACCCTCGGTGGGCGAGTCCAACTCGCACTTATCCGGTTTTTTTATATGTAGCCTTGCATAAAGTGGATTTTAGCAACTTTGCGAGATGATATAAAAAAAATTATGTCTTAAACTAGATATTACGAAAAAAACTGTGGTGTAATTCGTATGGACGAGTTTCTGAACAAGTAGAGCGGAAAGTACCGTGTTTAAATGCTGTTTTATTTTTATCTTCCGAACAGGCCCTGTTTTAGTAGTTCCGCTTTAAGGACCGATTACACCGAAGCTTACAATATTATCGCAACTAACTAAATAGAGTTTCAAATAGTAACCTAGACTTTTTACTAAACAGCACCATTCAACAAGTTGTCTAAATGATATTCAGCTAATGCGTCTAACGTGGCAATTCATGAACTAACTGGCCGATGCTTATAATATTTGGCATGACCGTGGATGAAACATGGCCTATAATATTTACTTAAAATAAGAATGATCCAGAGTTCATCATTATAACATCGAGACGTCTACTGCGGAACATGTGTACCAAAGACTTTCATAACCACGGTCGCACGCTTTTAGCCTCCATCGACTTCACGCGACCTTAACCAGGTTTTCCGATCATATTGTGGGAGACCGACCCATGCCATGCTACGTCTTCCTGTTTGTGCTCTCCGGAGCCAGAGTTCATACTATTTTATTACTAAAAAGTACCGACAAAAGACCCGTGTATTGTGATCGTGACGTAAGACACCTAATACATCACTGCGCTCGTTGTCGTACCACTCGTAGGTTCTAAGGTATTTTATAGTATGTTGGATGCGCTGTAAACATTGTTTTAGTTTTGGGGTGACTTTGTATATAATTATAATGTACCTACCTATAAATAGCACAAATTGCTATATTTTATACAGATATCAATATAAGTAATTTATCTGTCAATATATTTAATAACATAGTAGAAAGACTGTGTTTTGATATTGAAGCTTATCAGTATACCTTTTTTGAAGCTCAGTTAGTTTCTAAGGTTAGGGTATGACTATGAAGCCCTTTTGGCATGTCTGCAAACGTCTTCATACATTAGGCCCATCTGGCAACATTTTTATTCTAATTAGATTTTTTTAAAAGACTCGTACTAAACCGATTGTAATAAATATACCGAGTACTGAAACAAGTAATTTGCTTAGCTGTTAGGTACATTAAAGGCCGAATATCAGTCAAGTCCCAGCATACGAGTAAACGGTACCGTTTTGTAAAAAAGCTAGCTGTAAACATGGATGTATTAGTACATTGTGTATCTAGGGCGGTAAGTAAGGAATTACAAACGAGTGTTTGTTATAAGCCCGAGGTAAAACCGAGGGCTTTAATAACACGAGTTTGTAATTCCTTTACCGCCCGTGGCACACACAATGTTTTTCATCACACTTGTGAGGAAATCTGATTAAAATAACCTTACTTAACCTAAATAAAATTGTAAAACTGACAGTGACATTAGTGACATATTCCATAGACAATGCGAACGTCAAGTCACGTTCGGAAACCATAGCGGTAAAGACTAAAAATGGTTTATTTTATATTTGCAAAATACTGAAATACTATATTTAAACATTTAATTAATGTTACAGAAATATGTTTTTACATGTATTTGCAATAACAGTTCTCTTTAAATAAATATTTCAGTAATAAAAGTTAAAAAAGTAAGTTGGCGTTTCCTTTGAAAATGACAAATAAGAGTAAAACAGAACTAGCGTTTTAAGTTTAAAAAGAAAACCATTACGCCCTAGGGCGTAATAGGTCATTTACGGCCCGCAAAACCTACGTGTAATGACACCATTTTCGAGCAAGTGTGATGAAAAAAATAGAAGGATACCGCGCGGTCTAAGACGAGGGTGAAGCCAAGCAATGGCCGCCGAAGTGAGCATGTGTGGATTGACGGCCCAATGGCAGCCGACCGGCCCATTATGCTGGTTGATGTGTGCGTGCGTGCGTACAAAGCGCGGCGGCCATTGCTTGGCTTCACCCGCGTCTTAGACCGCGCGGTATCCTTCTATTTTATACATCCATGGCTGTAAATTGAAAAACGAATGTACTTAGTTGATTGGCAACGACAAAAACTTCAGCTTATCATCCTATAATGTGTATAAAAACAATTATGGTGTTTAGCATAAACCCCGATTTGTTCAACTGGTCTTACTCGTATGATCAGAATACAGCATCTCGATCATTATAAATTTAGAACAAATTAATTTACCTAATTCTGCTTTTACTCTGCCCTCTAAGGATCGGTTTTTGAACTAAGTATAAATAGAGTTGGTTTACTTGTGAGTAAAGCCAAACTTTTTACCTGTTACGTAAAACTTCTCACAGCAAATTATAGATGGCGTTGACATGCGAATGGGCTAGTTAAATATATATTTTTTTAATTTTCCAAACGGAGGTGATTATTTTCCTATCTATACATAAGGCAAGAAAAAAACCACCAAAAATGTTTGTAAAAACAAGCTACGCCATTTGAATCGGCTTTTCTTTGTTTTGCCACCCTAGTTGTGTAATGTACTATAGCAATGCCTTAATGTAATGTAGGTACATAGCAATGCCGTAATAGCGTGAGGTAAAAGCCACTTTCTGGCCAGGTGTGGCATAAAGTACTTACTAGGATTTTGTAGGGATAGTGCCACCTTTTGTAAGAGTTTGGAACTACTGACCAGTAAAGCAACGCTGATTTAGTTTGTTCCGACTACATTGTTAGTTCTATAACATCCCACAAGATGGAGCGATACTGAAAAGACAATATTAGACTTTTTAGTAGCTAAATGGGAAAAACGGTACCTTTATAATTTAGTCGTGTTCGTCCGTCCGTCACATAAATTTCGATCAAAAATTGCAATATACATTGATAAAATTTGGTGTAAGTTAAGTACTACTTACACCAGTAGTAGGTTTATACACGACACTTATGTCGTGTAAAAACCTACATGGAATCAAGGACCATTAAAACATGAGGACTGTCATTCTCCATACAAAAAGCTGTTCCACGATATTTACAACGCCATATCTATGTATAAGCTTGGTATATGAATTATATTATTTACAGTTATTCAACTTTGCAAGCGTGACACAGTATTTAAATGTTAGAGTTTATTTATAATTAGCTGTTTACGAACTAATTGTTACTGCACTATGTTTCTTTGTTCAATTATAACATTGTTAAGTTTTTTAGTGCCACCTAGTTTTTGCGTTGGATATCCCCTCGCGGTCGGGGCACGATCCAAAGTATGGAGAATGACAGTCCTCTTGTTTTAGTGGTCCTTGATGAAACTTAATTTAGGGGACACGGTGTCTTTTAAACACCCTAAAAATAAATAAAGACAGCGTTATTATCAAACCGCGATTAGAATACGATTCCGAAGTACCGTTTGCTCATTTTATATATTAATGTACATAAAATGAATAAGAATAATTATAAGTTAATCTATGATATCTTCATAATTTAAGTGCAGACACTTATTATTTATATATTATTATAGTAGATTTACAACGTATGCCTTTACTCTACCTATTCTTGATAAATGGTGTGCGTACTGTGTGTTTTATAAAAGAATATTTTAGTTGACAGTATTTGACAATTTTTTTTGTACTGAAATTAGTATTTTCATTTATCTGCACACTCTACCATTGAGAATGTCATTTCAAGTATTAATTCAAAAATGACATATAGTACTCAATCGTATTCTAAGCGCGGATTAATAATACGAAAGGCGCGTCGACGGCGCGTTTAAAAGACGCCGTGTGCATAGGTTATTATTAGGGCAATATAAAGTAGCGGTCTCCTAGTGGTTGTAAGAAAGAATAAGATGTACATAGGTAGTTCAGGGTTAAGGTCGTCTATCTTAAAATCCAGAATCGATCCAGCGCAAATTATACGATCTTGTGAAAAAGAAGCACACAAACAAAATTAACAAAGAACTTAAAAATAAAAAAGTAAAGAAATATTTTGATCATTGTACTTACTACCTACGAAAATAACCCGTATTTAGGACATTGAAAATAATCAAAATAAACAGTTGAAGGGTAAAATAAAATGCAATTTCCGTTTAATATTAACTGAAAATTATTCAACCTTCACTTATTCCTAGTTTCAGGCAAATATTTGCATATGAATACAAAAGGAATTGCAGCTAGAGTACTATACGTAGCAAACGCTCCATTTATACCGATGCTTTTAAAAATAAAGGGAGCTAATTTCAAAAATACCGTTTGCATGACAAACATGATACAGACTGATACTGAATTAATAAAGGGTTTCATTGGTGTTATTTCGACAGATATTCATGTGCATAGTGTCATCGGACCCCAACTTACTGCTAAGGAATATAAAATAAGGAGACTTAATGACTTTTCTTTTTTGCATAAGGCGTGGCTGATAATGATAAGTTTCCTTGGCCTTCTTTCTTATCAAGTATGCCTTTTGGAAGCGCCACTAGTTTTTCTAAAGTTAGGTTTTTTAGCCCTTCTGGCAGTGTGTGAACATCTTTACACATTAGGCCCATCTGGCAACACTAATATTGAATTTGTATTTTTTAAAGTGGGTAGGTTTGCACAACAGTAATTTTGACAGAGGAAATTTATGATTTTCTCAGTCTACCCGCGACCACGAACGCTGAAAAGGGTTACGAAACGTCGGGACTTAAAATGTAGTAATATACGCGATTTAATCCGTTTAAGTTGTTAAACGGTTTTATTTTTTATTACTAAGACCTAATGACGTTATATTATTTTCGGTGAAAAATATAGCAATGGCAGTGGTGGAAATAAACGGTGCGTCGCTTGACTCTAGCGGCAACGTAGCTTCCTAAATACATCCCGAAAACAGTGACACCATCCAGTATCAACATTCCAGTGTAAGCGGAAGCATCATTTCCAGTTATATCTTTAATTATAACAATAATGTAAGTTTGACAAACATATTTGCCAATAGTATCGTAAAGGAACAAGATTGCAATATTTAGGAAAAAAGGCATGTAGAACTGCCGTAAAAGCATAGTTGTTTTCAAAAAAGTGAAAGTATTTCTTGATCATTGTCGATGAAGTCGTGGACGTGTAAGTACCGTTAACTCATTTATGCCACACCTGGCCATAAAGTGAAAAAACCGCTTTCTGACCAAGTGTAGACAAAAAATGATGTACATAACACGGGAGGTAATAAATAAAGCCCTCGATCGCACATTTACGTCCCTCGCTTTCAACTCGGGCCGCAAAATTCTGCGATCTCAGCCTTTCTTTGTATTACCACCCAAGTTATGTAATGTACTATTACAGCATCCCGTCCCTGACCTCTGAGCCAACGAAATGCTTTCGTACATTCCTCCATCTTATTTTTGCTCGCCAACCAATAAGGTGACTCTGGCCAAGTGAAACACGATACTAAAGCAAAAATTGCAGGTACGATACCGATGACTGGTATATATCTCCAGCTAAAGAACGTGCCTGTAGCATTTGCAACCCACATACCCCAAAAGTATGTTGCATTTTTTAAAACTATAAAACTTCCCCTGTATTTAGGATCTGCAATAGTATATTACTGCAGAGGCCGGGAAGTAAGGAATTTCCGGCCGAGTACATATAGGTACGAGGCTGGCAACCCCATTTCCCGCCGACGTATGTATAGTGCTTTTCTCAAATATGCAATGAAATAAATAAACTTACTAATAACCTAAATAATATTTTCCAAAACAGAAACTTTCTGTCAGAAAGTGACATATTATATCCGTAGACAATGCAAACGTCATGTCACGTTCGGATACCATAGCAAAAGCTGTTTCAGTTCACATTTTTACCGCGAATATTTAGATGAAATATTTTAAATGTGAATTCGTATAGTTAGAATTACAATTTAAAATTGTTGATAATGTGTTATTTGTTATGATCATGTCAATTTTAAATAAATAAAACTGCAAAATATAGCAAACATCGTTTTTGTTTTTTTAATGGCTGAATGCCGTGATTCTGTGGTCTAAATAAATGTGGAATGTGGAAAAATAATCCGATGTTAAAAAATATTTTCCAAATCATTACATATTAATTGTTATTAAGTAAATATTTTGATGTGCTCTCACAACAATATGCCATGGGTGTTATGGATGCAGCTGAAAATAATATTTTAGCATTGACTTGTTATGGAAATATAAAAATTCTAACAGCAAATAACATTGTAATAGTTTTTTATTTCAAATTCTAATAAACACTTGCTACTTACAAAATTTCTAGTTTATAGGTATGTTTGAAGTACCTTAGACTTTTAATGATCGTGAGAAAGTGGTGTGTATGTCAGTGACAAATTTAAGGAACTTTGACTGGCTTTAGCTTGTACTAATAATAGGCAAAAACTTGTAACTACGGAGTCTATCTAAGTTCAGTAAGTACCTAGGCTTTGTAACAAATATTTCACACTTTCAGGACGAGCGTAGCTGACAAAACTAACGAAGTTTGACCCGCACTGGAAAAACGGTAAAAACTTGTTATTGGGAGGTCTACGTCAATTTAGTAAGAGATCTTGGTAAAAAAAAGGCGTTTATCTTTATCCACAACAAGGATTCAGGAGGTGCAAAAGTGCCCTGAATTGCTTCTAGAAAAGTATAGCCCGGCTGAGCCTGTCGTTTTCATAACTTAACGAGGGCAGATAGGTGGTAAAAAAATGTTGGAAACCTTACCTATGAAGTCAGTAAGGAATATGGCAAAATTTTATAATAAGTATTATAATTTCTAAATTTTTTATTCATACCTAAACGACACAAAACTGTTCGTCATAGTATGTTATTTATTCGTATATCTATCGATTGGAGTGTAAACACTACATATTTGTGTAGTACAGATTGTTATAGCTACTAATAATCTTGTTATTTAACTATTTTATTAACTATACTTACTGAACCAGCTTTCTACATCTCTTCTCATCTTTCTCATTCTTGTATATCTCGAGTTAGTTGTATGCTGCCATTGCTGTTTTTAATCTGAGGCACCATCACAGTAGCAGGTCTGAGGCCTATACCAAGCACATAATCCTAAAGCAAGCGGGCCTAAAATCACGACCGTCTGAAACACACATAGATTCCTCATATCCTTCCATATTGCCTTATGAACATCGTTAAATTTTAATAAGTTAGTCATCATTAGAGGCCGGATTTGGAGTAGCGATCTCTATATTAATATGGATATGACTAGTGCAATTTGTTAAATACATGTTATGTTGGTTATATAAGGTCTTCATTTTTTACTGTGCATTGTGCAGAAGAAATATTAACGAAGAAGAACTTAAAAAAATAAACTATTTCAAAAATTAACAAACAAAGTTTTTATTTATTATCACCATAATTTTTGTTCAATATTTAAAAAAGCTTCCAAAAAGGTTTTTACTTTTTTGTTCCGATAAGTTACATTATTTTTGTGTGTAGAAAAAATAATAAATTATACCAGTCATATCCATATTAATATTGAGATCGCTACTTCAAATCCGGTTTCTAGTCATCATATATGGGAGTGTTTAGTGATAAGTCGTATTTTGCAGGTATTGAGCTATGCATATCTCCATAAAGTAAATAAAATTGGTACCATTATTTTTTTAAACGTCGTATTCATATAGAAGTTCAATAATTAACACAATAATTTAACAAAAAACCCCACCGAGTCATATTCGCACACGAAGGGCTCCGTACCACCGGCGAGCAAAAACACGTTTCTTGCATGGGTATTTAGTATTTGGTGTTATAGCGCGGCAATGGAAATACACATTCTGTGAAAATTTCAACTCTCTGCTAATTAAGGTTCAAAAGACAGAATCCTGGCAGATAGACGTACAGACGGACAGCGGAGGCTTAGTGATAGGGTTCCGTTGGCATCCTTTGGGTATGGAACCATAAAAACCATAAAGGTCACTTGTACCTACCTTAAAAATTAAGAAAATTATTTATTGTTACCTGACTGCGGCGAAGGCCAAAGAAGGGTTATGTGTTTGACCTGTATGTATGTATGTATGTAAGTATGTATGTCCGTTCCTATGTCCGCTCTTAACTACTCAACGGCACATCCGATTTTGATAAATGATACATCATTAGATTTGTCTTGATGGTGCGAGTGTCACTGGGTATGAAGTTCGTTAAAATAAACAAAATGGTGGATTTTATGCAGTTTCAAATTCCACCGAAGTCGGGTTTTTTTTTTAATAAAAATGTGGTTATTTAACAATATAATTATAAAGGAATACGACTATATTTAGCATAATATGCCTTAGTAGTATCCTAAAAAATGGCGTTAATTTAATTTTATCTGCGCCCATATCATGAATCCTCTATTATGCGTACGTTATAATAATTACCACCATTTTTGCTACCAATTGGGATGTTGAATAATGTTGAATGTTACAACATAATATAGTCACATGGATTGAAAAATACTAAATTATCATAACACAAAAGAAATAAACAAAAAAGGGGTGTCCCTCGAGATCCCTAACATCGTTTGTCCTAAAATCACTTGCCCTAACTGTTTTGTCTTAATGGGTATTTGGCCTAACGATCAGTTGTCATAATAAGGTTTTTCGATAATGTTATTTTTGCCATAATACTCTGTTGTTCGAAGCTTTTTTGCCATAACTATTAATATTCCTAATGTTATTTTGCATATTCCTCGCGACAATACCTTACCTTATACAATACCTTAGCCGATTTTTAATTTTTATTATTGAAACTTATTATTACGTTTATTTTAACGTATTCTTTACGACAAAACTATAAAAAAGGATTATGATATTTTATTAAAAAAGTCCTGAGTTCCTTCCCGTAACCTAACCTGTGAAACCTGTTTTAAATGACTTAGTAGGTTTTCACACCCTCTTTTATTGTCACTGCATTATTAGGAAACATTGGAGCTTTTAAAGGTTATAGGTAATTAGGCACCCAGTGAGTATAAAATACTTATAACTCTTAAATTCAGGAGTTTTGGAAAGCGAAACACCAGCTCGGTTGACGGATTTATTCCGACTAAAAGACCAACGTCACAAGAGAACTTATATCTACCTACATAATATATAACAATAACAAATGATGTTTCGAGCAACTGAACATAAGTGAAACCTGGATAACTGGGATCTCAAGGGACCCGCAAATATGTCTCACTTAAAGAGGTATTCCACTTACCCAGTGTCTCAGATATCCGGGTATAAATAAATATCTGTCTCATTTATAGAGGGTTCCATTAATAGAGGGTAAGATTAGAGGTTATCTTAGTTATAGAGCTGCGATTGCAAAATAAAATAAACATTATCTATGTATATGTAGGTACACGAGTTGTTTAACATTTAATACTTACGTATTAAAAATAATCAAACATGTTTTTTTTTATTAACGACACAAATTTCATCGCTTGTTTTTCGACTTTCATAAACGAATAGGTATTAACTAAATTTTTCACGCAGTGATAAACATTATTTATGCCACACCTGGCCATAAAGTGGCTTTTTCCGCACGCTACGCGTACGGGAAAAACCGCTTTCTGGCCAAGTGTAGACAGAAAATGATGTACACAACACGGGAGGTAACCTCGCTTGCAGCTCGGGGCGCAAACATCTGCAATCTCGGCCTTTCTTTGTATTACCACCCTAGTTGGGTAATGTACTATTTCTGCATATTTAAATAATTTAAATTTAATTTCAACCTTCGTTTCAGAATTTATCATTTATCAATTGGGTACCTTACCTAAACATCCGGACTATATTAAAACCAAATTAAAACTTGATGAGGTAATTTAGGCGGTTCTCTAATTTATGACCAAAAAATTATTGACAAATGGTCATTTGACAAATAAATAACGTTTCACCAAATATTCATTTGGCAAACGAGACATTTGACAAAAGTATCATCTTACAAAAACTCACTTAACAAATGATTAATTAGCAAACACTACACTTGGTAAATTTGTTAAATAATAAAATGTCAATTGACCTTTTTTCATTTCACCAAATAATATGTTTCGCAAATTAAGCATTTGTCCAAATTTCATTTAACAAAATGTTATTTCATAAAAAGTACTTCTTTTTTCAGACATTATGATTTAGTCTATTGGGTAATTTATTCCGCTACCCTCTTATCGCCATAAGTTAGAAGATTATATAGAAGGCAAGCAATCATGCATTATTACGCTCCGCTCGCTTCGCTCGCTCCGCTATTGGTGGTCATAATACAAACCTAACCTAACCGATGACCTAGGTTTTTTCCATGATTAGTCTTGCATCAGTTCGTTTTTGGTGGGGGACGTAGTTCAAAGCCTAACCTAACAACCTAGTCTTTCTGGCAGGAGTTCGTTTTTGTTGGGGGACGCAGTTTAAACCCTAACCTAGGTACGGGCCTGGCAGTATCCAATGAGGATTTCCCCCTCCAACGCAAAAAAAAACCAAACAACCTAATTTTTATGCCAGCATTTTGTTTTTGTTGGGGGACGCAGTTCAACTTCAAACCCTAACCTAACCTAACAACCTACTCTTTTTTCCAAATACTGTGTATTAATTTGACCCATACCATATCTATTATTAGATTTATTAATAAACGAAACACTTGTCAAATAATACATTGTACCAAACGTTTTTAGACCAAGAGTAGTTTTGTCTGATAACTCAGTTGCTAAATGTTCATTTTGTCAAATAATTATTTATATAATGTAAATTTAACTGTTGATCATTTGGAAAAGTGAGTTATTTGTAAAATGCCAAGTAGTAAAATGATGAATTGGCGAAACATTTTTTTGCAAAACGTTGTTTGTCAAGTGTAATTTTGCCAAATGACTTTTGGTCAAACGGCAGGACACCAATTTAGGCACAATGAGCAAAGTGCGAAATTCATGGGTAGACTAAAAATTTGTAAAAAAAAACCGGAAATTTATATTATTGAATATTCCAAGTAGGAGCCGAAAAAAAATATTTCGTTTCAGTTACAGGGGTCAAGTTACCTATAAAATTCAAAGAAATCCCAATTATAGAGGTAAATAAAACGATAACATCGAAAGAACTAGGTAATCCCAGATATAGTGATCTGTTGTGTCCCACTAACAGAGGTAATTTTCATGTCGTCTCAGTTAGAGAGGTAAAAAAGACGATAAAATCGAATGAACTAATCCCAGCTATAGAGGTTTGTTGTGTCCCACTTACAGAGGTAATTCAGTGCTAAGGTGCCAGGACCCCAGCATGAGTTCCAGCTATGGAGGTTTCTCACATATCCAGGTCCCAGTTATCCAGGTTTCACTGTATCAAACGAAATTATTAAAAATATTTTTAAAGCATTTGAATATAATAAGTGTAATTATACACATACATTTTTATAGCGTGTCAATAATAAATAAATTAGCGTATCAAAAATAAATCATTAATAAATAAATTTCAACAAAGGAATTTTATAGCCATTGATTTTATACCGAATAACGGATACTGTTCCTGCAATAAATAAGAAAGTAGTCATTGAAAGCATTAATCAGGTTATCAAATGTAATTTTCATATATTTTATGATAGCTGAAAAAAGACAGGATCCATACCACCAACATTTCCAATTCGTCGTCTTAAGGTAGTGCAGCCAAAGTCGAGTCGGTCGGTTCTCCACCCACACAAACAATAAAGGTCATCATTCGCTTCCATGACATAAATCATGGTTGAAATGTGTTTTATATTATAGCTTGATACATTTTGTCTGTGCGAAACAACATGCGAAGTGTCTAAAAACCAGCATTTATGTGCAATTTAAGGTCAGCGCTATCTATTAGTATTATATGAAACCAAACGTTTGTTACTAAACATATATGACGTACTTATGTTTTTGGTGTTTTGAGTGTTTTCATGTCGTTTTGCGACAACAAATCAAACTACAGCTTACAGCATTACAGGTTTATAACATATCCAGTAACTCCAGTACTCCAGTACTCGTACTTGTTGAATAAAATGTCTTACTTAGGGCCGATACAGACGGACTGCAACCCAACTGCAACTCCCTACGATTTGTATGGGAACTGCATCACAACTGCACGCCGACGGCGCGTCGGGGGTGATTACTACACCATACCTACTAGCAAAGTTTGCATGTTTGCCTTTTACAAGCAACATAATTATATTAATTTCTTTAAGCGTTGGGCAAACACTACAGTGGTACATGGACAAGCATACAGATAAAATGTATTACCTGTAATGAAACTTTTATTATGCATTACTTTGTATCGTTTTATTTGTTTGTTACAATGTCTCAATATAACAGTACCTACTATCCTTATTAATATTGTGAACTGAGTGATTATAGTTATAATGTGATGAGTTTAAGATTCAAGTGAACGTGCTGTTTGATGGATTGATATTCATACCTATAGAAATCTTATATTATTAAGAACCTTTGCGTGTTCTATGTTTTTGCCAAATTCTGAATTAATGAAAAAATAATATAAAATTACTTAGTTGTGTAAGTCAAGATGTGTGCTAAGGAACGTAGAAGTTTCTGGAAAATACCAACATTCAGGCAGGTGAGATGATTATTAATGGTAGTTCCAACATAATAGAATTTTAGTTTAAGAAAAGTCACAGAAAGGTAATATAGAATCATTCAAAGCGTTACAATACAAGGGTAGTTAGTGTTAGTCAATTTGTAGAAACTATCCCGAATAAATCCAGATTCACTTATTTTCTAACCTTTTACGATTTTAAATTGACCATTTTTTTTTATAAGGGGACAAAGTTTTGACCATTCTTACAAGTGGCGTCAATTATTTTTCATATTTTGCATGACACTACATATTATCTAAGTATTTTGACACTTCATAAAACTAAAATGAAACAAATTTGATACGTTAGGAAATTAGCATTTTGAGCACCTTGGTTAACATAAATTCGAGTTTAAATTATATATTAAATACCGTAAGGTCGAGGTACTTTGGTCAAATGTAGGGTAACCACCTTGTAAATCACATATCTCAAATCTATAAGATCTGAAAATAAACATAAAAACATGAACGTTTACCTAAAACCAACCACATGGCAATGTGCCCTAATTTAAATGCATTAATAAAATTAAACCTGAATCGAGGTTATCCCTATTGCCAAACCCCCCAGGGCAAAAGTACCCGGACCTTACGGTATCTATTTATTTGGAATTACTTAAAGGCCTTAGTCTTATCACAAAACTTAATTTAGATACGGGCTTATTTAATATAATACAATACACTATACTGCACACTTAACGCCTATGGATGGATATTCCGTGAACTGGTGATAGAAGGCAATTACATTACATCTATCAAATTAATCTCATATAGATTTTGTAAAAAATCTCACCATTTTTGATATATTTACCTGTTTTATTTGTTTCTCAAATTTGATGTCCTCGCTAGATTCTTTTTTCATTTATTGTCTTATGTCAAAATATTATGAAATAAATGTGTTATTAGCTATACAATAAATAGCATTAGAGTATAGCACCTATGTAACGATTAACATTCAAATAAGTCTGAAATTGTTACCCACACAATAATCCTTGTTGGTAGAACAAAAAACTAACTATTCTATTTCTTTCACCAGACTTTTGTAATCATCGGCCTGATATCTATAATGTTCTCGGTTGGCATAGCCGTCGGGACAGCTACTGTGATGCTGCCGCAACTGGAAAAAAACAAAGATGAAATACGTGTAGACGAGACCATGGCTTCTTGGATTTGTAAGTGTATAAGTGATTAAAAGTAGACTTGTCTTTTTTAAGCCCCCTCGAACCTTAAATAAGAAGGAATAATTAAAACATATTACCCATGTGGATAAAGCCGCAGGTGAATGTTAATAATGTAGCACGAAAATGTCTTATTTAAATTGATAAATAGGGCAGTGGAAATCGACGCGTTAAAATGCTAAAATCGCAAAGCATGATGTAGTTCTGATTTTTTGTTATGTTGTTTGGATCCGTTAGGGTAGTTGTGTGAATCTGATTTTGCACGTTCTAAAAAGTTGTGCTAGCTGAGCTACACGCGCAAAAGTACGCCATTATTGAAGTTTTTTGGATTCCTGCTCTAACTATGCATTTTTTGACACAATACACACGTTTTTTTGATAACATCAGGTATTTCGATAAACTGCCCTTGCCGGTCCGAGTTAACTTTCCACTCTGTACATTTTCAAACACCAAATGAGTGTCGTTTTATTATCAGCAAATATTTTTCTATGGCCTCTCTCGTGGTCAAAAATAAAGACATACCAATAAAAACTGTACAATTATAGTGGTCCTTTTTTTATTTTTTCCATTTTTTTATGAAAGTGTAGAGTAAGTAGCAGAAATAAATTTGCCATGTCTTAATGGTCCGCCAATATCCTTATACGATTTTTGCTGGCGTGCATTTTTTTGGAGTAAAATAGCTTAAAAAAAAGTGTCAAAACCGAACTTGTTATCTCTCCCCCTACCACCCCGCGAGGTTTCTTGATAGCTCTGAATGTCAAAGCACTCAAGACTATCCAATTAACAACTGTGCTGAGAATCGGCTCTGAATCTAAACGGGTAAGCTGAACACAAAGCTTGAAAGAACACTCCTGCTTTTTGAAGTTTCATCAATTTCAAAACCTTAATTCTCAGTAACTAAGTATAACACTTACAGTAAAAATGAATAGAACCTAATATACGAGTATAGAAAATTTAATGTCGTTAATTTTTGCCATAGACATAGAGTGTTAAAAAAATGCATAGTTAGAGCAGGAATCCAAAAAACTTCAAAAATGGCGTACTTTTGCGCGTGTAGCTCAGCTAGCACAACTTTTTAAAACGTGCAAAATCAGATTCACACTACCCAATGGGTCCAAAGAACATACCAAAAAATCAGAACTACATCATGCTTCGCGATTTTAATGTTAATTTCCACTGGCCTAAAAGATAAATAATCAAACTTTACGATTCATAAAAGCTCTTCTTTTCAGACTCTGTGCAAGGATTGGGATCTGTGCCAGTAGTTCTAATAATGCCATATTTCAATCAGTTAAAAGGATACAAAATCACAGTGGCATTATACTGCACTCCGATAATTATATCTTATATTTTGCAATATTTTGCCTCCAATGCCATTCATTTGTTATTGGTAGCCATTTTACAAGGTATGGCAATGGGAGGTAATCTTTGCATTGGAATTTTAGGGATAACCGAATACGCAGAACCAAGATTAAGAAGTTTTTTCCTTGTCATGAAAAGTGCCGCTTATTTCTGGGGTATTTGGATAGCTAACATAATGGGAACATTTTTTCATTGGAGATATATTCCTGTATTAGCAATATTGCCATGTTTGTTTTCATTGTTTTCGTGCTATTTTTGGCCTGAGGGTCCTTATTGGTTAGCAAGTAAGGGCAGAATCGAAGAGTGTAAGGAGTCATTTTTGTGGCTTCGAGGACCAGGCAACGGCACTAAAGAACTTGAATCCATTATTAAATCTCAAACTAAACCACAGCAAACTATTGAACCACACGAAACTATCAAAACAACAAATTTGCTGACAAGGATGAAGAAAATCGCCTTTTTACGTCAATTTTACATGCCAATGTTTGTAAACTGTGTATTGTATTGTTCGTATTCCTTTACTGGCAAAATAGTCTTTGCAATTTATGCACTTGTCGTCATAAAAAATATTACTCATAGTGAGTCGTCGGCATACGCCGGAATGCTAATCATTGATGCTGTTACAGTATTAGGCATGTATGTTGGCAGCTATGTAGCGATGAAAGTGAGACGAAGAAGTATGTTATTAGTTACATCAGCCATTACTATTATTTTTCTATACATCTTGTCAGTATATTTGTCTTTGGTAGAATATCAGGTTATCGTTCAAAATAATATTTTATCAATTACATTACTTATAATATATTCTTTCTCTGTTAGCTGGGGCCCGATGGTGCTTAGCACATCATTCACGTCCGAAATAACACCAATGAGATTTAAATCTTTTGTCGTATCCGTGGGCTCGGTCGTTTTCTTTTTATTACAAACAGTTTCTTTAAAAGTTGCTCCGGTTATGTTTACTAATATTGGCATGCATGGCACTTTTGGTGTTTACGGTACGTTGACATTAATTTGTTGGTTATATTTGTACATTTATTTGCCTGAAACCAGTAACAAAACGCTACAGGAATTAGAAACGTATTTTGTAAAAGTTACAGACGGAGACGATCGTTATGAAAACCGTAATGATGGCACATTGCTAACGAGATATTGACAATATGTTTCTGTATTGTTATTATTAGACATGCGCAGAATGTTTCAATATAGTGAAAAAAATGATATGAATCTGAAGCTCTGGAAGATATATATCTCATCTTTTAGCTCACTAACTTTTTTAGGTTAATAGATTGTGTCAACAGCTCACTAGCACTCATAGCTCAGTAGCTCCGTGAAGTGTCAACGGCGCACTTTAACAGTAAATCCGAATCTGAATATTTCCGAAGAAGGCACGAAAGAGAAATAATGGGTAAACGGTGACAAGACAGGGAAAAGTTAGAGTTGATCGCGTCCTATATTGCGGGCTGCGGCTCACGGCTCAATACATAGAGCTGCTTAAGAGCGAGTGAGCTAAAAGATATACTGATAGACCTGTGGAAATTAACATTAAAATCGCAAAGCATGATGTAGCTCTGATTTTTTGGTACGTTGTTTGAAAAAATGTACGACCGCAGGTAGGTGGTTATGTGACAAAAATAGGACGTAGGTAGTTAAGGGTTAATGTACCCACAAACTTTAAAATCTAACTTAGAAAAAGCGAAACAAAGTTTAACTTAGGGCTCTTCTCTTCAAGACAAGAGTCAATAGGAATTTAGTGACCCGGAGAGCTACATCTTCACGTAGTCGCTTACCATAAGCGCTACTAAGGACAAACGCAAGTCAGTTGAAGAAAAAAAAACGTGTAAAATATTCTTTTCTCAAACATGCAATGAAATTTTGACATTAAGTGCCTCATAATAGGCCGCAAAATACCTCGTTTCGGGTACAGCTTGACGCTTAGCACGTAATGGAATTTCATACTTACATACGGCCTAGGCCGGCAATGTATTTTGTTTTAATTCCCATTCCACATTTATTTGGGCCACGGCATCACGGCGTTCAGCCATTAAATAAACAAAAAACGATGTTCGTTATACTTTGCAGTTTTATTTATATAAAATCGACATGAACATAATAAATAACACATTATAAACAATTTCCAATTATTATAAATTGCAAACTAAACTACAAGAATAAAAATGTATACTGAAACAGTTTTTGGAAAAGAAATCGAAATTTTTTTCATTCTGTAATTCTATTTTTTGTCTACTTTACATTTAGTGTCTCAAGAAAATAGCGTTAGATTTTTTGGAGTGTTTTTGATTTATTTCATTGCATATTTGAGAAAAGCACTATACATACTTCGGCGAGAAATGGGGTTGCCAGCCTCGTAACTATCTGGCCTTGCATTCCGCTCGGCCATCTATATGTACTCGGCTGGCAACCCCTCACTTCCCGGCCTCTGTAGTAATGTACTATTATGGCACAATTACAAAACATGATATGACAGGCAATCTTACCCCTTGAAGGCGTGTTGTGGACGTAACAATGCCGTTTTAAGAATTAAAATGTGATGCCGACAGTGAAAACCTAGAAGAAATCCTTTTAAACTATGTCACTAATAAAATATTGAATGTCAAATCAATAAAAAAATATTAATAGTCACGTTTTGAATATAATGTGTAAAACGCAACATAGTTTCACTTTATTACTTTCAATGACATTGTTTGCTAAACTGCGACTTTTATGTGATTTCAATATTAGGGGGTTATATGTAATTATCAATATTTTTTTTTTTTTTTTTTTTTTCCAAAAGGGGTTAAATTTATTCTAGCTGTAATAAACTATCTGAATAACGGTAATAAAACAAACAAAAGTAAAGAATAAACTATAAACTAAAACCTAAATATACCTACAAACGAGTTAAGCTATATACAAAAAAGGAAAATTACAAAAAGAATACCCCTTCAAGCAATTCCGTCTGCGGCATGGTCCCCATTACGCTTATATTAGACAATTAACAAAAGCAAAAGCTGTCATAAATTTAATAGTAGGTACTAAAATGATTAATATTTTCTATTTTTCTAATAAGTAATATTTAATACAATTTGGTGGTCATTACTTGAAGCCGAATATCCTTTTTAACCGGCTTCAAATATGAAGAGTGTTCTCAGTTCGTCAGTTAATTTTTATGTATTTTCCTCGATGACTCAAATATTTTTATTTGAAGGGGTACATGTGGGAGGTGCTTTTAACAATATATATTTCTATATAATAATAAACTCGTTTTTATTTTTGATTCTTTCAGACACTTGGAAGCAAACATAATGTGTCAGACAGATCAGATCTAATTTTTAACAGGTAGCGAGAGAATTGCCAGCGCGTCTATTAATTATTCGATTTAATATTATCGAATAATATTATGTATTACATTAAGTTTTGTATATTTAGATGAATAAATCCAACAGTACATCTTTCAATGGCTATGGATTGTAACCAAGTCAGGATCTGATGATGGAATCTTGGAGAAATTCAGGGAACTATTCAGATCATTAGGCACACCAATAGCAATTTGGGTGGGTGGGTTTTTATAGAAACTCATGCATTGCTCATGCATTTGTTATTTAACAGGTTCGTTTGAAGTCGGTGTTTCAAAAATTTTGTTTTTGCTATAAGGTTTTACTGCACCAAATAAGTTGATATGCCGCAAACACAGTGACGCGCCGCATGCGTCACGTTTTTGGCGCTTGCTTTCAAACTGGTGCTTAAAATACCTAGTGTTCATGTACTATCCTTGCGGACCGATTTCATAACCCCGGATATCATATAAGATACTTTTTACCCGACAACGCCAAAACAAAAAGTGATATTTTACTGTCACCTCCACGAACAAAGTTAACGACATCCTCTAGTTAAAAAATATAAGTGATGACGCGAGCTTCACGTCACGTGCGACTGAATTCGTGCAGCGGTACCACTTGCGGGGCATGCGGCGTACGCGTGGCGTGCTGCTGCCACTATTTGCGACCTAATAAATTGATAATAACGTCGTCGAGGCACACGCTCTGGTTCGTCGTACTTCAGTAAACAGGCTAACAATATTATTCTTGGCCTTGGTTTCATAACTTAATTGTCTTGTTTTAGCTGTAACGTATTGCGTTCCCAAGCCTATGTATTGACACATTTTCGAGCTCTGGCGTGAAATAAATGTTCTAGTTTGCTTCAGTTGTTTAAATCCTATTATGTAAATTAAGATGAGTGACAGAAAAACGTGGAATTTTTGGAAAACACCAACCTTCAGGCAGGTAAGGAAGGAGTATTCAAATTTGTTTACTTACAAAACCAGCAAAGGCCTACAAAAGCGACACAACTGTAATTTTCGGCGAATTCAAATTATTGACGTCATCGACCGTAGTTTCAATAGTAAGGGATATTCAAAGCATGCAAGTTATTACCTCAATCCTCAAATTCCTCATTCCTTCAATCGACGATATCACTGTGTTCATTATCGAAGGGGCTATAAATGGTTTTAAAGATTTTGACTAATCACTCAAATTTACAATGACCAAAACTTACAATGACCAATCACTCAAATATATATCCCCAAAACGTGATTAGTAAACACAAAAACAACGAGGAGGGATCTTTTCTGTGCAGTATTAACAATGTTTGCAACAACGACGATATGAATTTTACTTAATTTGTATTTTCACCGCAAGCCTGATTAGTTTCAACTTTAAAGTAAATTAACAGGCTCTGTCGGATATCGGCTGATCAGACGACTGCTGGCTCATTCTTAGCACAACGAATGGACATTGCTATTCCACGTGGCAATGCGGTCAGTCATCTAGGCACCCTGCCGCCCGGGTGGGACATGGGAAAACTATTTTATCTCAAAGGTGTATTGAAATGTCATATATAAATTTTAGATGTAAATAAATGTACATTCCACATAAAAATAAAATTGTCCTTTCTATTCTCCTCCGCACGGCAGTGCCCCCGCCAAGTCGAGCAAAACAAAGGCACGGCCGTACCATCCTTTTCTCGAAGCCATTCAGTTCATTTTGTGCTGGCTAAAGCTAGAACCCTGAATTTTCAGTTTAGCACGTCAAAGTTCCTTAGTTTTGTCATTGACTCACTCACTGCTGATGATCACCATAATTCTAATCTAATTCTAGCAAACCCTCCAGATTTTAAACACAATTAGTTTTTAGCCTTATCGTGCCATGTCATGCAAAACCTAAAAATATTGAAATTTCAATACGAACTGCATCAATAAGTTTGTAATCCTATACAAATAGGTGCAATTACAAAGATACTTTTGTAGTTCAAAAGGGAAATAGAATGGGTCTACCTTATTTCGTATAAAATTAAATGGTATAAACTCAAAATTTATAAATTCAAAACATATAAAATCACTTCGTATAATCATTCATTTCAGTTATAATTCATTTTGTATAACATTTAAAAGCTCTAAATACGAAATCCCTATTCTTCAATATGACTAACATGCAAAATGTATAAAATCATTATACATAACATTTAAGATATATAAAATTATTATGAATAATATTCATTTTGTAAAACAATTACTTGATCGCATATTTAAAACGTAGATCATTCAAAATGTCTAATCATCACAATGTATACAAAACAGTCGGTCGGACTCCGCAACTGCTCCGCCGCTGCGGGAAGAGCAGCCCCTTCGCCCTTGCGTATCAAAGCACAGGCACTAATGCTCGCCTTCGCAGCTTCAGCTTGTTGGTCGCCTTCGGCGATCAGCCTCAGCCGCTACGGCTCACATTGTGCCTGTGCTTTGCTACAGCGGGCGAGGGCTGCTCCCCCTCCGCGCCTCCGGCTTTCTATGTACACTCTAGGGGTAAGGCAGACAAGACCACGTGCTCTGATTCGGGTTTTGTTACCTATGTATTCTCCAATGTATATAAAATACAATATTATCTCAGCCATTATTATTATTTTAGCGTATTTTCTTACCACAAAACTATATAAAGAATTATCAAATTTTGTCAAAAAAGTCCTGACCTCCTTCAGACTTTAAAACCTGGGCCTCATATTTCAATAATATTAAGGGTTTACAAAAAATTAGAGCTTTTAACAGTTATACCCCGTGAATGTTTTACCTTATAATACTTATAACAAATAACGTTTCGAGCAAATGAATGTTATATCATACGAAATTATGGAAAATTACTTTAGAGCATTTGAATTTTATACGAAATGTAATTATACACTTTAATTTTTATGCCATCTGAATTTATACGAAATGAATCATTATCCTAAATGAATTTCGACGAAGTGATTTTATACGCATTGATTTTATACCAAATAAGGGGATACCAAATAGAATGGATTGGAATGTAATAAATAAAGGAAGACCACTTACAAAAAGAAATGAGATCCCATCAAAAACATTACATGTAAAAAGATGCAAGTCTCGCAACGCAGTTCTTCTACAACAAAAAAGTTTTGAGATGTCCACAGAACTCGATTTCCACCGACCTACCTATTGTTTAACCGTGGAGGAACACAGTTTATAGTTCTCAAATTAAGAATCCTTACTTACAGTCATTTGTGATCGTTGGCATAATGTCTCTGATCTTCAGTGCAGGCATCGGTTTGGGCACTGCGACCGTGATGTTACCGCAGCTTAAACATAACAAAGATGAATTAGCCGTTGATGAGAACATGGCTTCTTGGATTTGTAAGTAATTTAAACATTCATGATTAGAGACCGGATTTGAAGTAGCGATCTCAATATTAATATCGATATGACTAGTGCAATTTGTTTAATACATGTCATGTTGGTTATATAAGGTCTTCATTTTTACTGTGCATTGTGCGAAAGAAATATTAAAGGAGAAGAACTTTAAAAAATAAACTATTTAAAAAATTAACAAACAATGTTTTTATTTATTATTACCATAATTTTGGCCCAATATTTACAAAAGCTTCCAAAAAGGTTTTTTTTTTTTGTTCCGATAAGTTAAATTATTTTTGTGTGTAGAAAAATAATAAATTATAATATACCAGTCATATCCATAATAATCTTGAGATCACTACTTCAAATCCGGTCTCTATTCATGACAAACTAGATATACAAAGGTTTAATATTATACTATCCAACTTTTGGGCCCTTGTATCTGCAAAAAAGACTATTTGAATCGTTTATTCTTTGATAGTAAAGTAGGTAAAGGTCCGATTGCTCGACACTGTCCCAGTAGTCGCCATCTTGAAGGTTAAGTCATTAACAATAGCAGTAGATGTAACAGCAGGGTGTCAATTTTTGGGAATTAACGTGTCGAGCACTGATCCGTTTACCGTATATTATAATGTGAGGCAAGGAAGGAATGTTCATCTGATTTTGTTATGAAAATGCTCTACAATATTTACGTCTACTTCCAGCCAAAAATGTCAAACGTATAGTAAGAGGAGCTTAAACCTGCAAAAATAATGGAAAAATATCTGATAGTTACAAGGACAGTGTTGGTTTCAATTAATTGTTTTTTACAGTACCTAGTATAGTTGAGATAATATTCCCAGAACAGTATGGCGTTACTAAATGCCATTTACATGATAAGCACAAGGCAAAGGTCAAAGTTGTAGGTTCCAGATACTAAGCATATATGAAATGGTTGATTTAGACGTGTTATTTTATGTTAATACGTACAGTAGAACCCGCTTAATACCATCACGTTTAATACGATTTCTCGCATAATAAGTCATACGTTCCTGCAACTTGAGGCATGTTTTCATACATTAATAAGCTTTCCCGCTTATGACGCGTTTTTGACTGGGTCCCTTCAAAATCGTCTTAAGCGAGTTTTACTGTATTAAACCGTACATATTTTGGTCCGTTCATATGCCAGAAACCTATTTATAATGATGAAACCTGGAGGTGGGTGGTGGAACTCATGACCGCATTCTGGTAAAAGCCTCGAGTTTGGGGGTCATTTGATTTTTCGGCGATTCCTATATCTACAGTACATTAGGTAGCTCGTAGTATTTGGAACTTCTTTATTTAGCAATGCACTACGTACTGTTCTGGTAAACTTATCTCAAATTTACTATAATATAAAAAAGCCATGAATTAAACCAAAACTGCCCTTGTTGTTATCAGATATATATTTATCCATTATTTTTTTCTCTTACGCTCCTCCCCTGGGTAAACGCAAACCGCTCCGAGGTGCCATACATTGACCATCAAGTAATACTTAAGTGGGATCAATCGCCGGTCAGTTCGAATTTATGTTTGGATCTTTTAATGCCTTATGTTATGATCCACGACATTTTTTTTAATAAATATTGGGGAATCGATCTTTATACTTACTTTACTACTATACAGTATCCACCTGACCCGACGATTATTTTCTAATTTACAACAATATCTTGTTATTTTCAGATTCTGTGCAAGGATTTGGTTCGGTACCGGTAGTTCTTACTATGCCATATTTAAATCAATGGAAAGGATATAAAATCGCTTTTGCGTTAAACTGCGTTCCAATTATTATATCCTGTTTTTTGCAATATTTTGCCTCCAGTGCCATTCATTTGTTGTTAGCAGCTATTTTTCAAGGTATGACAATGGGAGGTAACCTTTCTATTGGAATTTTATGTATAACAGAATTTGCAGAACCGAGATTAAGAAGCTTTTTTCTTATCATGAAAAGTGCCTCTTATTTCTGGGGTATTTGGATAGCAAACATAATGGGGACATTTTCTTATTGGAGATATATTTCTATATTAGCATTCTGGCCAGCTTTATTTTCATTTCTTTCTTGCTTTTTCTGGCCAGATGGACCGTATTGGTTAGCAAGTAAAGGTAAAATCGAAGAATGTAAGGAATCATTCTTATGGCTTCGTGGATCTGGCAACGGTACTGAAGAACTCGCAGCAATTATTAAAGCTCAACCTGTACAAGAGCAAACTAATAATATCACAAATTTTCTAACAAAAGTTAAGAAAGTCGTAATTTTACGTTATTTTTACATGCCAATTTGTATCAACTGTGTGTTGTATTGTTCGTACTTCTTCACTGGTAAAATTGTATGTGCTATTTACGCACTTGTCATCATAAAAGATATTACTGGGAGTGAATCTTCATCGTATACAGGGATGCTAATTATTGATGCAGTCACAGTAATAGGCATGTACGTAGGTAGTTATGTAGCGATGAAAGTAAGACGGAGAAGTATGTTATTAGTCACGTCTGCAATCACAATATTTTTTCTTTATGTCCTATCGATATATTTATCTTTAGTAGAGTATAAAATTTTAGTTCAGAATAATTTGTTATCAATCATGTTCCTTATAATTTATTCTTTCTCTGTTAGCTGGGGTCCAATGGTGCTTAGCACATCTTTCACATCAGAAATAACGCCGATGAGATTCAAATCTTTTGTCATATCTGTAGGTTCCGTTATTTTCTTTATATTACAAACAGTTTCTTTAAAAATTGCTCCAATTTTGTTTAGTAATATTGGTATGCATGGTACGTTTGGTGTTTATGGCACATTGACCTTAATATGTTGGTTATACTTGTACATGTATTTGCCTGAGACCAGTAACAAAACGTTGCAGGAATTAGAAACATGTTTTGTGAAAATAAAAGATAAAAACGGTCATGATGAAAGTCTAAATCACGATCACGAAACCAGGTTGCTAGTAAAATGTTAATAGGTATGATTGAATTTAATGTCATGAAAATGCAATGATCGTGATATTCGTTGAGCTAGACGGTTTATAACTCTTCAAGTAGCCTAATGTATATTACTTACCTATTAATTTGCAACCTACAAATTAAGTTGACTGCGGCAGTATCTAATATATGTTACGCTAAACAAAAAAAAAACTTTTAATTCAAAGATATGTTATCAATCAAGTACTTAATTGTCTGATACCAAAGTTGATAACATAGCTCTGCAATATAACATAAAAATAATGTAATTAATTTCTTTAGCGTAAGCCTACGGTGTAATGTTTACAAATACCTACTACCTACCTATGTATCCTGTGAGCCTTAAATATTTTTTTGAAAATGTACGATGACCTACCTAGAATTATGAAATTTATAAATTAGAAATAAAATTTAAATTAAGAATGAAATTATCAATTTATATATACAATACTATGTGTTGTAATTTTTACCAATAAATGTTGTATTTTTGTATCATCTTTAGGATTAGTTAATTGCTATACCCTGACAGAGTTGTAATTAAACCTTATGTACAGTCGGATATACACGGTGCCCGTGAGCATTGCGAGAGATTTTAACAGGATGTTCCAGACCATATTTTAAGTTAAAAATATTAATTAACGTTTGCTAAATTCGGCTCGGTTTTAGAGATACCTATTTCCTTTTTTGTGTAAAAATGTTGTAATGAAATCTCCAGTATGAAACACCTTTATGATTGCGACGTTGCGAGACTTAACCATCTAATTTGACTGTAAAAGTCAAATCCAGTTCTGTCATGAGTGTTTAGTGTGACATTATGTTTATCGTTTACGTACTGTGAGCGACGCAATTAGTTTTAGAATAGTTTAAATCTTAATGAATATTTGTTAAAGGCAAGGGACGCGCGAGGAGAGCGGGGTCGCGGGGCGGTCGGGCCGCAACGGTATCTTACCGTCCGACAGCACATTTTATTTTAAGTTAGTCGATGTACGTTTTTGCACTCACCGCACGTTCCTCTGCCTCCCAAAATTGTTTATATACCTACCATTTATCAAAAATATAAGTTTGTCGCGAAGTTGGCTTTTTTCTACGTGAAGAGAACCCCGAACCTCTACACGTACGTTATCAACAGAAATATCGGCGTATTATTTTATAAAAATTAAGAAAGAATCCAAGACATACCTCATGCAAATGAACCGCTAGGCCTATGACTAAGAATAGTGATCGTATTTTTTGCAAATGATTTTGAGGACTAAATATTTTACGTGTTTACTATTGAGAGCGTCGAGCGAGCGTTCCAGGGGGCAAGGAACAAAAGAGTAAAGGGTTTGTGTGTGTGTAATGTTTACAAATACTACGATATAATGTATCCTGTGAGCCTTAAATATTTTTTTGAAAATGTACGACGGCCCACCTAGAATTATGAAATGTATAAATTAGAAATAAAATTTAAATTAAGAATGAAATTTACAATTTATATATACAATACTATGCGTTGTAATTTTAACCATTAAATGTTGTATTCTTGTATCATCTTAAGGATTAGTTAATTGCTACACCCTCACATGGTTGTAATTAAACCTTATGTACAGTCAGCTACAGATATATTATATCCACTCAGATTACCACGTAAGTATAAAAAAATCGTGTCTTTAGGGTTGTAGTTTTATTTATTTTTACTTCTTATTGTATACACTATTCATTTCATTAGGAAAAAAAATGAGTGTAGCTCGATGATTTTATACTATTAACTATGTTATTTGAATATGGCAGTCACTAGGTTGAATATGACAGTCATATACCCTTAGTAAACTAGTAGTGAACCCTAGGTCTATATTATACCACGAATGTAATAATCTCACTGCTACAATACCTAATTACCCATTGGAGAATATCCCTTGAGTGCTCCCAACGTATATTGTGTATGTATAGGTATGAGTTATTGTATCGCACTGGAGATACGAATCAGGTTATACGATCGCATTCGTCCCGTAGTAATACGAGTATCCATTTACGTGCCGATGTACTGTGGTCTCCAATTAAGGTGATCCCGATAGAGCTACGTGAACCACAATTTAGGATTTCAGATAGGTACTGTTTTTGCCAGTTAAACTTAAGGAATGGTGAAAGATTGCTCAAGACCCCAGGCTATGTGAAAATATGAGGGGGAGGTTTCTGTCCAGTAGTGGAACAATTGGCTTTTAATTAAAATGTATAAAAGGAGAACGTTAATTTGATGAATCTGAAATAATAAATTACCATCGGCAAAATCCGCTTCATTCTTTTAACTCGATAGGCAAGGGATTGTAAGGCTCAATAACTTCCATAGTCATACGACGGTTTCTCAACGATTCTTCGATTGTTCAACGTAGGTTGCTCAACATTATTAGCGCATGAATTGCTGTTAAAATTAGATCACGTTCTTAGCTTATTGAAAAAAACTTAAATTTTATATAACCATAACTCAAAAAAGCTCTATACTCATGAGAGGCTACACCGATTTTGGTAAAATCTAGCTAAGAACGCTCTCGATTAAATCACTTTTCAAACAAAAAACTAAATCAAAATCAGTTCACCTGTTTGGGAGCTACCTACGAGGCCACAGACAGACACACATATTCATAGACACACAGTTACACTGACACGGATACACACGTTAAACTTATAACACCCCTCGTTTTTCGTCGGGGGTTAAAAATGTCCGTGATTGCCTTCAAAGCTGGTCATATACGGTTTGGCCGCGACGTACTACGGTTGCGACCGCCACGGGTACCTACATTTAACGTTCGCCCAATTATGCTCACTGTCCCTGTCCAGAACTCGCTTCAGGCCACGGTATTTAGTGGACATTTTACTTTTACACGTTTTAATGACTTAATACAAATTGTTCGTGATTTGTGCGGTCCTAGATTTTCTGAACAACAACATTTTATTTATTTAACCTCTCGTTTTTTAATTGTTTAGACATCCTGTTCCTATTGCGGTATGCTATGTAAAAATGCACAGCTATTATGTTTTCTATAATTCAGGTAACTATTTTGTCTTCATAGCAACTAACCGCCGTCAGCAACTGTTCCAGAACAAGAACTTATCGGAGGATTTTGCTACCTTCTTTTTCTGGATATATAAAAATAGAAAAAAAAACATAATTATTGGTACAGTGAGCAAGCACATTGAAAAAATCAAGTACAACCCACTGCAGTTGAAGCGGGACTCGAGCCAGCGTCTCTATGTTACCGGGGCAGCATGATACCCAATTACACTATCCGGTCACTCGTGCAATAGAACTGATCGATTTTTTTCAATACACCCCCAACATTTGTTATGGAAGGCACTAGTAACAATGTGCTTGCTCACTGTACCAAAAATTATTATTAAAATTGAGGTGTTTAGAGGAGCTATAAGGAATCATACAAATATATAATTTGTTGATAAAAGTAATCAGTTAAACATAAGGCGATATGTAATAAATAAGTAGACAAACCGCGTCATGTCCAAGATACATTGTCGAGGTTTGATCACTATTACCGTTATTGTCTTTTACAAGTTATTTCCGATAGTTGCTAAAAGCTAGTTCGGGAGCAAGATGACTGAATAATTTAAGCTCCACATCCTGGGAAACTATTACATAATATTGTTACTCATAGCAGAGCCATAGAACACAATTATGCATTCCAGTATCGCAACAACATTCATAATTTAATTTATTCTTCAAGAATACCTTCACTGCATGTGCGGGTTAACTTAGAAAAATATACGTATAGTAAACCCAGTGCTAAATTAGTTCAAATAGATAAAGGTGTACGAATCTAGTAGATTGTGTCACAAGGGAGCAAAATGATGTATTTACGGGGAGGGCGTAATCCTGAACGAAGCGAAGGATTCTGGAGTAGAATCCGGAGCGTAGAGAGGGATTCAAGTGTTAACTGTGGTAAAAATAATTTTGTTACCTTGTGTCACATACTTATTGGTTTTCACGCCTACTATGAGGGACATTTAAATAAAACGCTACCAAATAACAAATTCAGTTTATTCGAAGTGCTTCACACATTATTATTAAAAATGAAATGTTAAATCAGTACGATTATTTGGACTTTGACACTCGGCAAATCTCGACATTTTTCGGGAGAGATCGGAAGTCCAAATGACACAAGACACATTGCTGCATCTTCATACATAACATCATAGACTGCACTTGTCAATCTTAACAGTAATGTACCTACATCACCTGCCACAATGAATTTTTTTACAGTAGACCTATGAATAACATCATCCTTTTCTCGAAGCTATTCAGGCCATTACCAACCTCCTGTAATTTTGTGCTGGCTAAATCTAGAACCCTGCGGTATTTGCTCCATACAAAAATATCGGTATTCTTTCCGTTCTTATCGTTCTTTGGTTTATTATTTAGTTTTTTAACCAATCTAATAATACGAAATCATGACTTAAATACATTACTGAGCTCTACATAAAAAGCATAAAATAATTCAAAATATTGGGCTATTTCGGGGTTTTTGCAAAATACCGGTTTCGAGCCCTGTTCAAAAGGGAAATAGAATGGATTGGAATGTAATAAATAAAGGAAGGCTACTTACAAAAAGAAATTTGACACCATCAAAAACATTACATGTAAAAAGATGCAAGTCTCGCAACGCAGTTCATCAACAACAAAAATGTTTTGAGATGTATGTGATGTTATGTTAAACCAAGTCCATAGGCGGGGAGGATTTGTGTCCACAGAACTCGATTTCCATTGACTTGCCTATTATTTAAACGTGGAGGAACACATTTTATAGTTCTCAAAATAAGGAATCAAGTCAGTGGTAACAACAAAACAATCAACATACAAATTCCTTAAGAGTGTACAAAACCGTGTTTTTCATACACATACATTTTCACATTATTATTATGAACTAGACTTATGTTTAATATGTGTACTGTTTTGCTAATATTTAATGTGTCGTTTGAAACTAGAACGATATTGACTTTCGCCTGAGCAAGCATTATGAGAATAATCAATATTGAAGTACTTAGTTCGGAGCGGAATATACAGGGACTGTTCTGTAATTAAAGTTGCGTATTGCAAGTTAAATAAAGTCTGATTCATTGAGTTTAACTAATATAAGTAAGGCAGCATTTTATTCTTCAAGAGACGTTATAAGGATATATCCTTAGCATCGCCAGTAGCACACAAGCTTTATAAGAGTTATATACAGCCATCATACAGCTAGTTTAAGCGCTATAAGGGTTGTATAAAGTCTTATATAGTTTTTGTGCTATTTGAAAAAATAATGAAAGCTTACAGGTATATATTTATTTATAATTTCGAGCTTTTTTACACGGATCGTAGTTACTAACATGACTGATAACTTGATTTATAACTGACTACGTGTAACTGTCTGAAATATCCTCGTTTACTTAGCATAAAAAAAACTTCTAATATTGTCTAGATCTGCCTATCGAAGTATATTTTTTGTGCTTCCGTAGTCAATACGAAAAACAACACACACTTGTGTTAGAGAGAGTGCAAAAAACCTTTGTACGCTCCCTTTTCCACAAACTTTTCGGGTATTACCCCCGTATGTACCCCACTTTATATGTCCTGGGAATTGTTAACTATGCCACCCTCGAGAGTCAAAGGAACATATCCCTTGTGAAATACATCTTCCGTTTGATCCGCGGGCAAATTAGTAACACTCCGTTGCTTTCCCTCATTCCACTGAGGGTACATTCGGTCACCTCCGTCCAGCTCCGGCGCCGGCATGCACTCTTTCCCGGCGGCGCGCACGCGGGCGCTGACCCACACCACACACCTCTACACAGAGCACTAACACTTCTCGACAGTATACTGGACAGTGACAGTGAACTTGATATATTTTACAGTTCTGAACCAAGATTTCTTGCAGTTGCCAGCTGGTACCTGGAGTCCATATCTACACCAAGCTCCATCATGTAGCATAGCCTTATTATAAGCACAGTAATTACTGTACTTTCAGTATTACCTGTTGTACACCTGTCTTTTGTTAACACGTGTAGCTTGACTGTAATGTATTAATTTATGGGAATAAAATAAAATAGGGTAATCAACCCTTGTAGTTTCACCATGTCCATCCGTCTGTCGTCTGTCTAATTGTCTTACTGTCCGCGGGTCGATCGCTATACATTATTATGCCACACCTGGCCATAAAGTGACTTTTTCCGCACGCTGCGCGTACGGAAAAAGCCGCTGTCTGGCCAAGTGTAGACATAAAATGATGTACACAACCACGGGAGGTAATAAAGAAAGCCCTCGATCGCATATTTACGTCCCTCGCTTGCAGCTCGGGCCGCAAACTTCTGCGATCTCGGCCTTTCTTTGTATTACCACCCTAGTTATGTAATGTACCTACTATTAATATCGCCAGCAAAATTGTGAAATATATTAAATTATTTGTTTTGTATAAAAGTAGGGGATAGTTTGTGTTGTTGGATGTCGTTGGATAGGTCGTTAGAAATAAATTGCGGCTGTGAATTAATTTTGTACGATGGTATATCTACTCTTCAAGCTCGAACCCGACTCATACTTGGCTGCTTTAAGATTTATCATTTTTTTATGTACAGTATCTTCCTTACTTTAATTTTAAACTAAAGTAGTTTATCAATTTTAACTCTTGTGAAGTGCACAATTTACTCGTTTGGCAATGCAGCATAGAATATTATGTAGAGAGCACTTAACTAAGAGCCATTAGCAGTAATTTCACCGGCGAGCTGCTTCGTACCGCCAACTTAATACTTTACCGTCATGCAGAAATTCACCGTCAATTTTGCCCTAAACTCAAATTGACCAATAATTAATAGTTCGTAATCACTGATCATACTGTCAAAGTATTCAATTCAATTCAATTCAAAATTTGTTTATTTTCACCTCACAAAGGATACAAGTTATACTAAAGTACATGCAAGCAGTGGCTTAATTGCTAAAATAAAATACCCTTTGTGAGAGACTGGAGTCCGAACTAGGTATAGACCTGTAATACAGATCTCCAGGCTCTCAACCCGGAAATGAGCGGATCGTAGAGTGCCCGTATTGCTGTCAGGTACGTGTTTTCAACATCATAGTGTCTATGGAGGTAAACAAAACAAAATAACAAAATAAAATAGAAGAAGTGAAAACATAACATGCAGAAAAAGAAAAAGAAAAGGAAAGAAATCTATAAAGTAGATGTTTTGATATACCGAAAATGTGTGCTTGTGTGTGTGTGTGTAAATATGTGTCTGTAAATCTATGTTTTGGTTTGTAAAGGAACCTTTATAATTATTTATTTTAAAGTAACTCCTCCAGCTCCTCATACGTTAAGGTCATTAGCCACTTTGTTACTTTAAGTTTAAGTTCTCTATGCGTATAGTAGTACTCTGAGTATAAAGACAACCAAGTAGTTCGTCTTCGCCGTTTAGGAGCGCGCGACACCTGAGCGTGCCCAAGGCACAGGGCTGCCGCTCGTCGGTTCTGTAAAATACCTACTTACTACGAACGTAACTTTTATTAGGTTGACCTCGATCGAACGAACAATCGTTCGAGGTCAACCTAGTAAAAGTTACTTATTTCAATATGAAAGTATCTGATCGCACACACCTGATGTTAATGTTATTAAGTATTATAGTATAAATAAATTAGTATTGGTATGTGTACATGTAAGTAACGCAACGATATTTCGGCTCGTTTCATAAAACCACTCTCGTGTTTAAGGCATTTTATGTATCAATAGAATCAACTACTATTTAATTAGTACGCGTTTAAAAAATCTGTTAATTTTACTCATCACTGTCAAACAAAATAATTATCTACTCTATTTAATTGGTATAGTTTGATCACAAAACTATCAAACATTCTATAAACGACTTAAAATATAACATTTATATAGGTACTAATAAAATACACACCTTTCGGGATCCTTAGGAATGCAGAAATATGACAATTCTGGATTTTGCGCATTATTCTTCAAACATCCGAGCACACTGCAGTATATACGTCTTCTATACTTAGCTTCGTCCGCAGACATTTTGAACGTTCGACCGCTCGCGACGATAGCTCAGCCCTGACTAAGCACGGCGCGTACACGGCGCGCACACATGCGCGCTCCCGATGTACCTTTTATCGGAACAAAAACTACCGTATACCGTGATACTGTTGTGGTTCGTCAAAATCGAAGCGAAATATTTCGACCACAACGAAACAGCGAAATGCAAATGACATAAGGCACAGGACTTCCTTATATCATTTGCATTCCGTTGTCCGGTCCGTAGTTATTACTAGTTCGCGAGTCAGTTATGTTAGCGACGAGGTTGGCGGGCAAATTTCTGAATTGCACTATTGTAAGCCTCTTGAATACTGTAACCACGACAGCAGTGGAGTTGGGAATACCTACTGATGAAAATTGTAGAGTCGAACAAGGAGAGAGTTATCATTGTCATTAGTTTAAATACGTCCCACTGCTGTGCACAGGCTTACTCTGGCCCTGTGTGGGTTGGGGACTTCACAGACACCTTTTAATTTCTGCGCAGATTGGTTTCTTCACGATCTTTTTCCTTCTCCGAAAAGCTAATGATACCTAAATATCAAATTACATTTCGAACATAACCAAATATTCCCAAAAACTCAGTGGTACAAGGAGAAATGTCTACAAAGAAAGCCTTAGTAGTAGCAACTATGCTTATGAAGCCAGTGGCCCCGGATTCGAATCACAGTAAAATAAATAAAAACCGGTCAAGTGCGAGTCGGACTAGCGCACCGAGGGTTCCGTACAAACTCATAAGTAGATACGCGAATAGTTCAAGAAAAACTGTATGTCGATTTGTTTAGTAGAAGCAAATAAGTATATGTTATGATTTTTGCAAATTTCTAAAAAACAGTGCAAGTTAGGAAAACAGTTATATTTTCCCTCTAATATTGAGAACCTGACGTGTAATGATTCTATTTAATAGCAAGGACCATTAAATCAAGAGGACTGACATTCTCCATACAAAAAGCTGTTCCCCGAATTTACAACGCCATCTATAGTCTGTTTTTTATTTCCGAAGACAAATATGACAGCTACAAATGTCAAACGTAAAAATAATGTGGCCAGCTTTTAAGAAACAGTGCTGTCCTTTGTTTCGGTTCGTGGTGTAATTATTAATAACCGATATAATAAAAATTACTTTTTACGTTAAAACATATATTTTTAGGTAGGTACTTATCGAAAATTAATTACATATAATAACCACATTGTATTCAACCTTTAACCTACTATTGGATAAATAGTGCCTACGTATGTGATTCCGTTGCTTGAAATGATAATGCAGAGAAATAAAGCGGGTTTGGCGTATTTTCAGCTTTGTAAGATAAGTAATGAGTTTCGAATCAAATAAAATGTACCTTTAAATATGAGAAATATGGTGTATTTAAAAATATTCTATATCTCCAAAAGGGTGGCATTCTTACCTAAAGTATTGTATCGTTTTGGAACTTCGCGGATTATGGACTCATTGTGTTACAGACACTTTAATATCAATAAACATAAGAACCTACCAAAATTTTGTCGGTAAATACCGGTTGTATCACATCACTATTTATGAGTTGTAAAAAACAGGCAACACATGAAATGTCATTTTTGTCCTCGGAAATAAAAAACAGACTATATGTATAAGCTTGGTAAAATAATTATAATATTATTTACAATTATTTAACTTTGCAAACGTGACACAGTATTTAAATGTATTTAAATTTATTTATTATTAGCTGTTTACGAACTAATTGTTACTATACTATGTTTCTTTGTTTAATTATAACATCGTTAAATGTTTAGTGTTTTAGCGCCATCTAGTTTTGCCCGGAAATCCCCTAGCGTGAAACATGCCATCGCTTAGTTTTGCTACTCGCCGCTAGGGATTTCAAGTTTTGTAAATTTCTAAAAAGGTATTAAAGTTAGCAAGACCGTTCTATTTTTCCTGTAATATTCAGGTTGATATTTATAATTAGTAATTATGACACATTTTTCTGATCAGTAACTTCGGAGATAATAGGGGGGGAATGGTACATAAAAATGTATAAATCAAAAACTACTTATTTAAGAAAAAAAATAAAAATGCTGTTCTAATCTACAAATTAAGCCCTTTCATTTGATACCCCACTCAATATAATAGCCCTACTTTCAATTTTCAAAGTCCCATTACGGAGCCTTTTAAAAAAAAAGTAAAAAAGGTACAAGATATTTTTTATGTCCAATAGGCTCGGGTTAGCTACTTTTAACACTATTCCAAATTTCAAATCGATAGCATCAGTAGTTCCTGAGATATCTGGCTGTGACAGACGGACAGACAGACAGACAGACAGACAGACAGACAGACAGACAGACAGACAGACAGACAGACAGACAGACAGACAGACAGACAGAGTCGCACCATAAGGGTTCCTTTTTTACCATTTTGGTACGGAACCCTAAAAACATAAACATCACGGTATACGGTAGTTTTTGTTCCGATAAAAGCTACATCGGGAGCGCGCATGTGTGCGCACCGTGTGTGCGCCGTGTACGGACGCACCACAGGCAAGCATCGCCGCGTGCTTAGTCAGGGCTGAGCTATTGTCGCGAGTGGTCGAACGTTCAAAATGTCTGCGGACGAAGCAAAGTATAGAAGACGTATACAGGGTGTCCCTAAAACCAACTTTGATACGAAAAGGGCTGATAGACCAGCTCATCAGACACCAGATTAAGTAAATTTGACCTTAGTAAAAATTTCTTAGTTTTCGAGATATTGACGTTTTTGCATAACTCGTGCTAAGTGATACCCTGACTCGGTTATTTGAGTGTCATGACTAAAATATCAAGTATTTTTCAAATCTGTTTTTAATATGGGTAGCCAGATAACTATGCTATTGAACGTAATTCCTATTTCTGTTAATTTCTTCATGGTATGGCCACAGTAGAATATCGAAAAATAATTTTCAGATTTTTCCAAATTGCACGTCTGATTTCGAACGAAGGTGGTGAAAAAAAATGTACCAACACAACCTGGCACATGACGTAAAAAAATGGCGCATATTTTGTAGTTTCTAAAATGGTATAACATTTACTAAATTCTGTAATAGTTTTTGAGATAATGATATTTTACAGAACCGACGAGGGGCAGCCCTGTGCCTTAGGCACGCTCAGGTGTCACGCGCTCCTAAACGGCGAAGACGAACTACTTGGTTGTCTTTATACTTTGTAAACATGTTCTTTTTAATGGGAATATATATGAGAATGGTAAAGATATTTCAAGAGATTTATTTAAACACTATCTAAATGTTTTTTGTTTTATGTAGGGGAGACCGGGTATGGTTGTCTTACGGGTTGGTTGTCACAGCAGCCATTAAATAATACGAAACGAAGGAATAATTGCATCGCTCGGTGTTAAAATATCGCAAGAACTTCACCTCCTTCCCTACTTCACCAATCGATGCACTTATTCCTTCGATTCGTATTATTTAATGGCTGCTGTGACAACCAACCAGTGAGACAACCATACCCGGTCTCCCCTAGGTATTTTTGTAGTTTTTACTTTAGGCTTTTATTATAGCTGTATATTGTTTCTACTTTATATCAAATTTGAGAAATCGTATGCACCGGGCGGGATTTGAATCCGCATGCTCACGGTTCTCCGTCAATTTATGGTACGGTTTTAACAAAAACATTAAGATATTCATTATTCATGTATATTTGGGCGTAGTACATTATTACTATTGATTTCTCAATGCAACTTTAGACATTGGGCCGTATAAGAGGTTACATGACCTTGCAGTGGGTAAAAAAAAGATGAAGCGACGGATTGAAAAATTCAATGACTCGCCGGAGAGCTATAAAGATGTAGGTGCCAGCCTCACTTGAGGCATTAATTAAAAAACCGTAATTCAAACATTTAGATTTTGTTAGCAGCCGTGTCTGCTTTAATGAAAATTCATATGAAACATTATTTATTTCTAACTCTATGCGCAACAGTCAACACACAAGCAGGATACACTATAAGCGGTTTTGTAATAGGTAGAACTCGAACACTTCTCGGTGCGGTTCGTGTGAGCATTCATAGTATCGCAGCTGAAGCATGAAATTTGAAGTTAATTAACAATTCTTAAGTTATATCATACTAGCGACCCGCTCCGGCTTTGCACGGTGTTTCTCTATTATATTATGCATGTATTATACATATAAACCTTCCTCTTAAAGTACTCTAAAGTTTGCGGCCCGAGCTGCAAGCGAGGGACGTAAATATGCGATCGAGGGCTTTCTTTATTACCTCCCGTGTTGTGTACATTATTTTATGTCTACACTTGGACAGAAAGCGGCTTTTTCCGTACGCGCAGCATGCGGAAAAAGTCACTTTATGGTCAGGTGTGGCATAAAACATTATATTGCTACACTGTCTCTATAAAAAAACTTTACCAATATTACTTATTAAAGTCCTCAAACTATCATCATCTGTGCAAGCAGAACTTCAACTATTAAAGTAAATAACTCTGGGAATAAAACACACGGAAGTTTTCTTCGACTTTTTCCGTCACAGAATTGTATGATGACCTAGTTTTTGACACGGTCTGATCGTGTTGTGTACATCATTTTATGTCTACACTTGGCCAGAAAGCAAAAGCCACTTTATGGCCAGGTGTGGCATAAAATTAATATTATGCAGGAAGAGTGTGCGGATGAACAAAACATTCCGACAGATAAAATTTGCCAAAATAAACGTAAAGTTATTTTATGGAGTAGGAATCAAGGAGCTTATATAAGTTAGGTATTCTTCTACTTTAAAAAGTATTTTCTACATTACTTTAGTTCTGTTAGCCCCTTCCTCGTTCCGGGATGAAAGAATTATACTCCTCATAATTTCACCGTATATTTTTAAAACGAAATACTATTTTAAGAGACCAAGTACTGAACAGTCACAGACGTAGATGAAGATAATTACTTTTGAATTTTTATGAACCTTTTAAAAACTTCCGGCGGCCGCCGACGTGAAGTTAACCCGTAAGTTTTGTAGGAAGATAAATACATGAACAAGATAGGAACGCAAAGCGATACAGTTTTTATTACATCTAATATAAAATTGTTTTATTTTTCTACACACCGGGATCACGATTCAAAGAAAAATCACTGGTCCCGCCGCCGGCGAGTAAGCGAGTAACAGTTCATTGTGGGCTGATCAGACACAGTGTGATCAATCGACCTTTCCAGATCCGCAATGTAATGCTACTCGCCCAACTTTACTCGCTTACTCGCCGGCGGTGGGACCAGTGCCTTAATAACGCGCTATCATTGCAAGCGGCATTAGGCAAGCGGCATTAGGCAAGCGGTCAGCGACATCTCTCGGATGATTCGCGGACAAAGGTAGGGTACTTTCTAGTGATAAATAAAAAAACTATTATATTAAAGTATAATATTGTCATCAATCTAACGAATAAGAAAAATCAAAAAATCATTTAATTTTTTTATAGGCCCATTGTGTTCCTCACTCTTTTTTCTTCCATTCATCCCGGTTTTTAGCTGCATCTGGCCAATTTCCAAGAATCATCTCGCTATCGCCGACGAGGTCTATCACATCCCTGGTCTTTCGGGACTACCATTCTGTGATCAGAATCAGAATGTTATAAGTCAATTAAAATTGTTTTTTTTTTTTTTCAATTTAAATGGAAAATATTTGCATCGAGAAATTTATCGGAAGGGTAAATCCACGATGACGCACGTTACTTCATAGTCAACATTCGTAACAATATTGTCGTATATTTGAAAACTATTACTATCTATATTGAAATATCACAAGGGACATTACTACTAATAATTTATCGAAGTACTTTATCTCCATGAAATCATAAAAATAAGAGAAAAGTGGAAAATAACTCTGTGACTCACGCTACATAAAATGGAAATGGAGGTTTATGCCTTTTTCGTTTATTGATTTCCCTTTGATTTTTGAATGAATTAGTTCTAACAAAATAACAAAACAATTACATACATAATCAAGCTTCTTTAATTGTTAACCAAATTATATCACAGATATACATTTTTTTAAATACAATATAAAACTTTACGAACTGACGTTACATCGATTTTATTTTACGTTTTTAGTTTTTTCCGCAAGCAGCACTTACAATGTCGAAAATTATGACAACGGTTGACTTGTTATTGACTTAATGTTATTAAATTTCTTCTCCTACCCTTATTTGTTTATTTTACAATCAACAAAATTCCAAATTCAATAGTTTATTTTTTCGATGTCATGTCCGAGTTACGCGGATTGACCCGCAACACCACTAACCGCCTGCAACTTGCACCATTTCTTAATATAGCGGAGCAGAAGTTGGTCCGTTTTTTCCCCGGTGAAGACAGACTGTGCTAACAACTCGCTCGTCCCATTTCCCGCTTCAACGGACTCTGGCCCATTCACATCCGAAACAGATGCACAAGCCGCGAATTCGTGCATCAGACGAGCTGCTGAGAAGTTTTGGTGCCATTGGATCGGCAAACTTCGGTTACCCATATCTGGCATAACATTTATTTTCCAAAATACACTTCGCATAAATTGTACCGCAGGAGCATTTTTAGTCGTATGATTATTTCTTAGCATATCTATCCAGTTATTGTATTTTATTATGCGTTATGATTATTTTTGCTAACAGAAAGATAGGTTAAGTTAGTTTTGAACTCCCGACGGCCTTAGGCTGCGCAGTGGTATGCAGATTCAAGCATTTCTCCTGGTCAAAAAAAAGAAAGGTTAAGTCAGAACTGCAACCTCAACAAAAAACAAATATATGCCAGAAAAGTGTAAGCCGATGGAAAGTATGCGAAATGTAATTCTGCTTAAATATATTTCTGGCATGTAACATTATAGTATGTAAATAATTAGTATTAGATGTTTGATAGTCCCTTTTGCCTGCGATATAGGGAATCCTAGTTCAGGCACAGGTTCAACTCTCTAATTGTCTATCTTAGTCTTTAGATGTCATTGTTGTATAATTTGTTGTTTAATACATTTACTCTTATTCTATTATTATTCTTATTATGCAACACAAAATTATGACTAATCCTTTTAAACGAAATATTAATAAACCTTTAGTCTTTTAGCGAGAAGTATTTCCCGAATGTATCGATTCTTGAAACTAAAGGTGTGTATCTCAATGTTATTTCGATACTCAGTATTCATGCAACATTTAGTTATATATTTATTCAAGTGTTTTGTTTCGTTCGGCTGTTGAAGTAAAACCATTACTCGGTAGTTTTAAAAATATTTAAATCATTTGGAGGGTTAATTCTAACCGGCATCGGCAGCTTAAATGCTTTACGTTAATTTAATACCCCAGTTAAAACGAACCTTTTTTGCTTGTTCGTTGCAAGTACGGAGTTAGTTTTTACAAATGTCCTTTTTCATTTTACAATCTCTTTGGAAATGTATCTAAAGCGTCTAATTTTACGGTTGAATTTAAAAGTAAATAAAAGAGAATCGGCTTTCAAATGTTAAACTTGATTTTTTTGGTCGCTAGAAGTTAAAGTAAAGGATGGATTTATAAATAGACTTACATACATAACACACATACAGGTGGCGCTAGTGTGCAATATGTTTATTTGATGTTATTAAATTTTTAACAAAACGAATGCAGAAAAAGCCGACCAAAGGTCTCCTCCTGATCCTGTCCCATCATGTGATGATACCGTACTAGTTTCACTGTTCACATGAAAGAATTTGAAATGATTTATAATTTGATTAAAGAGCCACTGAAAACCCCTAGTAAACGCGAGTTTAGGCTAGTATATTTCATTATCATTAATATTTTCTATTTCTTCTCGGTGCGGTTCGTGTGAGCATTCATAGTATCGCAGCTGAAGCATGAGATTTGAAGTTAATTAACAATTCTTAAGTTATATCATACTAGCGACCCGCCCCGGCTTTGCACGGTGTTTCTCTATTATATTATGCATGTATTATACATATAAACCTTCCTCTTAAATCACTCTATCTATTAAAAAAAACTGCATCAAAATCCGTTGCGTAGTTTTAAATATTAAAGCATACATAGGTACATAGGGACAGAGAAAGCGACTTTGTTTTATACTATGTAGTAAAACATTTATTCACGCAAATGAAAAGAAAATTAAATGAAATAAAATAAGAACAAAGTTACCTTTTTTCAAACGTGCTTTACGCAAGATGTTCTGTGTAAAGAAATAAGAAAGTACTAAGCCCCCTTAAATTATCTTTGCAATTATTGCACATGACTATTGTGCATGTATATGGGATACGAATTAAAAACACTGAATTTAACAAAGAAATAACATTTAATAAAAATAAAACATATCAAAATATAAAACCAAACCACTGCTACGACAATATATTCTAAAGTGAAAAATAACAAAAGCTACCCTCTAACGAACGGTTTTTTTATATCTTTGAAATTTTATTTTAACACGTTCCATTTAATATCAAGTTAACATGTACCTGTACTAACTGACCCATGTCCTTTTTTTATTAACACGAGAACATAAGAGCGGAAACGCTAATCATATCTTATGAATAAGCATTACCCTCAGGAAAAACCCCCATAACTTATATTATAAATGAATAAGTTCTGATATAGTTCTGATTGGAGTCAGATTAACTTAACTCACTCTGAGTTGGCAACACAAATAATCAAGTTTGCCGCTTCTATCGCCGCCTTTCAAACTTTCCCGTCTTACTCAAGCAACTATTTGATTTGATTTCTATGTTAATCTCTTGGGATTACATTGGGTGGGTTAAGAGTAATTAATTGTGAGTGTGTGCGTTTCATAACGGTAGTGACTTTGATATTGAATAGAGCCCAACTCAAAAGATCTTTTGCGATAGACAGGGTGTTGGCACTGAGACTGGCCTTAAGTTTCACTCATTATAAAAAATCGGTATTCGTTACGTCACGTCCGGAACGTCGAGGCAAATATTAATGTTTTACGCGATTAAGTCTCGTTTGTAAATGAGATCTGGGGCACGGCAGTGCCCCCGCCAAGTTGAGCAAAATAAAAGCACGGCCGTACCATCCCTTTCACGAAGCCATTCAGGCCATTTTCAACTTCCTGTAATTTTGTGGTAGCTAAGCCAAAACCCTAAATTTTCAAGGATATATAGGGTATAATATGACTTAGATGTATTGTAGTTAGAAAACGATTGCACGTCAAAGTTCCTTAGTTTTGTCACTGCCTCACTGACTTACTGACTGACGATCATCATAATTCTAAGGTACTTCTAGCAATCCCACAAGCTCCAAATTTTAAATATAATTAGCTGTCATGATATTTGACATACATATATGTCACGCAAAAAATATTTAAATTTCAATACAAACTGCATAGGTAAGTAAGTTTGTAATACTATACAAATGCATACGATCCACAAAGTTAGTTTTGTAGTTCAAATTGGAAATAAAATGGATTGAAATGTAATAAATAAAGAAAGATCACTTACAAAAAGAAATGTCTAGCACAACAGGCCGCGACTTTCCATGTCGCGCGACAAATATTTATTGAGTGGAAAGGGACAGGTAGTATTTAGTCGTGCGACAAAGAGTCGCGTGTCATACGAGTAGTTGCGCTAGCGGCACTGATCTTAACTAGTTACTTATGTACAGAGACAGTAAACAAGTGTTAAAAATGAAAGAAAATAACGTACTGAACTCTGACATAGGTACCGTTTTGTTATATTTTTTCTTCGAGTACAACGGTGGGAATTGGGTATTATTAGACGCTTTCTCACTTTATAAGTTTCTATCGTTTTGTTTGTTTTTGTCTTTTAGCGAGATAATGATCCTTTACTACTTACTTTTTTGTATTTAGTTTTCTTTATTTTATATTTCTTAAATGCCGCCCGGCGACTTTTTTCTTTATTTTCCATACGAAACTTTCACCTCCATCTCAACCCTTTAGTTAGAGGTTGAATTTAGTAAAATCTCTTCATAGCATAAGTACATCAATGTCCCTTAAAAAAAACCTTAGACAGGTTACCTGTTTTACATTGTATTAATCAGAACGTATTTGCCTTAGGTCTTCATAAAAACTTCCTAAAAATACCTCGGTATAAAAAGCTATAAATAAAATCGTCGACCTAAAAGTATTTTATGCCACACCTGGCCATAAAGTGGCTTTTTCCGCACGCTGCGCGTACGGAAAAAGTCGCTTTATGGCCAAGTGTAGACATAAAATGATGTACACAACACGGGAGGTAATAAAGAAAGTCCTCGATCGCATATTTACGTCCCTCGCTTGCAGCTCGGGCCGCAAACATCTGCGATCTCGGCCTTTCTTTGTATTACCACCCTAGTTGTGTAATATACTATTAATTAATAGCATTTTGAACGCTTTCATTTTCTTGGGAACATTTTTGTTTTTCCACTGGCTCATTAATGATTCAGTTTCTGCGAAAGTATCATTAAGAGGAAATAGTAAGGTGGAGAGAATTGAAAATTAGGTATTTGTAAAATGTGTCGCTGTCCCGCACTGCCCGCCTCTCCCGCGCAGAGCGCGATAGAGACAACAGCAGCTTGGACCGAAAATACCTTTTAAAATTTCATGAAAACAACGTTTCATAGTCCCTTGATTTCTTCCCCAAAACTTAACCTATTTAACTATTTTTTTCATTAAACATTTAAGAAAGGCTTTGGCCGTGTTCCTATGTTTTCTTTTTTTTTAATAATCTAGTCAAATTTATTTTCTGGATGTGTGAACACAGCGGAAAATCTGGCATTTTTTTTAGGTTTTTGAAGGTTAATATCTCTTTTGAGAATCAATTTATCGTAAAAAGGAAAACATAGGAACATATCAATAGTAGCCATAGATTTATGGACAAAAAATTATTGCTCTACTGGCATTATCCAGGGAGGAAACAGGGGACTACGTTTGTATGGAAAAACTGGCCTCCTGTTTCCTCTTAAAGCCATTAGCCGAGACGTCTTTTATTATTCGGTAGGTAATGGTTTTTATAGAACGGGTATAGCAATGTACAAGTTGCAGAACATTCCCAAAATGTGGAAACATTCTTGCAACATGAAACTAATTGTTTAAAAAAGAAAATGTTCGTACAATAAAGTTTAAATGTGCATAATAAATACTCCATATTATTCATGTACAGGTTTTAGTTTGATACAGTTAAGTATTTTGTTGGTAAGTTACCAATAAGTTGCTTAAATTCTCATTACATTTCTGAGAACATTTCAGAGAAAATTGCAAACAGATATATTTCCAGTACCAGTATATAGCACATTGTGATTGTCAAATAGACTACTACACTCATATCAAATTTGGTGCAACAAATGATTATTTTCTGTAGTATTTATTTAAGAAATCAATATTTTTCGATTACGGTTTATTAAGTGTTTGATGGCTACATATTTTTAATTGAAAAGTTGTCTTATTTTTTTTTATTTTGAACTCTGAAAACGGTGTCGGCCATAATGTGATGTCACAGGATCGTAATCTAACTTCATGTCGAATCTTATACGAGTGAAACTCGCCATGTACTTTTGCTTTGCTGTGACATTGACATATGTGACTTGGTGTTTTTTTGAGGTTGTGATCGTAATCGTTTCGTTTTGATTGATTGATTAGGTACTATTAGCATTCCCCATAAACGCTGGATAAATGTCAAATGTTGGTTTTCGGTTGGAATGACGTCACACCACAGATAATCTAAAGATTACCATAGCTAACATCGTTTTCGCCTGGTTACGAAAGTTTAAATTTTAAATTATAATTTTGCGGTTTTCTAGGTCGTAAAAAATAGGGTAATATTTTTTTTCCGTTAATCAGATAATAATTAATAATATAAGACAAACTTTAAAAAGGGGTCAAGTAGCCTATTCACGCTTATTAGTAAGAGTCGTGTACATAAGTGGAATCCGTAGTTGGCTGTTATGTACACCGGACACGAGTTCAAACCCCATAACGCAAATTTTTTGTTTCTTTTTTTGAGAATTTTGCATTTTGAAAAAGCCTTTTTTTATTAATTACGCAATAGTTTTGCTACGTCTTCAACTGCGTCTGTCGTCCTGTCTGTAAATAAAATAAGTTTCTTGGAATTTATCCGCAAAGAAAAACATCGTGAGGGAACCTACATAGGGGCATAGAGTTTAAAAAAGAAGAAACTTGATACATAAAATAAATTGTATTTAGGTATTTTTATAAATTCTTCTAGCAAAATTCATAAGATGTAAAGGAGGAAGCCGTGAGTTCACTGTTGCTGTTAGTTAGTAAGAGCAAAACAAAAGAAGCATACCGACAGAGGTGACCCCTAGCTAAGTTGTCGGCACCAAAATGTTTTCAATTCAGAACACCCTGTTGACTTTGGTGTCTATAAAATCCATTCCGAAGTAACACAAAAAAGACAAAGCCAGATTCGCTTCGTCTTCTACAAAATCACGCCTAGCCACTTCGAAAATTCGCTCTACAGTGCAGTAATCCTTAAAAAAAGGCACTTTATTGGAGTTATTAAAACAAATCCACTTTATTTTCCATCGAATTTCGTAACAAATCGAAATCCAGTGTAGCATTTTATTTCAGATAATTTATTGGAAGAGCAAAGTAAATACAATAAGCATTATGATCATGACTTTTAGAAATAAATTATCAGGTATTTGTCAAATTCTTTTTTTAACGATGTAAGTAGTGTAACATAGAAAAAACAAATTGGCATTTCATTTTAATGTTTTTTGTTTCGAATTTTACTAGACGGTAGCGTTTAATGAATGACTTGAATAAATTTAAAACATGACGCAAATATCTGTGAGTGACGCAAAAATTAAAGTTGTTAATGCTGATTAAAAAAATGTTTCTCGTATTATTGTCTTAATTAATCTCTTCTTCTCTATATTCAAACTTTTTCCTCCGTTTTCCCCATCCTCTATTTTGGTTTAAATACAGAACCCTTCACATGCACGGTCCAAAGTTCTTAGACTATTTTTCTTTAAGGCAGAATAAACAGAATCGAAGAGCAAAGGAAAGCTGGCAATCCTTTTAAATATAAATCTAAAGTGAGGTGTGGTTCTAGTAACGTAAAAACCCTGGTCACTTTAATATTTCTTAGTATATTTTGTTTTGTATTTGTTGGAGGTTTCACATTACTAGAATAAAACCTATATATATAATCCTGGCCAACTGCCTAATCGTCACTGGCATTGACATTGTTCGTTTTACAGATTGTACTCTTGTGTCATGGCTTGTGCTGAATAAAACTCTGCTTTATATTTTCATAGAAAATGTGTTTAAATTAACATTACAATAGGTTATGGGCCCAGCACGCTTCCACTGTTAATAGGTGTGCGTATAATGCAAAAAAAGTGAAAATACGGTTTTTAAAGGAACAAAAGATCTGTGTGTGTTTATGTGGTCTAAATAGGGATTTACGAAGGGAAGCCCTCGGGAATTTCGATAGGATTGATTACCTCGGCGTTTCGCAAATGCCGTGCCGTGACGTCCGGTAATATCATGTTTTTACGCGATTAAGTCCTAGGTTGTTATAATAATAATTCAAAATAAGTCTTGGTGTTTAGAGTCCGACCGAAATTTCGGTTTCGGCCTAGTTTCAGCCAAAAAACGGGTTTCGGCTTAGTTTCGATTTCGGCTGCCATCCGGCCGAAACTACGGCCGAAACCGAAACTGAATTTGAGGGGTTTCGTGCTGCGATCGGACAGACTATTCCAAAAAGCATAGATAATTTATATGAAATAAGAAGTTATAATATGTTATAATTAATGATTACTCTAAATGTCAGAAACTAAATGATTAATATGTTATTTAAAAATGAAGACTGACTGATTGTAATTGTCATTTTTAGGCTTCCATACCTCGAAAGGAAAAAATGGAATCCTTATAGGATTACTTGTGTGTCTGTCTGTCTCTCACAGCCAATTTGCTCCAAAAGTACTGGTCCGATTGAGTTGAAATTTGGTATATACAGGGTGGGAGGGACTATACCGACATACTTTAGCCATGAATTCCTGGTGGTGTGACGAGTAAATAATGTTATATCAACATGGGTCGAATTTTGTCATTTTACATTAATAGTCTTATGGAAAAAAATAAATCAGTAAATTCAGCCCCTCGTTATAAACATGTCCTTACTGGAGGAAAAGTTATCAAAAAGAAAAAAAAGCTAAAATGGAAACGAAAGGTCAATTTTTTGGCCTCGTAGCTTACCATCAAATACTGCGAAGGTGCTGTTTAGTTAAAGGATTTAAAAGAATTAGTAAAACTATCTTAGTCACATTTATTAGGGCTTATAACACACTTGGGAGTTTTCATTTAAAAAATAATGAATATCTCTGAAAGTAAGCGTTTTTCGACTATACATCACATAACTGTTTTTACTCCTAATAGTTGTTAGAATCTATAGTTAAAGTATGTATGTCGGTATAGTCCCTCCCACCCTGTATATTAAGGTTAATGCCCCAAACACGGAAATGTTACGAAAATATATAATTAAAAAAAAGTTAGCGAACTATATCCTGATATTTTTTTGTAATTTTTATATCAGTAGTTTTGAAGTTATTTAAGAAAATAGGCAAAAATTTACCACCCCCCCCCTTATCTCGGAAACTATTTGACGTAGAATTTTGAAAAAAATATGGAAAATAGTCCTACACCTAGAGATTACAGGAAAACCTATAAGAAGTCTGTCCAATAAAGTAAAATTGTTTTAAACGTACGGAACCCTTTCCACGCGAGTCTAACTCGCACCTGTTTTTTTTTAATCTTCCCAAGAAAACATGACCTTATATGGAAATTCGGTTTCGGTTCTGGTTTCGGCCGAAACTGAGATCAAAGCCGAAACTTCGGTTTCGGTTTCGGCCGTGAAAACTAGTTTCGGTCGGTCACTATTGGTGTTTTATCTACTTTACCGTTGTGTTCAGGACTGCTGTGGTTTAATAGCATGAGATTTCCATGTATTTTATGTATAATTCATGGAGTCCTATGTTAAACATGTAATTCAAGCTGAAATCGCGTGCAATTAATCCAAATATAGGGGGTAAATATTTGGATTAATTGCATGTAGAGGAACACAAGAAAGAAAAACGCGATTTCAGCTTGAATTACATGTTTAAAATTCACATTAAACCGTCATAAACTTTAAGCATTTAGCAGAAATAATCAATACATTTGTCATTGTCTTAATTTAAAACATTCCAAAAGAATATGAGCAACTTTTTATGGGAAGTGGACCAAAAACCAACAGAGCTAAGAGTTATGTTATTAATTAAGTCTTTATCATGTACTTCATTTCATTCTATGGGCACCAAGTTCAATTCAATTCCATTGCAAAACTGAGATATTCATCTCTTAGACACTCTTCATCACTGAGATATTCTTTCATTCAGTCAGAGAAAATACGATCTATGAGAAACTGTGTTTTACATGGAGAATACCCGCAGAACACCTTATATTAGCTTTATAATGAGCACAGACTTATGATGCTACGCTTTGTCGCGCGATAAATAAATGATAAACCAGACAAATAGTGTGTGAGAGTGACGGATGCTTTATCATTTATTTACCGCGTGACAAAGCGTAGCATCATAAGCTTACAGCAATACCAGCGCCAGTGGCGATGACGACTCACCGCGGGCGGGCGGCGGTCAAGTGCGAGCAAAGTAAAGACGAACAAGTAGTCCAACTTCGGCCGTTTAGGAGCGCGTGACACGTGTTCACACAGACGCGCAATCGTATTATCGCACGTCTGTGCGAGTGCGACCCATACTGGAGCATTCTTACGCATTCTTATTTCTTTGCTTGTATAGTGCGTTCGTACACTGCGCGCACACATTGAAGCGCACGATGTACCTTTTGTGGGAAGAAAATTTACTATATTATACAGTGGTGCGAGTCTTGTGTGACGTCACCGCGAAGTTACGAAGATTATTTTTAAATTCCTGGTTCCGCCAGTCCGCTGGTAAACACACCCCACCATATTTTCTCAGATATTTTTTACACCCCGCGTCTGATTTCAGAAACGTCACTCGAGATCAAAATAAATAGTACCCTCGCGAGACGCGAACCTTTTGGGCCTTTTTGCCGATTTCAATAGAGCCTGTTTTATCCCGCCACAGGGTTGTCAAAATCAGATAAAGTGGCGGAATATAACAACGTATTAAATACCTATGCTCCAAAATTCCATAAATGTTACAATAAATCTAGTAACCGGTCGTTTTTCACTCTTTTGACAGTTTCATTTCGAAACGTATACGGTAAGGTATACGTTTTACAGCGTTGTAAAACGTTTACCTTACGCTGACTCTAGATATAAAGTAATTATGCTGTTTTTTTGGTAAGGCAGATTATTTTTTTTTGTGATATTACGGTAAATCGCTTTATTCACTTATAGCAGCTGTTTGTTAGTTTCTCTTTATACTGTATGAATGCTTTTTGTATTCAGGCCTCATTCGTGTATCTGTACGATTTCTCACGTAGTAGGAGTTATAGGTAATTACGTATACTTATCGCCATATCTCTTTCCTCATTACTTGTAGCATATGTGTGATAACTGCTTAACAGTAATAAATATGTATTCAAAGGGCAAACATCCTCGGAAGAATATTATTATTATTATTTTAGTCTCATTTAAAATCTTTTTCTCTGAATAAATTTTCCACTTTTCTCTGGCCGTCGGTTTACTGATGCAAAAAAGGACCGAAAGATTTTCTGGGACATGTCCAAAGTCGGATTATCCGAACCGCGATGGACACCCCTGTCTTGTCTATTCCTGCTTACGTAACTATTCCACAGTCCTTATAACCTACAGAATAAGGTTTAAATCCCCACGCCCAGCAAAACGTTAAAAAAACTGTCTCAGGCCTTCTCACGGATTTTATCGCACGTAAAAGTTATTTTATTTAGTGCGATGTATGTAGTTCAACCACTGGCCAGCATAACTTTGACTGTCCCATTTCATACTTATGTCTATTTTATTAAACATATTTTACGGCTTGGTTTTGTAAGGGAGGTCTTGCATAACTGGTTAAAATTTGGGAGCATTTTTATGCGGTCCTTTTTATGATGGAAGTTTTCAATGTCTCTTCTGTGTCGGAATAGGAATATGCGGGTTCGTAATCTTATCAGAGACGCTTTGTTGCCCTGCTCTTGGCGATATTTTTGTAGATTCTCTTCTAAAATGTACATGTAAGTTGCGCAAGTTGAAGTTTAATTATTGGATTAACCTATGTTAACTAATGGCTTTATCAGTGTTGAATGATTACTTACATTACATTAAATTAGAAATTTCCTACCGCGCATTATCCGAATGTGGAATGAGCTATACTTATTTGCCACCCGAGTCGTATAAAAAAACCATTCAATTAAGGTCTGGTGATGTTGTACAAGAAACACATGCATCTTTTTAAAACTTTTACAAAATATCCGATGTAATGCAAAAAAGTAGCTGGCACGGTACCTATTAATAAACCAGTAAAAATGATCATTCAAATACGACGCAAAGTATGATGCAGATTTGAAATTATTCCCCGAATTTCTAATTTCTGTGCCAGAAACGTGAGGTAAAGCGAGCAAAATTTAAAATTGATGATATTCAGGAAAATGGCCTATCTTTGAAGAACTATAGCTTGGCCTTGGTCTCTATTCTATGGGGCTTTTAGAGCTGCAGATGAGCTTAAATTGTTGCAAATATACTACCTACTTACTTTAAACTTTAAAAAACTAGGTAACTTATTTTATAGTCGAAAAATTCAACCTTTGGAGCAAAAAGTGAAAAAAGTCCCAAAATACGTCATTTTTCTCACGCACAACTTATACAACTGTTGCATAAAATACTATTATGCAACAGTTGTATAAGTGGGTTCAAAAAATGCGAATTGCGTAAATAGTGACGCAATGAGCGTTTTTTGACTTAATTATACAACGTTGCATACAATACTTTTTCTACGACTAGGTTTTAAATATTTTAAGTTTAAATGAGATTACAATAATACACACAACAATAACATAACTTAAACTAAACAAAAACAATAATAAAACTATAAAATAAGGTTTTAAATTATAAAATACAAAATTAATCATAACCTGGAAACAAGGCAAATTGACGTTTGACTGACAGTATGTGTCTATGGTAAACTTTTTTTTTTTATTTAAAATATACTTAAATTAAAAATACTTTTTTTATGTTGGCATCAATGAATTTAGTTCGGAAAGTTTTGTGTTTCTTAAAAACCGTAGGAATTTAATTGTTTGTTAAGTTGGTAGTTGTGCATTTTTACCGTAAAGTTAAAATTGAGCGCTTAATCCTTGACCTAAGTTTAACCTAGATTTAGAAGTCTGTGGCTGCTAGCAATAACGTAAAGTGACTATAACGACACTAGTGCTGTTATGGGGAATAGAGTATAGACTTCTCTGAACTCATATTATGTATGTTCTTATATTAGTGTTCGTGACCAAGTAAAAGACAGATAACAGTACAGGAGTAGAAAAAAGCATAAAGGTTTATATAGCTAATTGTTATTATTACATATACCTTATCTTTTATACAACATATACTCATTATAAATAGAAATGGATCTTGTTAAAATCAAATGAACTTATTTTATTAGTATTCTCTAAATAGTAAACTTTTCTAAATAACATAACAATAAGTACGTCATTATACAGATATTTAAAGCATAAAGGTTTATATAGCTAATTGTTATTATTTGCCACGTTTATTTTGTTATTAAAATTACGCGTTATTATAATTACAAATAAGTATTACCAAAATTCCCATTTGCGTGAAGAGAATCTTTTGTCCGAAAATTCAATGAATTTAAATCATAATAAAGGGTATCTGTAAACAGAAAACAGAAAATGGATAACAGCCTCTAGATGTGGCCTTGTTGTGTTGTAATAACTGAACCGCATAATGATTAATGAATACTTACGACTGTTTGGGGTCCACTGTTAAATATATTAAACGATAGAAGTAGGAAAAGATAGTCCCTCAAGAATAATATTTTTTAAATTTCTGTTTTATTACAGGTTTAGGTAAAAAAATCTTATGATCACATTCTAGTTAAAATACTAATTAAAGATCATCACGGACAAGCTCCGACAACTGCACACCGACACACCGGGGATTGATTTTCAGATTGCAAACACGTAATAATAATACACAATTGGAGTAGAAATTACAATTGTAGTACAATACCGATTTTTAATATGAAAGAATGTTAAACGTTAATGTACTAAACGAGATCCCCAATTTTAAATACCCTACTATAGTTGTGCCGACTGCGAAAGAACTGCATTTTAACCGTGCAGCTAGTTTGCAATCGGACTGCAGTAGTCAGATCTGCACACCGACTGCAACCAGACTTTGCAGTTGGTTTGCAATTTTGATGCAGTTATTCTCACATTTGCAGCCAAAAAGCAGCTGAAATGCAGTCCATCTGTAAAAATCCTAATTCCTAGTTGTCATAAGATTTTAATAGCAAAATATCATACAATACTTTTGCTATTCGTAATGAGGTAGGAACAGAATTACTTTTCCATTGCGAATAATTTCATCAAACTGCAGATTACGTTGCTGTTTTTTTTTAATTACAGATAGATTATAAGAACGACTACCGATCCGGACGTTGACATCTCAGCAGGATTCGAAAGAATCATAGCTGCGAGGTCGTCGGACGGAGTCCGACGCACACAGCGTCGACCCCACCGGCTGGATCGACCTCCTCGCGACAGCAGCACACAAGGACTGCGTCCCGATTCGCCCCAGGACCCGAATGTCCTGGTTTAACTTCACTCCGACCTTGCTCGGGCTCAGCTAAGTTTCTTGCCGGAGTATTCTTAGCTGGGCTAGGTTTAGCGCACCGGCAACTAAAACTCCGATTCGTTCGATACACACACTCGCATAAGTACAGGTTGATCCGCTTCATCCTTCCCGCTGGTCCGCTGCTCACTTTGAGCAATCAGCGAAAAGTCAAGGTGGCCCTGGCCAAAAGTCCTGGTTCGACCCCAGGCGTTCAGGCCCCCACCTAGTCCGACCCTATCGAGGTGGACTGGGACAAGCGACCTGGTTCGCCCTAGGCGCCCCGGCCCCCACCCAGTCCGATCCACTCAAAGTTATCCGGCCAGCGACCTGGTTCGACCCCAGGGAACGCCACTGCCGACCACCTGGTCCGAAAATTGCAACGCCCAATATGGGTCGCAAGAGATGTAAAGGGTTTCTATGCGTCAAAACAAGACAGTTAAAATAATAGAAAATAAATAGATACGAAGCAGGAGGTCCTGGGTTCGAATCCCGGTAAGGGCATTTATTTGTGTGATGAGCACGAATATTTGTTCCTGAGTCATGGATGTTTTCTATGTATTTAAGTATTTGTATCTATTAAATATATCGTCGTCTAATATCCATAACACAAGCCTTATTGAGCTTACTATGGGGCTAGTTCGATTTGTGTAAGATTGTCCCCTAATATTTATTTATTTATTTATTATTTATATAAGTAAAATTAATGAAGATGTAAAGAGTCTCCGTTGTCAAAATATTATGTTTTGGAGGTGTAAAAGATCTCCAAGTCCAAACGTCAAAATATAAAATGGGAATGTTTACTAAATATCTTACAGACATGTAAAAATTCTGCGACTCACATAACTTAAAAAATATATTAAAATTAAAATAATTTTTTTCTTATTTTCTTGGAGTTAATAGATAATTCGGTTATGTTCCTTGGAAGTTTATTATAAAACCTAACGCAATTACCCATTAATTATGTTTTTATTTTAAGGAGCCAAGTGGCGGGTACTACGAGCTTATGTGTATTTCTAGTATTAATATTATGTATGTCACAGTTCTTCTTTAAATGTATGACGTTTTTATGTACATACACAATATTCTCATACATGTATTGACAATGCAATGTCATTAGATTGATGTCCTTAAACTTATCTCCAAGTGAATCTTGATAATTAATTTCATAAATCGCTCGAATAGCCCTCTTCTGCAGAACAAATGTTAAGCTCTGAAGTACTAGCACTGCATGCATATTTATCTACGCCGCAGAAACGTGAACCTTATAGGAAATTGAGAAGAAGAAGATAGACGCCTTAAAAATGTGGTGCAGGAGAAGACTGTTGGGGACGGGTATTTTATACTATTGAGAAAAAAACATGATATTCACCTTTGAATGAAAATGGAATAGTTTGTACTTAGGTATCCGGAACAGAAGTATTCATTGTACAACTAAGGATCGTGTAGTGAGAGCTCTCATCTTCTTAATATTTCATGGTGCAGAAACATGGAGCCCGAGAAGTCGCGCTGTAGCGAAGATTGACGCTTTTGAGATGTGGTGTTGGCGAAGATTGCTGCGTGTACCTTGGACGGCCAGAAGAATAACCCAATTCATATTGAAAGAGCTCAACATCATTGCGCGGCTCTCCACGTCGTGTCATAACAGAGCCCTCATTTTCTTCGGACACATTATGCGTTCTCCAATGGATGATTTGGAGAAACAAATAATTTTAGGCCAAATAAATCGGAAGCGTCGTCTGGGTAGAGCACCAGTAATATGGTTTGACTCCATTAAGAAGTTGGTTGGCGGCAGCGTGCAGAACGTGGCCCATACGGCCTAGGTCCGCCATCTTTGGAGACAAACAATATGTGGTCACGATCCTTAGTAATGAGGGAACGATGAAGAAGATCTAATTATATTCTAGAATTAATAATAAAGGACAAGATGTAAGATAGCGACGCCGAAGACCAGGCAGGTGAATGACATCTTGGCTCAGAAAACTTAGACAATGGTTAGGAATAAGCACACAATTCAGAGCAGCCGTTGATAAAGTACGCATTGCATTGATGATCGCCAACCTCTAGTAGGAGATGGCTCGGAAAGAAGATTTAATTATGAAAGAGATGTATAGGATCGCTCTTTAACAAAGAATAATTAATAAATATTTTTACTAAAAAAACCCGACCGCCGTGCACTTTAAAAGTGCATAAAATCCGCTATTTTATCAAAATCGGTTGTGCCGTTGAGTAGTTACGAGCGGATATAGGAACGGACATAAATACATACATACATTCAGGTCAAACTCATAACCCTCCTTTGGGCTTCGCCGCAGTGGGGTAAAAATGATGACACTATCGCAGTTAATTTTACTAAATATACACTAAAGAAGGTAACAAAAACATAAAAAATAAGACAATATAGTTTCGAGCACTAAATAAACCGCTACTATAGTATATATTTTATTTTGATATTTTATAAAAGTACCCTTTTTTGGGCAGTGAAAAGGGTTAAAACCTACGTCGTTTTTCCTCGACCTGTCACTCTTTGATAGCCCTTCATATTTTACGCTACTCTTTTACCCCACACGTGGTAGAATATCTAAATTTCCCTTTTGGTTCGACATCAGCAATTAAGCAGCGTAATATTTATAACTTTTGTTTTACTTACATTTATTATGTCAGTGGCGGCGTAAGCCATTCGGGTACCCGGGACGGAAAGGTCTACTTTTTGATTTTTCGTAAAGCACCCTCAGACATAAAATGCGGTCCGCTGTGTCACAGTGTGCTGTGTCATTTTGTAATCAACAATACTCAGAATAACTTTTAACGAAATAATCATATCCCATCAAAATAATTTTGGTATAATATACGGTGACTAAACCTACTTATTTTAAAGAAAATGTCTGGTGAGAATCTTTCTACGGCACCACAACTCATTGTGTAGTTATGTGTTACTTACAATCACTGTTTATTTTAGCTTCTGGCGACATGATGCCATCTTGAAGCGTGTTTGGTAGAAGCGCCTCTAGCAACCACAATTCCGAAAGGTATGCATTTCTTCTGTTATTCTTCTAACAAAGCCCCTTCCAATTGGATGTTTGTGTATTTTATTAATTAGCGGTGAATTTTGTTTTCCAGCCAACCTACAATTGTAACTTAAAATATATCTTGCGTGAGATTACCATGCATCTAACCTTTTTAGAGTTCCGTAGCCAAAATGGTAAAAACGGAACCCTTATAGTTTCGTCATGTCCGTCCGTCCGTCTGTCCGTACGTCACAGACATTTTACTCAATAACCACACGATGGATATTGATGAAATTTAGAATATAGTTGTCTTGTAAGAGCCGCTACTTAGATTGGTAGTTAAATAACTAAAATAAATATTTTTAGGGGGGCCCTCCATACATGTTACAGAAGCTAAAAAAAAATTTTTTCAGAAAATATCAACGTGTGGTACATAGTTCGACAGCTCTTTCAAAAACATTTTAGGTTAGGTTCTTAAGTAATGTTTTTGATTACTCGTAAGTAAATACCTTTGGAAATAATCGCTCCGAGAGTTGTGAAAATTTTGCCCCCCGCCTCTATCTTCTAAACCCTGTGTCCAAAAAATATAATAAAATTACAAAGATAACGCTTAATTAATACTTTCAACGAAAATTAATTCAAAAGATCGGATGTAAAACGTAACACATCACGATGCAATAAACATTGCATTTTCCACTTACTTTTTTTTTAATTCAAATTTAAACGCGTCGGCCCTGTAAATTATTCAAAGACAACAAAAGAAAGCAAAAAAAAATACACTTGGAACAAAATTTTTTTTCGAGAGCGTAGAGGGATAGAAAATAACCCCACCTATCCGCCATTTTAATTTGGCAAACAATGGACCAAACACCCTGTATAATAAACAGAGTAATTAATTATGTATTTCTATAGAGAATTCTAAATAATTAATGATTAAATGTATTATAATTTTGTAGATACTTTGATGAAGTATACTCTTTTATCATATTTTGACTGAAACTAGCTTGTTTATCCACAAAAATTATAACATTTTTTTGGATTAAACCTCTTTTTGGAGATTTAAAAAAAAAGTGTAATATGCAAAACACTAGTGCGGTAACGTAAAGTAAAATGCACTAGTGCGTAATTAACCGCATTCTGGGCATAAGAATAAGGAAATTATAGCCACTTTACGAGCGAGTGTGTTGAAAATTATTATAAATTGACATGCAATCGACCTCACGATCCTAAAGGCTTTGTTCTGGATAAATTTATTAGCCGAGGTACATGAGCCCCACTCCGGTGGCTGGGCACATTTGTTACAGCTGACTTTAAACTTACATCTACGGTACCATCAAATTCATGAGATACTTTAAAAATACTGAACTTGCTATACACGTGTCTTTAATATATGAGGGGTTTCCTTGTTTCCTCATGGAACCCATAATTAGGACTGGAAGTACTGTTTCAATTAAAAAGACGTTTTTTTCAAACCGGTTGATAAACATTTTGTTTGTTCGCGCATCAAGCAAAAACTACCGAACAGATTTTCATGAAAGTTGGTGTACGTACGAGTTCAAGTAGATTATGACCATGGTTTGTTAACCACATAGGATACTTTTTACCCGACTACGGCACAACATTCAACTTATTTAGCCTTCGCGAACGAAGTTGCGGGCATCATCTAGTTATCCACATGCTTGCTTTCGGTTACAATAGTTACCTATTGTAGTGTCTACGGAATATGTGTAGTTACAGATTGGTTAAATATATATATAAATAAATGTATACGGTCGGTTGACGGGAAACGTCAGTCAGTGCCAAACTACCCGTAAGGCCAGACGGTCGTTATCAATCAACCGCTCTGTGTGGCTGGATACTAATTGTATTTTATTTTATAATATTCCCAGTGCTGAACACTACATTGGCGACGAGGATGAATTTGTGAGTAAATTGCGTGCACAAAATTATGGCAAACAAATCAGTGACCAATAGGTTAATAATAGTAAGAAGACCATCGTACTCCAACAACGAACATTTTAATGATTCGTTCAAGATAAGTACCTACATAGAAGATTTATGCATTCGTATTTAGTAAGGAAACTGCTCGACAAACCTCGACGCGTAGGTATGTGCTAATTTAGATGAAATGTTTGTAGTGAAATCACAAGCAATCGTTGGAAAAAAAGAACAAAAGAGTAAATGATAGATAATGCAACTAGTTTTATAGTGTCACAACAAGTGCTAAAATACACTCGCGGTCAAAGAATTCGGGTCACCGTAATTTAAATAATAGAAATAGGTGTTTTTTCAATATTTGACACTTGTTTCATTTACATAACATACTACTCTTTAATACCTTAGCTGTATTAGCAATATCCGCTTACCCATCATAAAAATATTATTATCCAAGAGTGGTGACTTTTGCGATATTTCACTCCGTTAACGTCATTATTTTTAATAGGTTTGTATCGATCTAAACCTGAAATTGCTACTATTTTCAGTGTTATAATGGCAGATAATATCTAACATTAATTAAGGATCAAAACAGGCTTCAATAATCTCACAACCTTTTCTTGAAGTATTTTAGGAAATATGGCGGTATTTCAATGACCCGAATTCGTCGTCCGTGCGTGTGTACTCGTATTTCTTTATTTTAAACAAATGAAGATTATGATTGATTTCGACATTTAAAGATATTTAAAGACACGGAAATAAATATTATAGATTTATTTTCTAGCAACTTTGGGGAGCAGTACCCGACTTTAGAATAATTTATTTTTATTAGATCAAATCACCCTATTCCTAGGGATACGCGACGCGACTATGCCGACTATTTTGCCGTTATACTTTCACGGTGAAGACGTAAAGTTTGTGGAAATGTTTCTTAGATGTTTAGGTGTTTGGAGGTTGTTAGTAAATATCGCTGTGTCAAATGCATGAATTCGAGCTAAAATTCGGCATGCAAGTAGACCAAGTCCTGGAGTGAAACCCAGGATACTTTATATCCCTGTAAGGAGTTCCCTTAGGATAACAACGAAATAACGCCGGCGAAGCCGCAGGCGAATGTTCATCTATTATAAATTGACACTATAGTTGTTTTCTAATGCATGAATTAATTCGAATTTTAGATTTTGAGAGTAAATAAATGACAATTTCATGTTACAAAAGGTAAGGCCTATGGGTTACTGATTGGTTGCACAAATAAAAGTACAATTTTTATCCATGGATACTAAAGCTAACCACAGAAATAAATGTTATTGTTGTGTAGTCTACTGTTGTTGACGATATTCAATGGTTGATACGGTATTTCTCAAAATCTAACCACAAATCATGACGTTTATAATTGCATCAAAAACGAAAAAGTAGGTAATGTTTGAAGTAGCTACTTAAAACGTAAACAAATGATAAGTTCAAGGTCAAAGGGTTCACCTATATAGACCGAGTAACATTGTACTGTTGTAACTTTCGTTAATTAAGCATGAATATTTACCTACATTTCAAAAGCCTTAGTATGACGGTCATTATCGAGTGCAGTCAACAACAGTGAGAAAAACAGAAATGATTTGCATAAACATTGCTACATTTTGCACAACAATGACAAATGCCTGTGAGTAAGAGCCGAGTTGAAAAAAAAAACTATAAGGGTTTTGTTTGCCATTTTGGCTACGGAACCCTAAAAAGGAGCGTGACTCCACAAATCTCTTCGACTCATTTTCACTTAATCCTGTCTGGCGACATACAGATAAATTCTGACTAAAAATTATGGTTAAATAGTATCTGGGCAGGAATGTTTACAGAACAAATCAACTCAATGAGAATGTTTCGCCCCGATTATAACTATTGTACCTCTTTCCATCTACGAAACTGGTTTAGTACTTTTTGATACAAGTGCGGAAAGTATGTAATTTTTCACGAGTTCCGAGGTGTATTGGCCCGAGCCGCTAGGCGAGGGTAAATATTTGGGACGAGTGGAAATGACGCTTCCGCACGTGTATCAAACGACGTTTTTTAATACATTTGCGAAAAAATGTCGGTGAAACAAAATCATGGCACCAGCTGTCACCATTCAGCCTAATCAAAAGAAATTATTTTGAAAATAAACATACAGAATTAAATTTAAACATGAAAAAGCAAGATATATATTTATTACTACTTTGTACTTTACTTTTTGCAAATAAATGTGTTATTTAGTGTTCAAAAAATTAGCTGGAAAGTAAAAAGCACTAGTGCGCAAAATACAACTTTGCGCACGATTTACAGCTACGAAAAGTACCACTTTTTGAGCAAGTGTATTAAAAAGTTATAAAGAGCTAAGGTCATGCTATAACAGGAAATTATGTACCAATGGCCAGCTGGGGGTGTCGCTGTTGATACGCTAATTAATACATTGTACTTTTATGTACGCGTCGGTGGCAAATATGCATAAAACCCTCCTGATGGTTAGCGCACGTAATCTATGGATGCTTTCATTTACTGGAAGTGTCGCATGCGCGTTGCCCATCCGGTATAACGGTTGTAATGACGATGTTATTATATTAATATGTAATCGGTTTAATGTACCTACAGATTAAAGCCTAGGTACCGCCGACATTATTTATATAGCATAAGGGAAAGAGTATTCATTGTTGATTTCTTAAAAATATGAATATTGTTTGTTATTACGTGTAAAAGAGTGTCACACTTAACAAGTACATTTCCTATTACCTTAGAACTTTATTAACTATCTAGTTCATTTAGAACTTCAAACATGTCTAAATAAACTCGTGATGAAAATTATTAATAATACGTATATTTTCTTTGTTTATTTCTACTCACTCACGCACAGTTGCATGTTGCGAGCTTACTGTAGCAGTAAAAGGGGGATATGCATAAAAAATACTAACTACCAGTTTCATAGAAATGGTTGCTGCGTATGTTTACACATACAAAAGGGTGAATGAAAAATGAAAGGTATATCATTTGACGACCGCTTTAGCTTAGTTGGTAGTGACCCTGCCTATGAAGCAAGAGGTCCTGGGTTCGAATCCCGGTAAGGGCATTTATTTGTGTGATGAGCACGAATATTTGTTCCTGAGTCATGGATGTTTTCTATGTATTTAAGTATTTGTATGTATGTATCTATTAAATATATCGTCGTCTAGTATCCATAACACAAGCCTTATTGAGCTTACTATGGGACTAGTTCGATTTGTGTAAGATTGTCCCCTAATATTATTATATTATTATTCTCAGTATACATTTATTTTCTTAAGTTAGGTTTTTTACAATATATATATTATTATTATTATTATCATGTCTAAGTCTGAGATATGTAACAAGGTGTAGTCTGTCCGGCGCCGTTGGAGTAAAAAGCCATAAAACTTATTACAATAGCATTATTACTTCGAAAGGTGACAAGTCGTAATACGAAGTAGTCAATTTCGACCTAAACACTTTCTAGTAAAGTTCAAAATGCTTTTTATGTTCTAAATACAAAAGCTATCTTCACACCTGCATAGGGTTGTCAAAACTGTAATAAGTGAGTAAAATATTAAAACACAACCATAAAACACTAAACCAGATTCAACGGAACTGGTACTAGTGAAAATTCCTGATTATTGCAACCCTACCCTCCAATGTTTTTATTGCATTTGCAATTTTTGCGCTGTCATTTGATATTGTACCTTAGTACTAACTATTACGTTAGCTTTTGTATACGTAAGAAATCACTTACACTCTTTCTATAATAGATAACCCTTTACTCTTGAGTCGGCGGTCAGACAATACACCTAACCTACTCTCTCTAAAGGCTCGAGCAAAACGGTACACCAAACCTACTAAAAAAAAAAAAAAATGAGGAATGCATGCAAAAAGGTACATCATACCTATTCTTAACAAAAGAACATGCAACGAGGTACAACTTACCTACTCATATTTAAGGGTCATGCAAATGGTTCACCAAACCTAATCTTGAAAAAAAGAGCATGCATGCTATAAGGTACAACTTACCTAAATGCATACAAAAAGGTACATCATACCTATTCTTAACAAAAGAACATGCAACAAGGTAAAACTTACCTACTCTTATTTAAGGGTCATGCAAATGGTTCACCAAACCTAATCTTGAAAAAAGAAATCTGATTCTAGAAGAAGTCTGATTCTATTCTTTCTTTTGGCGCTTGCTTCGGGTAGTGACCTTCTGGTCAGAAGAAGCGCCGGAAGAAACTCGCCACTTTTTAAAATGTTTAAATATAACAACAAGTATGACATTATTATATCCGATTTCATGAATACGTTACAATAAACTTAAAACTACATTTTTAGAGATGTAAAAGGCCTCTTGGCCTCAAAACAAGGCAATTAAAATAATAGAAATTATATTGATAGTAATATTAATGGAGATGTAAAGAGTCTCTGTTGTCAAAATATTATGTTTTGGAGGTGTAAAGGACCTCCAAACGTCGAAATATAAAATGGGACTGTTTAGTAAAATATCTTACAGAAATGTAAACATTCTGCGACTCACATGATATAACTTAAAAGTAAATTATTTCATTTCATTTATTTTATGCACAACATGGTATTACAAGATGTTACAAGTACTTATAAACTTCAACATGCACCCTGCTGGTAGGGTGTAGCATATACTAAGATTAACTTAATCTACTTATTTAAATATACCTTTACACAAAAAAAAAAAAAAAAAAACTTGACACAATAGATAGTTGTGTACTTATCTTCGGCTGAAATCGTACTCGGTATATTATTATACTTATATTTTTATCGACATGGAATTCATTTCGGTCCGTTAGAGTTCATTTTGAGTTGGCGACTGCAGCTTGTACCAGTTTGTTTCTTGGTCGTAAACTATGAGTACCTTTATAGATAATATCTTTAGAGTGAGTGTATAGACTAGGGTGCTTCCGCACGAATTTACACGTCTCGAGAATATACAAGGATGTTTGTTAGTGTTAGGATTTTTAATTTAACAAAATGAGGTCTACACGATTCGCAATTACGTATGTTACTTAAAATCCTTATACATCTCTTTTGTATTAAGATTAAATCAGACACATTTGTGCTGTCACATTAAAATAAAATTAATACCGTTTTTCTTAGAGATGTATATGAGATATGAGATATTATGTATGTATATGTATATCTCTAAGTGTCAAAAAAATTGACAAGTACAATAACAGAAAAACAACTAATTATACATTATTTTAAAATAATTTCCAGTTGTAATTAATCCCACGGTGTTTCATCATTCATGTAGTCTTCTTGTGTGCTATAATAAGCTTTGGAAATGAGTTTACGCTTTACAAAATTCTTGAATTTGTTAATAGACAATTCAGTTGCGGTTCTTGGCAGTTTATTATAAAACCTTACACAATTACTCATGAATGATGTTTTTATTTTATGGCCGTTACAAGCCGTCAATTCAAATGGCGCACTTATAATATCGTTATAGCACTATAATCTTTTGGGTCAGAATGGAAGATTATCAATGAATAATGGTTGTAATTGTGATTAATTTATTACGAAACTTTTTTTCCAAGGAGTTAATTGTCGGTCCAAAATAGATTGTCCCACCGGGGCAAATTACAGGTAAAATCACCTAGATTAGGTAATGAATATGGACCAAATGACCCAGATGAAGACACACAAATTGGAAAAGTAAAATTAAAGGAAAGGAAGGAAGGAAAGCACGAGAATAATATTGAGAGTAATTAGGAAGAATATTAACATTTTATAAAAACAATTCAACTGCAATTTAATTTCAGAAACTTTATTTCGCCTGAAATACATGGATGTAAATTGGAAATACAAAGTATCAGATGGTACAAAAATGTTAATACGTGAACATTTACTAAATATAAAACTTACAATACGCATGGATCAGAGCCAGATTACCACGTGTTGTAACAATATGAAGTCTACAGGATACAAGACCCCGCCGGTGAGGGCGACCTCGACCTCGACCTCGACCCCGTGACACCATCACATAAGGACCGCGATGTTCCCCAGGACCAGAATATCCTGGATTAAATTCACTCCGACCATGGTCGGGCTCAGCTAAGTTTCTTGTCGGAGTCTTCTTAGCTGGGCTAGGGGTAGCGAACCGACAACTAAAACTCCCATTAGCTCGACATAAATTATCGTAGTAAATTAGCTCGAATCGGTATTGTATTCATCAATATGTACAGTTGATAACACAATAAAACAAAATTTATTAATGTGATAATAAACCTGATTATAAATACCTGCCTGTAAAATAAACACTTGAAAAAAGGAAGAGATGTAGTGTCTACGGAATAAGTGTAGTTACAGATTGGTTAAATATATATATAAATAAATGTATACGGTCGGTTGACGGGAAACGTCAGTCAGTGCCAAACTACCCGTAAGGCCAGACGGTCGTTATCAATCAACCGCTCTGTGTGGCTGGATACTAATTGTATTTTATTTTATAATATTCCCAGTGCTGAACACTACACCTATCAAAGCACTTATTTCTATAGCAATGAAAACTAGCAAGCAAGCGGGTGGGTATAGGTATATTATAAAATAGCACAGATGATTATATCGCGAAGTTACGCGGTGCCTTAACGGCGTGAAAATGTTTCCCTCCGTAAATATTATTTCAACCGATACATTAAAGCGAACACGGATTTAGTGCCGTCAGATGGAAAAAATGGGAGGTTATTATTGTCACCTTTGAAAATTTATAAAATATAGTACCTAATACAATACAGTACAATCATATTTTATTGCACACCAAAAGATAATTACAATACAAACTTATATAAAACAAAACAGTGTGTGTACTTGGTAGGTTTCAAATTAATAGGCTTATCAATTTCTAAGATTTTATTACACATTTAATCCAATTTCCAAAATAATAAATGTGAAAGTAGCTCTGCCTCTTTGTCTGTTACCTTTTCACACCTGAACGGCTGAATAGATTCAGACGAAATTTTGTAAGGAGATAGTTTCAGACTCTGGGAAGGATCTGTACGATAGTTTTTAAACGGGTGAAAAGGGAATGAAATGATATATGAATCAAGTATTTCTCAAGTAAAGAATAAAAAAGTCTAATTCCGCGCAGACAATGTCGCGGACAAAAGCGAGTTTTTTTTGTTCCTTTTGAAAGTTCGCGTTATAATGTATTCCACTCATCATGATCAATGATTATTTCACCTCCGCAAACGTGATTGCGGACGAGTCCACTAGGGTAAGAAATAAAATGATGATTATAGTGCGACTACGCTCAGTTTGCAGAGGTCGCAAAAAAGTTTGATTAAAAAATATATAAATGGCAACATGGGGAAACCACAACAAGAGGATTATGTGATCTCGATACTTGGCAATAATTCTTTATTATAATATGGGTCTACATACCTACTGAAATAAATATGCCGGTCAGTCTTGCACAAATCGATCAACTTCCAACTAAAATAAGCGATTTGTTCCAGGGTCTTGGATAATTTCTATGTATTTCAGTGCAATATCCATATAATATGTTCATGTATAAAATCATTGCATAGTTTGGTTGAAACTAGATCGATTGTGCAAGACTGTCCTGAACATTTATTTCAGTAGATATGTAGACACATTATATACTTATTAAACGGAAAGATATTTGCCAAGTATCAAGACTAATTAATTATCTTGCTTGTGATGTTGCCAAGTGTGTTTACTGAAATAAAACCTTTTTTCGACCTCTGCAGACTTAGCGTAGTCTGACTCTATTTTATTTACTAGTGATCTTAATAACTACGCTCTCCTTAATCGTACTCCATTTAGTACGCAGCTCCGCGCCCTTATTCGTCTCGATGAGTTTTCAAACAGTCCAGAAAGCTGACGTATTTGCTGATGCACGGGGTTCATTATCTAAAAATCGATAATACTCTTCTTGAATCCATCGATAAAATTGGAGCAGGCCTGTATCCTGCCGGGCAAGTAAAATTGTTCACTATTTCGTTTGACGATAGATAAATCATGACCTGTCACTAATAACAATAAATAGTATCTTAAAATTTTTGCGTCACATTATGCTAGAGGTGCAGCTTGTAAATATGTATATACGAAATAAATGGAGATTTTTTTAAATTAGTTACACACCATATATAATAATAAAATGCTTTCCTTAATTATCACTTAAATACCTACGTCATACATGGCCATTTCTACAAGAAAAGAACCAATAGATGAAACTAGCTACTTACTTTTCCAGAAGTAGTAAAAATCAAATATTTAAGTTAATTGGCATTGAAAATTAATGCAACAATTTTTACACCAATGAATTACTTACTACAAAAATTTCGACAAATACTCCCACAATACTCCTAAATTTATCTCTCACAAATTTGTCGCTCGACTTGGAAATGGCACCCCGAGCCCGCATTTCATTTCCACTACCATTAAACAGATTGAGAGTGGAAAAACAAGGAGCAGGACTCGCTTAATGCACGTCCGGAAACCTGCTTTTAGTATTAATTTGACTTTGTTTGGGTTTTCAGGAGTTTTGAGGAAAAACAATTTAAAACATTTACTCGTAAGTTCACATTTGCCTATTCATATATATATATATGTATATATATAATTATACAGGGTGGCGGCCCATTTAGATCGGTCAGTATGGGAAAGTCTGAAACTATAAGATATACGAAGATCTGTTCTTTGGAACCATGTCATCGATTTTAGGGACGAAAAATACTGCACCGACCGGGAATCGAACCCGTTCGTTTTGGAAAATAAAACTAAATATGAGTAAGTATCCTTTTTCCTCCCTATAAGTATACTTTTTATGAGTAAATATTATCAAAAACTAATTCATAAGCCTTAATTTTAACATCGAAAGCTTAATGACTTTTCTATGGTAGGGTGTAGGGGGTACCACTTTGTCAGTTTACTAAACTTTAGTGTCAAACTACTCAATTTCACGTGTATCTTACGTTAATGTAATTTTTCAGTTTATTTAAAGCTTAGATATTATTACAATAATACTTATTTATATTTTAAACAACCAGTTATGCTTCCTTTACGGTATTATGATTAATTTATTTTTTGACTTAAAGTGAGGGGCCCACTTTGTCGGTTTAGTAGTTTAGGCATTCGACCTCGCTTTTAGTTACTTGGGGGTAAGGAATAGCTTGGTAAGATAATGACAGGTGGGACTCAGCTTTCGGCCTCGCATCCTGAACTCACAAAAATATTTTGTTTACTTTTGTGAAAAAAAGTCAAATTAAAAAAAATTGATTTCAGATTCAGACTCGTAGGCCCCAAAAATCACCCCGATACCTAACTTAGGCCCTCTCGGACTAATTTTAAAATCAACCGCCATTTTGAAGTCGCCATTAAATCAGATGAGCACCTCCCTCAAACGGCCACCTCCTATACTCCTGCATACAAATTTCTACTCTGGTATGCCTCCTGTAGATCTACAGAAATGAGTGGTATTGCAACTGTATATTTAGGTGGAGCAGGTGGATGGCGCGCTCTCGACGCGATGTCGACAACGTCTTTGAAGTCACCAACACGAAAGAGCGAAATAAAAGTAAGATTTTGGTCGTAGTATTTATAGGCACCGAACCGATTAACCCTGGTACTCTAGGCACTAAACTTTGAGCGTTCAAAAAGGTGCGCAAAAACATCATTCAAGCTCTGAACTCGAAATAATATATATATGTTAGAGCGTCATCTATCTAATTCTGATTAAAACTGAGTTTAGGTAATTTTTGCCAAATTAAGTAAACCTGCCCGTAACTCGGAAACTAGAACCCACCAAGTGGGACCTTTCCATATGCAACGTCACAGATCTGGGACTTCGCACATAGACTCTTCAATATAAGTTGAGAAAAGTAATTTTACGGTTTTTTGAAATTCATCCCCGAAAAGGGTTAAATAGGGGTTGAAACTTTGTATAGGGACCAAACGATTTTTGAAGTAGTCTCCTACTTAAATTATGTTGAAGAGTCTATGTGCGAAGTCTCAGATCTCCTACTTCAAAAAACGTTTCGTTCCTCCCTATACAAAGTTTCAACCCCCATTTAACCCCTTTTGGGGGTGAATTTCGAAAAACGGTGAAATCACTTTTCATTTATTTTAATGAAGAGTCTAAACGTGATATTTCAAACCTCTTACTTAAAAAGACCGTAGAGTCCCGATACAAACTGGGCTGTGCGTTGATATGTCAGTCAGTCAGTTTCTTCTTTTATATATTTAAAATAAAAAGATAGATAGAAGATATTTTATTAGAAGAGAAAAGATGAAAAATTATAAGCCTCGGGTAGAAATATTTAGAATTAGTGGCAGTCGTTAATGTATGTAATGGTAAAATAAAAAAAACATAATATAATAAGATTGAGAGTTTGAATTGTAATGTTATTTTGGTGTGAAAAGTGATATTGTATTGTATTATATTATATTATATTATATTATATTATATCATATCATATCATATTATATTATATTATATTATATTATATTATATTACATTACATTATATTATATTATATTTTCAGGTAATTATATTGTATTTGACACATATTTAAATCTTTTAATATTTGGCTTATATTGTAAATATGTGTTATTGCAGCGTTGATAATTGAAATTATGCATTATGAAATGATTTTGCTTGCCCGTGAAATGTGCAAAAAAACTTCACCTCGAGTGAATGTATGTGTAAATAACAAACATTTTATACCAATACAAAGAGCTATAGATTTCATTGCATATTTATCTTTTATTTCATCCACACTAAACGTTTTCGCGCAGACGGAACAAAGGTACACTTGCGAACAATGCACCGTTTACAAGCTGAAAACATTGCTGAAAATTTGAAATTATAATACAAGCATGGAACTTGCGACAAAGAGCGCTCAGATTCGAAACTATTTCTCAATTTCGTAACATTCAACAACCACGGACAAGTCCGAACTTAGCAACGATGGTAGTATAGCAAACAGTACAGCGGATCAGTACCGTAAAATTATATCCATTCGATTATTATAGATGCAAAGACCAAATACATAGAAAAAAATTAAACGTAATCTTCTGTAGCCAAGGCCGGAGTCGAACTAGGTGGTGTAGCGGTTAGCACATTGTCCCGGCAAGACAAACACGCTATTTCGAATCCGGCTTTGGGGAAGTATAGGAGGTTACGATTAATTTTTCTATGTATTTGGTCTTTGTATGAATCATAGTAAAGATTGTGGTGAGATCCGCCTTACAGTAATCAAATACATTCTGGGCGATTATATGGAATGTGATAGATCAACAGCGTTTAGGTTTGATAACTTACATTAATAAAATGATTAGAAAAAAAAGAAAAAAAATGTTGAACACATTTTCAGAATGTGAAACTATAGAAAGATGTGATATATCAAGCCTTATCTTGTAAAATGCTTGATGTCTTCCTACAAAGTTTGTCTCTCTTTCGGCCTAGATATATTTCGATCACCACAAGTGCCTTTTATCATCAGCTTCTGACCAGACGACAATGAATGCATAAAAAGCATTGCTCTATCTTTCCTACCCTGACCCTGACCGTATTATCCTAACCCTCTCGCGTTAAATCATTGTCTACAGAAAGCGCAGCAGTTGTAGCAAATTTTAAAAAGAAATGCATATTTTTCTATTCGTTAAATTATTATTTTAAGCTTCAAGAAATAATGTATAAAACCGTTATTTTTAATTGTTGTTGCCAATTTCTGTGTACTGTACCTCTGTAATGCAGCGTTGGAAACTTAATTGAAGTCCCAAGTTTTCGCTGCAGTCCGGAGTTTTTTCGAGAGCTCCATTTTATGCCCACAGATTGAGGAATTATTCCATGTACAAACTTTAAATTGGGATTCATCTAAGGTTAAATCTCGTGTAGCAAAATTATAGGGTAAAATAGTCATATTTATGTAAACTGTTTGCATATTAATGATAAAACAATTAATCGTTAAATATAACAAATTAACTGATCAAACGACCTTACCTACTCTATGTGTGTTCAAAGATCATTTCTAGAAAATATGTCTCAAAATTGAGTTTGTGAATATACCTAGCTTGGTCTCATGGCCAAACTGACTTTGAGATGACTTTCCTCATGGAAAGATTCACCCAGTCTGATGCATTGTAGCTAACTTTCTTATAGGGTTTTTATATTATTTTTGTAACCATTCACGCATTCTAATTCGTTTTAGCTAACTTCCCTGTAGAATTTCTATATTATTATTGAAAACAAATAAATTCTCAATTAACAATAAACATAACAACAAACCATCTGAATTGATAGTCTAGCTATATAAAAGAAATAAAATGTAAATTAAATTTCGCTCACCCTTGGTCTCGGTACACACTGGGAATCGAACCCACTAACTTGTAACCATTTGTCTGCATTTCCGGCTCAATCCGTTCTCATCAAGGACCTTAAAATAAATAGCCGGACGTAGCCTCGCTAACAAGGAACTGAAGCACCTCTAGTCCGCCGGTTTCTTTAGCGCTAGTTAGTCAGATCAATGCGTGCGTGCTGCGGGAAATAGGAAAAAACTTGTTGATGTGTGCATGCAGCTCGTAAGTACAAAACAACCGGCCCACTAGAGATGCTTCAGATGTTGACGAGACTCCGTCCGGCAATTACACGACTGCCCAAAAAAGGAGTGTTATTATTGTTTAAGGTCCTTGTTTGTGAATGACAACAGAATTGTTCGCAGCTCACGACTCTGATAGCTCACTATGTTCGAATTAACAATACTCGAGTTATCGTCGGCCAAACAATCATACAAACACAAAACGCTGATACGCGCCCCTTGTCGGATGTTAGACCTCACTCGCCTCGCTCGCTTAAATATAACAACGAACCGTCTGTTCGTTTATTATCTGTGAGTTATTTAACTTAATGAAGGAAACTCCTCGCTGCCCGCCGAGACAGGTGCTCTCGAAATGTTTCACTCACTTTTACATTTATTTTGTCTCTCTTAAGGAAATAAGAAAATTAAAAACAGGAAAGTGCACTTTTATGTGATTGGTTTATAGAGACACTTTTTGCAGCATTGTATATCGGTAAATGCGACGCAAGCACAGGAATTGAAAGAGTAGATTTCATTCAAGGACTCGCCCACAGGTAACTGAAGCATTAGTAGTAGGCCAGTTGCTTTGTACGGTCGGCCTCAAAAGTTGCTGAACATATTTGTAACGTGGCGTAGTACTAAAGTGTCCAGCTACTTTTGAGGCCGACTGTACTTACGAGCCGCACGCAGCCACGCACGCATCAACAATTGAGCTGATTTGTTAGATGAGGTTCCCAAACACTTGTTTTCCTTGCAGATTTTTTTCTTTTCGCATTTTTTCCCGAAAGCAATTATCACCATTCATATTTTTTCTCTGCAGCTTATTTTCACAGTCGCGTTGTTTCCGTTTCTCATATTTTTCGCCTCAATTTTAACCTGCAGTTAATTTCTACATTAGTTTTTTTCTTTGTTGTGTTCTTTTTTCAGTGTCGTTTTTGTCCGCAGCCAGTTGTTATAACAGTTTCCTCTCACTGGGGGGACAACCTCTTTTAACCGCCTTACGTCTAAATTGACCTTGTGATTTTGAGCTTTGTCATATTTCATAAAGAATATTATTGTCGTTACTTTGTCGCACTCAGGGGACCTTGATCTATTCTATTAGGCTGCGGCTCCACTGTGGCAGAGGCGAGCAGAGCGGAGAAGAGACGTGTAGCGATCGACCAATCACATTAGTTTTCGCTGTTTCCATTGAAGCGAAGTGGAGACGAGATGTGGATTTCAACTAATGTGATTGGTCGATTCCTACTAGTCTCCTCTCCGCTCCACTCGTCTCCGCCAATCCCCGCCATTTTGTTTATTTTAACGAACTTCATACCCAGTGACACTCGCGCCATCAAGACGAATCTAATGATGTATCATTTATCAAAATCAGTTGTCCCGTTGAGTAGTTACAGGCGGACATAGGAACGGACATACATACATACAGGTCAAACACATAACCCTCCTTTGGGCTTCGCCGCAGTCGGGTAATAATTGTATACCCAGACCAGAGTAATTAATATTTGCTCTCGGGAATTATAGCGAGTAAATAATGTGCTACTAAGCAATAAACCGAATGTGAAAAAATGCGATCAATGAACTTGCTACCAAGAAATAGTAAGACAGGAAAATTAGACAAATGGGAAATTTTGCGACTAGGAATAACCGCGAAAAGAAAATTTGCTGCAAGGCAAACAAACGTTTGGGAACCTCATCTAACAAATCGGCTATTTATTTCAAGGTCCTTGATTTCATTGCGACTTATTTTCTGCCTTCGTTAATGTGAATAACTTAATCACGAACTGATTAAGTATAGGTATGGTCCAAAATATCCAATTCTTTAATAAAATGACAAATGTTATATAATTTTCAAACATTGATTATGACAATACAATTTGACATGTTTGTTATTTTCGAGTAAAGGATTTTGACGTATACGACAGGCAACTAACCGATCTTGTGTAATTTTTGTTTAAGCTATAAGCTAAATGTCCGAGTGCTCGTCGCTGTACTAATTTCGTCACCCATATTTTGATTAGGATAAATAAGATAAAATTAAAATTTCATTTGTAGCCCACGTTTTAGCGATGAGACATATCCGTGGCTTTGGTATTTTACTCGTCAATTTTACGATAAAGAAGATATTTGACAGGGCTGGGACAGGATCTATTGGGATTATCAGTTTATTTCATAGTCCCAATGCTTTTCATCCACTTTTTAGGATCTCATAATCAAAATGACTAAAGCGGACCGCTTATAATTTTGTCATATCTGTCTGTATGTTCGTCCGTCTGTCTGTCCTTAAGTCACAGCCGTTTTATTCAGAAAATGTAATATATAATATACTGAGATGACATTTATTGGGACTACCAGCAAAGAGCACCTGACATTTACTCGTACAATCAGATTGACTAACATTTTTATGATTTTCGAGTAATTTCGGTACGATCACTATACATATATACTGTATAAAACAGACTCCACTTATCAAAAATAAAGGTCACATTTCCCAAACGTTGTAAATGTTTTGGTGAGATGTATAAATGAATGTAATATTGCGAAACAAATAAATATTTTCTGTTGACCTGTCGGGGACTCGGACGTTTACCTTAGACGTAATATGAACACCGCATATGTTATTATTGAATGCGATTGAGCACAAATATGGTTTTTGAATAAGTTCATTAAAATACCATGGCAATGGTAGAGTGTGCAGATGAATAAAAAAACTTATTTCAGTAAGATGAAGAATGCAAGTCGTTAGAAATCGAGTTCTATGGACACCTCCCCGGTACTGACTGGGTTTGACATTACATCTCAAAACTTTTTTGTTGTATTTACATGTAACGTGTAGTTTACGAAGTATTGCACGTCAAAATTAAGTGCGGAAAGTATGTCGTCCCGAGTTTTGTCCCTCGCCTGGCTCTAGAAAAAGAAACTATTTTGGGAACAAACATACAGAATTTAATTAAATTTAAAAATGAAAAAGCAAGAAATATATTTATAATTAAGTATTGAGTAGCTTTAAAGAGATTTAATGATATAATTTAGTATTTACAACAATATTATGTTTATTCCACGAACTGACACAAAAATAAATAAAGCTTATTATGCCGTCGCTATAGGGGCCATCTCCCAAATTTGACACCTAGGACAAAAAGCGTAAATCCCCGGATTTTGGAGCTCAAAACCCGGACACGTCAACAGCAACGCAGTTTATTTTTTTGCCCGCGGGCTGTGTTAGAAATAAATAAGGAAAGGAAATAAAAAAAAATCTTGCAGGCCTAGGCCGGCAATGTTGTACGAAATTCCATCAAAGGCCTCTCGTCTAGCTGCACCGGAAACGAGGTACATTGCGGCCTATTATAAGGCACGTAATGTCAATATTTCATTGCATGTTTGAGAAAAATATATTTTAATGCTGGGACAATAATTTTGAAACTATAGAATACTTTATTCGAACAAACAAGTCAACTGACAATCAAACACAAAATATATCCAAACATAACTCGCGAGTCGTGTCCAATGCGCGCAGCGACGTAGACGCATTGATGACTAATTAATTAATTAATTGCGGAATTAGCGCGGCACGGCCGCTGCTAATAGTTTTGAAACGATGAGTAAAACCGTCGTGAATAAGCTCCTCACCTTTCTGCTGCGGATACTGCGGGAAGATGAGTTGGACGCGGAGCAGGTGTGTTTGGCGAGCTTCAGTGCTACCGACATCTACGCAGCGAAGAAGGTGCTGTTCGAGTCCCTCGGGATCGCCGGCACAGTTATACCTCACCGGAGAGGAGACGAATCCGGAAAAAAATCCCTTAAGGACATCGTTGATGTTCTGAGGGAGCGAGAGAGCGACTTGCCTGAGTTCGTGGCGACGGAGGTCTCCAGATTGCCGTCCTGCATTCCAGAACATGTCGACGTGAGTGGCCTGCTGAAGGAAATCGTGGCCCTTAAAGCAGGCATGGCTGAAATTTTGAGAAAATTTGACGATTCACAGGCTACTATAGCCGAGTTACGCAAAGAAATCATCAGTTTGCGTAATAGTGCCCCAGAAACTCGGTCACCAGTGACGTCAAATTCCAAGAGTAATGACCGGGCGTCAAGTGTCGACTCGGTCAGTTTGCATGTTGCTGACACTGCGCATGCCGTTCCACTGCCCGCGTGCCCCCTCCGCGCCGGGCCTCCCCCCGCCCCTTCGTCTAAATCACGTCATCGCTATGCTGATGCCGTAGCCGGTCGGTCTGTCGCAGCCAATCGGAGAGACGCGCCCTCAAGAGCGCGTGAAGTTCGGGTTCCTCCAAAGGAGAAGCCCCCGCGCACCGATGTGGATAAGGAGGGCTTCACAATGGTGGCGAGGAAGCGCAACCCGCGCAAGAGTCAGTGTGGTACTGCAGAACCGGTCGGTTCTGGTCTGCGGGTCGCCACACCGGGCAAGGCGCTATATGTATCGCGCCTACATTACACCGCCACGGCTGATGAGGTGGCGGAGTACGTTCGTCAGAAGACCGGCTTCTCGCTGAGGGTGTTCCAGCTGCGTTCGCGCCACTATGTGCACTTCAGCTCGTTTGTGGTGCGCGTGCCGCGGCCGCTGCAGGAAACCATCGCAAGTGCTGACTTCTGGCCGAAGGGTGTCGTGTTTCGACGGTTTCGGGGCAACCTGCCGAATCCTACACCAGAGACGACGATGCAACGGGGCCACGCCGTTTCGTCGCCTAAATAGTTATTTTATTTCTACGTTTCATGACGCATTGGTTTTTTTACTGTAATGTCATGTTAACATGTATTAATAAATAAATAAATAAATAAAAATAACTTCCACTTAAGCATAATCTCGGTAATTGAAAAGAAATCCCCTTGCTCCCAGCCGTTTGGGGTGTCCGCCATTTTGTGAAGATCCCTGATTGTCACACGTTAATATGACAGATGATGAGGATGTGGCCAGGGATTAAGTACGATGTATTGTTGATCCCGAATCAAACATAAGGAGTCCCGCTCCCGCTCTTCTATCATTTTCCTTATTGGTCGGATTTTAGTATAAGCCTATTTGTGGTTATTACATTTCTATAACAGTGAGCGAACATCTCCGTCAAAAGACGTAAATAGAACATTGGGTTTATTAATACAGTATTAAATTAATCACACTGCAAATTCTTCATCATTACTTGAAGTAAGCTAAATGTACTAGTGCTCGACACTGTCTCAGGAGGTGACACAGGGTGTCGACTATTGGGCATTAGCGTGTCGAGCACTGGGACCTTTACGTTACTTCTACAAAGCAAGTCATATAATAGTATGTTACACAACTAGGGTGGTAATACAAAGAAAGCCCGAGATTGCAGATGTTTGCGGCCCGAGCTGCAAGCGAGGGACGTAAATATGCGATCGAGGGCTTTCTTTATTACCTCCCGTGTTGTGTAAGTACATCATTTTATGTCTACACTTGGCCAGAAAGCGGCTTTTTCCGTACGCGCAGCGTGCGGAAAAATACACTTTATGGCCAGGTGTGGCATAAAAGAACCTTATACCTACCTATCAAATGTTTATATTTGACTCGTGCAGTTTGTTGCCAAGAAATATCATTAGATTTATTTGTATTAATAGATTCCAATTCGTTTGGAGTTTATTTGAGAATGACACCATCATACATACCGCTGACGATAATAGTATTCTGTGAGACACATTTAAGTGACCTCAAACTCAACATTATCAATCCAGGTCAACCAAGGAAACATTTGCCCAAATGTGATTGTAATGCGGAAGATAATCTTACCACTGCAGTACAACCCTTGGAAGCACCGCTTCAATAAAGTTCCTGTATTCAATATTGCCGGTAGCTGAGTTAGTGCTCAGGATCCAAGCCTTCTACCACGCATATTGTACTAACTTAAATTGCCTTTATGCATAGTTCAGAATAAACTGGTTCGTCATAAAACGAGTTTCAAACTTATCTCCCGGCAGAGTTCCCGTCGACTTTATGAGCCGGTAATCGGTTTTCAAAGAGATAAGCTTCTAGGTAGAATGTATAGAGTGTTAAAAGATCTCAAAATATAATTTCTCATTTATATCAAGTGTGTCGCATGAAGTTATTGTCACTTGGTAGCATAGGTAAGCTAGTTAGCATGTGTAATTTTCTAGATTTTCCACGAACCCTTAATTCAATGGAAATTAGTCAATTATTCAAACGCATTGGCATGACACGAAAATAATGATCTTAGTAATTTGGTTATTTTTAACATGAAATGAATATGAAACACACTTACACTTTAATACAATAAGCTGACTATTGATTATGGTAGTTTATGTGACTATTATTTAATGTAAGTTATTAAAATACGAGTGTGCGGCTCGTTTCATAATATCATCACACGAGTGTCGTAATGCCTAATTGTGTACACTTACATAGGTACACTGTTTTATCTACACATCTATTATAAGCTATCAATGATGTGTTCGGGAACACAAATTACGGGCAGTAGATCTCACGCATGTCACGCAATCATAGTTTTTGTTTTTATATTCAGAGACGAACTAGAACAGGCTAACTACTACTAATATATTGTTCGATATCAAGTAACGAGTGAGATTTGTCGAAATTGTTTGCAATTGACATTTCATTTCGAATAAAATGTTATTTTCACTGATATAAGAATTGAGGTTATTGAGGACAAATCAAATGGCTTTGTTTCTCGGAGATGTTCGAAATTTGAATGTATAATAACATCGAATTCGATGTTATTATGGATTATAAAACATTGGTTCTAAAAAACAGTTTATCTTTATGCTGGTGGTAATTTGCGGTTTTTGAACGCATTATAGAGGGTTTAAAATAAAATAAAAATATCCGAGGGCCAAGGCTAATTTATGCCTGTAGTCGTTCTTGAATTATGTTTACCTACGTTTTGTAACTTATAGCGCCGCAGTTTTTGTAAAAATATAATGACATTATCGCAGCATAATAAAAGGTCCCACGTAAAACCATTATATGTACTGACATGCCGTTAAGTTAATTAAAAACTCGCTTCGATCAAAGTGGGCGTCATAATACAGTAAATAAAATTAATATTTTTTACTTAGGTAAGTATCCATGAAAGTAGCGAGGAATTCGTTGTGATATTTTTTTTTATAGAATCGATAGACTTACCAACTATATTAGTTTTTAAATGAATTTATCCAATTTGATAGTGAAAAGGCATTATAATATAATCTACGGTAGCGCATCATAGAGTTTACCGTCGCTACCAAAAGGTGAGGTCGATGTTGCATAAAAAATTCAAGCGGTGTCATTGGGTACTTACTATTGGCACCTTTCATCTACTTAAAAACATGGATCTAACAACTTTAGGTCTCATAGCGCACGTAACTAAAATATAGAATCATTTTAGAGCAGCACTGTAGCTTGTAATTGAATAATGATCGGTGTGACATTACAAAAGGGGAATCGACGCCAGTTTGCATTCAATTGAGCAAGAGGTCTGACGAGCCATTTTATAGTTGCATTTTATGCTTGTTATATCGACATAGGGTGCATGTTTGTACCTACTCAAACAAGTAGGTAAGTAGTGAAAAATGTTCTGAATGTATTTATTAAAACCTGTTATTTCTACTAATATGTTTTAAATCTGAAAGTTTCTGTTCTGATTAAAAGGTTAAGATGTTTCTTGCTAAATAACAAGCTAACAATCTATACGATTGAGATGAAATTTGTTATACATGTAGACTAAGTCCTGGATTGAAACGGGATACTTTGCAACACCGTAAGAGAAGCCGCGTTTAAATGCTAGTAAAATATACCTGGAATATTGGTGGCTAATTTTATACAAATTAACCTAGTCCCACCTCTTTGAAGCACCTACATCTTTAAAGAGCGCATATTGAATTGATACATCGAATGATTTAGTTATTTTTCTACTCCTGTACTGTTATCTGTCTATTACTTGGTCACGAACACTAATATAAGAACATACATAATATGAGTTCAGAGAAGTCTATACTCTATTCCCCATAACAGCACTAGTGTCGTTATAGCCACTTTACGTTATTGCTAGCAACCACAGACTTCTAAATCTAGGTTAAACTTAGGTCAAGGATTAAGCGCTCAATTTTAACTTTACGATAAAAATGCACAACTACCAACTTAACAAACAATTAAAATCCTACGGCTTTTAAGAAAAACGAAACTTTCTGAACTAAATTCATTGATGCCAACATAAAAACAAAAGTATTTTTAATATATTCACTGCGTGTCAACTTCATTTAAAAAATAAAAAGTTTACCATAGACACATACTGACAGTCATACGTCATATTTGCCTTCTTTGCAGGTTATGCCTTGTTTGTATTTTCATATTTTAAAACCTGTCGTAGAAAAAGTATTGTATGCAACGTTGTATAATTAAGTCAAAAAACGCTCATTGCGTCTCTATTTGCGATACTCGCCGCATTCGCGGCTCGTATCGCAACTCACGCAATTCGCATTTTTTGAACCTTCTTATACAACTGTTGCATAAAATACTATTTTGTTTCTTAACCGACTTCTAAAATGTAAGAAATTCTCAGTTCGTCGAATGCTTTTTTGTTATTATTATTTTTATTAGAAGACGCCTGGACCGGTCTGATGTTTATTTGTTTGAAAAGATACACCTTTCAGTTGGGTGAGGATCTGACAATGGAACTTTATTATTTTAGCAATGTTCTTCATACTGTTCGCTATTGCATTGTGCGCGTTGAGCGCATTGCTCTATAGAAAGTACACCATCCTATCCCGTGCTGGGCTGAACCATGCGCCTCCAGCCCCACTACTGGGCGACATGGCTGGAGTGATTTTGCAACGCGAGCATGCCGTGAACCTCTTCAAACGGATTTACGAGAGCTATCCGGGCGACAGGTGAATGATATGATTATGTTACGACATAAATCTTGTTACTTTACTATCAATAAAATTCACCTACTAGTAGCACACTCAAGGACTAAAACTGAGTCCAGACGGTAATAACGTGTAAGGCATTCTAAATCTGTGTGTAGAAGAAGGCACTAAGAGCATTGCATATAACTCTCGCGCCGACGCTCTCGAGCTGATGCATCGGTTGTCGGTATTTAGCGTCAACATAGAGGTGCGCTCAGTGCTGGTTCGTGTTGAGTTCGTGTACCGTCCGCATTCGTTATGCTATATTATATCGACCACATCAAAGCGCTTGCCTCTAGTAGCTTTCGTAGATTAGGTTTTGTTACTCTCAATGTCAGAGAGTTTCGTGATCTTGGTGCTATAAAGGTCTTGTACAATGCTCTGGTGAGCAGTAAGCTGGAGGCGTCCGCACTTGTCTGGAATCCTTTTGAGACAACTTACATCTTACTTTTGGAAAAAGTCCAAAAAGCTTTCATAAGAATGTTGTATAAGAAAATAATTGGACCCTTTCTTATATCCAACGAAATTTCTTCTGGGATCCCTGGGTTTCAATTCCTTGGAAGTGAGGCGCAACTCGAGCCTGCTTGTTTTCACGTGTCGTGTTCTGCGTGGTGACTCTGACTGCCTAGAGCTGGTAGCGAGGCTAGTAAGACTGTTTGTGCCAGATGTTACGAGGATAACCCTGAGGCCGCGATTGCGGCCCCTGTTAGCTATGCCTTCGGCGCGTACGGTGGCACATAGAAACTCGCCGATCCCTCGTGTCCTGATATTACTGAATGCGTTACTGGTGTGATCTGCTAGCGTGGCGATGGGCAGCTGTGTGACGGGAGTGTTTGAGATTTTGCGAGGCGATGGATAATAGGCAGTCTAGTATTCCTACATGTTAATGTTAAGTTTAGTTACCCACTGTTACTGTATGTAGTTCCATGGTGTATTAGTCTGTAATGCTGTGTAACATAAATAAATAAATAATATTATGTTAAGGTGCGGTCCAACTGCTGCACAAAAGCCGTTGACGTACCGTTAACGAAGTGACGTGACTCATAATGTGTATTTTTAAAACCGGTGCTTAAAATACTTAGTGTTCTGGCTATCCATGCGTATTCTAAGCGCTGGGGGAGGCTCGTGTCAAAAACGTGACCAATGAGTCATGTCACTGCGTTTATGGAGCGTCAACGTTTTTGAGCAGCGGTCTGAACCAACGGAGCTGGTTTTATGGTTGTTCAACACCCCTTACTATCGTAATACAGCCGCAGATAATCAATGCACTGTCATTTAAGCCCTGAAAGTTTTGTCCCGGAGTTACAGGCTCGCTTTTCTGTCTATTCCGACATCTTCCCCGGCGGACTGTTTGTTCTGTATGAACTGATTATTGAGCTCGACATGTGAATCGGTCCTAACTAACAACATATTTCTTCTCAGGTTTGTAGGCCGCTACGAATTTTTGAACCCTATCATTGTGATCAAAGACCCTGAAATATTGAAAAAAATCACCGTCAAGGACTTTGAGTACTTTGCCGACCGCGGTGAATCGATAGATCCCAAAGCTGAACCTCTGTTTGGGAGAAGCCTTGTAGGCTTAAAAGGTAAATTATTATTTAGTACACTATGTACCTAACCAATGGACACTCTACAGTAATTATTATATTACCTATAATAATTTAACCCTTCTTATGTACCTCACACACCATCCAATTGTACAAACTTTGTACCATTGGTATAAAAAAAGTGGTCCTTAACCTTTTAGTGATGAGGTACCATTTATTTCCGTACTCTCCACTCCGCCAAACAATACAGGGCGCCGCATCACAAGAGAAGCGATGGCGCAAGACTCGACCAAGACATGACCACGACCACTCTGCCAAGAGTGCACGACTAAAAAGAGAGAGACCACGTATTTGTTACCACTTTCTGAGATCCAACAAAAGCTTGTGGTGACACTGCCACCTAGTGACACTCGTTGGAAGAAACGGACAGTTACAGCAATTCCACGACAGATGGCGCTGACATCAACGCCCATACAAAGACTGTCATCTCCATACAGTTCTACAACCCGCTATCGAAGTTTCTAAACCCAATTCCAACCAACTTCCTTCGGCAACTTACTTCACTCCGACCTCGCTCGGGCTCAGCTAAGTTTCTTGCCGGAGTCTTCTTAGCTGGGCTAGGTTTTTTTTTAGCGAACCGGCACCTAAAACTCCCATTAGTTCTATACACAAGTTCACATAAGGACAGGATGACCCGAGTCATCCTTCCCGCTGGTCCGCTGCTGATTCTGAGCAATCAAAAAAAAAAATAACTGGCCAAGAGCATGTCGGACCATGCTCAGTGTAGGGTTCCATAGCCGTAACTATAAGGTAAAAAATACGATCTAAAAAAAGTACAACAACAAAAGAGCGTATCTTCATAGCAATTACGACCTTTTGTTGAGAAGCGCAGTTTATCGGCAATAACTCAAAAACGGTACATTCGATCTTGTTGAAAATAATTTTCATTGAAAGTATTAATTAAGCGTTACCTTCGTGATTTTTTTCATATTTTTCGGACGCACGGTTTAGAAAATAGAGGGGGGGGGACACAATTTACACAACTTTCGGAGCGATTATTTCCAAATACATTCACTTAATCAAAAACATTACTTAGGAACCTTATAGTGTTTTTTAAAGAGCTGTCGAACTATGTACCACACGTTGATATTTGTTGAAAAAAAATTTACTGTCTTTAACATGTATGGAGTGCCCCCCCTAAAAATATTTATTTTAATTATTTATATACCAAACTAAGTAGCGGCTCATAAAAGACACCTATATTCCAAATTTCATCAATATCCATCATGTAGTTTTTGAGTAAAATGCCTGTGACATACGGACAGACATGACGAAACTATAAGGGTTCCGTTTTTGCCATTTTGGCTACGGAACCCTAAAAACTTCCTTCGGACTTCGGTCCCCAGGCACAACACCCGCCTGATCTCTCTCTATTGTCCTCTCTTCCACAAGTTTTTATAGGGAAAGTGCACAACGAAAGTGCTTCCAACTGGTGCCGCCAATCCGAATCTTGTACTCTATCAGGCTGGGGCCACATTAACGGGAAACGCCTTTGATATCGCGGTGATGGACGATTAACGTTAGTGTGCCCACAACTTACTACTATACTTAACATTGACATGTATAACCAGTTTTTTTCAGGCCTGATAAGATTTAGTGCTGCCACCTGTAGTTCCTGCACGTTTCCTATATAGATGACCGACTTTCTTAGTGTACCTATACGTTCCCTATCTGTCAGTACCTTTGTCACGTAAATATTTTATATACTGTATGGGTCCATTTTCAAGTCATTATTACTATGCTACACGTACTTATGGTAAGTAATAAAGTAGATATGTGTCGGAAGTGATCACTGTTGGGTTCTTTTACAGGTGAGGAGTGGAGGAATATGCGCTCAGCTCTTAGTCCCGCATTCACCAGCGCAAAAATCCGGATGATGGTACCTTTCATGGTACAAGTTGGAAAAGAAATGGTGGAAAGCTTGAATACTAAAATAAAACAAAGCACAGACACTCGTAAGATTTAGTATACCACAACTTAAATTTAATTTCAAGTTTTTCCTTCTTCAATATGAAACAAACAAATATACAAAAGCAATTTAGCAGCAGTATGTGTAATTTGGTAACCACCTGCAAATAGTAATAATATGTACTGTTGCCAAACTGCATGCAGTGTCATACCACCTATTTTGTTCATTAGAGTTTGGTTGAAAATCTAGCTTTACTTAGATGGAACAAACTCTCTTTGACTCAAAAACAAAGATCTGTTTAATACAGTTATTTTTCAAGTAATACAGTAATTTTTTTTTTCGAATAATTGCTTTTTTACACTCTTCTGTAGACGCTTACATAGAGCTCAATGCTAAGGACCTAGCAGAACACTATGCCAGCGACGTGATAGCCAGTTGTGCTTTTGGCATTGATGTCAACTCCCAATATGAGAACAATGAGTTTTACGATATGTGCAGAGAAATCACGACCATGAGCTTTGTTTCAACACTTAAGTGCTTTGGATACATGTTTGTACCTGGACTAATGAGAGTATGTATGTTTATAGTTACATATCCTATTAATGAGTGCAATGAACATTATTTTAGTACCAGTCGTACATCTATCTACACATAATTATGATTATAGTAAAATCGTGGAAATTTCATGTTTGCTCGCGTATCACGCAAGAACTGCCGGAGCGATTTAACATAGGATACGTTTTATCCGACTTATTTCACTAGCGCAAACGTAGTTTGGCCATTCTTACGAAGTACATTTAGTATGAAAACAGCGTCGCGGTAATTAGGTGACCGCAGACATAGGTACTTCGTGAGAATGACCGAGTTGTGGGCGCGTCCACTAATTGTGATTATTTCTATAACACCTTTAATAACATAACTAATTTTTTTTATCAATAATATATTTTTAGTGGTTAAAATTGGGCTTATACAACAAAAACGTAAGAAGTTTTTACTTCAGCTTGGTACTGGGAACTATAAAGCAACGCGAAGAGATGAATATTCATCGACCAGACATGATTCATCTTCTTATGGAAGCCAAGAAAGGTAATTACTGAACTTCGTAATAGTTTCTACCTCAGAGTTCAGTAATATTATATTTAAGTTTTAAGCATGGTTTTTAGGGTTCCGTACCTCAAAAGGAAAAAAAACGGAACCCTTAAAGGATTACTCGTGTGTCTGTCTGTCTGTCTGTCACAGCCAATTTGCTCCGAAAGAAGTTGTTACATATTTTAAGTTTAACGCCCAAACACGAACGTGTCACGGAAATATATGAATTTTAATCATGGGGGTCACTTTTGGGGGGTCAACTAGAAAATAAAAATAAAAAAATAGCAAACTATATCGTGTGACACATTAAATGAAAGGGCTTACTGTGAGAATCTCAAATATATATTTTTATAATTTTGATATTGATAGTTTTGAAGTTATTTAAGACAATAGGCAAACATTGACCATTCCTCCCTTACCTCTGAAACTATTGGACCTAGAATTTCGAAAAAAATATGGAAAATAGTCATGCAGAGTACAGGAAAACCTATAAGAAGTCTGTGCAGTAAAGTATAATTGTGGTATATTGTTTTGAACGTACGGAACCCTCTCCACGCGAGTCTAACTCGCACTTGTCCGGTTTTTTTATAGGGAAACTGTCACATGACACTAAAACTGTTAAAGATGAACATGCTGGATTTGCCACAGTTGAAGAATCAGACATTGGAAGAAGCCAGAAAAAAAGAGGTAAGTTATCATACAGCTGTAATAAACATGAATTATATGAAGGTTGTCCTGATTCTAAACATGTATATGATTTGCTTGTTACATTTCTTCGTGGATTTGCAAATCTTTATTTCCAAAAGAAGAAATGATTATGAGGCTACTAAATTAGTATTCATGGAATACTGGAAGCAAACTTAGTTACAGAATTTTCTAGTTTGGTCTGACATGGATCTCGTGGCGCAAGCAGTTATATTCCTCTTCACCAGCTTTGAAACCATCTCGTCCTCGATGTCATTCCTCATGTACGAACTGGCTGTGAACCCTGAATGCCAAGAGAGGCTGGTGCAGGAGATACGACAAAACGAAGAAAGAAACAACGGAAAGTTTGATTACAACTCTGTGCAGCAGATGATCTATTTGGACATGGTTGTTTCAGGTAATTAGTAATCATAACCATAATAACAATAGCAAAAAAAAAATTATGTATTGAAAAAGTTTTTTATTTTTCGATTTGTGGCTTTTATGGTTTAAGAATTTATTTCTCTAAAAGAATTCACAATTCACTTAACTAGAGAAATACAAATTAAGTTCTTAATTAAGTGGCTAAGTAGGTACAATGTGTACGAATGATAAACAACAAAACTTAACGTAATTCCTTAACTAAAAATATTAATTACAAAGTGGGTACTTAGATGTAATATTCCAGTTGTTTGCCGATACGATCGTCGCTGCACTCGCAAGTCATAGGTTCTTATTACGTTTTCACTTGCAATTGCCATTATGCTATAGGTATTATATTATAGATTTTCTAAGTATAATCCTGATTGCCCTAATCCATGATAATAATGGGATCGATTGGGAACATTTGGACTAAGTACAGGTTTTCACAGTAGATTAATCTCGTTAAAACTTATTATTTAATACCTACTAATATTCAACAACCTTTGTTTTCATCCTCTCAGTTGATTGGGAAGGTTGTTTCTCTATTCGCTGGCATGAATTTTAATTTACAGCATCTGCTAGACCTTTTAACTGAGTTTATAAAAAACGTTTTAATTGCATTGTTCTGCGAGTTAATTCGGTGTTTTTTTTCTTCAGAGTTGCTTCGCAAGTGGCCTGGGGCACCAGTAGTCGATCGTCTTTGTACTCGAGATTACAATCTGGGTAAACCAAACATAGACGCGACTCAGGACGTCATTGTACGTATATTTAAAGGCTCTGAGCATAATATTAAATGAAGCTTGCTTACTTGTTCATACTTTACTAGAGGAATGATATTTGACCTTATTTGACCTACGAGTATTTCTACTAAAATATCGCCTCGGTTCTGGACATAATAATGTCCTGTTATATTATATAAAAGTGAGCCAGTTTACTGGCTTGTTCTTTTAATTTACAAACTTGAAAATGTTGGGTTATCCAAACCGATTCAAATCCTTGAAATATTAATATATAATAAACTAAATAACGGGGTAACAACTGGATGGATTGAAATGAAATTTGGCATACAAGTAGACCAACTCCTGGATTGAAACATATGGTATTTTATCCCGGTAAAGAGTTCCCTTGGGATAGTAACAGGAATAACGCAGGCAAAGCTAGTATAATATAGTTTCTAATACGATTTTATTTCCATTCAGATTCGGAAAGGCAATTCAATACAAATACCGATGTGGGCATACCACCACGATCCTAATTACTTTCCTGACCCAGACAAGTTTGATCCTGAGCGTTTTTCTGAGGAAAATAAGTATAAAATCGACCCTTTCGTTTACATTCCTTTTGGATTGGGACCCAGAAACTGCATTGGTTAGTATGAGGAAACAACACGAGTAGTGAATGAGGAACTTTAACTACTTCAGTTTAAAGATTCAAATAGCCTTCACAGCCTTTACAAACCAATATCCCGATCCTGTGCAATCTTTTGCCGTAATATGTCAGCTTCTTCTAAGTTTTGTATATCTATTAAATATTGTTCTGTTCAGTACAAAACCTATCTTGAAACTTAGTCACAGACACAGTACAGTTAGCGAGTTTGTAAAACTTGTAAACTTGTATAAAATAAAATAAAGAAACAGAAACTTGTCCTCTAGTACTCGTAGTACAAAAATTTCTTAGTTTGGGACGAAAAGTATGTAAAAATAAAAAATATATATCAAAATTATTTATTTCTGTAGGTAGGTCCCTCAAGAGCTCTTTTACATGTCTGATTCTTTTGGCGCTTCGGGTAATGAACTTCTGGTGAGAAGAAGCGCCGAAAGAAACTCGCTAGTTTATCTTTTCAAAAATATTAAGTATTACAATAATTATGAATACTATAAACTTAAAACTACATTTTTAGATTATAATATGTATGAGACTAACCCCCAATAATACATCCCCGATGTATAAAAGTTCGTCTAGCACGAAGCAACTATCACACTTTTTTAAATATTCATTACCTCCTTAGATCAAAGAACTCAAGAAATAGGACCAATGATAGCTATCTTTAATGAAGCTTATTTTGATTCTAGGATAACGTTGCCATGAGACTTTTATTGTTGATTTTTTTTTCTTAAAAAAATGTTGTCCATATCATATTGTGCTCTCCTACAGCACTTCTGCACACTTGGGCTCAACGTAACATTGTCTGTATATCGCTGTACCGTGTTGTTTTCTTGAGTAATGGCCCTTCTTACACCTTTCGAACTCGTGCCAAAAATAATTTAAATTATAAAATTGGTATTTTCTTTTATTGTTAGGGTTAAATATTTTAATTTTAAATAAAAATATGAGAGCACCTGTATTAAACAGTATACATTATTTACCACAAACATTTTTTTCTAATAAAATGTAGGTCCTATGAAAATGCTCTTACTAGACGAGATCTGTTACGTCGGGGCTCGTATTCCCTTAATATTATTTATGAAGATTTTTTCGTAATTCAGGGTCAAGATTCGCCTTGTGCGAGCTGAAGGTGATGGTGTATCAGGTGTTGCTAGAGGTCGAGGTATCGCCTTGTGAGAAGACAAACATACCTATCAAACTCTGTGCTAAAGATGCTTTCCGAATGACACCGGCGGGCGGAAACTGGCTTAGATTTAGAGTTCGGCAATAATTTATTGTAGAGGGCATCATTTTCTTTGACCTAGTCCCATTTACGATAATTGAAAGACCAAATACAAAAAAAAGCCTTTCAAAATAAGGTACCTACTAAGGTCGCTACAGTCGGGCAGATTTTATATTGTTCTTTTGAAACATCGTCATTGACGTATTTAGAGATGAGGCTAAACTAAATCGATTGTCATAAGAAGCGATTACGAATGATGGTGGCTTATAGAGGGAATCGATTCTATCGTAATATGCCCTTTTAAAAATTCTATTTAAATAATCCTGTCCTCAATATATTATACATATTTTGCTTCTGATAAAATTGTTATTAAAAAATGTTACAATAAATCTTTACATTCCATAATTTCGGTAACGGATGGGAGAAATGAAAAGAATATGAGTAGATATTCGAAAATTGTATACATCATAAAAATCTGTTTAAAACGGATGTCAAATCGGTTATATGTAATTACATCAAAAGCTGTATAGTAGATAAATCTGTACCTATATTTCCAACGTAAAAATCATTCAAAAATAAAATACTGCATTTTTCTGAATCACTAAATAGTTTTAACATTCAATAAATATTATTCACTTATTGAACTCGTATTTTAAAACTTTATTTTGCAACGATTTTTTAAATGCTTCTGAGATAATATGGGTTTCTTCTGCGACGCCAACGTAGTTGTTATTAATTTATACCGTTTTACTCAAATGACGAAACACTCCAAAAGATAGTAGTTGCTCAACACTACAATTAAAAGAAAAAAATCCTAGAACGTAAACGTTTCCAGATCGAGTTTTCAATACAAAATATTACACTTTTTATACTACAAACAATATAAAACTCATGTAATTGGGTCTAAAAAGAGTAACTGGTGCTCGTATTTACTTTTTTACCTCAAGAGCTATTGAATATTTTATTTATAAATTCAAGGGTTATTTTTTGTATGTATGGTAAACGTCCTGTTTTTTTGTAACAATTATGGAAATGTATGTAGCTGCAAAAAAGTTTTTAGGCATAATGCACTTTGGTGGGGTAAACAATAAAATTATAGTTACCGAAATTATGACAAATGAGGGTAAATCATTGTCCTGTGGAAAGTATAAGATATATGAATAGTCTTAACTACAATAACTGCGGACTACAATGACACAGTTCAAAACATACAGTTAGCCAACGCCCGGGCCATCGGCCGACACAGCCGCTTATGGGAGTCTATGCACTTTATGAACAAATACACTGTTTAACTGATTTGAATACAAAATAAATAATCAAATGTGTGTCTTATTCTTTCGTCCCTACGTAACCTTAATACCTATCACAATCAAAAGTATTTATTGAGTCCGTGGCTTCGCTTTTCCTGAAGTTGCATTTATAAGGTAGTACCTACTTTGTTTTTTGTTTTTTTTTTTTTAGCTGTAAATATATCGTGACAGGTATCATAGACCCCATTTATAAACGCAATTTGATCAATGTTGCCATGTTTTGTTGTTGTTTTGATAAATATTTATTTCAAGTTCAGTGCTACCTTCGTGTCGCGAAAATAGAAAACTTTTCTTTTTCGCTCCTCTTGTGATAAAAATTGACAACTAATGTCAGTAATTAATTTTAATCGAAAAATTTCGTTTATATTATGTTACGTCCTCAGTGTAGCAAGATATAACTGTGCCACTAAGATGGAATACAATTAAAACGTTGGAGCCAGTCTTAATTGTTGCAAGATTGCCAAAAACGTTGCGAGCGTGACATAATCGTTATCGCTTCGCGCAGCCGGAATATTCTCGCATCGTGCCGGAGATTTATCGCAATCGCTGCATAGAGAACCAATCGCTGGAAGGAAAACTTGTTCGACTGAACTGAAAGAAAAAAAGTTTCGCTTTTAATGCGCCATTTTCTTATAGTTACTGCTCATCAAATCACTACTAAAATTCAATCGAATTGTAACGTGTACATGATTGATAAAAAAAGATAATACATTTGATTGGGGCCCTCATGTGGATCATGTTTGTAATAAACTTAGATCTATATCGAAATTGTCTCTACTGAAGAACAAGTTGCCTTATAGAACTTAAAGATTGCTTTATATATCACTGGTAGATTCTATCATAAGTTGTTTCATCCAGTTATGGTAGGACTCATAAGACATATCTAAATAATATACTTATACTCTGAACTGCAAATAATACTGCTAAACATAAATGTACCTTTAAAAAAAATATAAAGAAATAACAATGAGTCTATTCAAATATTGCTGGGTATTGCCGGTATTTGAAAAAGTGGAATTAGCAATTCTGACCCATTAAAGATATTGACCTAGGTACCTTCGCAATCTAGCAATCTAGTGCCATCCAGCAATAACGAGTACGGCAGAAGAGTGTGGACATATCTGCCTCGTGCTTTGAATAGACTTCCATATGACTCTATTAACAAAACTGAGTAGCAAGAAGTTGCCTCATTCAAAAATTAATAGCCTTCCCGATTAGATTAACACACAATAGTACCTAGGTAAAATTGTTAAGTTAGTAGACTTATTTAATTAAAATCTTATCATATTATAAGATTAAAGTCTATGTATATAAAACATGCCATTTAGTAAACATAAACATATTTTTACTGTCCAATATGTCTGAAGCGTGATATAACCATTATCGCTCCGCAAATAGTTATCATTTGTAAGAAATTAGGCATAAGAAAGAGTGCTATTCCACAAAGACACTTTGACGACTGACAAGACTCTAAGGATAAATAAAAGGAGTACTTCGTTTAATGGCTGAAAAGAGTTAAATGAAAAAGGTGGCTAGCTGGTTTGCCACTGACCGTCCATCTTTCTTAAAATGTTACTGTCGCTTCCAGACCACATACGCCCCGCATCTCTACGGAGATTTAGTAGGGTCGCGGTTACCTTATAAATTCACCCGCACGAAGCGCGTGTTTAGTGGTTTAGTGCTGCGAATGTTTTTATACGCCTCATGCGAGCCTGCAAGATATATCGAGTGGTTTTAGAATGAGGCCACTCTTGTAAGGAAATTTGGTTTGTAATTTTTAATGGGTTTTTGCGGTGTATTTAGGAAAATGTCTCGCTTCACACAGGAGAAATATTGAGTATTTTATATACATTTAAATGTGTGAGTAACCATGTAGGTTACTCTTCCTACAACTTCGTGACATTTCCTAACGGAACAATTTACTGACAATTTCGTGACGTACACATATTTTGAAAACGACTCGTAAGTGATCTAACGGTGCATAATAATAATAATTAAGGATTCCTGTAACAAAAAGGGCTCTTTCAAAGAAAAAATAATTTACGAGCAAAAAAAAAATAAAGCTAGAATCTTATAAATATTTGAGATTATTTTTTCTTCAACTGCCGAGTGAGGGGCCTAAAAGTAAAAAGCTAGATTTTTTTGTTATTTTTTCCTAATTATGTATAAAATTACGCAACTTTTTGGTACGGTTCCAATATGATATTGAGAAAATTCGGTTTGACGCTCCACCCTAGTGTCCAATTAAAGATTTAAAAAATATATATTAATATGCTAGAAATAGGAAGAAAGAAAGAAAGAAATTTCATTTGCCATACTTTAGATAGATTTCTATGATAAGCGGGTTACAAGACATTAACATACATTTTTAGAGCATAAGATATAACGGTGGTTCACACACTAAGCTGGGTACTGACTTGATTTAACTTTACATCTCAAAACTTTTTTGTTGTAGAAGAATTGCGTTGCGAGACTTGCATCTTTTTACATGTAATGTTTTTGATGGGATCTCATTTATTTTTGTAAGTGGTGTTCCTTTATTTATTACATTCCAATTCATTATATTTCCAATTTGAACTAAAAAACTAACTTTGTAATCGTATGTATTTGCATAGGATTACAAACTTACTTATGCAGTTTATATTGAAATTGCATATTTTTAGGTTTTGCATGACATGAAAGGTTAACAGCTAATTATTTTTGAGATTTGGAGCTTGTGAGTCTGCCAGAAGTACCTTATAATTATGATGATCATCAGTCAGTCAGTCAGTGACAAAACTAAGGAACTTTGACGTGCAATAGTTCTTAAACTACACCTTCAAATTGAATGTTATTAGAAAAATATTTAAGTCTTATTATGACCTATATATCGCTGAAATTTCTGGGTTCTATCATTAGCCAGCACAAAATTATAGGAAGCTGAAAATGGCTTCGAAAAAAGGATGGTACGGCCGTACCTTTGTTTTGCTCGACTTGGCGGAGATGGATTAATCGTCATCAGTTTTTTGTTCCTCTCACCAAAACGCAGGTCGATTATACATATAACACTGTAATGTTAGATTTTTTGATTATCTTCTCGGGTTGCTACAAGTTTTCCTGCCTATATCGTCGCTCCACTTAGTAACAAAGGGACGTTCATAATCCGTATTAATTTCTCAGTACAGTGTGAAATACTGTTACTTTTACTCGCTAAATGTTAAGCAATTTCCTAAATTTCGACAGGGTATAAAATAAAGCATGAAAGGACTTTGCACTCATTAAAATTTCACAAAACCCTAACCTCTAGCTAAGGCCACGAGGGTCGTTGGCCCTCATCTGCCGGCATTCATGTGTTAAGTGCTAAATTATAAAGGCAGTATGTTAATTAAGAACCCTTGTGTATTATGATGATCGATATTTAAGTGTTTGTACCAAATGATATTATAACACGTATTATGTTTGGTGCAAGGTTGAAGATGGATCGATGATTCATGAAGTACTGGAATGGTTATGGAGGAAAAGTATTTGTGGACAAGACCGCAACCTGAAAGATGGTTGAGCTGTGTAAAACAGGACCGTGCTGGTCTCTAGGGATGATGCCGGTGGCATGGAACCAGCATGGAAGGATCTGGAAAAGCCTATGTCCGAACGGTGACAACATTAAAGCTGTGATGATGATTCTGTTTGGTTTCTATAATCAGTTAACAATTATTGTCAGTCAGTACAGTGTACAGGATTAAAATTGTTTTAAGATGAAAATAGTGTAATTTTATTATTAATTATAATTAAATTAATTAGTTCATTCAATCGTGTGTATACCATGATTGAATAAATAAATAATGTGCTGAGGCAACTTATATCACACATAGGTACGATACAATAATTAAACATGAAATGAAAGAAAGACGGGTATCAAACATATAACAGGAGCTCAAAACAGGTAGGATAATACAAATGGCTTAATCCACTTATGATAGTACCTATTTATCGCACTAAAATGTAGAATTCCGGAATTCTCCGGATCATATTTCTGTAGGTATGTAAGGTGATTGCTTACTTACGTGGCTTCTACGTAAATGAAATGAGTTCTAGTAATTATTCTCCGAGGTTTCCGCCAAGTATGCCATACAAGAGCGTAAATTACCTTCGTAAATAAAATAAAATCAAAATGATGACGGTAAGAATGAATAAAACATGTTACCTACTAAAAGTTTGAAGTTAAAGATTTTTAAAACCTTATATTATGTACGAGTATATCACATATTCTAAGTAGTACTACTTAATATCTCCCTCAATACCCATGACAGAGGTAAAAACAAATTTTTTTTAGATAGTGAGTCCGGGACTTGAACATTGAACTCCATTTTGAATACCCTACAAGAAACAAAAGTTACACAATATTAACTTTAACCTATACTCCGTTTTTTTTAGATGTGAAAATTTGGTAAACAAAGTTGACATCTGTCAACTTGAGGTTTTTTATCAGGTACATTGTGTGGCAACATTGTGCGATTAATTTCATTTGATAGTGAATACTTGATTTTTATGTACGTTTGCAATTTGCATAATTAACAAATTAAGAAAAAAACTCATTTCTTTTATTTTACTTACATTATTCTAAAAGCAAAAATCAGATTCATTTTTGCCTATTATTTTAATCATTTGTAGAAATGTTGCACAATAAAATACCCAAAGAGGCAGAGGTTTTGAAGCTATGGTCAGGTTTTTAAACGTCGTTGACGTTATGCTCAGTTTGTCAACACAGTTGCGAATAAAAAGTAATATATATCTGTAGAACTTCTGTTTTTGTATTTATTTTGTGATTTATCAAAGTAAAAAGTGTGTGTCTGTAATAAGCTGCGTTGCGCGCATAAGAATAATGAAATTAGAGTCACTTTATGAGCACGTATGTCGAAAATCTTTTTTAAGTATACATTATATTACTATGCCTTGGCTTGGCCTACTAAGTGGGTACTTTTGAATTAATATCGGACAACGAAAACGACATAATAAATATCATGTACTTTTAAATTTTTCATTGATAATTACAAATGTTGACGACCACTGCTTCTTTTGTTTACCAAATTTTCACATCTAAAAAAACGGAGTATAATTGTTTTAAATCGTAATCGTTTTTTACTCAAAGCGACAAAAACTAGGTTTTTTATCGTGAGGATGTCATGTTCAGATACGCTTCATTAAGCATAATATGAGTATGTTGTTGTATTATAATGTTGTTGTTGTGATTTTTTTTTTCTAAAACCGAATATAATTTATTTTGCACAAATCTCCCCAAGCCCTGATAAAAACTTATAGTTGATCAAGGAATACAGGATACTTGATCTGTTAAAATGGAAAAAAAGAGAAAAAGCACCTAACCTAATGTTTTACCAAAACTAGTTAATACGCAGTCAATAATTGATCAGGCACCCTTGTGAATTTAGAATCGAAATGAAATGTTTATATATTATGTTATAGATACATTTCTTCCAGGATAAATAAAAGTAGTCAAAAAAATATCTAGTCTTATCAATTCACCACAAATCTAAAGAAATTATGAATTTAAATACATTTTAAGCGAAAATTTGTTTACCTACTTCGCACAAGCGGCACAAGGTTTGGTTTTTTTTTTTTATTATATTTGACATCCAAAATGAGGTTGCCACAAGCCATGGCACCTGTACTTACTCTCTCCTTTGGTATAAAAAAGTTCTCAAATATTTTTTATCCTGTTTATTTTTTTGGCAGCGATCCCTGTTCGCCGCATTTGTCTAATTTAACGAGTGTATAATTTATCATGTAGTGTACAGCCAACCTTACCTACTCGAATAAAGGAGGCATGAATATATGCGTTCACAAAAGATTTAAAGATTTTATTTACCACGTGAATTCGTTTTTGCTACATACATAGAGTTTAGTGTGTAATATGAATAAAGAAAAAAAATATAGGGTGTTGCGCCAGCAACACAATTATCGTTGTATAGTTTTCTATACAACGATTATTCCATTTATTATTAAAAAAAACCGTGTCAAGTGCTAGTCGGACTCGCCTACCGAGGGTTCCGTAAAAATTTGTAGTATGTATTTAACACACATTTCATATACATATTTGTAATTATTCATTTACATTTTGTTACTTGGCCTTATAAAATAAAGTAAAAAATAAATAAAATGTAAATAGTTCAAGATAAACTGCATTGAGGGACAACATTTATTGGATTGAGAGAAAATTTAACTTTACAGTTGGAAAACTGTTTTCCCCATACATCAACATAGGTCGCGGTTAGTTTAGCAACTGACAAAATAAGTTTGTATCATGATTTTTGTGAATTTCTAAAAAATGATATAAGTTAGGAAAACCGTTATATTTCTCACGTAATAATATTCAGGATGATAATAATAATCAGTAATTATTACACATTTTTATGCTTAGTAGGGGAGACCGGGTATGGTTGTCTCACGGGTTAGTTGTCACAGCAGCCATAAAATAATACTAAACGAAGGAATAAGTGCATCGATTGGTAAAGTAGGGAAGGAGGTGAAGCTCTTGCGATCTTTTAACACCGAGCGATGCACTTATTCCTTCGTTTCGTATTATTTGATGGCTGCTGTGACAACCAACCCGTGAACAACCATACCCGGTCTCCCCTAACTTCATAGGTGGAATGGTATTTTTGTACGTTTTTGGTCTTAAATCAAAATTTATGTTTAAGAAAAAAAATAAAACAGTTTTGGAATCTACAAACTTAGCCCTTTCATTTGATACGCCATTTGATATAATAGCCCTACTTTTAATATTTAAAATCCCATTTCAGCCCCCTTTAAAAAAAATAAAAAAAGACACAAGATTTTTGTTATGTTCAATAGGCTCAAGTTAGCGATTTTTAACACTATTCTAAATTTCATCAATCGATAGCAGCAGTAGTTCCTGAGATATCTGGCCGTGGCAGACGGACAGACAGACTGGGTCGCACCATAAGTGTTCATTTTTTACTATTTTGGTATGGAACCCTAAAAGTAACGTTCACGTTACAGATTGTATAAGTATGAAGATTCGATATTAGCGCAATTTTTAAAGGTAAATATCAGGCTTAAAATAATTATGTTGCTTACTTCGCCCGTGCGCTGATGTTCTAGCTGTTTTGCCTATCTATTACGAGTATGTGTTCAAAAGTAAGAAAGCAAAGATCACTTCTCAGTTAGGCTAATTGGTAGGTCAAACCCCTTAAGATCTAGAGCACATCATGACGTATTTGGTCTCTCTGAGAGCCATTCAGAGAGACCAAATACGTATCAATTAAGGGTTTTCCTAATTGCTGATCGTTTGATGAAAATAGCTAAGGAGTGGAACTCTCTTCCAGTACACCTTCTCCTGGATATATATATGTCTCGAATGTCCTCAAGTCGAGAGTGAAAAGAAACTATATAGGTAAGCATGCTCAAACCTTTAACGGGATACCGAAGCAACATCACATTAAGCTCGTTACTTAATCAAGAATTCCATTAAGTAACGCTTGAATCCGTTAATTAATGAAAGCAATCATCAGTAGCTTCGGCAGTGCGGTCGCCTTATCATCTATCTGTGACGGCCAACCTGCCTACCGAGCGGCATATCCAATAACAATGGCACGTCTCTAGCAGTGGCTAATGTTAATGAACTGTTAATGACCCGATTATAATCTATACATCAGAATTAATCTCCATTTTAGTAAACAATCACATCTCATATTTAGAAAAAATCTTATTCCTAAAATTATATCCCTTGTAGGATCCCTTCCAAGTTCGAATTGGTATTTATCTGTTCAAGGAATTTAGCATGACATTTTAAATTTGCAGTAATTTTTGTGAATTTCTAAAAAAAGACGACCGCTTTAGCTTGACGACCGCTTTAGCTTAGTTGGTAGTGACCTTACCTACGAAGCAGGAGGTCCTGGGTTCGAATCCCGGTAAGGGCAATTATTTGTGTGATGAGCACGAATATTTGTTCCTGAGTCATGGATGTTTTCTATGTATTTAAGTATTTGTATCTATTAAATATATCGTCGTCTAGTATCCATAACACAAGCCTTATTGAGCTTACTATGGGGCTAGTTCGATTTGTGTAAGATTGTCCCCTAGTATTAAAAAAAAAAATTAAATTCTTGACATCGCTGAGAGGTTGCTTACATTATAATTATCAATTCACTCAGGATTCTACTTTAGAATCCCTTGCCACGCTCAGAGATTCAATGTACTCCAATACCGTGTATAAAACATAGCTCGAAACCAGATGGTAAGTCCTTAGACCGGCCTTCCATCATGTAGCTAATGATATATGTGTAAATAATCATTTACAATAATAATAATATTTGACTATTATTATAACTTTAAAGAAGTTTCATTTCGAATAACTCAATGGCGTGATCGTCTTAGTAATAAATGTAGGACAAGTTGTGAATGTAGTAACCCTTGATCCCTAGGGTGTAATGCGTCTCAAATTAAGACTCTAATTTACATATTTATAGTCTAACATAATCTTGGAACACATGTAACTATTAATAATACATAAAATACTTGGCAGACTTCTCCGGGAATCTTATAATCACACTTCAATTCATATTTATACTGTGTTGCCCTAATTTACTGACAATTATACAATTTCTCCTTTCTCTTAGCACTCTTTACATCATAAAAAACAAACATGACTACAAGTTAAACTTAGAATTAATTATAGTAAACAATCTTAAGTTGTACAATTTAGCTATCCTAGTATAAAATTGTAAAGTGTAGTGAAGGAGTATGTGTAATGTACCTTACTAAAGGGTGGTTTGGAGAGGAAAAACGAGAGCCCCTTAACCCTCGCCCTCGTTACGTCTAGCTCAGCCATTTTAAACACCTAGCTAGTCCGTGACAGATAGGATTTGGCTAAGCAAATACAAATCTTCCTACATTCAAAATCAGAATGTAGTACTTTATAAAATAACTGATTACGCACTAACAGCCACTAGATTATTTTTATACTATGTACAAAGTGTCCCACTCCATATCTGGATGTGACTCATTATGTTCAAGGGTTTCCTGGGAGCTAAAATGGATATATATATATGTTGTCAATACTTATAAAAGTATAATCATTTCCAAATCGGCTCAGAGTCTTCCATATATAGGACAGACATTAGGAAAGACCTTGTTCATATTAGTACTTAGTATTAGTAAGCATGCATAAGCGTGGCATTTGTAGTTAGGAACCAGTAATTTTAATATAAATAAAATATTGAGTTTACTATGAAGTATAAAATTAGCCATTCGAGGAATGGATATGACTGGGATAGGAAGGTTTACCACTTAAACCAATTACCTTTTTAAGACCAGTTCTTAATGAGAATATTTCCAAATTGGATCGTTTATGGAATATAGAACGCAAATTAAATACTAGGCAATATTTTATTACCTAGCATTTGTTGTGCAATCCTAGACCTTTTTAAGGCTAGCCAGCCTACAAAGGAATCTGTCAAACTGATAAGCCTCATTACCATCAACCTCGTCCCAAAGGGAGTCGTTAGTTATATGATAATTTAGCACAGGAAAACAGAACTCCCGGATCCTGATTTTCAGGAATCATAAGAGAATTTATAGTAGTTCTTCGATTTGTTTCCAATTCTGTTGTGGTTCCAGAAAACCAGTACTATTGTATAACAATAAGAGCTTTGCAACCCTAATGTTACACCAGATTATCCCAAATGTAGGTTTAGGTCTCAGGTTACACTGAATCCCTATATTAAAACTCATGGAAATTTCACCAATTTGGAAAATCCCAGAACTTTATATACCTTGAAGGAATTATACCTTTACCTATCATGTGAGACTTATTCCAGACAAAATTTGGTCCGAATAAGTTCCACAAAGATTTTACCATATCATTTGATTTACCTGTGTAAGTAATTGTATGTGCAGTGTGAAATTAAACAGATAATAGAGTTCCTGTCATATGAATGTAATTATTTTAGGAAAATAAAGATAACTAATGTAATAATCCTTAATAATGAATACAACCATACCTACAGTACCAATTAGATACTTTTACTGTACTCATGTATGCTACATATATCAGCACTGTTCAATACAGTTTCTTTATAATATCACCACAGGACGCCGTCCTGGTAACGAATACACTATATAGTAAGGAATTGAAATGGACATCTCAATCATATAGATATAAATATCTACTTAACTTCCCTTACTCAACCGGAGACCTAGATTTCCCTAACATCCTAAGTATATGAACATGCAACTCACCCAGCTTACAATAAGGTTTTATTGTAAGAAAGCAATCCAATCCAACCAACAATCACTGCACTTTTAACATCACTTCACAACACCACTCACTCACTACTATACACTCTGATAATCCTAATTTCTATCAATCACACGCGACGTATAAGCTATTAACTGACCTCCACAACATAATACTGGCATAATTTTATCAGCTGACTGATGCCCAGGGCGCGGCCGCGGGCCGCCACGGCCGCTTAGCTATCAGCTGTTCAGGTATGACCAGTCAACAGTCCAGCGAGCACGGGCACCCATCAGCTGGTCGGGGTCATTGACCTCGTCAGCTGGTCCAGCAGAATAACAATGTGGAGATCAATTATTAAAGCCCTTACCAGTAGTGCAGCAGACTTCAGCACCTTCTGAGCTCGGCAGCGGAAAAGACCTCGTTCTACCAGCCTCGTCTGGTTATATACCTTTTTCCTCGCCCCCTGGACCCCTCACCTCGAAAGTTCTAGAATTTAGTGAAGTAACTACTTCCGTTACCAAAACATAATCGTTAATTCGAACTATTTCCCCAATTAGGGCGTTTTCTTATAAGGATTTCTATCTGAGCGATGCACTTTATTGCATTAAAGAATACTTTCTCATTTTTGAACTCTTACTAAGTCTATTTTATGCTAAAATCTCTCTAAAGAAGGAAACAGAGCTTCCCAGAAGTATCAGATACCAATATTTCTCAGCCCTTTTGGCCTTCATATAGTACCGCTACTCACCACCAGAGGTCGTTTTCGGCTTATATACTTATCAGTATGGTTTTAGATTTCATCCTTAAGTCTGCTATCCTAAGGACGCTTTTCGCTTGACACAATCCGAAACCTTCCAAACATTGATTTCCAGAATATTCGGTAATATCAAGGTTAAATCTTACCAAAACTGCCTCATCTTGTAATTTGGTTCTTTGTGACAGAAATCCCTTAGTAATTTTAAACATCTTTATCAGCACAAAAGTTCATTTATACATTCATACTTACCATGATCACAGTGGACAGATACTGTTCTTAAATATGTCCACTATGTCTCCATCAACCAGCAATTTTATCAATACAATGTCATACTACAATAATAGATAATTATACTGTAATAAAGAGTAAAACTTCATATTATTTCTTTATGTACTTACCTGTTATATAAAATACAACTGATTTCAGCGCCCTCTCTCGATATTTCACTAAACCCTTACGACTTGTACAAGACTGGTAACAAATATCTCAGCCATACCCTATTGATCTTCCTTCTCGTATAATAGTCATCCACTAGATGTCGGTAAAACATATGTATATAATTTTATATACATCGTTTATTTCCCAAAACATCCTATAATAAAAGATCTAGAGTCCCGCCCGCTAGGAAATGCATTCCTGAAAGAAATCTCTTGTAGCCATCGCTTCAGTAAAGATCGAATAACTAACAGAAATGACTTGATTCTGTTACAATCGCCCCGAGGAACCTTAATGGAGTTTACCGAAATTAAGTTCCTAACATACTACAGCAGCGACAGTGCTTTGAACTGACCCATGTTCTGCAGCAATGCTTTAAGGCAACAATTAGAAAATTGACGATAAAGAAAAGGAAGAGGCTAGAAGCTCATATTCATACACATTATTAATAATATTAATAATTATAGAAAATCCTAGCTCTATATATATATATAAAAAAATAAAGGACGAACTAGTAAAATCACTAACTTACCATACATAATAAACAATTGCTCAATTTCAACCAATAAAGTCACAAATGTCCCTCTCAAGCATCACGATCTGACACATAACTGAGCATGCACAATGTTAAATGTTAAATTACTATGCCCACGGTCTAGATTATCTCCTTCAGACACACACCCTACACCCCACATAGACACAGCATACAGCCCTAGAAACTACAACAGACATGTTATCTACACCATACTTACAGTTAACACTTTTGTCTATACGAGACAACTCTGACTCTAATATATATATAGTAATTACTAGAAGGATAACTCTCAAATTTAGTCAATGTTGGCCCAGAACCTACAAGAAATAAAATATAATAACCCTTTCCTCTAGCAAACAAACCTACGCCCCGTACAGACTTTTAAACTTTTGGCACCTTTCCTCTGAAAGGCTGTCGAATAATTGAACTACTTAATCATCAAGTATAATACAAATCTCATAATTAAAGTCAAGCACACTCTCTCAACTGCTAAAGCAGGCCATGAGCACCTTCGGAGTCAAAATGTAAACAAAGAAAATATACATATATTTAATTTCATCACATTTATTTATTAATTTATGGATACTATGGTTGGGATCCTAAACAATGATTAAAATCTGTGATTGACACCACCAGTGCAAACTGCAACACACCCGTAGCAATACACCGACCTCGGCACTTGATGTGTCTTGAAGACAACACGCCCCTTCTCTGCTACAATTTCTGGTGACTTGTTGGTTTGGTCTTCAATTTCTGATGGTCAAAATTATCTTCCAACATCATTGCCTTCTAAACTCTTCTTGAATAAACTCTTCATTTATAACTCGAAACCATGGAGTCACACAGATTGTCACTTCACTAAGTCATATGACCTTCAACACTAAACTTAAACACTTTAGTTCTCTGCATATTCCACCTCATTTTAAATAAGTATCTAATCGAACTATACTCATCACTACACTGTACTTTCTTAAATATATATGTCCCTCCTACAGGTGTAATAATTAAATAATCCGATGCTGCACATTACTCATGATAGACCGCGATTTCACCTTTCCTGTCAAAATGTTATTTCTATGTAATATGAACACAATAAGGAAGCATATCAACTGTTCAGAGGAGGCCTATGTCAATTAACAATAGTAAGCAGAAGTACTATTTGCAATATGTATGATGTATTAATATTTTGAAGTAAACAACATCAACATCCCTTCATAAGTACCGAAATCAATCCAGACAAGATTCCCACACTTATCTGTTAACAGTATATCTACAACATAACATAAGAGATTATACGTTACAATTAAATTACACACCAAATTTAATTAAAATAACTCACCTAGAACTCCAAATCCATATAATTCGCACAGCAACACTAAATAGGTAAATATTTCGCACCCAATATTTGTAGATTTGTCATAATGCATATAATAAACTGGTAGATATATTACACATATTTATTCTCACGTATTCAGTATAGGTAAAATAATACGAACGATAATACACGATAAATAAACATAAGACTCATATTTCACCCTTTGTCAAAATCATACTTCAAATTCTGACACTTGACACTTTGACAGTAGATTCATCCATAAATCCAATGTCCATAGTTTCTTAACGTTTACATCAGCCACTTATACACTCTTCGTCGAGAATGGGTTTAACACTAGCAATAATCTTATAAGAAATTTCTTACCTGTTAAAATAAATAAGCAAATATACATACGCCAATAATTAAAACTGCTAATAAATTTCTATCTTATATCTGTTCACATTTAAAATAAGGCCGTGTAAACGCGGTCTCACTTCGCATTCTATATCCACTGTAGGTTCTTACGGTGTTGCCAGCCGATAGACATAATCCGAAAATGGAAGATTTATTCGAATTACTTCTTCAAATAACGAAAGTGACTAATAATAAAATTGGAATGGATATCCACATAATAAGACATTAATCAAATAAGTACGCTAAAGGATATTAACTAAGCAACTATAAAGTAATCCGCAATTAGGTGAAATTATGACTAGTGATAAATAAACTGTTGCACAAGAGCACTGTATCCTTTATCAGTTGCTAAGTAAATATTGATCGAAGAAGTCTATGGTTATAATAATCAATGAATAATAAAATCGCAACCATAATTTTCCATATTTTACCTGCCATTAGAAACAATTCCCATAGTTTCGGAATTTCAATCTTTATTCTAGCAACACCATTATTATGTCATTCATACGGCCATAAAATAGCGGCTACGCTGACGAAGCTGAATAAAATAGATTCTAATTCTAGTTGAAAACTTGACAATAAATGGCATTCGTAATCAAGACTGTATACTTAAAATTAACTATAAAATTAAAGGACGTCCATTTCAATTCTCACACGAAGAAGAAATTTACTCCTTCAGTGAGACAACTATGAAGCATATTGATTGAACAATGGTCGATAAATGATGACTTCCTTTCTTGAGGTAATATTTCATTGCATTGTTCTGGATTTCTTCTTTTAATTGGTTTCTTGGGCTTCATTAACTTCTCTTCTTTGTTCTAGATACCTGCAATTTACTATTGGCGCAATAACAAGACAAGAATGTTTTTAAAATGCTTTAATGCAGCGACACCTAATGTATAACATAATATCAACAACATCTGCATCAAAATCCGCATCAAAGATGTTATTATGTGCTATGTGCGTGTGCGTGGGTGTTTGTACATGTGCGTGTGTGCTAAATAAATGAAATGTTCATGGCTTTGTGTATGTTTTTTATTTTATACGCTAACGGTGTTCACAATATTCTTAAAATAGTCATAGTGATAGTGAGTCAATAATTTGATGAGCATTACTTTAAGACCCTAGTTCCATTCACGGAGCCAATTGTACCTCTAAAGAGGTCTTTGTTTAAGTATTAAGTAATCCTGGGAACGGCTGAACCTATTGTATAAAACATAGCTCGAAACCAGATGGTAAGTCCTTAGACCGGCCTTCCATCATGTAGCTAATGATATATGTGTAAATAATCATTTACAATAATAATAATATTTGACTATTATTATAACTTTAAAGAAGTTTCATTTCGAATAACTCAATGGCGTGATCGTCTTAGTAATAAATGTAGGACAAGTTGTGAATGTAGTAACCCTTGATCCCTAGGGTGTAATGCGTCTCAAATTAAGACTCTAATTTACATATTTATAGTCTAACATAATCTTGGAACACATGTAACTATTAATAATACATAAAATACTTGGCAGACTTCTCCGGGAATCTTATAATCACACTTCAATTCATATTTATACTGTGTTGCCCTAATTTACTGACAATTATACAATTTCTCCTTTCTCTTAGCACTCTTTACATCATAAAAAACAAACATGACTACAAGTTAAACTTAGAATTAATTATAGTAAACAATCTTAAGTTGTACAATTTAGCTATCCTAGTATAAAATTGTAAAGTGTAGTGAAGGAGTATGTGTAATGTACCTTACTAAAGGGTGGTTTGGAGAGGAAAAACGAGAGCCCCTTAACCCTCGCCCTCGTTACGTCTAGCTCAGCCATTTTAAACACCTAGCTAGTCCGTGACAGATAGGATTTGGCTAAGCAAATACAAATCTTCCTACATTCAAAATCAGAATGTAGTACTTTATAAAATAACTGATTACGCACTAACAGCCACTAGATTATTTTTATACTATGTACAAAGTGTCCCACTCCATATCTGGATGTGACTCATTATGTTCAAGGGTTTCCTGGGAGCTAAAATGGATATATATATATGTTGTCAATACTTATAAAAGTATAATCATTTCCAAATCGGCTCAGAGTCTTCCATATATAGGACAGACATTAGGAAAGACCTTGTTCATATTAGTACTTAGTATTAGTAAGCATGCATAAGCGTGGCATTTGTAGTTAGGAACCAGTAATTTTAATATAAATAAAATATTGAGTTTACTATGAAGTATAAAATTAGCCATTCGAGGAATGGATATGACTGGGATAGGAAGGTTTACCACTTAAACCAATTACCTTTTTAAGACCAGTTCTTAATGAGAATATTTCCAAATTGGATCGTTTATGGAATATAGAACGCAAATTAAATACTAGGCAATATTTTATTACCTAGCATTTGTTGTGCAATCCTAGACCTTTTTAAGGCTAGCCAGCCTACAAAGGAATCTGTCAAACTGATAAGCCTCATTACCATCAACCTCGTCCCAAAGGGAGTCGTTAGTTATATGATAATTTAGCACAGGAAAACAGAACTCCCGGATCCTGATTTTCAGGAATCATAAGAGAATTTATAGTAGTTCTTCGATTTGTTTCCAATTCTGTTGTGGTTCCAGAAAACCAGTACTATTGTATAACAATAAGAGCTTTGCAACCCTAATGTTACACCAGATTATCCCAAATGTAGGTTTAGGTCTCAGGTTACACTGAATCCCTATATTAAAACTCATGGAAATTTCACCAATTTGGAAAATCCCAGAACTTTATATACCTTGAAGGAATTATACCTTTACCTATCATGTGAGACTTATTCCAGACAAAATTTGGTCCGAATAAGTTCCACAAAGATTTTACCATATCATTTGATTTACCTGTGTAAGTAATTGTATGTGCAGTGTGAAATTAAACAGATAATAGAGTTCCTGTCATATGAATGTAATTATTTTAGGAAAATAAAGATAACTAATGTAATAATCCTTAATAATGAATACAACCATACCTACAGTACCAATTAGATACTTTTACTGTACTCATGTATGCTACATATATCAGCACTGTTCAATACAGTTTCTTTATAATATCACCACAGGACGCCGTCCTGGTAACGAATACACTATATAGTAAGGAATTGAAATGGACATCTCAATCATATAGATATAAATATCTACTTAACTTCCCTTACTCAACCGGAGACCTAGATTTCCCTAACATCCTAAGTATATGAACATGCAACTCACCCAGCTTACAATAAGGTTTTATTGTAAGAAAGCAATCCAATCCAACCAACAATCACTGCACTTTTAACATCACTTCACAACACCACTCACTCACTACTATACACTCTGATAATCCTAATTTCTATCAATCACACGCGACGTATAAGCTATTAACTGACCTCCACAACATAATACTGGCATAATTTTATCAGCTGACTGATGCCCAGGGCGCGGCCGCGGGCCGCCACGGCCGCTTAGCTATCAGCTGTTCAGGTATGACCAGTCAACAGTCCAGCGAGCACGGGCACCCATCAGCTGGTCGGGGTCATTGACCTCGTCAGCTGGTCCAGCAGAATAACAATGTGGAGATCAATTATTAAAGCCCTTACCAGTAGTGCAGCAGACTTCAGCACCTTCTGAGCTCGGCAGCGGAAAAGACCTCGTTCTACCAGCCTCGTCTGGTTATATACCTTTTTCCTCGCCCCCTGGACCCCTCACCTCGAAAGTTCTAGAATTTAGTGAAGTAACTACTTCCGTTACCAAAACATAATCGTTAATTCGAACTATTTCCCCAATTAGGGCGTTTTCTTATAAGGATTTCTATCTGAGCGATGCACTTTATTGCATTAAAGAATACTTTCTCATTTTTGAACTCTTACTAAGTCTATTTTATGCTAAAATCTCTCTAAAGAAGGAAACAGAGCTTCCCAGAAGTATCAGATACCAATATTTCTCAGCCCTTTTGGCCTTCATATAGTACCGCTACTCACCACCAGAGGTCGTTTTCGGCTTATATACTTATCAGTATGGTTTTAGATTTCATCCTTAAGTCTGCTATCCTAAGGACGCTTTTCGCTTGACACAATCCGAAACCTTCCAAACATTGATTTCCAGAATATTCGGTAATATCAAGGTTAAATCTTACCAAAACTGCCTCATCTTGTAATTTGGTTCTTTGTGACAGAAATCCCTTAGTAATTTTAAACATCTTTATCAGCACAAAAGTTCATTTATACATTCATACTTACCATGATCACAGTGGACAGATACTGTTCTTAAATATGTCCACTATGTCTCCATCAACCAGCAATTTTATCAATACAATGTCATACTACAATAATAGATAATTATACTGTAATAAAGAGTAAAACTTCATATTATTTCTTTATGTACTTACCTGTTATATAAAATACAACTGATTTCAGCGCCCTCTCTCGATATTTCACTAAACCCTTACGACTTGTACAAGACTGGTAACAAATATCTCAGCCATACCCTATTGATCTTCCTTCTCGTATAATAGTCATCCACTAGATGTCGGTAAAACATATGTATATAATTTTATATACATCGTTTATTTCCCAAAACATCCTATAATAAAAGATCTAGAGTCCCGCCCGCTAGGAAATGCATTCCTGAAAGAAATCTCTTGTAGCCATCGCTTCAGTAAAGATCGAATAACTAACAGAAATGACTTGATTCTGTTACAACCGTAAGTACATAACTTTAGGTCCCCTTTTGACATAATCAATCATTGTTCTACTACAGAAGAGTATCTATAATTCTTTGTTAGGTGATTACCTAACTCAAGCTAATCTCTTTTGTCTGCCTTAGGCTGCCCATTCACTGGAGCGGAGCGGAGCTGGGCCAATATTAAACAATTTAATAATCAATGTTCTCTGAAGTAGAGCGAAGCGTAAGTTAAATTATTTTGGTTAATATTGGCCCAGCCTGTCTAGCATAACTTAACGCGACTTCGTTTTCGTCACTGTCACGTTTCGACACTGTCATATTGAATGGAAAGAGATAGGTCGCGCGATAAAAAGAGTCGCGCATCACAGTTGTCCCTCTGGACAACTGTGATGCGCGACTCTTTTTATCGCGCGACCTACAGCTTCGGTACAGCTTCGCTCTTCTACGCTTCGCTTCGCTGGCCATTCAGCCTTAGTGGCAAATAGCAGTGCCCTCTATTATGCTGCACAGCATGTCCTGCTGATACAAGTGCGCTCATGAATATGCGAGGGCAGAAGTTATATACGTTGGTTTCCGTGCACCCGATTTATGTGAGCTGAGGGCAGTAAACAGAAAAAGGACAGAAATGCAAAGAATTATTTCAGAGTTAGGTGGTTTCATTAGCTTTGAGGATTTTAAATAATGCATTTTGCTTGACATTGCAGATAAAGGCTTTTTTTATTTACGAGGCTAATAAGGTGCGCAGTAAGACTTCTAGTCTTAGTATTTGACACGCTTATACAGCTCGCGACATGAAATCCTAGCGGTGAACAAAAAGTGGAGGGGATATGCGCACTACTAACATTAGTACGCAGATCCCCTCCGGTACCTTATATTTGCTATTGCACAATCAACGACACAGTTAGAGTTTCGTGCCGCGAGCTGTACCCAATAGTTGATAGGCGTAGCAGATCTGTTATTCATTTTATCTACTCGTACATCCATATCATAACTTCCCTACAATATATGTTCAGAACTTCGGAAACGATTATCTAATGATAATATAAGGAACTTACATAGACCTGTGATGGCATCTTAATCTTTACAATAAAATATCGATAGCCGATACTTTAATTTTCTCATTGCACCATAGTTAATAATTATGATCAGAAATAAAATTTTAGCTTTATACTATTTGTGTTTTATTGGAACTTCGCTCCACTCTACTTCAGAGAACATCTTAAGTTTTATACCTACAGATAACTTAATAGTACCACTAACTTGAAAATGCAGGCCATATAATTTACATATTGTAAAAAGCTTATGATATGCATATCATAAGTTTTCTACAATATGCAATACCTATGTAATTCCTTTACCGCCCGTGGTACACACAATGTTTTTCATCACACTTGTAAGGAAATCTTAAATAAAAATAACCTTACTAATCCACCCAGTATGACAAGAAAATATTAAAACAGACAGTGACGTTAGTGACATATGTCATAGACAATGCGAATGTTAAGTCACGTTCGGAAACCATAGCGGTAAAGACCTAAAACGGCCATTTTAGTTGATTTTATATTTGCAAAATACTGAAATACACTATTTAAACATTTAATTATTGTTACCGAAATATGTGTTTATATGTATTTGTGATGAAAGTTATTTTACTTAAGAAGAAGGGGCAATGGCAGCAAAACTTTCTTAAATAGTCTCGAACATCTAAAAAAAATGGTTTTACCGGAAATATAAAGGCGGTTCTTAACTATTAAGATTTTTAGATACATTTTCATATCTTAAAAATTTGGCACTTAAGAAATTTTCTTTTCTCGCTGTAATAGTCTATGTGCTGCGGACTCACGCACGGACGGATGGACAGAATTACGCCGTGACGTCTACCGAGCTCGGCCTTAATCGCCGGCGGAACGCCGTGATGTACGGTTATGTATCGCAGGACCCTTTTAGATAACGGAAAAAAACAACATTAAACTTGGAAATAAACGAGACTTTTTTAAAAAGTAGGGCAAACGAGTTGAAAGTGACTGAATAGCTCCCATTTTGCGTAACAGGAATAAGTACCCTTTCTGAATTTCGCCACCCAAATGTTAATTGGAAGAAATTGATATCGAGAATATCACTAATGATAATGATTGCGCAAAAAAATGCGCTGTATTGTATCTTGCCTAAATTCTGATCTTCGGCACACGCAAGTCAATCGAAACTCTAACAAAACGTCGGAATTTAAATATAGGCCAGGTCGTTTAAGCTTATCACATGATACCAGTATTATAAAAGTTTAATTATAATTAGTGTTCTGATAGGTTAACGCGGCCCAACTTTCCGAAACTCGATGACATATATGGGTCTATTTTGCGTGATGAGCACTTTATACACAACCACACAAACGGGAAAGAAACTACCTTACCAAAGTTATATTATGGCCGACTTTCCATTTCAGTGAAGAGGAGGCACTCGTAACTTATCCCCTTATTTTACGCAAACAAATTACAGACTGTTACGTACTAAATACAGCGCAGGGACTATAACATGTATTTAAGTCTATCTGTATTTTATTACAACGGCGTTACTATGCTTTCTCCTTTCTCACAGAAAGTGAATAGGCACAGAATAACTTCCATAGCAGTAAAGACGAATAGTGAATGAGAATCTGACACGATTTGATGCATTTAGGTAATGTTGTAATCATAATTTAATCCTACATCTCCCATCATCTCATCATCAAACAAGAGACATCTACTGCTGCACATAGGCTTCCACCAAGTGGGTTCCAGTAACCATGATCAGTTCATCAGCGTCGAAATACATATATAATGTATGGAACGATAACGCCTAACAGAACTGACGTTGAACATTGTCCCAAAATTGGACCGGAAATGGAAAAAGGGGTCCCCATACAATTAACGTGTTTTTCGGTAATCGTTTTGCTCGACGGTGGTACGGAGCCCTTCGTGTGCGAATCCGAGTCGCAACTGGCCGATTGATTTACTTCTGAATTCTGAATTACACTAGTTGTATAAAAAAAATACAGTGTAAAGTAGCCTATGTGAAACAGCTACGCGAAGCAGGCGACACTACTACGCCGTCTGCTATTCTACATATATTCACGATTTTATCGTGGATATGAGGCCGCTATTTGATACATACGCTCTAAATAAAATGTAGTAATGTTAACACCGTATCTCTATTAATAATAATTATTTTCGACGACGAACAACTTTTCTTATAGGTACTGTGCATTTTACTTTTAGGGTTCCATACCAAAATGGTAGAAAAGGAAGCCTTATGATGCGACTCTGTATGTCTGTCCGTCTGTCACAGCAAGATATCTCAGGATCTACTGATGCTATCGACTTGAAATTTGGAATAGTGTTAAAAACTGCTAACCCGAGCTTAATATTGGGTAGACAAAAAGTCTTATACCTTTTTTACTCTTTTGTGTAGATTCCAAAACCGTTTTTATTTTTTCTTGCACATGTAGTTTTTGATTCAAGACAAAAAACGTTAAAAAATAGTACATTACTGCAGAGGCCGGGAAGTAAGGAATTGCCGGCCGAGTACATATAGCTGGCCGAGCGAAGCGAGGCCAGATAGTTACGACGCCGGCAACCCCATTTCCCGCCGAGGTATGTATAGTGCTTTTCTCAAACATGCAATGAAATAAATAAACTTACTATAATAACCTTACTTAATATTTTATAACACAAACAAACTGGCTGTTAGAAAGTGACATTAGTGACATTATATCCATAGACAATGCAAATTCGGCCAAAAGCTGTTTCAGTTCACATTTTTACCGCGAATATTTAGATGAAATATTTTAAATGTGTATTCTTGTGGTTTAGTTTGCAATTTATAATAATTGGAAATTGTTTATAATGTGTTAGTTGTTATGTTCATGTCAATTTTAAATAAAACTGCAAAATATAGCAAAAATCGTTTTTTGTTTTTTTAATGGCTGAATGCCGTGATGCTGGGGCCCAAATAAATTTGGCATGGAAATTTAAAAAAAATACATTGCTGGCCTAGGCAAAGTATGAAATTCCATTCCGTGCCAAGTGTCAAGCTGCATAGGAAACGAAGTACTTTGTGGCCTATTTTTAGGCACGTAATGTCAACATTTCATGCCATGTTTGAGAAAAATACCATTCCCCTCTATTATCTCAGAAGTTACTGAACAGAAAAATCTGTAATAATTACCGATTATTAATATCATTATAAATATTACCGGAAAAATAAAACAGTTTTCCTAACTTGCAGCGTTTTTTAGAAATTCGCAAAAATCGTAAGAAAAACTTACATATTTGCCCCTACTAAACTAACCGCAACATATTATGTCGATGTATGGGGACTTGAGAAAATAAAGATATACAGAAAATGCAAAATAAACTAATGCTGGATTTAGTAGATCAATGTAATTATAAATTAAATTTAATAGCGTTGAGTGTAATACTCATGGACGACTTTTAGCATTTCACGTGTATGAACACGTGTATGTTATGTTTGTGATATTACAGTATTTATCTATTATGAACCGTAGAAACAATTTCACGCCTAACTGCTATCTTTATACATTTTCTGGTAGGAAAATTGATTATCTCTTTGATGACTATATGCTATCAGTTGGGGATTTATGAAGTTTATTACCTTCTTAAGATGATTGCGTACTAACATACGAGCAGTTTTGTCAGTTTACTCGATGGGTTCATCATGTATGTCGTCTTGCTTTGTCTGATTGCTGCTCTCAGTATTGAAGGGCGTCCATCATTCAATCAATATAAAGGAAATGCACAATACTTGGTAAGTTCAAGAAAATTATTATTATGATATTTAATCTGTGAAATTTTAAACGTAAATTCTCATATCTTAGGCATTTATGGCAAAAATATAAATTATTGGGCTCATCATTTTTTTGCTCGTATTTTGAATAAGCAAATACAAATTATAGGCGATTAAATGTCACTGTCAATTCATACACTGTCAGCATTGGGTACATACATAGGTATCTGGTTGCATGATATTCATCATTCTTCTGTAACTTTCAGTAAGCACTATTATATTCTGCAAAGAGTTGGTTGTAGCTGTAATATTGAACCAGCAAAATTGTCTGTTTCAGCTCGGGCTTCCTAGGCACTTAAGGTTCAAACCAAGAAGTGAACACAGGTTTGTACTTTTAAAAAGAAATTTGTATGCGTTGAACCTTAAACAGATAGTGAATGATCATTTTAAATGTTAATAGTAGTAAATTTATCAATTATGATATATAAGTTAATAATAGTAAATTTATCTGTTAGTTTCAGACCACAGCCATACAATCAAGCGTTGAAACTAAATGTAAGAAACAATATGTACAAATTGAATAAAGTGGGGCCATTGCGTACGAGTATTAAGAATAACGAATAAATTTCATATCAGCAATCGTATACTTATGCTATAAAACAACACACTGTCAATACAAATTTTGTATTCATATAAATATCTACTAGATTCAACAAAATGTCCTCCCAGAGATTCACAAAGGTAGTTTTTTTTTTGATATCCGGGTCAATTGCAGAAAAAACGTACCTTTTACTTTTTTTTCCTGATCATGGTGTGTCTTATACTTTTTTACTCAGAATCACGAGCACTTTTCATTTATGAAATAAAAAAAGTAGTGCAATATGTCCCAATTTTTCCGTACAAATTTTGAATTTCTCAGTTTCGTTACGATTTTCCCCTAGTGCTCGTGATTCTGAGTAAAATGGTATAAGACGCACCATGATGAGACAAAAAAAGTAAAAGGTTCATTTTTTCTGCAATTGACCCATCCAGTAATAAATGTAATGCTCTACAAATTCGTTTAGATTTTAACGTAATAAATAGTATATTCCCCTTATATACCTATCCTGAATTGATGAGAATGAGTTCAATCTATTAACAAATTACCTTACATTGTTTATTCGCATCCATGACCGAAGATACAATCATACAATCTATCAGGCAGTTTTTATTTTTTTTCATAAAAAATCTTTTTAATTTATTTTTTCTATAAAATAAATACGGCGATTTTTTTTTATTATTTTTAAAATTTTACAGTGGAAAACAAAAAACAAACATAATAAGGTGAGCAGCTTAAGGTGGGTTTAGACCAAACGAAATTTGGTAGAGTGGGGTTAGAATGTGCATTCTTTCGTTTGGTCTAAACCCACCTTTACAGATGATTCGAGTTGCTGCGTTTTCAATACAAACAAAAAGATTATTGTTTCGTTTTTTTTGCTTTTACGGCATCAATTATGTTTGAAATACGTTTTATTTTATAGCTTGATACATTTTAATGTCGCGAAATGACATAATTTGCAAAACACGTTTAGTTTTAAATTACGCTGATAGATGGCGCTGACCTTGAAGGCGCAATTGCACGTTAATTCTGGTTTTTTGAGACTTCTCATGTCGTTACGTGTAAGAATACAAAATAAACACATTTCAAACATAACTAATTCAATGGAACAAAACAATGATCCTCTTTATATTTGTAAGGCATACTGACAGACTCGAATCACCTTAATGAAAAAAAAATTAGTTTGGACAATTAATCATCAAATTCATCGACAATATTAAATAATTACTTTATGAACTATGTGTTTTTCCTCAAATATTTTTACAAAACCATAATTGAATCATTGTCAAATTTTCTTATTCAAACATTGTAATGCTTCGATAGCTTACATTTTTATTCTGATTATTTTGATAGGTTACCAAAGAAGTATTGAAGGTAATACCACTTTTGTTTTTTTTGTAACAAAAAGTAGTTTTATCAAGCATCAATGCCTAAATATTTTTACAGCTTATGAATGCCTAAAATATTCTTATTATATCAAATAACATTGGTGAAAATACTCCGTGATTTTAGTATCACTGTCCAAATTTTTATATAAGACCCCCGACAAAAAAAAACTGTATTTCATAAACGCCTTATTTAATTTTGGTGAAATCTAGCTAAGAACACTCTCAGAAAATTCATCTTAACAACAACAGAAAACCGCATTGCAATCGGTCTATTAGTTTTCTAGGAAAATGGTAACAGATACAGTATACACACACACGAACAACCTTTAACCCCAAACGCATATACCGCCGCCGTTCCGTTCTGTGTTTCGTGGATAAAAATAATGAAACACATTTTTTTTTCTTTAATATGACCTTGAATAACATTTTTGAGAAATGGCACAAAGTTGTCTCACAAAACTGTAACTACACAGGAGTGGCTTATGTGCACCATCCAGATTAAATAAACTACTAAGCGCTTCGTTCTAAACAAAGTCAGTAACCCTGCAGTCTCCCTTTTCACTTCGTCAAATGCACTCACAATTTTAAGTTTTAAACCATTGAACCAATGGGTGTCCTCCATTCTCTCCTCCCCCTCTCTTATCTTACAAAAAAAAGAAGTATTTAAAGTTTCGCTAATTATAAAATTATTAAAAATAACACCGAAGCATTTCATAGTATTCGCGGTTCATAAATTCATCCTTCATTTACAATGTTATTGAAGACATCTTTGAAACCATTATTCCAAAAAAAAGGTTGCTAATTTTTTTTTTTTCGAAAATAGGGTTCTCTAGTGATATATAGTGCCTAGAAAAAAATTGAACAATGATACCAAAATCACGCTGTATGACATTGATATAAATCAGAGAGTACGAAAGTACCCGTGGGTTTACACATTTTGTACTTAACTTTGCATATTGTAACGTTCTTACAAAAATCACTCATTGAAATTTCTGTAGTCAGCGTTATAGGTACTTCAAATGTATTTAACAAAGAGCGTATTTTGGTCGATGATTATAATGATCGAAATAAGTATTAAAAAAATATTTTTCAGGAATGGTCGGAAGCAGTTGAGGTAAAAACATTTTAACAGTGATAAATACAATCGTAACCGAGTTGCGGACTACCATGTCTATATATGGTAGTCCGCACTCACGACTGCATAAACCTATGGTTCCAAAGCATAAAAAATCACCACAATCTGTGTTTCAAAATTTAGACACCAGTTAAAAAAACACTTCAAACACCGAATATACGATACTACAATCAATATTCAAATTGCTTGCATTCTATGCGCTTATAATATTAGAGATGTTCATTCCTCATGAATTTCCTCACCTTTTACCCTTTAAATTAAACATAATTTATTTTTTCAAGTCACATCATTTGGTTCATAAACGACGGAGTTTAGAGCTTAAATACTAAAAAAAACCGGTCAAGTGCGAGTCAGACTCGCGCACCGAGGGTTCCGTACAAACTCGTAAGTAGATAGGTACGTGAATAGTTCAAGAAAAACTGTATGGCGGTTAGCTTAGTAGGAGCAAATACTTATTTACAAATGTGTACGATTTTTGAAAATTTCTAAAAAACGATGCAATTTAGGAAAACCGTTTTATTTTTCCTGTAATATTTAGGATGATATTAATAATTGGTAATTATTACAGATTTTTCTGTTCAGTAACTTCGAAGATAATAGGGGGGGAATGGTATTTTTTTGAACGTTTTTGGTCATAAATCAAAAACTATTTATTTAAGAAAAAAAATAAAAATGGTAATTTAATCTACAAATTAAGCTCTTTCATTTGATACCCCACTCGATATATAAGCCCTACTTTCAATTTTGAAAATCCCATTACGGAGCCCTTTAAAAAAAAAGTAAAAAAGGTACAAGATTTTTTTTATGTCCAATAAGCTCGGGTTAGCTACTTTTAACACTATTCAAAATTTCAAACCGATAGCAGCAGTAGTTCCTGAGATATCTGGCTGTGACAGACGGACAGACAGACAGACAGACAGACAGACAGACAGACAGACAGACAGAGTCGCACCATAAGGGTTCCTTTTTTACCATTTTGGTACGGAACCCTAAAAATACATCCGACTAGGAAACATCCTCCTTGTCTTGAAGTCGTTTACACTATATCGACCAAGCATACATTATCGATGAAAATGTCCTAGACAAATAAAATTATATTTGACATAGTATTTTGTTATTTTTATTTTAAGGGACTGGATCAAGGGAATGAGGTAAACTTCCTGTTATCGACTGCAGAAATTCACGGAGTTTTTTTTAATTATCTTGGGAGGATGATCTCATAACACGTGTTAATCGTCGAATTATATTTTTACAGTACTTTGAACATATTCTCAAAGTAAGAAAAATCTGATTTGAAAACAAAATAAATTACATTATTATATTATTTATTTATTAAATAAATTATTATGTAATGTATTACATTACCTATATGATCATAATTGGGTCGATGTCAAATTCTGCACCAAACATTTTATTACTTTTTATAACTGTACTTTATCAGGAATTTGTTCTCAAATCTTTTATTTAAAAACATTGATGGCTTAATGCTGACTTTAATTACATAGCCAATTACTATAAAAAAATGTTTAATACTTCGCATTACGTAAAACGATATAAAGAAGATTTTCGATAGCTTGTCTTAGTATTTGCTATCTTAAATTTTAAGGCATTGGCAATAAATGTTACCGTAGGGTGTCAACTACTGGGTGTTAGCGTATAAAAAAAGACATTTACCTTGTATTACACGTTTTCTTTGCAGGCAGGGACAAGTTTACCTACGCAAAATTTGACAACGACCAAATTATTCTTAGATATTCAATTACGATTTGCAAAGGGTGATCGCGGGATTAATCATTTTATGACAAGAATTTTTAACAATCGGTAAAAATTATCCAGTAAAATCAAACACATAACTTGCTACGACTTTTCGGTTATCTGGACTTTTATTTATTGATTTGTGTTTATGTCAACAATGGTCTTGTGACGAGACTAGGATTTATTCTATTTTTTAATAAAAGTAGTTCAATTTATAGTATGCGGATGCATTAAAAAAGGTAACAATATTTCATTGCTTTTTAAAACAATATTTAAATAATACTAATATCGTGTTTAGAATAAGATAGTGAAATATTTTCCTTACAAATGGTTGCTCAAGTAACTATTACGATTACAAGCAACTAAGTACAGGGCCAGAAATAATATAGAAGCGGTTGAAAAATTGTTTGAAAATGTTATATTACAAGTTGCGCACGTTGCATGTTAAATGAGAGCTTGACAAAACAAGAGAGAGAGAGACAGGAGTCCACACATCGTTTTTTAGTATGTTTTACATAAATAACAAATATTTAATACAATAATTATTTAAAAAAACCAACGTGAAATATTGAATTACTTCCATACTGCCAATTGCAATAGATACATTGTAAAAATACTGAAAATACATACATTTACACATATTTACCGTCAGAACTTAAAGTAATGGAATCAATCTAGAAGAAAACCCTTTCTATTAAAAATAATTTTTCAAATGCTTTACATATTAATAAATGTCGCAGTAGTAAGACAGCACATATTAAAACGAAGAATTGAGAACCTCTTCTTTTGTATGCGTGATGTGAGTATTATGAATGACCGGCTGGTTATTAATTATACAACAAAGCTAAATATTTAAACATTATTACAATCTTTACAGTGGCTGAAAAACATTATGCAGGTAAGACAATAATATTTGATGACATTATATATAAAGCATTCTTGATTGTCCAAAGTGGCCAATTTTTGACCAAACGGGATACAGACAAAAAAAAACATACACTTAAACATAGTGTGAAGAGCTTTAAATTAACGTTTTTAGTTTAAAGTAACAACCAAAATTAATAAAATAGGTACGTTAGGTACGTACCTATTTTATTAAGAATATATGTTTGCCATTTCGTTTAGTTACCTATTAGCTGACCAGTTTTTTGATAAATATCGATGTAAGTAATGACAATAATAAATAACAACAACAACATAAAATCCTAAGTACTAACCTAATATTAAACTAACCTAATTCCAATATATGGGCTCGCCTAGATCGATGCCCTGCGGGAGGGTGCCCATAAGGCTGGCTACGTTCCCTCGTTGAATTGCAATTCCAATTCTCTGGCCACGGAACGAGCCAGCCCTATGATCTTTGGAGCAGTCAGCTAATCTATTAGCTTCAATTTTGACATTTCAAATATATTTAAATAAATTTCCAACTATTCGACAAATATCCGATTTAAATCTAACATGTTCATCCACATAATAACTGCTATTAACAACGGGAATAATTACTATAATTATCGGGAACTCTTAAAAACAAACATACATGGTAAATATCCCGTTGTTAATAGTAGTTAATATTCGACAAATATCGTTTAAATTTTTTTTTTGTTTTTCCGAAAATTCATTTCGAATACTTGCGATTAGACATTAATTGGTGCGGTTTTTTAATCATTCGATAAAATTATGGTTTACCCTAAATCTCATTTCACCGTAATATCAGTAATCCGATGTAACGTTTCGGTTTATTAACCATTCGACTTTTTTTGACTGACTTTGATTCCATTTGTCCGATGTAACGATTCGTCTTGTCTCAATTGGAATTTATAAATTTTATAATTAAAAAGTGGCAGTTTTTTTTGTTATATTTTTATTAGTTAGAATATGTACATTCTTACATTTATGTGTAAGACTTACACTTAGTTGCAAATTATAATCGTTTAGTTACTAATAAACTAAGATGTCTTCTACAATTTAAGTACATAGATGTCAAGATTATAGTTTGATTTTATTTTCACAGAAACAGAAAAATTCAATAGATGTATGTACTTTTTCAATTATACTGTCAGCTTGATTATAAACGAAAGTATCTAATAGAAATATGACTCTATTGAAATTAATAAAATAAAGGCATAATAAGTTTATGACCCAGAAATGACATTGAGATGTTTATAATGTACGCAATGTTTTTCTTTTATTTAAGAGTCTAGCTAGCTCTTGTTGGTGGAGTAATTTCCAGCTTGTTCTACATTCCATCTTATCTTTTACTTTCTTGTACGAGTATGATGACGCCTCTGTCTTGACTTTTATTTGCTACAGGTATGTTATTCCAGGTCTTCCCTTTTTAATTTTCCGTTCGGTTTTCCCCACTATTTTTCTTTTCATCCAGTTATCGTGACGTATCAGATGGCCTATGATCTTCCCTCACCAATTTTCGATTACTTTTTACAATATTATTTTCTCCTTTTCGATGTTTAGAATGTCCTTGTTACTTTTCCGTCCGACTGATTTTTCGCATCTTCCTCCAACACCACATTTTAAACGCTTTTCTATCTCTTTTCGTCATGGTCCACGTGTCGCAGTCGTAGAAAGCTCTTCAGACGTACACACAAACCAGTTTCTTTTTGATACTCCATGCTATTTTTCGTTTAGAGTTAAACGCTTTTTTTTGCCATGCTATCCTGGTAATAATATCAGGTGCACATCTGCCATTATCTGTTATGATGCTACCTAAATATTTAAATGTTCTATTGTCTTGTTTCTTAACGTGATTGTGATCTTTATCATTCATTTTGAGACTACTAAAGTTTTGATTAAATAATATTAATTTGAAGACCCCATTCCATAAATATTGTATCCATTTCAGTCAGAAGTGCTCAAAGTTTCTTTCTGTATTCTGCCATTGCGTGTTCTTGTAATATTTTAATAGTGTCCTCGATTTCACTATCTCACCATAAAACCCTGACCTGACCACGGGATCAAAGATTTTTTTTTTAAATATTGCCATAAGCCATTGTGTCAAAACAGTGACTACATACAACAAGTGTTCGGAGACATAAAAATAACCACAAAAAAAGTCCCATTAGCAATAAGTCACTTTCGTTTTTAGATCCATTCGCAATTCGTCTTGTTTGGTTTTCGTCTCCCGTTTTAGTTATACAATCTCCGCTATTACAAGTCGATTCGCAAGAGCTGGCGCGGATTTCGTATGCAGCCAGTGCTTATTTCATATTAAATCCGAGCCAGCTCTTATGAATCGACCTGTACGATACTGGCCCCTCAATGGTGGTAACTGATAAATAGTGAATGTGTCCAATAAAGAATGAGACTAATATCTAAAGAGGCCATATAAGAAAAAGACAAACTTAGAAAAATACCAAAGACGGATAGGACGAATAACGAATTAGACTAAAAAAGATAGGCTAACACCGAACATACCCAAAGAAGATGAAGACTAATACCGGAATGACCCGGAATAAGAAAAAGACAAACAACAAATTTGACCAAAGACGACAAAGACTAACAGCGAAAGTGACGAATTAAGAATGGAGGCCGAAAGCAGATAAGGCGAATTAAGAACTTGACAAAAAACGAATGGGACGAACCAAGATGATACCGATAAGAAATGCACGAGTCACAGTGGAAAATATAAGACAAACAGACATATAAACAGACAGACACACGAGTGATCCTATATGGGTTCCGTTTTTTCCTTTTGAGGTACGGAACCCTAAAAAGGCATTAATTACTACAACAAGTTTAGAGCATCGTCTCATATGATTCTTATTTTTATTAATTTGTTTTGTATAATACTTTTAATATGTTATCGATCTAGATTTTTTAACGCTGATTGTTATTCACAGACCTGGAATAATATTATTGGGAAAAAGGTACCTTTTCAACTATTTTACATTATGTAATTAATCTTTTTTTATGCCACACCTGGCCATAAAGTGGTTTTTACCGCACGCTACGCGTACGGCAAAAGCCGCTTTCTGGCCAAGTGTACACATAAAATTATGTACACAACCTGGTTGGTAATGAAAAAAGCTTTCGATCGCATATTTACGTCCCTCGCTTGCAGCTCGGGTAGCAAACATCTGCGATCTCGGCCTTTCTTTGTTTTACCACCCTACTTGTGTAATGTACCTACTATAGCCAAAAGTGACTTACTAACATGGAACTGAAACTGAAGTTTAAGTGTTTGAAATATACACGGTGATTTTTAATCGGTGACCAGGAGGAGTAGACAAATATTAATATCTAGCTAAAATCAAACTTAATAGGCGAGGTCTCACGCAAATACCTCACTGTTTAATTAATTAAAGGTTAAAACATAATTTAAACTAATAACCACTGGATACCTGGTTACCTACATTAATTATTGAAGTAAGATCACGTTATCACGATACGTCAAGTGCCATCGCTTTGGCGGAAAATTTCACAGATCTTAAGTAAATAAACTTTTCGACGAGTATGAGTAGTTAAGGGGCGTGATAGACAACGAATTCTCTCTCTCTTCCTAGCTATTATCCCACATGGTGGTGGGGTCAGCTTTCCGAACTTGTCTCCTCCACTTCGCTCTATCTTCGACATCGCCCTCGGATACCTGACATTCAGTCATATCCTTTAGCACAACATCTTTCCACCTTTTTTTGGGTCTGCCCCTGGATCTTCGACCGGGAATGGAGAGTTGTAGTGCCAAGTTTCCTACGTAGTCGGGTGGTCTTCTCCTTACATGGCCGTACCATTGCAGCCTACTCTCTTGTAGCTTATCGGCAATGTCGCGGACGCCCAGGCTGCCTCGCACGTACTCGTTACGGATTTTATCTAGCCTAGTAACGCCGCACATCCACCTCAGCATCTTCATTTCGGCAACTTGGATGGTACGCTCATGCTTTTTAGTTATAGCCCATGTCTCGCTGCCATACATAAGAACTGGTCTTATGATGCTCTTTTAAACTAAACCCTTGAGTTTGACCGGCATCCTTTTGTCACACGTAACATCAGTTAGCCATGCCGCGGCTATTCTGTGTTGAATATTGCATTCTAAGTTACCGGAATTGTGCATCATCGTACCCAGATATTTATATTGATCGCACATCGTGACTAACTGCCCATCGATGGAGATCGGACTATTGTCACGAGGCTCAGGCTCGTTTAGGGACATAAATTGACTCTTTGCAACACTCAACACTAGGCCACTGGTCTGTAACTGCTGCTTCCATGACAAAAGTGCCTCCTGTAACTCTGTACGGCCCTCAGTGCAAATAGCCACATATTCAGCGTATATGAAGGTCCAGATTGCTGAAGTTTGGGCTGCCTCAGTGAGCGAATCGTGATAAATAACGAATTAAAATTGATAAAATGGCCGAAAATGAAAAGGATGCAATTCCGATGATTTAAGTAGCCGCCACACGAAGGACTGACTTACATGAAACCTTCTCGCTGCTTGCCTAGTGCTCCTACGAAGATCCCGAGCAAAGTCTCTTAAAATGCGTCGATCCAGATCGTCAGAGCGACGTCAAGATCGGCCGGGTGCTTGAGCGTGGTTTGGCACTGTGAACTGTCCGAAGTCACGGAGGTTTTAGTTCATGCGGTTTTTCAAACTGTGCGTGAGAATTGGCACGTTTGGATGAATTTTGTGGAATAATTCTTGAGTTCATCTTGAGCTGTTTGGTTTGTATTGATAAACGTAACTACAATATTGTAACGCTCGATATTTGAGTACAGATATGGTCGAAGTTTTTAATGACTTATTTACTTTTCTCATTCAATATTTGTGTGGTGTGTAATAGATATAGCCTTAGTTATACATAGCTCATACATATATATAATCCCAACCCATGTAATCATGCAGTAATAAATCATATCTACAATAGACTGGTTGTCTGTCACTTAACTCCGAACCTCTCACCCTTACATGGCGATCCTGCCATATACGGTGTCGCGCGTGCCGTCGGTCATCGATATGAGTGAACCTTAGTGAGAACTTTATGAATGAAATAATTAAATTATAAACATGAACGTTCGATTTTTGTGTGCGGGACAATTTTTGCTGTCGTTGGTGCGTCAATAATGGTTTTGGTGCTCATCTATGTATGCTCACGCCGGTGCTGGGTGCTGAGAGCATCATAAACATCATGGGATCCTCGAAGTCCAAAGAGGAGGTAATCATCGCCCAAACTGCAGCTGCAGGTGACAACAAGGCGGACGCCGATGCTTTACGATTCCACCAACACCACCAACATTATCTTGGCGATAATGCTTCTCATTCTGGCCCTTGGAAGCAGTTACGCCATATACAGAAGGTGCAAAAAATCTCATAAGAAGTGGATGCGCAACGAGATCGCTCTAGCGGAGTTACAGAAGGCTGCTCGAGTACCCCAGTGCGTTAATAGTGTTTAAAACTTTTTGACTATCAGTGGTGAAGTGATGTTAGGTTTGTGGTTGCAGAAGGTATACAAGAAGGAACATTTAAGACAATTATAGACTCACAGTGAGTGCATAAATGTAAGTGTATACAATTGAAATGGTTATTATTAGGTATGTTGTGTAATGGCAGATATATTATTGCAATGTTATAATGAATTATTAACTATAAAGAAGTATTTAGTAAAAAAAGGACAGGCAAGGTTTGAAGGTAACATTATAAAAAAACTTTGCATGACGAGATATTGAAGTTATGTTCAAGCTCTCCACTTGAAAAGAGCAGTAGTGACGGTAGTGTTTGTAGTGAATATAGCGATAGCGAGGATATAGAAACCATGGATTTCGATCTAAAATCAGCCTGTAGCCTTTTGCCTCTTATGGATGGCAGTGTAGACACAACAAAGCGATTAATAGACGCTATAGATATGTATTCAGGTATGCTAAATGAGGCAGGCAAAAAGTCGTTAATCACTTTTGTTTTAAAAGGTAGGTTATCTGAGAGCGCTAAGTTGCGCATGTCCGTCAGCTATTCGTCAGTAGATTCGCTTATAAGGGATTTGCGTAACTGTCTTTTACCTAAAAAGTCTTTCACGGCTATTCAATCTCGACTTCAAAACATAAACCAGGGCTGGCGAACCATTGATCAGTATGGTTCTGAGATTGAGCAGTTGTTTTCGGAATTAACTATCACCCAGGCGGATGGCGATTCGGCTAGTTATGCCGTCCTGAAACCTTTAAACGAGAAAATGTGCATTAAAAAGTTCACAGACGGTTTGAGGGATCAAAGGCTTAGCACTATCATTGCGGCCAGGAACTTCGGCAGCCTCAAGGATGCGATCCAGGCTGCTCAGGACGAGGATGTTTCGAGGCCATCAACGTCGGGTCCAGCACAGCAGGCGCAGGTCATGGGTATGTACCGCTCACGAAACTCTTTTAACAGGTTTAACAGAGGACCCATTAACACATACAGGGGCCAGGGGCAGCGTTTCCCGAGGGGACCGCGACAATATTCATATGGTCGCTATCAGCAGCCCCCACAAGCAAATTCGCGAGGCTTTGGCCGTGGCAACAGGGCACGAGGCAGGCCGAGCCGGGGCCGTCGACCTGGCGGTCGTGGCAGCGTTAACATGATATCGTCCGAAAACGGTTCGGTTCATCAACTTGAAAATAGTTCAATGCATCAACACACATCGCCTAATACAGAGTCGTTGAATCAGTTTTTTCGAGACTGACTTTGTTTACACGTGTAATGACATAAATAGAGTTCCATTCAATATGGGCAACACCAATTACAGTTGGTTGATAGACACGGGTGCTTCTATATCGGCAATCAAATATGATAGCATTCACGGGTTGAATGTTCCAATCCATAAAAGGCGCCTATGCGTCAGGGGTATAGGTGGACAAGTGATATCAGATGGATATGTTCAATTAAAATTAAATTATAATGGATTTGAATTCGAACATCAGTTTTACGTATTTAAAACTCTATCATGCAGTACAGATGGCATTCTAGGTCAAGATTTTCTCAAAAGGTACGGAGCTGTTTTAAACTTTGAAATTAACACTATGCAACTAACAACATCGGGAAGAAACCCATTAGAAATTAAATTTTTCAGCTCATCGGCTAAAACTAGTAAGAACAATTATTTAACAGTACCTGCTCGCAGCGAATTTGTACATTACATGGAAACAAGTATAACGGAGGATTGCGTTGTTAACAATCAAGAATTATGTGAAGGAATATATATTGCCAATTCTATAGTCAGACCAGTTCAGGGTAAAATACCTATCAGAATTTTAAATACCAGAGACACTGATGTGAGTTTAAGTCATTTTACAGTTAATAAGAGTAAATTAAGTGATTTCTATATTAGTGAGTTTAGCAAACCCACTATGAATGCCGAACGAGTGAAGGCATTATTTTCCCAATTAAAACTAAGTAATTTAAACGAAGAGGAACAGAGTTCATCTCCAGCACGATGAAAGAGGTATGTAGTCTATTAAAAATTAAGCACTTACCCTCTAACGCTGTAGAGGGTAAGTGCTTAATTGAAATCACCATGAATCAATCGGTGCTCTAGAGAATTCACATAAAACAATGGGAGCTTATTTAAGGATACAGTGCGAAAATAAAACAGATTCTTGGAGCACTTGGTTGCCTTATTGGTGTTTTACGTATAACACTACGGTGCACACGGAGACGAGGTACACGCCTTACGAGTTAGTTTTTGGTAAGTTATGTACACTTCCGAGTAATTTAATGAATAGTCATGTGAATCCCTTATATAATCATGGTAGTTATCCCTTAGAATTAAAATATAGATTAGAAATAGCACAGGCAGATGCCCGTAAAAACTTGATTAATAGCAAATTAATAAGAAAAGAGAAATATGACTCTAATGCTAGACCTGTTCATTATACAAACAATAGTAGTTATTTATGGTTAAGAAATTCTTCAACAGACAAGATGCAATGTATTTACTTAGGACCATATTTAGTATTAGAAGATTTAGGATGTAATGTTAGAATACTTAGGAATGGAAAAGAAGATGTCGTGCATAAAAATCGCACTAAACCATGTGTTACTTCATAATTTGTATTTAATAATAATATAACCATGTTTAGCATAAAACAAGTGTTAATATAATTATTTACGCAAGCAAGTATGTTAAGTGTATCAATTATCATTATTATTGTGTTGTATAGGTACCTATGTAACAAAAAATAAAAATAATGTTTATGTTTATTTTTTTAAATTACCGTGGGTGGTGTGGTGTGTAATAGATATAGCCTTAGTTATACATAGCTCATACATATATATAATCCCAACCCATGTAATCATGCAGTAATAAATCATATCTACAATAGACTGGTTGTCTGTCACTTAACTCCGAACCTCTCACCCTTACATTTGCGACTTCTATGACTTTGTTTACATACATGACAGTGACAAGTTATTACTCATAAATTATCATTGCCATTTTTTTTAAAGAGGTTGTAATCTCCCAGATACAGATTAGTAGGGTGATAAGGAATTTAGGATAAAATTGATTTCAAAATAAAAATTATCACAGAAAAAAATTGTTTAGATGTAGGTAGATGTAACTAATTACGACATCAACGTGACCGCCATCAATTACTGAGTTAGAAATATTGGTACCTGATCACCGATTAAGAATCATCGTGTATAATGAATCTATTTCGAGATTAGGGTGATTTAGAGGCGGTCGGTTTTCCATACCAACCAAGAGAGGGTAATTTTTTCTTCTACGGCATCAATTATGTATGAAATACGTTTTTTTGTTTGGTACATTTTTATTGCGCGAAATGATATAATAACCCTCAAAAAGCAAACATTTTTTTTTGCCAAAACTAGTTTAGTTCCCAATGATGCTGATGAATAATGGCGTTGACCTTAAAGGCCCAATTGCACGTTAATTCTAATTTTTTGAGACTTCTTATGTCATTTCGTGCAGACAAAATTATAATGCTATAAAATAAAACACATTTCCAACATTATCGATACCGTGGAAGCAAACAATAACCCTCTTTATGTTTGTATAGAAAACCGACCGACTCGTATCACTTTAAGTGAAATAGTTGTCACATTATGTTATGGGTTACAGGTTTCACAAAGGCTGGCACGAATGGATTAAATGAGGGAATGATAAATTTATGTATGATTTACAAAATGATTAAATACAGGTTGATTTATTAAGTTACAATCGTGTTTTTAGACAATCTCATAACTTCGTAACCCAGTCTGCATTATGTATTTTATGAACAAAAAAATCTCTACCTGCACAATCGCCACCTTGTTTGCACACTGACAAACACACTGGCAGAAACATCTAAATTTCGTATGAATTTCGTATTTTTGATTGACATGATTTCGTACATTGCGGCGTCAGTGTGAAAACAGGGTATAAATTAAATAAAAACTAAATGATAGTAAAATTTTTGTAGCAAACTGTCAAATTTACCTTTTTGCCATATCTTTTACCTGCTTAGTCTTAGATAGAGATTATACCATTGTATTTTTTTTCTTCAATAATGTAGAAGTATTATGTACTTATTTACAAAATATTTGGAGCCTCCCGTATAAGAAAGTCACTCAACAGTGTCAAGTGACATTACTTTACTTTCGTTCAATCCAATCGTGCCAGCTCTTATGAATCGACCTGTACGTACACGTAAGACTATTGACACCTATTACTGGCACTGTCTGGTCAGTTCAAGAAACAATCATAAAAAAATGGTTATTTGATTTAGTTACAGAAATAACTTAGTGTAATAGTTAAAATGTACACACATCGGGCAGTAATAAAGAAATACCCAAATCGCATATTTATGGCTATGGTTCCAAATGGAACATCGAGATTTAATTAGTATGGAAGCGTAACTGACGCTCAAAACTTGTGCCCCTCTCCTTCACACACTCGCACAACTCTAGTTTTCCCAAAGTGGCCAAATTTGACCAAACGGGACACAGACCACCCAAAAAAAAAACTGACGCTCAAAATCGGCCTCACGGATTACATACCAACACGGGGACGGAGCTAGTACTTAGTGCTACAGTAAAAATTATAGAGTCAAATGAATTTTTCGTACAGTAGGTTTGTAACCAATCACAGATTGTTGTCTTATAAACGATGTGCAACCTATCCGAAAGTGTCGTTTACTTAAACTGTATATGAATATTTGTCATAACTGACTTTAGACTCAAAAATAGTAAACATTGAGTTAATTATCAATACCACTTGATACATAAGACGTATTGATTTTAAAAAGTGGGCGTTATGGGGCAAATTTCAACCTCAGTTTTGTTAGGGTTATCGTTCCACATATTATATTTCGATGCAATGGAACCATATCAAAATTGGAATAGGTGCCACCTGCACCTATTTCAATTTTGATGTTTCCATTGCACATATTGAAGCTATGCACCCCATATTTCATTTTTACTGCCTGATGGGTACATCAGTGCGATTGTTTCGAGCTGAGACATTATAATGCGTTTGCGTTATTTTTACAGGGGAAATAGAGATAAGATTGTAAAAGTGAAATAAAAGTTCTCGTCTATTATTCAGGTTATTTTATTTCTTTCGACAATTCCGTGTTGTGATTTGTGAGTAGAATTTTGATGCTCACTAACAAACCACCGAGTCCTGCCTACTTAATTAATACATATTACTGTATGCATACTTGTGGCATTCGGCGTCGAGACACTCGGTCCGTGGGGTCAGGGTGCGCGTGGTCTGCACAGGGCCCTTAGTAAGCGCCTGAGGGAGGCAACGGGGGACCCTCGTGCGGGCAGCTTTCTCGCGCAAAGACTCGCCATAGCGATACAGCGCGGGAATGCTGCCTGCGTGATGGGCACTCTGCCGAGGGGGCCAAACCTTAGTTTGTAATGTTTTCTTTTATTTTTATTATAGGATTTAGTTTATTAATTTTAGTTTTAGTTTTAAATGTATTTTCCTTAACTTATGTTTATTAGTTTTTTATGTTTTATGCATACTTAGTAATACCCATTATAATACGAACCAATTGAACCATAACGGAACGTTTCTTACGTTCCGTTATGGCGTATAGGTGGATAGGATATTAACTATCCATTGAAGTATTTAGCAAACGATACTTGCGTAGCAAAACGGTAGGAAATTCTATACCTATGCATTAGTAAATTGTTAATTGGCTTAACGCATAATTGCCAATATCATATATTAAGTATATAGGATAGGTAGGATTAAGTATCGTGTTGATGAGTCTCTCTGACGTCAGAATAGGTTAGTTTGAGGAGTAAATTGAACAGTCTAGTTTAAGTAAAATAAAATCTTAGAACTAAAACAATCGGACAAGAGCGAGTCGTCGTTAAACTTAGAAGTCGAGGTGTCAATTTTCTTAGCACTCGGATGAATTACAGCCAAGATGTATTACATTTTAGACGTATCTGTGACATTATCCATGTCTTTTACACTCATGTGAGAAGTGGTCTTAAGAAAGAACGAGACAAACATGTTACTTTCCTCAAAATAGTTTTAACGAAATTGTACATTTTGCATGGCGGCGGCGGAAATCGTATAGCAAAATTCTTTTTTAATTAATCTCAGAATTCCCATTTTAAATTCAGTATTTAAAAAACCCACTTCATTAAAATAATAAAACTAAGTTTTTGGTATCGTTTTGGTTGTGAGACAATTATGACGATATTGATACCAAAAGTTTGCAATCTCCTTTGTAGGTACATATTACGAAAGTTGCCTAGAAAAAAGACACCATCAATTTTTTATTCGGTTGTTTCTGTTGGGGTCGCAGTTCAAACCTAACCTACTTTTCTGGAAGAGATTTGTTTCTGTAAATGTCGTAGATCTAACCTAACTTACTTTTCTGGTAGCAGTTTGGTCCCGCGAGCATCTACTACTTCGTAGTTATAAGAACCCAAAAGGTTGGGATTCTGTGAACAACGGGCTTAAACTTGAAATTGTTTTTCCAAAAAGGCTCATTATATATATCGAACACATAATTTTATGGGCCCGGTATACCTAAAAATATTATGCAGTTTTCAGGTATGCCAAATCAATCGGTATACCAATTAACTTGCATGCGTTTTTATTATTATGCCATTTAATCGGTATGCTCAATCATCGTATGCCTAGACTGTTATGCGTTTTCATAATAGGAGTTTTAAATTATACCTATGCCCCGGTTCTAATACTTATTCTGTGGCGTAACCGCTTACCGAGAACAAATCTGTTAACTGACGTCAAAATTTACCTTTCAGGTGATTCAAGTCGCTCATTCTAAACATCCCAAAATGGGGTTATTCATTTTTTTTTATACGTTTTGTGTTTTATTTCATAATTTCATACATTTTGTGAGCGCAAAACAATATGATAAGTATCAAAATCCAAATAAATATACTGGGTATTTGTTACATTGTTTGCCGAAAAGTGGATAGAAGGGCCTTGGTGAATTGTAACAACCGTGGAGGTTAGTTACTTGATCCATGGTATCGAACAACGCTTTAATTAAACCACGCGATATGAGTTACAATTTATTTGTACTTTGGTGAATGCGCGTTGGGATTGCATGGATTAATTCCGCTATCTCCAGTTTGTCATATTGGGACTAGGCGTGGACTGAGGTTTCACCCATATATTGTGGATACACCAATAACTTGCACAAAGTGTTTTGCTACTACTTTTCATATTGGGATAGCTAAGGAAGGTCTGTCGTCCAGTTAACCTTTTCCCGGAAAAAAAAGTAACTGGGATTTCTTAAAGTCGAAAGCGGTAAGCATATTCCATTATCAACTTCATCGTCACTTATTTACTCGATCACTCACTAGATGTGATCGAGGTTAAATGTTTTCCTATTGAGTATAAAGTAGGATAAAATTAACCCGATGTTCAAAGATTGAAGTAAGTAACAAATATAAGAGAGCAACAAAATTGCAATAACTGTGTCATTCTCAGACAAAAAGTATTTCTTTACTCAATAAGATCTACGTCAGTAAGGTCTGTAATAGGCCATTTACTAGACCTGCACTGCTCGCAGCTATTCCGACTCCAGGAACCTTCACCAAGTCGTAAGTCCACGTTGTGGAGCCCACCCACGCTACTCCTTCCAGTGCGTAAAACACAAAATTCCTCAACCGTTTTGCAAATATGGAAAAGTTGGCCCAAGGACGGTCCCTTCCTGTGATAAAAGTGGACGTAAAAATAACCAGACATCGCCATTTTCCGCCATTAAAAGGGTCGCAAACGTACGATCATATCAATAACCTTGCATAAAGAGGTTAAATATGGTGATGCCATGAATAGATTAATTTTATCGACGATTGTTAAAAGTGAAGAGGAAAAAGCTGACTATTGCAATATTTTTGTAACAGCTCATAATAAAAATATACTACCTACGCATTATTATTATTTTCTACATATACTTATCTGAATGGGAAAATCCAAAAACGGTTTACTGTCGTTTTTCTGAATTTCATAAGAAATAATTTCATTTTACCGAATTACTTCCGCCATAATTTCATATTCTATGACAATTTATTATCCATTATATTCAAATACCACACTTGCATGACTGTGTTGTAATCTTCAGGACCAAGGGGTCATCCACAGAGTACGTCACACGATTTTTCAGATTTTAGACCCCTACCCCCATGTCACACTTTTTCCTATCAAATTCCATCGTTTTAGTATACGGTGTCACATTTGGCTAGGCAGAAAGACGGACGGATGGACAGGCTTAGCAATAGGGTTGCGTTAGTACTTGTATGTGTATATACAAGTACTAATGGTTTTTAAGAATTCCGTACTGTAGTAGGTACGATAGTCCGATAGATGATACAGGACAGCAGTGGCGTGGTAAAAGATATCCTTGGGCAAGCCGGTGCAGATTAAACGTAGGTACATGTTTCTTAAGAGCTGTAGAATAAGGTGCTTTAATGCCTAATATTAGGCAAGCATGTAGGAATCGAGTTCTATGGACGCCACGCTACTAGAACAGTCCAGACTTATCTTGTTTAATTTGTTGTACCTTAGAACAACAGCAATAATTGGATCAATTGAAAGTGTCTACATAAGAGTTTTTATACAAACATTACTTTTTAGGATTCCGTACTCAAAGGGTGCCAACGGAACCCTATTACTAAGCCTCCGCTGTCTGTCCGTCTGTGTCCGTGAGACACAGCTTTGTAACCGTAATAGGTAGACTTGAAATTTTCACAGAAAAGGTATGTAGTTTTATTACCGCTAGAACAACAAATAATAAAAACAAAATAAAATTAAAAAAAAGGAGATCCCCATACAAGAAACGTGTTTGTGTCGGTCAGTCACAGGACTGTATCTTTTGAACCGTAATTTTCACAGAATGTGTATTTCTGTTGTCGCTGAGAGATCAAATAATAAAAAGACAAATAAATCAAGAATTAAAGGGGGGTCCCCATACAAGAATCTTTTGTTTTGGTGACTTTTTTCTCGATTTTGCGCGCGTCTCACTCTGTAGAACAACATTTAATATATTTTTAACCGATATAACACTAAACTATTCAAATGTTATAACAACTTTTCATAAAATCGACATTTGGCATACTATACAATACAATACAATCATACTTTATTGCACACCAAAAGATAAATTACAATGCAAACTTATACAAAAACAGTGGTAAACAATAGGCGGTCTTATCTCTATTACTATTACTATTTTTTTTGTTTTATTACTATTTATTTATTGTTAACATATTTAGTAGAATATAATTTAATATAACAAGCATTTAATATAATGGACTTTAAATATAATACTAGTTTCTTAGAGTAATCAAACCCGATAAAGTAACTCCGAACTGCGCCCCCCACCTAAAACGAACTGCTATCAAAAATTAGGCTAGGTAGGTAGGTACTTAGGTTTGAACTGCGTCCCTCCACAAGAACAAACTGCTATCAAAAAGTAGGTTAGGTTTGAACTGGGTCCCCCAACAATATTGAATTGCTATCGAAAAGTAGGTCAGGTTAGGTCTGAACTGTATCCCCCAGCAAAAACGAAATGCTATCAATAACAAGGTTAGGTTTGAACTGTATGGCCCACAATAAAAACGAACTGCCCAACATAACATTATTTTTCTATTTAATGAGAAATTATACCAAATGTGCATTATTTTAACAGATACATATGCTAAATAATCATTATATAAATAGTGGTTATAATAAAGGTGAATATATTAATTGTTATTCTAGCAAACGTTTATTCTATCCAGTGATGAATTCTACACATTGAGATTATGTGATTCGTTGTTCTACAAGTTGAATGTTTACCATTTATTGTTCGATTGATCATTACACACCCATGTTTGATATGTTTACAGAATGCGTATTTTTATTGTCGCTATACCAACAAATAATTAAAATAAAAAAAGTCAAAATATAAGGGTTGGGTCCCCGTAAAAAAAAACGTGTATTTTGGCGTATATTTGGCCTGTTTTACATTATTTGATATTGCTGTGTGTACAATGTTCAGAGTATATATAAATGCCTGGATAATTCGCATAGGTACATTATTTTTATCGTCGAATTTTTCGAAATTGGAATTGCGAAATCTCGAATTCAAACGATTCGATACATCTGTTACCAATTGGTTATTTATGAGTCAAATTTCGGCTTCGCACTGTCCGGTTTACCTAGCCGTTTCACAATTTCACATGTGACTGGGTTTGGCAATTACTAAATACATCCTTATTGCCTTTAAATAGGGTGCAATTTCTCAGAAAGGCTAGATGATTAAATGAGGTTTTGAAAGTTATTTCTTTCTCTGCAACCTCTTATTTGGTTTTTTAATGATTTATGTTTATAGCGGTCAGAAAGTGAACCTTACGTATAACCTAAGGGTACCTATTTTATAAACAACGTTTTAGCTAAAAAGGCCCCCTTATGTTATGATTAATTATTAACGTTATTTTTTTACTAGTAGTAGCTTAAAACTTGATAATATACGAGCGTGTAAAACAGTCAATAATCCTCTTTTTACGGAATCAGATAGAAATTATAGTAAAGAGTAACTATGTACCTATTTATTCGACTTAAAATAACCGGCCAAGAGCATGTCGGACCATGCTCAGTGTAGGGTTCCATAGCGGTTATTATAAGGAAATGTGCTACAGATACCCAACGATACCCTGGTTTTGAACCCGATTTAATGTAATATGATTTAATTTTAATTGTAAGTATTTTAATTTAATGTAATTAAATAATGTGACTTGTAAAATGCATTTGCTTTACCAATAAATTATCTGTTTCTGTATCTTTATCTGATAAAAATAAAGTTAAGTATTAAAACCTGAGTACGAAAAAGACTATGACAAGATTTCTGCTTGCGTGAAATTTTTCATGACTTTTGAGGAGCTCGGTCTTCGGCTTTGCAGCATGAAGCTTGTCCTTTGGGCTCCCGAAAATGATGAGATGATTCGAGTATGGCTTTAGCCCAAAGCGGTGCTCTGCTCCACCTTTGGCCTCTGTTTTACTTACTGGGGATACAAAACACTTGCAGAGAAGCTTGCCAGTCTTCGGGCTCAGTAAAATTGTCTAATTTGCTATACGTTTTGTTTAAAATTAATTTTGGCTTTGCTTGTTTGCGGTATATAGAACGCTTGCAGAGCAGCTCGGCTTTCAGCTTCGCAACCCGAAGCTCGCCCTTCGGGCTCGCGAAAATGAGTATGATATATAATTTTTGCGTAAGACCACTTCGGACGCTTCGGGCCTTCAGCCTCACTTTGCAGCTTGAAACTTCCTTCACAAGATCAATCACAAGTGGTGGTAACCCGCGAAGTGGTAGCGGAGGCACCCTTACTGGATTACTATATTTCAACACTAACCAACGTAGAGCTACGCGATGACTAAATAACGTAGTAAACTCCGAATGTACATAGACCGTAGCTACTGTGAACCTAGCGCCCGCCGAGCGGGTTCCTGGTGGTGAAAGTGGCTATTTATCAACGCCCATTTAATAATCTTGTTCTTTTCATTGTAGTATAGTGCTATTAGTTCTCAATTTCTACAATTTGTTAAACTATTTGGCGCTGGGTTGCGTTACTGATTTATCACTTTTTAGTACCGACTACTTTGTGTAGGTTAAAGATTCTATTGAAATTTAACATTGCTCAGAACTATTTGATTACCTTGCCCGTTACGGTACGAGGTTTATGCCATTATTGTTTCTTCCTATTCGCGATTCTGCACAAAATAAATTCCACACAACTGAATTTAATCACATGCGTAATGCTTCACAGTCATTATTTCTACGAATTCTTGTTTCTTCCTAGTAGCGATTCTGCACAATATGAATTCCAAACAGCTGAGTTTGATCACATAGGTAATGCTTCACAGCCATTATTTCTACGCAATCTTGTTTCTTCCTATTCATGATTCTGCACAATATGAATTCTACACAACTGAATTTAATCACATGCATTAAACTTCACGATACTATCATAATCTCTATCTTTATCTTTTATTCTATCTATCTTCTATACTATCTTGTTTCTTACTAGTCGCGTTTAGAAATTAAAAAAAAAAAACAGACTGCGTGAGTCGCTTTTCCCGCGGTAAAAATGATCATGGTCGCGAGCTTTAAGTCATATGAACGGAACACCTAGAGACGAAGCTTCCCGAAGGTAGCAGCAGCCGCTCCGAAATTAATAGCAGAATTTCAGATACCTGAAGTGGTCTACACGCTTGTGAGTCGTCTCCGATTCCGGGCATTAGTGGATCAGACTCAGACCCCAGACCCCCATTATTTCCGTCTTCTTCAGCAAACGTTGACAGGAGTTGAACGTTGAGTAAATTGAAAACAGAAGCCAAACAACAATATTTTCGAATTAATCGAAATCTGGCCCGATGTACAAAGAAAGATCCAAAAAGGCGAAAAGTTACTCATTACACAGGTGCAGGCAGATATAGTTGAAAAGTTTTTAAACGGCAAAATATCAAAAGCAGAAGCCATAAAAGCCATTTGTGATTATGATGACCACACTTTTGTAAATTATGACAGCTCTAGCTCAGAATCGGATGACAATCATGGCCCAGAAATAGATGCTAGTTGTGATTCAGAAACGGATGCCAATTCTGACCATTATAATAACCAACTCATACAGAGCGACAGCTCAGATTACGACATTTTTAACATGATCACACTTTGTTCAGTTTTTGTTTAACTGGCCTATGGTCTAAAGAGGGTGATTATTTTGTTAGTTTTCCTAAGAATTCGTTAAAATATCATTCAGGTAGTGTCTCTGTCACTAAAAAATAAATTAAAAAATGAGCATGGTTTTGTTTTATTTCTTATACTATTTCATCATCATCAGCCAACCGTTACCGGTTCACTACAACCAAATATCATTACCAAGTTCCTAGTACCTACGTCGCAATTTCAAAACAGATTAGTTTCAAAATGTCTAAAACTTGAAATGACATAAGTCCCTACCTACCTCTTAAAAACTACCTACCTACTTCTTAAAAAGTCGTACTCTTAATAAAACTTTAATTCTCATTGACTTTACCCATCCCATATCTACACGAAGACGAAGAAGATACGCTATTTGGATTTAGAATCTACGAATAGTTTATTTTTATGACTTATAGTTATTTAGATATAATTTTTTTAAACCTCGATGTAACGTTTGGTTAAATTACGGATGTAACGCACGCTTTGTACAAAATTCGCACGTCATATTTCGACAGTCGAGTTCATAAATACAGGATGTTGTTTTAGTAACCTACAATATTTAAGGAGGTGATTATACAGGGTGACCAATCTAAATAGTAAGGAGAAATAAGAAACTATATGAGATAATAAAAAATAGAGTCGATTGAAATCTTCAATTTTTTTTTCTTTGCCCAATTTCAACCGGGTTCGATTCCCAGTTATGTATGACATTTAAAACAATAATAATTACAGAATCGTGAAGTATAACGCATGTGATTAAATTCAATTGTGTGTAATTCATATTGTGCAGAATCACGAATAGGAAGAAACAAGATTGCGTAGAAATAATAACTGTGTAGCATTACGCATGTGATTAAATTCAGTTGTGTGGAATTCATATTCTGCAGAATCGCGAATAGGAAGAAACAAGATTGCGTAGAAATAATGACTGTGAAGCATTACGCATGTGATTAAATTCAGTTGTGTGGAATTCATATAGTGCAGAATCGCGAATAGGAAGAAACAATAATGGCATAAACCTCGTATAATCCGTTACGATATATCTGATGGTGACAGTACATAGGTTTGCTAGAGCTATTGTTAACGTATCGGCGAAGTGCGGGCTGTTGAACTTGTTTCTTATTGTTATTGATATTAAAATATTGTTCTAATACTTTTGTAATATATTTTTGAAATTAACTTTTAAAACTCTTTAAATTGCCACATAATTTAAAACGACTTTTATTTAATGATTTTTAGTCCTTTCCTTTTTTGAGGATCACGGTCCCTAACTTAATTTTGGTTTCAACTGACTAGCATAGGCTAGTAGGTTATAGAACCTGCGTCCAATCAAGACGAATCTTACCATACCCGCCACGTCTGTATCAGTTCAGTCATTTTTGAGTTATGAAGGAACAGACGAACATACATACATTGATGAATACATACGGCACTAAAATTATAATCCTCCTTTTTGCTACTCGGGTAAAAATACGATGTAAAAAAGTACACTAACAAAAGAGCGTATCTTCATAGCATTCGTCCTTTTGTTGAGGAGCGTAGTTTATTGGCAATAACTCAAAAACGCTTAATTCAATCATGTTGAAAATAATTTTGATTGAAGTTTTAACTAAGCGATACATTTGTAATTTTTTGCATATTTTTTGGACACACGGTTTGGCTTGTGGCATTAAATTCGCCTTTTGAACGATAAGTTTTCTTTTGTGCAATAAAGCTTAAGTTTTTGTGAGAACATCTGTTTACAACTCAGTTCTAAAATACTGCAACATTAAACACCTGTCTATCGCGAGAGCCAAGCGACTGATTGACCACTGCCTGCGTCTCGTCTGTGCTACATTTTCCTTGCCGAAGTTTCGTAGCAGTATGAGCAAGAATGCGTGAAAACCTTAACCCGCATAACGGTTGAGAGTTCCTAATACTTTAGCCAAACTTCCCGTTTATTATAGACGCAACAATGTCAAGCGTTCCAAAACACGCCTAGCGCAGTCAAAATTTAATTACACGAATTTCTCATAAACATTCCTGTCCCAACAATAATAGACGTGCTTGGATCCAATCAAATTAATACTTGCATACGTGAATTCAGTGTGCTTTATAGTTAGGTAGGTAAGTAAATACATTTTTCCATAACTTCGCCCGAGTTATTGACATTATTGGATAATCCTCTTCCCTCCCTTCACTTCCCTTGGGATCAACGGAACTCTTTATCGGGTTATAAAGTATCCAGGACTTGGTCAACTTATATGCCAAAATTCTTTTCAAGTCATTAAAATATCACCGCGTTATTTAGTAACAGATATCCAAACGTAATATGCAAAAAAAACTTACATTAACCTGGGGGCACTTTAGTGCCCCCGTAAGCCGAGCAAAACAAAGGCACAGCATCCTCATCCTTTTTTCAAAATCATTCAGGCCATTTTCAACCTTCTGTTCTTTTTCTGTAATTTTGTGCTGGCTAAAGCTAGAACCCAGAATTTTCAGTAACATATAGGCCATAATATGACTTAGACATATAGTCTCAATAACATTCAATTTGTTACAACGTTAAAGTTCCTTAGTGTTGATATTGACACACTCACTGACTCAGGATCATCATAATTCTAGGGTACTTCTAGAAGACCCACAAGCTTTAAACAAATTGCAAGCAAATTTTAAACATAATTCGTTTTTAGCCTATCAAGTCGTCAAATACCTAAAAATATTGCAATTTCAGTCACGTTTCAGAGATTTACAAACTGCATAAGTAAATTTGTAAAAAAGGAAGACCACTTTCAAAAAGAAATGAGATCCATCAAAAACATATCGTGTAAAAATTTGCAAGTCTCGCAACCTCTACTACCGCAGAAAGTTGTGAGATAAAATATAAAAACAAAGTCGGTTAATTTATGATCGTATCAATATTACACATCTTTATCTTTTTAATAAATACATGGAATGACTTGGCCATAGCACAAGGTAATAGAATCTACATGCAACAAAACCTATCTTAACTTTATTAGTGCTCTGGACGTCACGCTCCATTTATGTTTGTGTGTGCGTAAATTTGATCCGCTAGCGTTCTGTATTAAATTAATAATACTTATTTAAAAAAAATATATTAAAATTTTTATGTAATTTTGTGTTGCCGTGTAATGGCCAAGTTGTATTACGTCTATGTATTTATTAAAAATATAAGGATGTATAATATTGATACGGTCATAAATTTATCGAGCTGGTTTTATCTTTTATCTCACAATCTTTTGCGGTAGTAGAAGTTGCGAGACTTGCAATTTTTTACATGTTATATTTTTGATGGTAATATGTATAATAAGTAGGAAGAATTGGTGAATGTTTATCTGTATTGAAAATTCTTGGACAAAAAATAAACCGTTCTTGCATGTCCAGTTTATAATAGTTTTCATTACAGCCCGCCAATTTATTTGAGTGAGACTGTGAGAGAAAATAACGTGACGTGAAGTGGCTACGAAAACATATTACTATATTTTATTAATAATATACGTCATTGTCATTCATACCTAACACCTAATTAATTAATTCATTCATACCACATTAAGTTTTTTCAACAACTGGGTTCGTTTGTGTAGTTTAAGTGTTGCTACACAGTGTTGAATTCTTCGTTCGCTTAGTAATGATAATTAGGTTAAGTACTTTTTAGTTTCATGGATCAGCATCAATAAAAATCAGTGACATGGCATGCTGTTGCAAAATGCTGTGTGGCGACCCTTTTGTAGCGCCGTTTTTTTAGATTTATATTTTTTACTATATTATTATGTTTTTATACGCTTAAAGGATTTCATTTATTCACATACGAACAACCTTCTGGGATCGTCCTAATACAACGGGACTACGCGATTATCGTAAGTTCGCGCGAATTTTACTCGCGCGAACGCGCGATCAAACATATTCAACCTGATTAGGTGTCCTAATTCAGCGCGACTGCTTCGCGTTGTATTAGGACGATACCTCAAACTACCTATTTACGTGTCTAATTTTACAAATTTTAAAATAAATACTTCAAGGTGCAACTTATTCGCGAAGGTGAAAAAGCCGTAGGTGGATACAACTATACTTTAACCATCGGTTGATATCCAGCTTTTCCTTACCAAAATAATAATAGCTCGAAATAAACTAAATATATTCTTTTCATCAAAATAACTATCTTCAATGTAATTTTTATAATGTTACTGATTTTATATGATAGATGTCCCGAAAAAGATCCTCGAACCCTCAACACATCAAGATCCCTTTGCCTCTTTTTTGCCCTTATACCCGGAACCTTCAGGCAATCACTCACACTTCACGTCACTTGCAGTTGACATTTTTCGACATTGTCATCGCAGCGAAATGTAAAAAACGATATATTTAAATGTAGACACGATTAAAATATGATGATCCAAAGAGAGTAAAAAAATATGACAGAAGCAATCAGTAAAGAAGATAAGTAGGTACCTTTATAGCTAACAAACTTCCAAAATTATCTTTCCAAATTTTTTTTGCGCGTGACGAGCATAATAAACATCACCTTGTCTGTGGGTTCCATAATCCCTAAAGAGTTAACAGGTTTAAAAAATAGTAATATCTAATCTTTTGCATATCAAAAGCTGTATCTTAAAACATCTGGTGAGCAGAAATAGAAGTTTTAGAATTTGTATATTGCCTTTGCTAATCATGGTTTTATTCAGTTAGAATGAGGCATTCAATCGATTTTACCTTCGAACTGAGCAGCCATCTTGTAAAGGTCACTAGGGCAGGAAATGGCAGAGGAAATTAAACGAGCGATTACTTTACGCTGTCTTCATGGAAAAAAACGTAGGGGAAGTTGCTTTCACTGGCAAGGCGAGTTACTTGAAACTTTTTTTTTTGCAAAAAAACCACTGATAGAGATTGTATCGTTAATTATAAATAGTAATAGGGTTCCGTTGGCACCCTTTGGGGTAAATTACACTGTTCAAGGCTTTCTGTACATTATTGTATTCGTCGAGTCTGTGGTTCACATATACGCAGCGAGCTTACAATGCCCTGCGTATCCAAGACAATACGAGTAATGCGTTTAGGGTGCTGTTGCGGCTGCCGAAGTTCTGCAGTGCATCGTCGATGTTTGCCGAGGCGCGCACGGACGGCTTGGATGCTGTTTGTCGCAAGAAAACTGCCTCACTTTAGACTCAGAGAGAGGATAAAATGATTATTAGTAATAAGATACTAACAAATTTAGATACACTAAGTTTACTAACAAATTCGGATCATGTTGTCTGAAAGAAAAAAATTGAATTTGAATTTGGGTACGGAACCCTAAAAACAGATAAAACCTGGTCTGACTCTTGACAAGTATATTTTTTTGTATTACTATGTTCTGAGGGTATGATCTGAGGATATTTTTAAATCATGTAATTGTACTTAGGCATTTTATTTTAGGGACTTTATGATACTTTCAAAATCGTCCAGCAAGTGCATTTCGGACAAGCCTATCGAGCTCAAGTTGAACTATTTCAGCGACTCCTGTGTACAATTTCAAAAACAAAAAGGTTAATTTGCTGCCAAAACATGTTATCTAAGTGTCCTCTTCATGATTGCTGTAGTGAATTTATATTTTTACAAAAAGCAAACTTTGTACGTAACGTTTTGGATTCCCATTAATTTCTGATGACAGCTAAAGGAATCAGACAGGGTCCAAAGAACAAGAGGTATTTATTCAAGGTGACGAACCATTGCCAGAGGTCTCTAGAAACGCTTCATGAGAGTCAATTGGACCTCAAAGTCGGAATTGTAATAATATATTCTCAAAACGGTCACCTTACACACATCCATAAAAAAATTAAACAAAAACTTTTACTTACCTAGGAAGTAAACCAAATAATGTCTCAGATCGCAGATATAAATTTTATATGCGATATGAGGCTTTCTTTATTACTACCCGTGGTAAGTACAACATTTTACGACTCCCCCAGGCCAAAAAGTGGGATTTTCCGCACGTAGCGTGCGGTAATTGCCACTTTATGGCCAGGTGTGACGTAAAAGAAATGAGTAATTATGCCATTTTTGTAAACTGTTGTATACTGTGTAATTTGAATTGTATTTTTATTTTATGAAATAAATAAACTCTTAAATCTAATCTACTTAGATATTACACAAAACCATTTAGATTCATTTAAATTTCGTGAATAAAAGAACAAATACGCGTTTGACAACTCAGGAAATTTAATTAAGTAAAAAGCAAATACTACCTACTAAATGCATTGTTTAATTTAAGCTTTTCCATTCTTCTCTCACTACAAACCATAATCCGACCGCCAGATCTGTCCTAATGGACATACAAACGCCGAACAAATGGCCTGCACCAAATCTCCAGCATTACAGACGTCAGACCAACACCCAGTGACGAATAGACAGCAGAGATTCATAGAAACACCGTTTATAGAGATGGTTCTGTGCAATTAAACGCTATAGTAAAGTTTAACTAAGCGAAAAGGTTAAAAGTAAATATTTTATACATATTACGTACCTACTTAAATAATAATATGTATAATTGGTCATGTATTTATGTTAGGTTTTTATGTGTATTCAAAACTTGTCCTATTTTCTTTGTGTAAGTAAATGATTCAAGTTTGTTAGTTTGTCTATCTTCTGTGGTATTAGTTATTCTTTCTCATGTGCTGAAAGGTTAGCTGGAAGAGATCCCTTACAGGGATAAGCTCGCCTTTGTACATAACCATTGATTTTTGTACTGCATCTTTGTGATTTTATATGCAATAAAGTGTTTACATATTTACAAACATAATGTTATCTGGAGGCGTACGACCGTTCGTTTGGAAAGTCTTTGGAGGAGACCTATGTTCAGCAGTGGACACTGGACGTATCAAGGTTGAAATTATGATGATGATGTGACGCGCGATAGCACGTCTGTGTGAGTACGATACTGGAGCATTCTTACGCATTCTTAAAACTTTGCTTGTAGTGTAGTGCGTTCGTACACGGCGCGCACACATTCAAGCGCGCGATGTACCCTTTGTAGGAAGAAAAAGTACTGCTTTTGTACTGTGCTATTGATCCCAATTTATACTGATTCGAATAAAGACAAGTGTTTTCAAGAGAAATCCTATTAATATCACATTTAAAATGTGAAAGTTTCTGAAGATGTTTGGAGGTTTGGAAGTTTAGATGTTTGCTACTAAATAACGTGGTTACTAATTGAACGCGTAACGCGCGTTGAATCTGCAAGCAAATATACCCAGTTCTGGATTGAAATTAAAAAAAACTTAATATTTCACGGTAAGGAGTTCCCGAATTTATCGAGAGTAACATGGGCAATGTAGGCAGTAAATACTTGTATTTCCATATTTTAAAGTATTTACAAACATGCCACTTCCAGAAAAACAAAATATTAAAATTATTATTTATTGTTTTATACGCTTTTTTTAATAAAGTGATATATTTGTTATATTCTGTGTACGAGGGCACAAGTAATCTTAGAGAGTGTCCACTAATGACGGTGTTTTGTCTCTAACTGGCCCTTGAAGGACCCGGCGTGATCTTTCGTGTTAATCAGGATTGTTAGAATAATCAAGTCTTAAGAAAAGGCTTCTTTTTTTTCTCTTGTTGAATTGTAAGGAAACAAAACCCTCTGTTTTCTATAAATTAATGTTTTATATTTGTTGTTTAAAAATTCTCAGTTTTGATTAATTATTGTTAGGCTTCGGACGATAGAGTGCAAATGACATTAGGAACAGGACTGGAGTAGAAATTAGTGTTACATTTTTTAATAGTAATTTCTATTATTCGAAATAAATTAGATGAACATCTGTCGTATTGTAGTCAGTTGCATTAAAAAATGCAATCTCAGAATCACAATTTCCCATAGAGTGCAATAAAATTTATACCTACAGTTCGATATTTATACAATAAAAGTTTATACCCACTTTTTATAGACGAAATGTATATCCGTTGATAACGATAAAATAAATATATAGGCAGAAATTTTATCTATGACAATTATACACTGCTTAAGAAAATTTAAAACTGATTTCTACTCCAGTCCTGTTCCTTTGTCGTTTGCGTTCGGTAGTCCGATCCCTAACTATTGTATTAGATAGGTTACCCATTTAGAATTAATTTTGATGAACAAGTGATCTTTCTATTGATGAAAAACAATAATTAGGCGGATCTCACACTGCAGCGCGAATCGCGGCGACACGCGACTCAGCGATTTTCAACTTTGTATGTAGAATCATCGATTTGTATAGAAAAATCGCGGGGTGGCGCACACTGGCGCGAAAATCGCGGCCACTCGCAACTACTATGCGCAGCTACACGGAAAAAATCGCGGAGACGGGCGATTTCAGTGTGTTCTTCGCCTTACTGAGGAATCGTATTTTTGTACAAGCAACCTTTTATTTAATAGATGGTGGATTGAATGTGCTACAAACACCAGCATTAAAATCGGAGTTGAATCTGAACCAGGACTAGATATCATAAAGTATGATAGTGACTTAAATTTCTTACTATACTCTGTACTTTAAGGTACTTAAAAAAATGTAAACAAAAAAACACGTGAATCGGGTCGTTTGCCAATCAAAGTAATGTTTTGTATCTGTGGCACAATACCACTGGCTGAACGTCCCTAGTCACGTGGTTTTTGCGTTTACCTTTTTTTAAGTACCTAAAAGTACAGAGTATAGTAGGTTATGATTGATGATTTTTAACTGGTAATGGTAAGATAAATACAAGATTAAGATCTTATTTAATAAAAAAGATTCACAGAATCCACGTGATTGATAACTTTCACTGATGTTCCCCACAGATCCTTTGTAGCTTATTTATTAATAGTTTTAAATATGAATGTAAATGATGTGATGAAATAGTACATTGTGTATCAAGGGCGGTAAGTAACGAATTACAAACGAGTGTTTGTTACAAGCCCGAGGCGAAGCCAAGGGCTTTAACAACACGAGTTTGTAATTCCTTTACCGCCCGTGGCACACACAATGTTTTTCATCACACTTGTGAGGAAATCTGATTAAAATAACCTTACTTTGACCTTACTTAACCTAAATAAAATTGTAAAACTGACAGTGACATTATCCATAGACAATGCGACTTCACGTCACGTTCGGAAACCATAGCGGTAAAGACTTAAAATGGTTGATTTTATTTTTGCAAAATACTGAAATGCCCTATTTAAACATTTAATTAATGTTACAGAAATATGTGTTTACATGTATTTGCAATAACAGTTCTCTTTAAATAAATATTTCAGTAATAAAAGTTAAAAAAGTACGTTGGCGTTTCCTTTGAACATGACAAATAAGAGTAAAACAGAACCAGCGTTTCAAATTTAAAACGAAAACCATTACGCCCTAGGGCGTAATAGGTCATTTACGGCCCGCAAAACCTACGTGTAATGACACCATTTTCGAGCAAGTGTGATGAAAAATAATTTGCACTCAGCATGGTCAGCAGTTCAGCACTGTGAATCGTACCTCTGGAGTTCCCAGCGTCCCAATCACTCGACTAGCGGAGCAATTGGTATTCAGTAGAAGATGACAAGTTTGAAGGCATTTTAAACCCCTTAAATAGGTACTATAACTATACTAATTAATTACTTTGACTACTGTGTCATTCCTGTTTCTAAAAGGCTTTTAACATTAATGCACGTAAACCACTTTGATGCCTTTCTTTACAGCAGGGTCTGTCAAGCGAAAAGATGACTCTGTTATGTACATATATTAAGTTAAATAAATATTATGTTTCTTCATTTATTTTTAATGCGGGAAGGTACATCACATTTCTATATTGAGAAATATACACTAAAGAAATCAAAATGCATGTACGCGTGGGAAGTGTAATGTACCTACCCGTTATAAAAACTCGGTTTAAATCATTCGTTGACTAACAAATAACATTTACTTTTAAAAGTGTGTTTTTAGTTTATCACTAGCTACTGCTAATTCTTAAGAGGAAACAGTAAGGTGGAGAAAATTGAAAATTAGGTATTTGTAAAATGTGTCACTGTCCCGCATTGCCCGCCTCTCCCGCGCAGAGTGCGATAGAGACAACTGCAGCTTGGACCGAAAATACCTTTTAAAATTTCATGAAAACAATGTTTCGTAGTCCCCTGATTTCTTCCCCAAAACTTAACCTATTTAACTAATTTTTTCATTAAACATTAAAGAAAGGCTTTGGCCGTGTTCCAATGTTTTCCTTTTTTTTAATAATCTAGTCAAATTTGTTTTCTGGATGTGTGAACACAGCGAAAAATCTGGCATTTTTTTTAGGTTTTTGAAGGTTAATATCTCTTTTGAGAATCAATTTATCGTAAAAAAGAAAACATAGGAACATATCAATAGTAGCCATAGATTTTTGGACAAAAAATTATTGCTCTACTGGCATTATCCAGGGAGGAAACAGGGGACTACGTTTGTATGGAAAAACTGCCCTCCTGTTTCCTCTTAACCAAACGCATGTTATATTCGATCCCCGCCGTGATTGGCCTATTGGAGGCTAACAAATAGGGCTATTACGAGCAGCCAGTGCGAATAGATCCCGGAGGAATTAACGATCGTACATCCATCGACCTTTTTCGTCAACGTCTGGAAACGGCTGTCCTTAAGGTGACATTACAATACACGCGCAAAGCGATAAAAAGCTCGGAAGCCAAATAAATAAATCTTCATCACATATGTAGTATGAAACAAAGTCGCTTCCCGCTGTCTGTCCCTATGTATGCTTAGATCTTTAAAACTACGCAACGGATTTTGATGCGGCAACCATAAGAAGCTATTACCGATCGTATATCTATCACGCGAGTCGGTAATAGCAAACACAAGAAGCTATTACCGATTGTATATCTGTCGTATGGGTCGATAATAGCTACCAGAAGACGTTATTACCGATCCATACGATAGGGTATGTACATATGGGTCAGTAATAGCAACCACAAGAAGCTATTACCGATCGTGTAACTATCTTATGGGTCGGAAATGGAATAGGTATGTAAGTACAAACATAAAATGTATCACCGACTCATAAAAAGTATTATTTACTCTAATATTGACCTTCTGACTACAAAATAGAATGTAACTGATTAATACAATAAAAAATATGAACGAAAATTTATACAAAAACCAATAATTTAAGAATGTCATTAGAGAATATCAATGTTTCAAAAATATGGTAATATTGGATAAATTGACAACGCTATAAGAAGAAAACTAGACAACTTAAGCCGAAAACTCACATGCTTATTTAAACGAACAAGGGCCAGTATGGCACGACCTGCGTTTGCGTTGCGCCCACAGAAACTAGCGTGTTATATCTATTTTTGGCACTGCAACTGCATACTAAAGTCAGCGAATATGATGCTCAAGGAACAAACGCGTGTATAGCCTGTAAAAAGACGCAAGTCTCGCAACGCAGTTCTTCTGCAACAAAAAAAGTTTGAGATTTGTTGTTAAACCAAGTCAGTACCGAGGGGTGTCCACAGAACTCGATTTCCATCGACTTGCCTATTATTTAACCGTCGAGGAACACATTTTATAGTTCTCAAATAAAGAATCCTCCACGGGTAAATAATAGGCAAGTCGATGGAAAATTTTGGATTCCCTTTATTTTAATAACCGTCGAGTACCTATAGTCGTTTAGTACGCACAGTACAGAACAGTACAGAAATGCTGTCCCAGTCTAGGACTAAATATTAAACCAATTTGTATAAAATAGTCACCACATTAAAAATAAACTTGATGTTTAATTAAAACTCCTTGAATGAAGCATTATATTATAGCTTCAGCTATTGAGACACAAGCACGCCTTGTGATGGATCGGCCACTCTTGGTTCTAACGGAAGAACTCGGCAATCGGTTTAAGGTTTCACCGTATTAAAACTTCTACGGAGTTGAATTGAGTTCCCGTTATAAATTATATATGTGTTCTATTCAATAAGTTTCTTCATGATTTTGAAATGGAATAAATTAGGGTAGTGCATTACTATTTATTTTAGTTAGAAATTGGTCAAAACGATTGACTTAGGTATACATTGATTTCTATGTTATATTAATGGTTTAATTCATGGCACACTGTATTGTCATTTCATTATGAGACAAAACTATTTGATAGTGGGAGTGACACCACCTGCAAAGCTAAATGTCCCAGGTACAAAATATTCCCGTGATGAGCACGAGTTCTTGTTTTTAAGTCATGCATGTTTGTCTTATATTTATTTAAGTATGCATTTATCTATATTTATGCCGTCTGTACCCATAATTCAAGTATTACTTAACTATGTCGAATGGTGTAAAATTGTCCCTCAATATTTATTATTATCTGCATTTCTTTCCCGTTCCCGTGTTGTCCCGGACCTTTGGGGAGCGTGCGTTGAGATGAAACCAATGAGTAGAAGTCCTTTTGACAATTTTGTGAAAGGCAAGGGGAACGCCGAGCGGATGTTTTCTTGCCTGTGTCATAAGACGTACACAGAGACTGCCCCCGCTACTCCGAATGTTGAATGTACCGAACCCTTCGTATGTGAGTCCGACTCGCACTTGACCGGTTTATTTATATAAAATCGTCATGAACATAATAAATAACACATTATAAACAATTTCCAATTATTTTAAATTGCAAACTTAAGTCACACACAACTTAAGCAATACACATTTAAAATATTTCGTCTAAATAAATATCCGCGGTAAAAAATTTATACTGAAACACTTTTTGGAAAGAAAATTGAATTTTTTCATGTAATTATTTTTTTGTCTACTTTATTTTTAGTGTCTCTAGAAAATAAAGTTTGATTGTTTTGGAGGTTTTTAATTTATTTCATTGCATATTTGAGAAAAGCACTATACATACCTCGACGTGAAATAGGGTTGCCAGCCCACCACATACAGGTGCCAATTCTAAAAATTTGTCTTATAGCCTCAAAGCTGATTCTTGCATATGTTGTTGTATACTCCCCAAAATATAAACTTTACAAAATTACAGAACATTAGGACGTTGCGTTCAGCACCAAGACGAGGTCTAAGTTGTAGGTTACTAAACAGTTACTAAACATATGAAAAATGGTTCAATTATACGTGTTATCTGTAAATATTGTATTTCTTTGTTCTTTTCGTGTACTCGGAGACACAAATGTCAACGTCTGGCATCCCGGATCGGTTGCGTTCACCCAGGGGAGGAAGATAAACTTGCAAAGAAGCATGGAAAAATATCTGATCGCCACAAGGGTTCTTTTTGGTTTAATCTATACTTTTTTATGTTGGTAATCTCGAGGTAGCATTGCCAGAACAGTAAGGCGTCGTTAAAAGGAAACAGGAGGTCAGTTTTTCCATACAAACGTAGTCCCCTGTTTCCTCCCTGGATAATGCCAGTAGAGCAATAATTTTTTGTCCAAAAATCTATGGCTACTATTGCTATGTTCCTATGTTTTCCTTTTTACGATAAATTGATTCTCAAAAGAGATATTAACCTTCAAAAACCTAAAAAAAATGCCAGATTTTCCGCTGTGTTCACACATCCAGAAAACAAATTTGCCTAGATTAAAGGAAAACATAGGAACACGGCCAAAGCCTTTCTTTAATGTTTAATGAAAAAATTTGTTAAATAGGTTAAGTTTTGGAGAAGAAATCAGGGGACTACGAAACGTTGTTTTCATGAAATTTTAAAAGGTATTTTCGGTCCAAGCTGCAGTTGTCTCTATCGCGCTCTGCAGGGGAGAGGCGGGCAGTGCGGGACAGCGACACATTTTACAAATACCTAATTTTCTATTCTCTCGACCTTACTGTTTCCTCTTAAGTACCTGCCAGACGGACATGAAGGTGCAAAATTGGGCCCAAATTTACATACTAAGCACAAGGCTGATTCTTAAAAATGTTGTTATACAGTCTCTAAATATACCCTATACAAAATGACAGATCATTTGGACGTTGCGTTCATTCCGCCAGTCGAGGTCAAAATTGTACCGTCTGGCAGGTATTTAGCAACGCCCTACTGGTCTGGCAATGTGACCTCGAGATTACCAGCATAAAAAACTATAGATTAAACCCAAAACTATCCTTGAGGCGATAAGATATTTTTCCAGATTTTTTGCAAGTTTACGGGTCTCCCCTGGGCAAACGCAACCACTCCGAGGTGCCAGACGTTGAGATTTGTGACCGGAAGTAGACCGAAAGAAGGGAGAAACAGAGCATTTTCATGAGGAAATAAGATGAACATTTCGCCCCTGCCTCCTAGACCACCTCTCTCTGTGCCCCGTCCGCGCAACGTCAGTTGGAATTCGATAGTTTTACAGCGACTTACGTATCTGTTCTCGGCGCCCTTAAAAATCATCAATTTGGAAGATATTTTTTAAGGTGTATACAGGGCGTCCCACGGCTATGCCACATGAAGGGAAAGTACCTTAAATATTGGAGATAGAATATTTTGCTGACAGGAGACTTTATTTTATTTTTAAAAGTAAGTAATACTGCATTCAAAGAATTTTTTTTTTAAATTACTTGTTTTGTATGAGAATTAATTTTCTTAACATTTAAATCAAATATTTTACGCTATTCCTTTCTTTTGAGATACTATGTTACTTAAGAGGAATTAATTTTTTTTTGTCCTCTCTTTCGATTGTCATCATAAAAATACGGGGTGTTATTTTTTCACACTCGAGTCGATTCGATTCCCCAACGAAGCAGGTAATTTTTAGAAAATCTTTGAATGCAGTATGACTTACTTGTAAAAATAAAATAAAGTTCCCTTTCAGCTAAACATCCTATCTACAATATTTGAGGTACTTTTCCTTCATGTGGCATAGTCGTGGGACGCCCTGATTTGAAAGTGATGGATTCTTATGAAGCAGGTAAGAGGCTTTAAAAATATGCTTGAAGAATAATGATAAACTTGATAACTACGATTTTCGTTGAATTAATGAAAAAACTGAGCGTTAAGGTCTGATTTTGATTTAAGTTTTATTTTGGCTTATGTTTTTGTTTGTGTTCCGGGATATATCCGGCTATGATCTTCATTTTAGATTATTCTGTGCACAATTTTCTTTAAATTTCGATGTAAACTTGTCCGGATTCGTCCGGATCAATCACTTTTATTTATAAACGGTTTTATTTAACTTACCGTGTTTGGGTCAAATCTTGCGACGGCTTTTTCAACTACTTCTGCTTAACCGATTCTTATGAAATTTTGCGCACAGATTCAGTTTTCGTGACAATACAACATTATGATAAATTCAAGATAGTCTGATGATGGAGTCAGGAGCTGGCGAGTCGAACTCTTCAACTGCTGCTAGTAACCTCTTGGAGTTTGGTCTCATTTAATTGGTATTGACGAGCCCTATACGTTAAATTTAATGGCGAAGGTCTGATGATGGAGTCAAGAGGTACAGAGTGGAAATCATCAACCGTTACCAGTAACCCTTTCGCCTTTGGTCTCATTTGGTTGATATTAACGAGCCCGTTACGTTATACATGATGGCGACGGTCTGATGATGGAGTCAGGAGTTAAAGAGTGGAACTCTTCAACCGTTACTAGTTACTCCTCCAAGTGTGGGTTCATTCGCTTGGTACTGTCGAGCATACATACAATATATTTTTAAAAACATTGTTGTTATTTTATTAAACCTAGTTAGATTCCAATTAGACACAAAAATAATTTTGTCCCCCTAGAATTTGCAAATACCTGTATGTGAGCCTCTTAAATATTTGGCCTCGCGTTCGCTCTATATGTACTCGGCTGACAACACCTCACTTCCCGACCTCTGTAGTAGTGTACTATTAATAAACAATACCGACAATCTAGTAAATACACGGTGCAACTATAACGTCACTCCCAGAGGACTGCCACGAGCCATAATAAACAGAGGATGGACAAAACGGGGACCTATTATAAGTTATCAATCGCTATAAGAATGGCATGTGTCGATAAAGAGCCGAATGATATGTGTCGAGAGAGAAAGAGAGACAGAGAAGATTTCAAGGCTAGTTCATTAGTTCTGAATTCGGTGTAACTAGGTTTTACTTCTGCCGTCATATTAAATATAAAATATTTTGGGCTCACGCATTTTTCAAATATGCGAGCTTCATCGTTAGTATCGAGGCGTATGTCATTATCATCTCAAAGGAGCCCCTGCAATGGGCGGATCAGCTTAACATACGGGCGCCGGGTCACTTATCGAGCATAATGAATAAAATTATAGTAGAGGTAAAATATGATTTTATGACTCTTATGGAATGACTCACTTAAATAAATTGATATTGAATGAATCACTCAAAGATTTTCCATGCTTCGTTCAATATTAATCTGATATTCACGTTCTACCTATCTTTAGAGTAGTATGTATTACAAGAAATAATAACAGTAGGATTTGAAGTTTAATGATCTAAAATAATGAACGTTTTCTCAAACATGCGATGAAATATTGACATTACGTGCTAAGGCACAATAGGCCGCAAAGTACCTCGTTTCCGGAGCGGCTAGATGCCTTTAATGAATTTTTATACAACATTAACGGCCTAGGCCTGCAAGAGGTGTTTTTTTATTTCCATTCCACATTTATTTGTGACACAGCATCACGGCGTTCAGCCATTAAAAAAATAATAAAGGATGTTTGCTATAATTTGCAGATTTTTTTTATATAAAATCGACATGAACATTACATATAGGTAATAACACATTATAAACAATGTCCAATAATTATGAAATTGCAAATTTAACTACACCGCGGTACAAATGTTTACTGAAACAGTTTTTGGAAAGAAAATTTAAAATGTTGTATTTTGTATTTCTATTTTTTGTCTACTTTGCTTTTAGTGTCCCTAGAAAATAAACTTTGATTTTTTGGAGTGTTTTTAATTTAGTTCATTGCATATTTGAGAAAAGCGTCGAGGTATGAGGCAATCACTTTTCTCGCCAGGGTTGCCAGCCTCGTAATTATCTGGCCTCGCTTTCGCTCGGTCATCTATATGTACTCGCCCGGCAACCCCTTACTTCCCGGCCTCTGCAGTAATGTATTATTATAGAATCAACGAGAAGCGCTAACAACGTCTGCCCAAAAAATAACTAAACCAGGTAAACAATAGGCAATTTCTTCGATCATCAATTTTTCCTCGATCCGTTGTCATCCACAACCCACGTGGGGATGAAATTATTCATCGCTGAATGTGTAAGATAGTCTCATGTTTTATTCCTCCGGTATGTTATCCCGCACAATTGGGTTCCCTGGTAAATCGGATACGGTTTCACCTCCAACATTGTGCTATAATGTTACACTAGAGCTTTGGATTTTTTCTCACTATTTTCAGATACTTTGTTTTAACCTGGTAAAATAATCCGATATGTTTTCTATATACGTACTCGTATCTACATATAGGTATATTGAGGGTACCATTTGATGGGACACACTTAATTCATTGGTTGCAGCGATATGAAGAAAACAGGGTGTTACCACAAATTAAATAAAAACAAAAATATTGCTTTGCTAATCCGCGATATGATATCGTGTTAGATAATTAGTGCTAGCCCGTTATAAATACTTGCGTATTTCTTCATGAACTTACATGCAAAACGAAAATATATTATAATTTTATAACTAGTCGACACTCTCGTGACTTCGCTCACGGAGGTTTTTAGCTTCGGCTTTGGCCGATAAAAAGTATCCTACGTGTCAATTAAGGCCATAATCTAGCTGCATACCAAATTTCATGCAAATGGGTCTGGTAGTTTTTCGCGATGCGCGCACAAACAAATAGACAAAAAGATATAATTACAAAAACGATTTATTTACGCTCTATTATACCGCGTGTTGCCTGTAACAGGATGAAGACACCTATATTTCTAATTTCATCAATATCCATTGTGTAGTTTTTGAGTAAAATGCCTGTGACATACGGACGGACGGACGGGCGGACATGACGAAACTATAAGGGTTCCGTTTTTGCCATTTTGGCTACGGAGCCCTAAAAATAGGGTCAAGAAATCAGAAACCCTATTTCCGAGAAACAAAATAAACCAAGTCAACATTCAAGATGGTGGCAATTTCATTTGATTAACTAGCTTGCCTCACGTATTTGCTAATCAGTCGCTGCGCGTTTGATGCCTGCAATCACGACTAAATACGGATCCTGCTTATCGGTAAGATGTTAAGCTCTACTTTAAGAGACTTGTGACGTCACACACGAAACTATTAAAATTAAGGTATACTAGGGTAAACGGAGAACTCATTGTCCATGAGTACCTTTACTTGGGCCAATTAGTCTCTTTCCAGGCGCGACAAGAGAAATAAGTCGAAAGACTGACAGAAAACGCCTGGAAAAGCTATTGGTCCATGAAACACCTTATGAAAGGAGACCTACCACTGTCACTTAAACGTAGGCTCATCATGGACATTAGGGTGGATCGATTTTTGCGATTTTCTGAATATCGAAACTGGGCCCCACTGGAATGGTGCGTAAATGATGCCTAATTAGGGAAAAATAATTTAAGAATCTAGGTTTATACTTTTAGCCCTCTACTGGCAGTTGAATAACAAAATATATTCGAATTTAAAAATATAAATACATATTTTATGTTCTCCATAATCATTTTATTCATTAAACGAGATGTTTATGCTACATCCATGATCATTTTTTATCATTATTAACCCTTAGATTATTTTTAACCATTACCCGTTTTAGCCCTATAAACACGTTTTTTGAAAAAGGCTCTTTTATCTTTTTCACGTGGCAAAATTTCTCTTATTATTCAATAACAGAATATGCACAAGTCCATTGAACATGTGCATACTTCCAGTTCTCACCTACGGAGCTCAGACTTGGTCTTTGACAGAAGCGCAGAAGTCCAAACTCGGGGTTTGCCAGCGGGCTATGGAGCGCAGCATATTAGGTGTAAAACTAAGGGATCGTATCCGGAACACTACGCTGCGCTCACGAACCAAATTAGCCGATGTAGCTCAAAAAGCGGGAAAGCTGAAGTGGGACTGGGCTGGTCATGGTCAAGTGGTCACGTATGCCGCATGCCGAACAAATTATGGGCCAAGATAACCACGGAGTGGCAGCCTAACTCAAAGCGGAGTTGCGGCAAACTTCGTCGGCGATGGCGAGATGACTTGGACTCATTTCTAAAGGACTGGCAAGACGAAGTTCAAAACTGGGAACAATGGAAGAAGAGGGGGAAGACCTTTGCCCAGCAGTGGGACACAGCAGGCTCATAAAAATACTAGGTGGGTGTAATAGGCTACTTGATGACAGTTCAAATCAGCTTCTTTTTATGAAGTGTCAAAACGCTCCTAAAGTATGCAGTTTAGTATGAAATACTATCTTGTGACGTCATGCTAAACATGGTGCCTTATTTTTAGTTTTCGTCATTGTAAAATCGTTGATGGCACGAAAATAAGTTTGAATGATTTTATCCGGGCTGTTTTGGAAGCGTAATTTGCTGGTTAGAGTTAATGAATTTATTTTGATTGTTGTCAAATACCCTATTGTATGTATCGATGAGACGTAATCAAAAATCGCTTTTTTAGACTGGGCATCAAAACAATGAATTTGGATTCAGAAAATTATTATAGTAGTATAAAAATTATAGTCTTTAATCCGGTATATTATATATTAATACATATATAATCCGGTATATATTTATTTTCTTAGATTAGGCTTTTTACAATATATATATAAAAAGTAAAATACAAAATAAAATTACAAAATATAAACACATTATAAAAAACCTAACATAGGGTGCCGCCGGCAGCGGGGCGGGGCCCAGGCTACTGGTGGTTAGGGCTGCACAGAGCGGAACCTCCTGACGATGCGCACCGTGTCCAGAAGAACCGCTTTCTGTATCTGACCCTTGATCCAGCCATCTAGCGAGAGTATCTTGAGATGGTGATCGAAACTCTTCGCTATAAGTCCGTTCGCCGAAACGACTATCGCAACAATGATCGTCGAATCAACATCCCACATGGCGGTAACCTCGTGAGCCAAGTCAAAGTACTTGCTGAGCTTGTCCTTCTCGGCCTTCACGAGGTTCTCGTCATGGGGGATGGTGATGTCGACGAGCACTGCACGGCGCTTGGATCGATCTATTAGCACGATATCAGGCTTATTGGCTACAATAGTCCTGTCCGTGATAATGGATCGATCCCAATAGAGCGTGGCACGGCCATTTTCCTGCTGTCCCTTTCTAGGAATGCTCTATCTCTTTCAAAATTTCTCGAATATTCTCAGTATCTCTTTCTAATAGTGATGTCTCATTCACTCCGAGAAGTTTCGCCATATACTGAAGTACTTCAAAGACCCATAACGGGTCTTGAAAAACGCCTGAAAACAGGTTTACAGGTTATTGCGCCATCTGATAAAGAGTAGCCTGAAACGGACTGAAAACATGTTTCAGTCGCCAGAGGAAAAAAGCAACTTGGATGATTTTTAGACCTCTTAGTATGTGAAAGAGCCGACACTGAAATGGCATGGAAGCGCAAACGCTTCTAAAGCACAAAAAATCACATGAGATGTTTTGACCTTGTACAATACATTACAAATATTCTTTAATTCACACCAGAAAATTATAAAACAAAAGGTACGTACTATTGTAGCTATCCGTCAAATGTGTACAAAGCACTTGTGAAGTTTTCCCTAAAACTAATTTACCTAAAGGATGTCCGAAGTTCAAAGTTATCCTGATCAAACTAGCTAAGCGGAAGAGGTTACTAACTTCCACCAGAGGAGGTTCTGTTTTATTGATTTATCCGAGACACCCCCTAGAGTTTGCTAAGAGCTTATTTGATATAAAGTTTGTACACTCAACAGAGTAAGAATAAGAAAGTAGAATCAATAATACTTTAGTTAGTTTATTGGGGTAGAAAATGTGAGGTCCCGTAAGCCATTTATGAAGGGATAAATATAAACAATCCTATGATTTAGTGGCTTAATGTGCTCTAGCTAGTCTATAATAAGATATTATTGCGAAAAAAACATTGGTTGCTTACTTGTTTGTTTCATTCAACACGAAGCAAGATTCATAAAACAGGATGTGCTATTTCAGCTATTAATCCTTTATGACTACACTATTTTATCATTTATACTCAATAATTTTTACATATTTCGGTTACAGTCAAGTACCCAATAGGCTTACTTAACGGTTTATTAAATAATTTTTTCTACTCCTGTACTGTTATCTGTCTTTTACTTGGTCACGAACACTAATATAAGAACATACATAATATGAGTTCAGAGAAGTCTATACTCTATTCCCCATAACAGCACTAGTGTCGTTATAGTCACTTTACGTTATTGCTAGCATCCACAGACTTCTAAATCTAGGTTAAACTTAGGTCAAGGATTAAGCGCTCAATTCTAACTTCACGATAAAAATTCACAACTACCAACTTAACAAACAATTAAATTCCTACGATTCATAAGAAAAACAAAACTTTCCGAATTAAATTAATTGATGCCAACATAAAAAAAAGTATTTTAATTATCGTCACATCGTGTCACCAGCCATATCAAAAAAAAGTTTACCATAGACAACTGTCATGCCGGCTGTACACACTCGGAGAGACCGGACGAGATACGCGTGACGTCCATGTATTTTATATTTTAACCTAGTCGTAGAAAAAGTATTGTATGCAACGTTGTATAATTAAGTCAAAAAACGCTCATTGCGTCTCTGTTTGCGATACTCGCCGCATTCGCGGCTCGTATCGCAACTCACGCAATTCGCATTTTTTGAACCTTCTTATACAACTGTTGCATAAAATACTAAAAAAGAAACGTTTACGTTTAAAATAATAAACAAACAGCACTTTGTATGAAGAGGCTTAGGTATATAATAAGGAGCCTCTTAGGTACACTTGAGTGCATTCTCGAATAAAATTAAATTTATGTAACAAAATGTAATTCAGAATACTGTAAACACATACCTTCCTCTTAATGGCTTTTTATGCGAATCTGCAGACTGATTCAGAACGTTTCTTAGATTAATAGAGACGGAACGTGCATGTGTGATTCCCGGTGGATGCACTCTAAAATGCAAGCAAATGTTAGCAGTGCAGAAATGTTTGCGCACAGTTACCGAGCGAGCGATGTTGGTTTGCTTGTTTCACTGGATTCCTCTAAACAGGGTTGTTCAACAGTGAGTATGGAACAGGTAAAAATATCTTAGGTTCATTTGAGTAAAAAGTACCAACACACGAGTAATTGAGTACCTATACACAATTTTTGTAAAATTAACTATGTGTAATTTTGTATTTTCATTTCAAAAAGCTGCATTATTCATACCAGATTGGTTTTATGCCAAACGCTCAATAGTAAGTCTACATAAAAAAAAAAACGAAATTATTGGGAATGGCAGCTTAACACTGACACCATCTAGCCCTATATTGTAGTACTTGTTAGAGTTTTAACTAAGACTTCGATTACTACCGAGAAGTACCGTATTTCCTCCTTCTAAAATTAGTAAGAGGGTAGTTGAATCCAATAGAATTTTAAAGGTTGAAGATAACTCTAAACTTTTCAAGGGTGACGAAGTAGGTACACAAACCCTCCTAACAAATTTCAAGAAGATCGGACAAATGATACTCGAGGTATCCTCCCTTGTCAACACAAAGATCTCACTCGCTTCGTTCGCCAGCTCCATTATAATTATAGTTTACTCTTAAATAAATGCATGCATCTTTAAACGATTTTACCGTACCATCGGAAGTCAATATCATGTCAAAACAAAAGAGTCGAAATAAAATCAAATTAAATACTCAAGTTGCCGAGTACCTATTAACACTGTCCCCTGCTTATTTCCCTATTCGAACTGACGCGCATGTATTTGACGTTCCTATGTACAGTACTCGTACGGCAAGTTCTACATGATTGGAAATGTTAATCCAGAATTTTAAATGCGAAGTTCTATTGATCAACGTTGATTGATTGTTGATGCAGCGGTTGATAATTTTAGAGTCATTTGAATTAGGTGCAGTTTGTATTACTCCGACCAAAATTCCTAACAGTTTTTTTTTTATATTGAATAACACTCTCATGATTTTTACTCGTAATTATAACCGCTCGGGATTCAGCGAATATTTGTGTCGAGGTCTCGTTCTTTTTGTAATCTTCGCTGAATCCCCGATAATGTGGCCGTAGGGTAAGAAAACTTAATCGCATAATAGCTTCCCCGCCGTCTCTTCACCCCTCTGTCACGTCATAACACGGGCGAAACGTCGAGTTAAATAAATCATGTTTACGTCCCGTTTTGCTATAATAATATTTCGTATTTGACAAAAGCAACACAGTTTGAATTCTTTTTGTAATACTTTCTTCGGTTTTCACGATTATCACTTTTGTCATTGTCAGCTCGCGACCACGAATGCTGTAAAGGGTTACAAAAAGTCGGAATGTAAAATTAGCAAATATACGTGATTTAATCCGTTTAAATTGTTTTATTCCAAAAACATGATGTATCCGGGCATTTTTATTTTAAAATCTACGGTTAGGCGAAACTTAAGCAATGTTCAAATACCGTCTAACCTGTCAGTCCGTGACGAAATGTACGGAGTTTGACACTAATTGTCAGTTCTGTGACGACCTGCTAACTCTCAGTTAAGAACGCACTTTAAATAAAAAAGCCCATCCAATAGATTGACGGTTCTAAAAGTTTAATTTAATTGTCTTCCTTCATTAACAACATTCCCTATACTCATATTTATTACGATATACATTTATCTGTTATGCACCTCATAGTGTACAAAAACATACACATCAATTTGTCAAATGTTTTAAGACTCAATCCACTTCCCAGTATTCACAGGGGCTATATTTCCTAGGTACAAAATCTTTTAGGTGACACAATCCATTATCACTTTAGCATCTTCCTCCGTTGTACCAATTTAAATCATAGTTCCTTAAGATCCTAACGGTGTTGACTGTAAGTCGAATTTCGCCTGAATGGTCGTAAGATTCAGTTTGTGACATTATTGATGTGTCATCCATCACGATGCTTTTATCGTCTCCTGTAGCGATACACTTTTATAGATAGGTAGGTAAGTATATATACTTACATGGTTGAAACTTATAGTATGAATTTAAAGAAGCAAATTTGGCATATATCGGGTAAAAATAAATAAAATCCGCTAGGGTTGCCGCCCCATATATGTGCACAAACGAAGCCACTGTTAACTAACCACCCATAAACTTTAACACGTTGCAATAAAGTTGACATTCGTTTCCCTACCTTAAAAGGAAAAACGGAACCTTTATAAATAAGATCACCTTGTTGTCTGTCTGTCCGCCTGTCTATCTGTCTGTCTGTCCGTCCATCCGTCCGTCCGAGGTATCAAGTTGAAAAGAAAATCATATACACAAGTCTACGATCCCTTGAAGCTGTGAAAAAATCAAGCTTCTAAGTTAACGTGGAAAAAGGATACGGCCGTTTATACCGCAAAAAACGTAAATTTCGACACTCTCAAGAAACCAAAACTCAAAGGGTACTTTCTGTTGACCCAGAACTATGAAATTTGGCCGTCAAAGTAATACCGTCTTTCACAACAAGAATAGAGAAAAATCTGAAAACTACATTTTTAATTAAATCATAAAAAAATAGAGTTTACTAAGGGAATCAACATTTATAGGGTACTTTAATGTATGCACCTACAAATTCGTACGGAACCCTCGGTGGACGAGTCCCACTCGCACTTGACCGGTTTTTTATTGTTTTGTATCGTACACAAAGGGGTGCCAACGCGACCTTATTAATAAGGCTGTCCATCTGTTCGTCCGTCTACCACAAGGCTGTATATTTTGAACTGTAGTAATTAAACTGTAAGACTTTTCGTAGAAAAATTAAAGGGGCGCCAAACAAGAAACGTGTATTTTGGCGTTTTTACTCTTCGGTAGTATGAAACTTTTCATGGTCGAATTCAACTCGCTCTACCGGTTTTTATTCCGAACTAGTGAGTGGACTCGCTCGCAACTTCATACGCGGAGGTGAAACATGTTAAATGTCTCTTTTTTGCTTCGACTTAGGTGGGTAAAAAGTATCCTATAGTGATGATGGACCATTTGACAAAATGTGTGTGTGTCTTGCCACGGCCCACCAGCTGTTTGAAGGTAATATAATATTTTTTCGGATGGCTTCGCCGACATACGCATAAAAGGACTGCGCTAAAGAACCGCGGTGTGGTAAATGTACGGAAAAACACCTTACTATACACTGCAAGAAACGAGCCAAAACGTGTGCATTGCGGAGAAGCGCATCTGGCCAACTACAGAGGCTGTTTCATAGCCAAGGAAATGCAGAAATTGAGAAACAAGACCGCCAAGAAACCACCAGAGGCCAGGAAAAATACGCCAACCGGCATTCAGCAGAAACCCAGCTCAAAAGTCGTTTCAGCTATAAATAAAAACGTCATTTATGCTCAGAGTGCAGCCAAAAATGCTTCAATCATACAGCGTCAAGAGCAAACTCATACCAGTGACAAAAACCTTTTAACGTAAATTTTTCTGTTATATATTTTCTGCTTATTTAAGAAAAAAAATAAAAAGGGCATTTTAATCTACAAATCAAGCCCTTTAATTTGAAACTCCACTCGATATAATAGCCCTACTTTCAATTTTCAGAGTCCCATTATGGACCTCTTTAAAAAAAAGTAAAATAGGCATAAGAATTCTTTCCCTTCCAATAGGCTCGGGTTAGCAGTTTTTAACACTATTCCAAATTTCAAGTCGATAGCATCAGTAGATCCTGAGATATCTTGTTGTGACAGACGGACAGACGGAGTCGCACCATAAGGGTCCCTTTTTTACCATGTTGTTACGGAACCCTAAAAATACGCCGAATCCCACGAAAAAAGGCTGCTTCATCATGTGAACGTCGAAGCAATCCAGCTCCTCGGTCACACGGACATCAAACTTTTTGAGTTAGTGTAAAGTGATAAATATAAAGTGCTGTGAAAGTACAAGTGTATTAACTATAGGCACATCAACAAAGTGCCTTCCCCTTAATAAACAATAAGAAAAGTGCCGATGGACACAATCTTATATCATAACTAAATAAAACTAATATTACTCAAACTTATATTACTCATTCATGTACAATCGAACCAACTGAATCATGACCCACCATAAGCTTATTTTGCTAAACCCCTTAAATGCAAGTAGGTCGAAATTCGCTTGAAGTATTATTTCCTTGGTAACGAACTTGTTATCATTTGATTAGACACTGACATTTACTGAGTGCACTGTTAAATAAATCGGACAATATCGACTAAGCTCGTATATGAAAAAGAAGAGATGATGTTACTGTCTTTATCTGTATTACGTAGGTAAGTATAGGAAGTTTTCTACGAACGTAATGGTGCCACTTCACTTGGCCGTATTAAATTTGCTCAACTATTAGTCGCATTTATTTCTCTAGAATATAAAATCAAAAATAATGCAGTCATGTTTGGGCAAATACGGCCAAGTGAAGTGCCAGCATAAACTTTAGATTACAGGTTTCAATCACGTCATTCCTATAACTATTTTAAGGACAAAAACTTGCCATTGTTGGTCTTTCAAGCTATATAAGTAAAAAGAGTAATAAAATTTGTGAAATGAAAAAAACTTTATTTAATCTTTAACAAAACTAATTTAAATTATAAGATTCAGTATCTAAAACCTAGTGTGTGCACCATGGTTATCGATAACGGCTTGTAATCGGTCACGCATTGACCCTATTAGACGACTGCAAATGTCGCTGTCTCTCAAGTAATCCCAAATTTCGTTACAATGTTGCTCAATTGCTTCCTTTGTTCTCTCGTTTCTGTTATCCCACATTTGGACCATCAAACCCCACAAATTTTCTATTGGGTTGAGGTCTGGGGATCTACTCGGCCATGGAATCAAAGTAACTTCATCATTATGCAGATCAAACCAATTTGAGACTACCCTGGCAGTATGCACTCGACAGTTGTCATGAACGTAGGAAAATTCTGGCACATCTTCACGCGGGTAAACTGTTCGCACTGTCGGTAACATAGATTCTTCTAATAGATCGACATACTTCACTGCGTTTTGCCGAGAAGAAATATGGACAAGCTCACCTACTCCTCCGATACCCATCCACGCCCACATATTCGCTGAAATTCTACCGGATAACTGATTAGGCACGACGTGATCCTCTGTGTACCGGGTGTTATCGTAACGCCACAAAGTTAAGCGACCGTGTTGAGAAGATCGAAATGTTTTTTCGTCTATAAATATAGTGTTAGTCCAGTCGTAGTCTAAATAAGCGTTTGCAAAATTCCTTCTCGCTGTTTTATGATCATCCGTTAAGGCTACTTTCTCAGCATAATGTCTGTAATGCAGTCCAGTGCCGTGCAAATAATTTCTAATAGTTTGTAGACAGACGTCATGTTGTGCCGCTAAATATCGGGTGGGAGTAAAAGGATGTTCTTCGTAATGGTGTTGCATGTCCACTCTTTGTTCGTTCGTGAATCGGCGAACGCCGTGGTTATGGCGTCGTCTGTCCTCGAGGATGCCCTCTTCGGCGTGCCGTCTGATCGAGGTCCTCACTGTATTCCGAGAAATATTCAATTCACGTGATATTTCCCGTATGCCATAGCCTTCCTCACTTAAGACTACAATCCGAGCTCTTTGTTCTTCTAAATTAGCCATTATTAAAAATTATTAAGCATTTAATTTCTATTTTTTCACATTGACTGACAACTTGACATAATATGACACACTTGTAGAACACCCCATTTTTTTAATTTATTTTTTCCATCATCAAAAAGTTTAGCTTAAATAAGCGAGAACTAGCTCGAGATTCAAACAATGACTGTATATGTGTGAAATGTGGTTTTATGGCAATGATAACAAAGGTTAAAATTGCATAGGTCTGCGACCTGTATTGACGTAATTTTATTCGTACCTAAAACGTCGTAAGTGCATTATACGCGATAGATCTTACAAGTTTGAAAGTTTCACACGAATTATCAGGCAAGTGGGTCATGATTCAGTTGGTTCGATTGTACTTAGGCTAGATTGTAATTGTAAACGTATTTAAAAGGTTATTATTTTTCTGCCCTCCGGCCGGCAAGCGCCCTTACTCCTTACAGATAACCGTTGCTAGATAACTAGTGAACTGTGAATATTTTTTTTCCTAGGAGATAACTAGTTATCTCCGAGGAATTTATATTCTTCGCAGATAACTTTTTTTTTAACAGTTTTCTGTGAGGAAAATCCAATCCTTGCAGATAACTGGTTACCTCCAAGGATTTTATATTCTTCGCAGATAACTATTATTTTTTTAAGTTTTCTGAGAGGAAATTGTATTCCTCGGAGATAACTAGCTATCTCCAAGGAACTTAAAATCTTCGCCGATAACTATTTATTTTTATAGTTTTCTTTGAGGAAAATGTATTCCTCGGAGATAACTAGCTATCTGCAAGGAATTTAAAATCTTCGCAAATAACTGTCTTTTCTAATAGTTATCTGTGAGGAAATTTAAATTGCACTACTTAGCAAGTGTTTTGTAAACTCCATTTTTGTGGCATGCCGTTTATATAGGTGGAAGAGTATATATAGAATATGAAGCATAAAGATCTCAATCTAATACGGCGGACATAAATAATTCTATGGACCCTAAATCCGACCAAATTTAGACTTCATTTCCTAAAAAATGATTTTAGAGTTTTAATCTTATGCTTAAAATGATAAGAGGTCATACTTTCTGCAGAACGGCATGCGACAAAAATAGGGTCATGCTTAGATTTATGACAGGATTTTGCTCTTATATAAAATATTGCTACGAGTTATGAACCAGTTTTTATTTTTTAGTTTTTTTAACCATGAAGTATATTATGCTTTGATTGAAGTGCCATTATGTTTTTCTACACGATTGTCACTCGAAGTTTGAAATCTAAATGACGTACCTATTGCAAACAATTGAATGTGAAGTGTTATTCAGTACCACGAATGTGTTGTTGGAATCATAATTTCATGAGTTTAAAGTGAATACAATTGTATAATATGGCTGAAAGTTCTCCGTCACCGGTGGAATTCGTTTCTTCTGGGAAAGGAGGCTACGTTTTACTTAGTGACGGTTACCAGTACCACAAGCGAAAGGATTACCAAAACGGTCACCAATTTTGGGCTTGTCGTAATAAGCAATGTCGTGGTAGTATAACCTTATCCCGACAAAAAGCTGTCGTTAAAAAGCATCAACACCAGGAAAACTGCATACCAAATTTATATAAAAATGTGGTCAGAAAAGAAATGGACTTATTGCGTACAAAGGTAACTAAGGATTTAACACCGATTCCTAAACAATACTTCGACACAATTTGTCGATTACATGATCAAGGGGTTCATTTAGTAGAGGAGATACCAAAATTCACATCAGTAAAAACAGGATTATACAACGCTAAGAACTGCACTTAAAATACCGAAAAGTGTGTGCGAAAATCCCGTCGATGTAGTCGTACCTGTCATTCATAATCAATTCCTGTTAGCGGACTACTCCGACGTTAATGACGATTTCAATCGAATTAGTATTTGCGTCTAACGAGGCAAGGGAGTACATAGCAACACTAAAGCATTTTTATGCGGATGGAACTTTTAAAAGCTGTTGCAAGCCGTTCCTACAATTATACGTCTTGTTTGGTGATATTAGCAATGATTCAGAGAGTCCGAATATAATACCACTTGCATATGCTCTTATGACGACGAAAAAGGAGAACAGTTACAATTTATTATTTCAAATAATAAAATCACAAATCCCACTTTGGAATCCGGAAAAAATTACGATGGACTTCGAAATATCGTCAAGAAACGCTATTAAAAGAGTGTTTCCGAATATTGAAGTAAAAGGATGCTTTTACCACTTCACATCTAGTCTACGAAGAAAAGCAAAATCATTAGGCGGCATGAAATCGAAGATAAACAGACGCCACGTGAGCCTATGTTCAGGCCTTGCCCTTTTACCTACAGATCATATTGACGATGGATGGACATACATCTTGGATGAAAGTCCAAAAAACGAATTCGCACGGGAATTTAATTTTTATTTATTTATTTAAAAACATCACACAACTATCATTACAGGCTTATCCTAATGCGACAGTGTGGAATACTTACATCTACGGACTTATAATAATACAAAATTTATACACATATCACATATTACAACACATTATAACACAAAACATAAAGCGTGACCTTTGTGAATTCGTTCAGAGAGCAAGAGAAGATGTCTACCTCATCTGCCACTCTATTTAATGCCCGTATTGCTCTGGTGACGGGGGCCTGACGAAGCAGCTGCGTGCGCGCGCGAGGCTCGGCCAGTAGACTCGGCCGAATGCGCCGCCACACGTACCGCTCCGGAACGTTCAGTCGCACTTCGGCCAGCACTCCAGGGTTGAACAACTTGCCCCGCAACAACTTAAATATATATGAGGCGAGCGCCAACTCCCTTCGTACTTCCAGCTTATTGTATCCTACCATCCCTAAGACGAACAAAGTCGGATACATTAGCGGATAGAATGGATAAACACCATACAATTTTAAATATAAAAATCTAACGAATTTATTTTGTATACGCTCCAACATGAACCTATATTTAGTCTCATGCGGGCTCCAGACGACTGCATTACATTCTAAATGGCTCTTAACTATCGCCTCGTACAGCGCACGAATCGCGTTAATATTGGTAAATGCACGCGATTGTCGCATAACGAAACCAAGATTCCGGAAAGCTTTTTTCGATACCTTAATAATATGATCCCGAAAGCTAAGATCCGATTTAAATAGCACTCCTAAATCCTTGATTTCGTTGACACGCTGCATCTGGGTGCCGTCTATCATGTACTGGTAGCAACGCGGGTTCCGTGATCTGCTAAACGAAATTACTGTACATTTAGACGCGTTAAACCGTAATTTATACGCTTGACTCCAGCCTACTACTCGATCGATGTCCTCCTGTAGTTTTAGACAGTCTGAGCTGTCGTTTATTCTCCGAACTAGCTTTAGGTCATCAGCAAAGAGTAAACAAACCGAGTCTCGAACGACTTCGGGAAGGTCATTGACCATTAAAATAATGTGTATATGTACAACTTTTGGCTGAGTCGACGTGGGTTTCGTGATATATGGTGTTGTTACAATGAAATAAATCGCACTACTAACAAATTAGAAGGTTGGAATTCCCGGTTGAACCGAATTGTAGGTCGCAATAAACCTACCTTGCCTCACTTATTAAATGTGCTAAAAGACGACGCAAAATATTATGGGATATCTAAATCTAATCAAAACCAAAATTTCACGGCAACAAAAAAAAAGTTAGAAGTCATAGAGCGCCATGCACGTATTGCAAGAGCAATCCTACAGTTGCTGCAATCGCACATCACCATTGGGCATTGCTTAGAAATGATATGCCCATATGCTTATTAAAATATTTTTTGACGTGTTAGGATAATAATAAAGGAAGACAATTTTAATTTTGGTATTTTTAAGTTTAAAATAAAATTCGTTTAGTTGTAGATTTGGGTTTTATTTTAAACGTCGTACTCTTGGTAAAATAAAGCCGTATCTGCACTTACGTTTTAGTGCTTTTATCACGAAAATGTTACAGAAATCGTACCCTTGGTAAGATAAAGCCGCAGCTGCAAAATGACGACTTTTCAGGGGAAGCGTTTAAATAATTTTGTTTCTTAAAATTTACAGCATTTGTGTAAAATTTGCGTGATAAAAGCACGAAAACGTAAGTGCAGATACGGCTGTATTTTACCAAGGGTACGACGTTTTAAAAATAGTAAGTTGTTAGTATTTTTTAATCTTTGTTTTTCATTGTGACAATTACTCGCAGATAACTGTTAGAAAAGACAGTTATTTGCGAAGATTTTAAATTCCTTGCAGATAGCTAGTTATCTCCGAGGAATACATTTTCCTCAAAGAAAACTGTAAAAATAAATAGTTATCTGCGAAGATTTTAAGTTCCTTGGAGATAGCTAGTTATCTCCGAGGAATACAATTTCCTCTCAGAAAACTTAAAAAAATAATAGTTATCTGCGAAGAATATAAAATCCTTGGAGGTAACCAGTTATCTGCAAGGATTGGATTTTCCTCACAGAAAACTGTTAAAAAAAAATTATCTGCGAAGAATATAAATTCCTCGGAGATAACTAGTTATATCCTAGGAAAAAAAATCTTCACAGTTCACTAGTTATCTAGCAACGGTTATCTGTAAGGAGTAAGGGGGCAAGCGTCACCTTGCCGATTTCAAGATGCCGCTTTCTGGCTCCGTCGAACAGAAAAATAGTATACAAATCTTGGCCAGTAAATAAGAAAGCCTCAGATCACATGTTTGTCGTCCTCGGCTTCGCCTCGGCCGACAATTCCATGAGATCTGAGGCATTTCTTACTCTACTGGCCTCGGTATGTAATACGCTAAATAAAAACAATGACAGTGTTGAAGACGATATTAAGAAACGCTGAATGTAAAGATAATAGTATTTTATGCAACAGTTGTATAAGTGGGTTCAAAAAATGCGAATTGCGTGAGTTGCGATACGAGCCGCGAATGCGGCGAGTATCGCAAATAGAGACGCAATGAGCGTTTTTTGACTTAATTTTACAACGTTGCATACAATACTTTTTCTACGACGAGGTTTTAAATTATAAAATACAAAATTAATCATAACCTGGAAACAAGGCAAATATGACGTTTGTATGTGTCTATGGTAAACTTTTTTTTTATTTAAAATATACTTAAATTAAAAATACTTTTTTTATGTTGGCATCAATGAATTTAGTTCGGAAAGTTTTGTTTTTCTTAAAAACCATAGGAATTTAATTGTTTGTTAAGTTGGTAGTTGTGCATTTTTACCGTAAAGTTAAAATTGAGCGCTTAATCCTTGACCTAAGTTTAACCTAGATTTAGAAGTCTGTGGCTGCTAGCAATAACGTAAAGTGACTATAACGACACTAGTGCTGTTATGGCGAATTGAGTATAGACTTCTCTGAACTCATATTATGTATGTTCTTATATTAGTGTTCGTGACCAAGTAAAAGACAGGTAACAGTACAGGAGTAGAAAAATAGATTTAAATATGTGATTGAAAACTCTAAAGAAACAAGTCTTTAACAATAGTTTATTACTGCAGAGGCCGGGAAGTGAGGGGTTGCCCGTTGAGTACATATAGCTGGCCGAGCGAAGCGAGGCCAGATAGTTACGAGGCTGGCAACCTCATTTCTCGCCGAGGTATGTATAGTGCTTTTCTCAAATATGCAATGAAATAAATAAACTTACTATAATAAACTTACTTAATATTTTATAACACAAACTTTCTGTCAGAAAGTGACATTTGTGACATATTATATCCATAGACAATGCAAAAGCTGTTTCAGTTCACATTTTTACCGCGAATATTTAGATGAAATAATATTTTAATTGTGTATTCGTGTAGTGAAAATTGCAATTTAAAATTGTTTATAATGTGTTATTTGTTATGTTCATGTCAATTTGAAATAGATAAAACTGCAAAATATAGCAAACATCGTTTTTTGTTTTTTTAATGGCTGAATGCCGTGATGTTGTGGCCTAAATAAATGTGGAATGGAAATTAAAAAAAAATACATTGCCGTGTAAGTATGAAATTCCATTACGTGCTAAGTGTCAAGCCGCACCGGAAACGAGATGCTTTGCGGCCTATTTTTAGGCACGTAATGTCAACATTTCATGCCATGTTTGAGAAAAACTATTTAATAATACCTTCGTTAATATTCGGAGAGCACGAAAGTTTATTTCGAAAGAGTTTTGTCCAAGAATTTTCTGGAAGGATTGTTAAAATTTGTTTCTGCAAAATATTTTTTCACATGTAAAAGTTTCCGCAAAATGAATGGGAAAGTTTATTGCGTCTCAAGATTATTCTTATAAAAGCGAAATATATTGATTTGATAGAAGTAGTATAAGTTGAGAAGAATTACTATTTTAGGTATCTTACTAAAGTTAGTGAACATCTTTTCGTTATGATTATTCGATGGATTTCGGGATTTTCTGAATATCGTAATGCAATAGCACTAAAAGATGCGTAATTTTAAGCGTAATTAGGCGAAAAATCATGACACTCTAGGTATATACTTTTAGCCGTCTACCAGCAGAATAAAAATAAACAAGAATGAGAAAATGAGGAGCGTAAAAAAGGAATGTAAAAAAATATCATATGACAATAATATTATTCATTTATTAAGTCAACACACGAGTACACAAGTACGAGTATGCGTTAAAAATAAATCTTAAGCTTTTTACAGTTTTTCGCAACAAAAACGACATAATAGTGTTCTAGAGTTTCATATTTCAAAAAATTAAAACGTGCATTTATGCCAAGTGGTACTTTAAAAAAAAACTTGTACTAAATAATTTCGTTGCAAAACATACGTTAATGTAACATCTTTAAAGACAGTCAAAAGTCGTAATTTTGTGGTTTTAGGGCTCTTTTCGCCCTAATTATCTCTATTTTATTGTTTTAATGTAAATGGTGTACATACCTTTTCGTCTTTTAAATAATTTCAAAGAAGAGAAAAATTGAAAAATTATATGTCTCGGGCAGGATTCGAACCTGCATCTCCTCGGCTATCCGAGCCAACAGGCGCCTTAACCAACTAGGCTACCGAAACTCTGTCCAAGTCATCGCATCCTTCAACCAGTCCCTTCATTTGTGACGTCATTCTGGGTGACGTATGTAGCACCATCTACCATTGACCACCACCATACCATACCATTATCTTTACCATTTTATACCATTGTCTTTTGTTGACCTGTCGCTGCTGTGTTTTTGAGTAATTTCGCCACGCGGAATAGGTAAAAGGGCATTTTCCAAAAAACGTGTTTATAGGGCTAAAGTTGGTAATGGTTAAAGTAATCCAAGGATTAATAATAATAATAATAGTTAATTTATGGACAAGCAAACCGCGTAAGGTGATCAAGTGAAGGTAAAATTAGAAATATCAATTTTAATTTTTGTGGGCACGTCATCTGGAATATTCATTCGAAAAACCATAATAGTGATACACGGACGAGTGGAAGGCAAGCAGCCGGGAGGACGATCCCCGACAAGATGGCAATACCTTGTGAAATCTGTCACGCCAGTCCTGTGACGAAATATTTCCCGGAATATTACTAACAGACTTTGATGGAGGAACGTTGCGAAAACAGCGACTAAAACCAGACCGAACAATCCATACCCACGATTACTCTGCAAAAGGGTGCTAAGAAAAATTATGCTTACATTTTAATTATAAAATGAGAGAAACTTCAGAAAAAAAAACACTTGAAAAAAATTATTTTCTCAACTCATTAGGTATTCAAGGTCCTAATGCCATTCCTTTTAAATCAGCAGAAACATGAAAAATCACTTAGTTAGCAGCAAAATTATGTAGGCTCGAAGTTAATAGATTAATGGGACCAGAAACCGACTAATTAATGCAGGCCCATTTGCGAAGTGTTAACAAGGATACTCGATTTTAAATCGCTTCACTTAGTACCGATAAAATACTCGTATCGAACAACAGTTGTATGAAGTGTTAAAACGCGATTGGCGTAGGTTGCAATGCAAACCGGAGAAATTTAAGAAAAATTAATTTTAATATGCTCGTACTTACATACCTACAGGGTGTTTCTTCCTCGATACGTCCCGACGGCGACGCCAGCACCGATACTAGTGGACACATAGTTCTGTGAAACTGTTCTGCACGCTGTTTCACTGGTCCAGAACGCCCATAGCTTGATTGATACGAGTATGACAATAACACGCTAGTTGCAAACTGTAGATTTGAACAAAAATATTGACCTATATAGGACCCGAAAATGTATACACCAGGTCAACCTGGTTTGAGCTTATAGTTTCAGTTAAAGTCGACGTTAAGCTTAACGCCTCAAAAAGTTTGTTAATTCAGTAATTTAGGTAACAAATGACCTATAGTAACACTCCAAACCTCTACTAATTTATTAAGAAAAAGGTCAGCAAAGGCGTTTCGGAATTCCAGGTCTGTCTCTGGAAATTAATTAACCGCTGAAAGTTCTTATATTGAGCGATGTCGGTTTACTTGCATACAAATTTAACCTCTAGTTTTGAAGGTATTTTAATAGTTATGCTTTTAATTTAACGGGTTGGATTTCCGCTACTCGGTCTCTTAGAATGGGTGGTGGTTACTTTATCAACACAGCTTCTCCTATTAATTTAGTAGACCTACACCTATAGTATGGTAATAGGTATTGTCCCCACACTGGCCCAATACGTTACGAGAAATCTTGATATTTTTGCTCCTGCTCTGCGTCTACATCCGTGTCTGAGCAAATAATTATCATGAAGACTAAAAATGCTTTAAAGTTGAAGATCAGAATCCAAATAATTGGATATTATTGGGTAAATATATGGTGTCAGAACAAGAACTTATGTCCTTTCTATGTAATATGTACGATGTCGTATTTATATAAGAAAACCGAATTGAGGTTCTTAATAAACACTCTCAAGGTCAATCGAGTGGGCTGGTTCATGATTTGATAACATAGACCAATTTTATACCTATACGAGACGTGTTAATAAAAACCCGGACAAAAGCAAACTTCAACTCAATCGGACTAGTACTTTCGGAGCAAATTGGCTGTGACAGACAGACACACAAGGGATCCTATAAGGGTTCCATTTTTTCCTTTTGAGGTACGGAACCCTAAAAACAAAAAAAATCGCAATATAAGTACTACGTAAATTTGAATTATTAAGACTACCTTAAGAGTTTAAAATAAAACACATTTGATGCAATATTAATGCCGTTAAAGTTGATTGTTAACCAATATTTATTTATGTGTTTGAGAAACCGGGTAACTGGAATCACCTTAAGTGTAGAATTTCAAATCCGTCCATTGTGACCGTATTCCATTTGAATAAGCTTAAGAGGGTTTAAGAGAGTACTGAGAAAATTGATTTCCCGGAGATTAGTAAAAAGTATACGGTTCTATAAGGTAACAAATAAATTAATTTGAAAGAAATCATACACAAATTCAGCGCTTCAAGGTTTGTACTAAGGGTAGTAGGTGATGACACTAAAACTTATTATTTACCATTGATCGATTTACACCACAGACCTTACCTAGATTTTCATGTTATTATCGCATTAGGTCAAATCTAGATCTAATTTTGTGACTACGGCGTTAAAATTTTTTGAATCTTAATAAATTTTTGGACTATTATTTCCTAGTCAAAAATTTTACTCCTGATTTCTGGTAGTGTAAGCAAACTCTCTCACACTTTCCTCGGCTGGACTTAGCAAATTATCCTCATTCAAGCGTAACGGGCACAATACTTTCATTGTTGTCCGCTACCTACAGTAATAATTGCGCGTTGCCAGAGGCCTGAATGAGGCACTACGAAATGCATAACTTCACAAAACTCCTATCTAATTCAATAATACAATCCAAAATCGACCTTACTCTAATAACACAAAGTCATAATTCTCAGCGATGATCAGAGGCTACCACAACATTCATTGAGTTGCATGTCGATTGGCTTCCTTCGACTCAAGAACAAAGGGTACTGCCCTGTGTACTCATTTTGGTTTCGCTAGAATAATGAAAGTTTAAGTCTTTAGAAAACAGGGTTTTGTTTTTATTCACGTGTTTATTGTTTAAATAATGGTGAGGCGATTACATGAAACAGGTGCAACCACCACTACTTCCACGCCCATCAGAGGGCATCAGGTGGTACATTCAACGCTTCCTTGTACATTTCTTTTATAGAATATACAATGTCGTCATGGCAGAGTCTTTGTAGGCCTAAAAATTTGCTCAATAACAATAACCTGTTATTCACTGCGGCATCTCAGGAAGAATGTCGTGAATGGTAATTCACAAAATCTAAGGTGAAGTTTGACTTATATCATGTAAATCGGAATCCCATCACAAACATTACATGTATAAAGTTGCAAGTCTCGCAACGTAGTTCTTTTATAACAAAAAAGTTTTGAGATGTAATGTTAAACCAAGTACCAGGGGGGTGTCCACAGAACTCGATTCCCACCGACTAGCGATTTACGAACGAGCTGCGGGCGAGTTTCCATACAAAACCAGTCCGCGAGCGACATTTGTATGGAACTTCGCTTCCAACTCGCCCGCAAATCGCAAGTGTGATAAGGCTCTTAATGTTTTAAATAAGAACGAGACCACTGTGACGTGATTTACCAAATTTTAATCGGGGATAGCAACTCCGATTAAAGTTCAATAAACATCAGAAATTCAAATAACGGCAATGAAACGAATACGAAGTATCATAGAGATCATTCGAAGAATTTAATTTAAAGATACAAACAGCTAGTTCAGAACTTTCAACAAGCGTCTGTACAGCACACAAAGAAATTAATTTACATATCTACGTCAAAGGAAAATCAACTCTATTTTGTAAGGAAGAAAGAGGAATTTGTTTATACATCGTTGTGCAAACGAATCGGTAGTAAGCAAAAGAACTCAATAATGATACAAATAATTGCGCGCTTCTTTGGAACGATCGTTTGCGAGTGTTTTTGCTTTTATGTACATTTCCTGGGAATGAGATGCTTCTATCTACACCGCTTGGTGCTTGAAATTGATGAAAAACGTTTGAAATCGAGTGTGTCGTCGGTACGGTTGCGGCGTTTAAATCACTCTGTACCCAAGCCCCACCATTTCAAACGTAAATTGATATATAATATTTTAAAACACCATACAATTTTTGCATGTATAATGGTATAAGGCATTCTAATGGTATACTTAGTTCCTGTTTCCTTTAATTGAAAATAGATTTGTATGATATCAAAAAAACGCATAGATTTACGTGAATCAATGTAGAGGACGCGAGGCTATACAAATATATTAGAGGCTCAGTTATAAACCATAGATTTGATATTAAAAAGTACCTGAATTGTTTTTGCGACCTAAAAATTAGGATGGTTGATACAATCCTTTTTTTTTTGACCCAGGAGAAATCCATAACGGATCCCACCCAAGTCGCTGGTCGCAAGGAGCTGGGAGGGTATATCCGACTTCCACGGACTAAAACTCCGCCACTCGCTGTTGGACGGGATTCTGGGAACGCTTTCGCTCTCCACCAGTTCCCCGTCAGCGTTGCCCTTTCGGGCCCGACTTCAGGCGATGTTAGCCTTCTCCGCTTTAGGTACCCTGGAACACTGGGGGCCTTTCAGCTCAGGACCCCTTGGTGCAGGTGATGGTACTGCCAACCCATCCCCCGCAGGTCCTCGTTAAGGCGGCAGCATGCGGCCTGCGAAGGCCCGGCGCCGCCTGCCTGGTCTTCTCCGACGTTGTGGAGGGGCCGTAGCGTCATCCTCACGCTCCCGCTCAGCCACCTCCTTACGCGACATGACGACGTCACTGAAGACCGTGGCAGCCGCCCAGGCCTCCTCACTGCCAGCCATTCTGCTTATTAAGGTCGGCAGCGAGAGGTTCCCTCCAACGGATGCGGTCAAGGCTGCGCGTGGCTCCGCCCAAGCAGGGCACTCAGCGCGCGTGTGTTGAGCCGTGTCCACAGCTTAGCCACAATGGTGGCACGTTGCCGTCAGCCACCTACCCACCACCTCACACAGGTACCTGCCAAAGCAGCCGTGCCCGGTGAGGAGCTGTGTCTCGAGCCTCTTCTCGCCACTGCCGGACCTCAAGCGGATGAGGGTAGTTCTACGCTAACACAGTTTAAGGACTAGCAGTTGTCCAACGCTCATATATTTGACAGGCACAGCCGCCTATGACAGGAACTGCGCTGTCATGCCAGGGTTGTCGTAACATCAAAAACAAACAACGAATTAGGTTAAATATGTACAAGTATATTCATTAATATTATTACCCTAAACACGTAATTTACTGATAGGTAAATATGAAACGGAATTATGGAATGAAAATAACAACCGTGAATAGTTTTGTGAACATGACAGCTCGACGAAATAACTTTCTGTCACAATCAATTATTCTCTGTGATATAAATTAAGCTTTTACATGAAAACAAACCCTACTCATCCAAATAAATAAGACAAACTGCTGTTACATTTATACGAATCAAATTTTAACACATTAGAAAGTATTTTAGCTAATAATTTTATGAAACACAAAAATCTCAAAGATGTGAAATCCTAACCCGTTCGCTTTTCCACAGTCGGGGAAAAAAATATCCAATAACTTTCGGATACATAAATCTAAAAAAAAAGTTACGTGATAAGATAAAGAAAGCATAAATCTGTGTATAAACATCCAATATAATAACTTTTGGTTCCAATAGTGATTTTTATATAAAAGTCATTAACGTACAGACACACTTAAGTACAACTTAACAACAGTGTTCTTTAAACAAACCCGACTAGCTTAGTGCGGCGTTGTATGCAGCTCGGTACCGACACACCCGCGTCTCAGCCCGCAGCCCCCGCACGATTGCTCTATCAAAACCGGCCGACTGTATTATTCTTAGACTGTGCTAATACACGGTGTTGATCCATGTATTTATAGGATTGTCACATTGAATTACGATTTGTTAGATTAGAGAGCACACGTCTTCTAGCTGCCTTGAAGGTAGGGCTTCCGATATGACGGAAATCTCAATGACGTTATTAGTTACGGATATATTTCTAAATTACGTAATCACGTATTTTTTCCTGCTTTTGTAGAAATATATATATTTTCAGGAGTATCAATGAAAACTACAAGTGAGGTTTTGGCTCTACCGATATTAAGCAAAGTGAGCAAAAGATAAAACATAACGAAATGAAAATAAAAGGTTTCTAGCAAATAAAATGACTCTACATACATTTGGTGGAAGACCTATTAGATTAGTCGAGTTTTTTTACATATAATAAAACTTTAAAGATAAATTGGTATAAAGTAAATACTTTGAATTAGGTATTAATTTTTTTTTTTTAAATATTATTTTTTATTCAATATAACTTTATTTCCTTAAGTTAGGTTTTTTACAATATAATATAAAAAGTAAATTACAAGACATAAACACATTATAAAAAACCTAACCTAGTGTGGTGCCGGCAGCAAGGCGGGGCCCACCCAAGCTACCGAAGTAGCTAGTTGGTTTAGTGGTGACGACAGTGGCGTTATAATCTTATGGTCATGGGTTCGATCCTTCATATTATGTTGGGGTGCTAGACAGGAAACCTCCCAGAGTGTCTGGATTCTTCTCATTCCTCTTGATCCGGTTGATCCGCAGGAAAGGGAAGCGTCTTGCCCGGGAGCAACCGCAAGTGATTTCTTAGGGGCCCCTAATTGATCACCTGCCGATGCTGCGAATGAGCCTGTCAGGGGGGGTTGGGGGGTCCCGCACCCCCCAACCCCCCTCCTCCTCTGGGCTGTGGGTTTCCTCTGTTAGAGGACTCTCCAGGTGCGGCACGCGAGGTCGGGGCGTCGGGCACGGGCAGCATCCTTCGACGTCTCCTCTTGGGGGGCACTGCGGGCAGGCACCAGACGGGTGACCTGTGCCGCTGCGTGGTGGCGGTGGACTAGTCCTCTGCGTCCCGTTAGCGGGACATAGAGGACTGGTCCATCGCGGTCCGTAAACCTGACTGTCCCCAGCAACGAGGGCTGGCGACGGTCAGGAACGGACGGGCGAGTGTCTGTGTGTCCTCCCGTCGACGGATGCGGGGCAGGGGCGTTTGTCCTCCCGTGACGGTGAGGGTGGGACTGGCGCCGGATACACTATTGGACCCCGTGTGTTCGGTGCCGGTTCCTGGTTTCCCCGGGGGACGGCCGTTGGTCGGGGGGAAGCAGATGAGGGAAGGCACACTGGCCATGCTACAGTGTGCCTTTTTCGGAGAGGGTTCGCCCTAGGGCGATGGTGCCGGTGACGTCGTGGTGGCTTGCTAGCGATCCCACGGCATCACCATGAAGGCATAGGGTGGAAGCATCCCTGAGTTTTAGCGGGTAGGCCAATCCCTTCTGGAGCGGAGAGCCCCACATAACCAATACGTAACATCTGGCTGTCACCCCCGATGGCCTTAGGTTACATAGTGGTATGCAGTTTCATGCATTTCTCCGGGTTAAAAAAAAAGGCCCATGCTACCGGTGGTTAGGGCTGCAGAGAGAGGAACCTCCTGACGATGCGCGCCGTGTCCAGAAGTACCACCTTCTGTATCTGACCCTTGATCCAGCCATCTAGCGAGAGTCTCTTGAGATGGTGATCGAGAATCTTCGCTAGAAGCCCGTTCGCCGAAACGACTATCGGAACAATGATCGTCGAATCAACGTCCCACATGGCGGTAACCTCGTGAGCCAAGTCAAGGTACTTGCTGAGCTTGTCCTTCTCGGCCTTCACGAGGTTCTCATTATGGGGGATGGTGATGTCGAGCACTGCACGGCGCTTGGATCGATCTATCAGCACGATATCAGGCTTATTGGCTACAATAGTCCTGTCCGTGATGATAGATCGATCCCAATAGAGTGTGGCACGACATTTTCAAGAACCGGCGTTGGTGCGTACTTTTTTATAATTATTATTGTGAGTTTTGGGCCTTTTATATGCCGCTTCGCCCATTGCTGATATATTGTGGCAGCCCTTTTATTATATTTCACTACAGAGGCCCGTTGAGTCTAGGAAATTTCAGATTCTTTGGGCAGTGAGTATTTGTATTTCATCCGGAAACAGAATGTGTCGCCCTAGATGGATACTGCCTTTGCGCATGAGTGGACCACATGAGTAAAGGATGTACTTTTAAAAATATGTACGGATGTTTCTTGTTCTTTTACAGTACTCTATGGACTATTATTTACACCAAATACGAGACTCGCTCTCCTCGTGCTGGTAGTTGGACTTTCTCGGAAGTGCTGAAGAATCCGCCGTTCCAGTACTAGTCTGACATTAATCGCCGCACCAGGCCCGTGTGCCGGCTGCACTCCGCCGACTATGGGCTGGTTGTCGCGCACACGTTGCACTGCGTTGACAATTACGCGGCCGCTCGCAGAGTGCCTCCGGTTAGGATATCGTTCGCGGTATAAACTAAGTACTCGAACAGCCTCTCGCTTCCCTGTATAATAGAATCAAGACGCACAATTCTCGCGCATCATAATTTATTCGTGCCATTTTTATCGGTGTCTGAAAATAGACACTTAGCTGTCAATGTTAGAATTTTTCGTTTTTAATTATCTATCATAAAACCCGAGTTGCATAAAGAGTCACTGAAAGCTTTGACAGTTTTCAAGATAAATTTAAAAAGAAATAACCAAAAGCAATGCCACTGTGTATCTCTTACGAATTAAAATAGTTCCTATTACATCTGGATAAAAACGAATTTCGATCGTTTTAAGAATATTTCCTGAGTAGGATCCCCGGTACCAAGACACCAAACGACCGGCGACCGACAGGCGACCATACCGCGACTTTAATATCCATTGACTGTGAGGTTAAATTTGAATGACTACTTTCTCCAAATTTTAGGACTTTAGAATATTAAGATATTTTTCACACCTCCTATTCAGAAAAAAGTATTTTGCTCCCTCATAAGAGGGATCAAAGTGGTACTTTTCTGTTCAAGGACAACAGGGTATTTTTAGTTTAAACCCACTTAGAATATGCCTTACCATAGACGGCGTTATTAGTATATTACAATATACGGCGGTATAATAGGAATATCCCAGATCCCAGGTGTTTACGGTTTGAGCCGCAGGCGAGGGCCATAAATATAATATGGAAGTCCCGTCCGTAAAAAATAATAATCGTTTTATTAAATAATAATAGACTATAAATTTAACATTTCATTTTAATAATGATGTGTGATGCTCTTTGATTAACTATATATTTCGTTATTTTGGTAGGTAGTGTTTGTATTTGAAGTTTCCTCATAGTCGGTGTGAAAAGCAGTATGTGTCACAAGGTAGCAACATCATTTTCACCACGGGCGTTAACACTTGAATCCCTCACTACGCTCCGGATTATACTTTAGAATCTCTCGCTACGCTCGGGATTCTATTGTATAATCCTTGGCTTCGTTCAGGATTCAATAGACGCCCTCGCCGTAAATACATCATTTTGCTCCCTTGTAACACAATCTACTATTGATTATGACTGCTCTACTAATCTAAGGTATTACCATTTTAATTTATTGATGCAGTTACAGGCAACACCCTGTATAATTCATGACAACATTTTAGACCGCTTACATAACGTGATCGTGAGCACAGTTAATAATTTAAAGTGCCTCATTTTGCTCTGCAGTATTAATGAGTACCTAGCTGGTAATATTTTGACCTGACATAAATTGACCTGCTATAATGAAATAGGACTAATGTGATTATGCATTGCGCGTGGTGGTTAAATTGTTATTTATACAATTTAACCAGCCGTCAATTACAGCCAATATCAAATTAAAGCATGTTCCCTTTGTCTAGTTATATACATGGTTTCAGTTGATGTACCTTACCTAGAGAGGCTTTCTGATGTTCAATCTATCTTATCCTGTCCTTTTACGTACAGATATTTGTATATCTAAGGGTGTGAATGTTTGTAGTTTTGGATGTTTGTTACAAAATAACGCGCTAACTAATGAATAAATTGAGATACAATTTGGCATACAAATATGTAAACAAAGTTCTATATTGTAACATAGAATACTTTATATTCCGGTACATAAGTAGTTCCCTTGGGGTAATAATGTGAATAACGCGTACGAAGTCGCTGGTAAATGATAGTCTTAACCATAACGCGGAAAAAGTTTTTTTTAATACACTTGCTCAAAAAGTGGTACTTTTTGTAGCTGTATATCGTGCGCAAAGTTCGATTTTGCGAACTAGTGCTTTTTATTTCCCATTTTTTTTAATTTACTGTTGTTCAAATACATACATCCAACTAATGGTCAAATACGTTCTTTGTTTTTATTACGTCAGTGGACATTGAATGAAAGTATACATTTGATACGTTTAAAATATTAAATCCACATATATAACGTTTGATTGTTTTTATTATAAACAATTAAACTGTTATCTAATATTAAAATAGTTTAAAAAGTATGCTTCTTGAGTATTACCAATGAGTAGTTTAGTCAGCGGTCTCGCATAATACTAGTATTATGCGAGACCCAAAAAATAAAAATTGTCACAGATAAGATAATATGGTGCAGGCTGTTCGAGTTTTATAAATGACAACTAGCTTTCCGGCACTAAAGATTACATTTTACTTGGAAATTAATGAGCTATTAAGTATTTAAATATTTATTGCTTTTTTCCATTTTTAAATGCAGTTAAATTATCTTAGAACGTTTGTCTGTTCCCAAAATAGTTTATTTTTATTTGGCTGAATGGTGACAAACGCTGCCACGTTGGAAAAAGTTTGCAATTAAAAGTAACACATTTTGTTTTATTCCCGCCATTTTCACTCATGATTGTAATTTTGTAATTATTAATTATCACGCATTAGTTTGATAACACTTTTGTGAAAAATGAGCGATTCAGACGATTTTGAAATAAATTCAACACCACGAGATATACTAGCAAAGGTGTCAAATTCATTATTTTACCAGAGAAGTCGAAGGAGGAATATCTGGCCGTCTATGAGCAATTCATTGACTGGAAACGAGAAAATCGAACGGCGTCATTCTCAGAAAATGTACTTATGGCCTACTTTCTTGAATTATCTAAGAAATATCAGGCATCTACAATGTGGTCAGGATACTCAACGTGACTCTTAATAAGTGTTCCAATTGAGTGCTCCATTTTTATGAGGCCAAAAAATAAACAAATTTGTCTCTTAATCATTCAATCATTTCATTTTCGTTGTAATTTTTCGCAAATGTATTAAAAAACGTCGTTTGATACACGTGCGGAAGTGTCATTTCCACTCGTCCCGAGTCTTGTCCCTCGCCTTACGGCTCGGGCCAAGACACCTCGGGACTCGTGAAAAATGACATACTTTCCGCACTTGTATCAAAAAGTACTATTTTTTAAATGGCATACTAAAAGAATTATACGTCGTCACAGGACGCTCCTAATTAATTCTGCCATTATATTTTCACATGAAAGTCTCCCGTTATGAAATGAGATTAATTTTAAACATTTCCACGTCGTTTATTTTCTCCGGAATAAAATTAAACGAGGATTTTTTCGTTTTCCCCTAGTTTTGACAGCTATTCCATCATTCATCATCATTATTATGCTACTCCCGCGTCCCTATTGACTATGTGCGAAGTGCAAAGTGACGCACTGTATGTAAACAATGGCAGCGCACACCGTGGCGCCAAGTCTCTACCGGGCGGTAAGGTATCCAGAAGGCTTTGCCACACTGAATGGCAATGCTGATCCTTTGTGCTAGAAAAGACCCTCTGGTCACTCGATACTTCACGGTGCCTTTGGGACTTTGCATCGCACTGGGTCTGGCCTCAGCGTTTCTACCCGAAACGGTTCAACCGCTCATTCGGGATTTTGAGCTGGCTAAAGCTAGAACCCTGAATTTTCAGAGATACATAGGGCATAAATAAGACTTAAAGATATTTTCACTAACATTCAATTTGAACGTGTAGTTTAAGAACTGTTGCACGTCAAAGTTCCTTGATTTTGTCACTAACTGACTGATGATCATCATAATTCTAAGGTACTTCTAGCAATTTCAATACAAACCGCATAAGTTTGTAATCCTATACAAATACATGCGATTACAAAGTTAGTTTTATAGTTCAAGTTGGAAATATAATGGTTTGAAATGTAATAAATAATGGAAAACCACTTACAAAAAGAAATGAAATCCCATCAAAAACATAACATATAAAAATATGCAAGTCTCGCAACGCAGTTCTTCTACATACAACAAAAAGTTTTGAGATGTAATGTTAAACCAAATCAGTACCGGGGGGGGGAGTGTCAACAGAACTCGATTTCCACTGACTTGCCTATTATTTAACCGTGTCTTGCCTATTATATAGTGGCATTTGATTTTATACATAGTCGAAATAATACAGTATTTCAAGTTTCGAGTAGGTTAGGTCTTGTTTTCCGTGGTGCACAGCAAAGATGATTTATTATCATTTTTCTTTTCAAAATTGAATGATTGTAAAATTAACAAAATCACTAGAATCTTATAATATTCATAAATTAACGTAAATGAACCAGATTTATCAATTATTCGCAACCTCGAAACACGAAACACGACGACAATAAAGAGGTGCTTATAGGTTTCGCACACAGGCGCTGCCGGGGGTCGGCGCAACCCTGGGCTTGCCTAATGCATTAGGCAAGGAAAAATGATAATTACGCCACCCGTGATTAGGTTCAGCTTGGGTAAAAATGTTTCCATATGTCTCTCTGGCGGGATGTCCGCCTGTTCTTCTCTAATGGTAGCATTTCTCAATCTATTATCGTTAAATTTTGTGAGTGGGTTCAATAAATATGTCGATTTTTTTTCGATTCAGATTTTGGATGTTTTTCAAAGTGGTGGCGCCACACACGATGAGAGGGTTGACACACTCACGATGTCAACGGCTCACATAGCCGCTAGTAAATACCTACGTGCCACGCTAATTACATTTTGATAATCAGAAGCAAAACAAACTAACGGAACTATCGCCGAAAAAAGAAAAAAATATCGAGAATAAAGGTCCGTTCGATTTATTGTTGAAGTAGCCTGGGAGTAATGAAACTGAATAATGCATGTCGTGGAAATTGCCGTGGACTTAGGGTTGCAGCGTTTAAGAAATTCAAGGCGAATGTAAATATTTAACAAAAGGTTTTGTGACCTTTGTTAGTAACTAATATGTAATGAGGTAAACACAGGGATCTCCAGATCAGCGCGTGTGGTTTTGAATCAAAACTGACAGGTGTACGAGTAGTAAGTGTTTTGACGGCTCGTATCGGGCTGACCAGGTAGCCATTAAGTTGAGATTCCGTCTGTTATCCATAGCAACAGTAGTAGTAATATAAAAAGTTCTTTGGAACGTAGGAAGTCTGGCACAGATCAGATTAAGATGATTTGAGTCGCCCAATTTTCCATACAAATACATAAGAACGTCAATAATTTACTTTAACAGCATAAATTTTGGTTGAAACATTTTGTGTACCTACGCAAAACATCACCATAATAAATAAAATGTATCAAGCAATAAAATGAAACAAATTTTAATCATATTTGTATTGTTTGTATTGAGAACCAGGCGACTCGAATGGCCTTAATATATTAATGTAGAAGTCAATACTTAACATAAAAAATCTTTATTACTGCTATCTTTTAGATACAAAACCGTATAGTAGGAATTTATTTCTAGCTAGATTTTATTTTTAGGTAGTAAAGACCTATTGATCTATCTTTAGACATAGGGTATAGCGCTAGATGGAGAAAATAAATAAAAAAATAAGGAAACATAATGCGCCAACCCTACGTCACTACGCCGTAAGAGATTCGCGTGTGAACACACAGCGATTAGGTTTTCATGAAGCTTTGACGGCGAATGCGCTTTCTACTCAGATCCGATGAATAAAATTACCTACCGTTCCATTATTGCTTCAGAATTCTTCAAAAGTTTAATATTACTGTAGATCAAAGATGCAATTGCCAGTTTCTCCTCGTACAGTACTGATTACAATACAACAAAATACAAATATAATTATGTCGAATCCTAATAAAATAACAACGTTACATTAGCCAAAAATATCTCATTTTCGGCTTAGACAGAGCCGCAGGGGGGGGGGGGGGGGCTAGTTACTACTTATCATCTAGTACTAGATCCTTGTTTTGAGGTTGGTTATGGAATGCAGGCCGTTGTAGATTAAAAAGATGAAATATGAAGTTGAAAGATGGAATGTCAGTCTTCTTTGGAAAACGTAAGGAATTGTGCTACTGCTGGTCTCTGCGAATTTATCATTTATCGTCTCGTAGTTTATTATCAACGCGACATTTAGGTGGAGTAAAGAAACACATTAAGTGAAAATTCACCAGTTATCAAACTGGTGCAGATATCGGGTTGTACCATAACCACCAAGGTGACCAAAGGTGATCCGGACCCCGAAGGTAATATTTTTAGATCTTCCTCGTCATCAGAAGTGGGATGCGGAGCTATCTGACTCCAAGAATTTGATAACTTGGTATGTCACAATTTTCACGTTTCTTAAGATACAATGCGACACAAAAAGGTTAAATTTTACGCCATTCGATAGTACTCATTATACATATCATTATAAATATTATGAAAAAAATGAGATCGAGTGGTGTGTCTTTTCAAGCCACATAAAAGTTTGTCTTTTCTCGAATCGATTTTTTTAGGATCTATAAGGTATCACGACTGATAATTTTATTGCATTAGCAAATACTTATATGATGAGCACGAGTATTTTTTGTTCCTAACTCATTGATGTTTTCTATCTAAGTATTTATTTATCTAACTGAAGTCCTGACTGACTGACTCGACTCATTAACGCACAGCTGAAACTGAAGCTAGGAACTTGCAATTTTATACAAACAGTAGGGTGGTTGTATAACGTAAGTAGGGATTTTTCGAAGTTTATTCCCAAAAGGGTTTAAATGGGGGTTGAAACTTTGTATAGGCACCAAACGGTTTTTAAAGTAGGAGATCTTGAACTGATTAAACTGAATAGATTTGAAATGATTTCAGCATTTATTAAATCTTCAAAACAGGTTGAGTAGGGGTTGAAAATTTGTTTAGGGACCATACAATTTTTAAGTTAAAATTCTATACGTAGTATGTAATATATATTAGAAGAGTAAATGACGATGATTCGAATCTTTATACTCTTCAGTTAGTAGATTGATTTTGTGTAAGTAACAGGTGATTTACGAAGCGCATTTACTTTTTTGGAAAAAATCCTTAAATGGACTAAAAAATTGATTTTCGCGGAAAATATTTAATTTTCGGGTTCAATATTTCAGGGTTTTGTTTAATTACATTTCATTTTTATTATAATATAGTTATAGGATACATGTTGTATCAATTTCTGAGAACAAAAGTTCCTACAAATATACGTGTCGACAGGAAAAACATCACAAACCTGCCTTTATTTACACATTATGACAATGAGAAATTATGTCTTTATTTATTTACATGGCAGACGAATTCGCGGTCATAAGCTAGTATATCTATATATATCTACCTATCGTCGTCTAGTACCCACAATACAAGCTTAGCTTGAGGCAAGATTGATTTATGTAAGATTTTCCTGCAATATTTATTTATTTTATTTGATAAAACGTTCGTTGACAAAACGGCATACACCCGTGCAAATGGAATTTGTCAATCAAATGTGAAACTGCCACTTTTTGTTTGAAAAGTCAAATTAGCAGATAAAAATATTTTTTATCTAAAAGCGAACATTTTAAAACCTGCCTGTTATGCAATTTACGTATTTAGACATACCTATAAAAATAAAAATCCATCGTTCAATACAAATGGCCAGCATTAACCATTAAGGTAATCCGCTTAGCTCACAACTACGTAATAACTAGACGTCGTGAACAATTGTATCGTGAAACATCCATTGATGCTTCTAATACCATCATAATAAAAAGCTTTCAACGAGAGCCAGCAATATAAATAATTGTCACTAGAAAGTTACGAGATTGCGGAATTGGTTAGGTTTCAGGCTACTGTGTAAATAGATGGAGTTAAGGCAAAAGGTGGATGCTGCATTAAATAATTGGACCATAATTTTAAGAATTAAAACCGTCGGTAAGAAGCTTTAGTGTGTCGGTACTTTTCGCTATATGCCCAAAATGAAACTTTATTGTTTTATGATGGAATTTACCTTAGCTTTAGTTTTATGATGGAATTTACCTTGGCTTCGAGTTTGAGGAAAAAATACATTTATCTTTCCTTGACCGACTTCCAAGTAACCTATCTTATTATTATAACAAAACGGGACTTAATCGCGTAAAAACATGATATTACCTCGACGTTTCGGACGTGCCGTGCCTATCTTAGTAGTTTTCGTAAAACTTAGGAATTCGATTTACAAACATTTCATTTTTATCATAATATAGGTATAGGATATTTGTTACATCGACTTTTGAGAACAAAAGTTCCTACAAATATACGTGTTGGCAGGAAAAACATCACAAACCTGCCTTTATCTACACATTATGATAATGAGAAATTATGTCTTGCTTAATTTTGAACCTGGCGTTTTCTGTTGGCTTCCAATAACCTCCGTTCAAAAACCGTACTTCACTAATAAGAGTCGCGAGGACACTGTTCGCGGCGAACTACTATTTACTATTATAGCTAAGAGGTAATGAAGCATGACGGGAATTCCCAACAGGCTATAAATTAGTAATTGCCATTGAGTGTACCAGCGTGAAACTAATAGACTCCCGACGTGATTGATCCCACAGGGGGTATAGTTGGACTAATACATGTAACTAACTGTATCACTAAGGTTTGGGGACAAATTTGTCGTTTGTTTGTAACGTTAAAAAATTAACGACAATTCCTTATCTTTATTTAGCTATCCTAGGTACGTTTCTCAAGATGAACTGTTTTTGCCAAAAACAACTCTTTATTTATAACATTTTGAGCACGACTTTGCAAATGTTTTCTTTTTCAGAAGAAAACAGCCGGTTTTGACAAAATAAGTGCTTCTTGAGGGCAGAAACTATTTAGGACAGTTGAGTAGAATCTGATAATAGAATTTAAATTAATCTATATTTTATGTTATAATTTCATCATCATTGGCCACTGGCCAGAGGCACCACTGAGCACGATCCTCGGCCATTCTATATCAGCTGCCACCAGCCATCCAGCGGATGTCATCGCTCCAGCTAGCCTCAGGTCGGCTTGCGCTTCTTTAGCTGAGACACGGTCTCCACTGAAGCATCTACCCCAACGGCTGTCAGTTCTTCGGCAAATATGGCCAACTCACTGCCATTTCAATTTGCTAATACTTTGGGCTGTTTGTCACTTTACTTCTGTGACGGATGATCTCATTGCCGATATGATACCTCAAAGAAGCACCGAGCATAGTCCACACCATAAGTCGCTTAGCGTCTTTAAATTTGTAGACTAATCCACCAGTATTATACTTTAGATAATTAAAGAGATTACAATCCCACTATATCGAGGATAAAGTGCGCATATTCGTACGAAAACAGTTGAAGTTTCAGCTTAACCTTCATCAAATGTCGGATGGATCAATGTTCGGAAAATGTCGCAATTTTTTTTCAAGCTTTTTATCTAAGCTCCTCATTATGCAGTAGTGACCCATAAAGCTAGAATAAAAATCTTAAAAAAAAATTTGCACCCTCTGCTCCATCTTTTACTGCGCTAGTAAATACTAGGGAGCGTTCGGTTCTTGTGTAGACCGCTATGCACATAAATCTTGTCAGTGTTTGTGTTGCGCCGCCTAACGAACCTGCTATATCTACGTACTGCTGTATATACACAAAATGCAGCAACTATCTTTAAAGGAAATACGTTGTTACGGTTTTCTAGCTGTACTCGGCAGCGCTACGTCACAGAATAAAACACATACAGTTGATCGAAGGAGACGAGTAAATAAGCAATCGTGCGGAAATTTTGGTGTAAGACGCGGGTGGAGAGAACCCGAATTGCATACAATAGTGTATTTAGCCTTGCCATTTAGAGGTTGCCTTAGAGCGCACTTACGGCTATAGGTGAAACGTGCGTGCGTGTGTGCGTGAATGCGTGCATGCTTTTACAATAGGGTGACACAGTCATAGGTACTATTCACGTTGGCTAACTGTAGGATTTTGAACTGTGGCTTCACTGTTTATGATACATGAATGTTTTGTTTTCTTATCTGTTAAATTTCATCTGAGGCAGCCGAAGTTTCTATACGATATTGCTCAGCTAATGGTTTTGACTCTTTCCTTACAAAAGTTAAGGCGTTGTTGTGCTGTTACTTACTTTAAATATTTTATTTATTTCAAGGTCTTAGACTTGCCTACGGGCCAAAGTCTCTTAAGGCGAAAAGTTAGAGTCTTCTGAAAAGGCGGGTATCAACATCTCCTAGCCGCGTACTTGACTAGTTAGCATTTAAACCCTTGTTATTCCCTTTATTATTCCAAGTAAACATTTAACTGCGATAAATTGCCTGTTGCTGTGAATGTTCTTGGCGTTCTAAAGGTAACTTTAAAGCGCAAATCCTTCCTTCTTCTTATTCTACCAATATTATAACGATGAAAGCATGTGAAGATGTTTGGAGGTTAAGGTATAAATAATTTGGATTTGTGTTACTAAACAACGCGATGACAATTAAATGGACTGAGATGAAATTAAGCACTCAAATAGACAAAGTCCTGGGTTAAAACATAGGATACTTTATATCCTGGTAAAGAGTTCCCTTGAGATAATAATCGGAACAACTCGGAAAGCAAAGCGGAAGGTAGGTACTATCCTAGTGATCATATAAACCGTAAAGTATTTATTGCCTTAGTGAATCCATCATAGCAGTATATTAAATTTGGCGTAACGTTTCACATTTAAATCCATTTTTCAATCCCGTCGGTTGCAAACCTAGTCAACAAACACGTGGTGTGGGAAACACGAAAAAAGCAAAGCGCCCGGTACTAATTGACAATATTGATTGGTGAATGTTTTAAATTAAAATCAGAAACGAACGGGAACAAATTTAACGATTTGATTTGGGATTCCCACGCACTTGTTATTTTTTTATCATCATCACATATTTATGCTTCGCTTTTGACGATGGAGAAGTATCAATGCTTTCTTCCTTGACCTTTTTTAACCTAATATCGCATGATTGTTTTTTACTTTTTTCCTTTACTCATTTAATATGTCTTTTATTTGATCTATGTTGATTTGATGTCAATGCCGTCGTACGAACCTTTTCTCAATTATGTCCTCGTCTCCTTTACGTTTTCACCTTGTGAAGTATTTCATTGTTACTCATTTGCTTACAGCTAGTTTTCTACGTCCACCCCCAACACCACATTTCAAGGATGCCAGGTTTTGGTCAATATTCTAAGTATTTTTAACCGACTTCACAAAAAGGAAAAGGTTCTCCAGTCGGTTCTTTTTTTTACATATTTGTGGCCTCAGAACTCCGTTGTTTATGAACCGATTTCAATTTTAAAAGTCATATAACCGGTAATATCTTATTAGAAACTGTATACTTATACAAGTAATTTGTTTGTTTTGTTTGTGCATCTCAACTATCTGAGACGCACAAAGAAAACAAAGATACTTCTTTACGACTTTACGATTATTTAAATTGGATTATTTTGATGAATCTACTAAAAAATTAAACCAAGTCATAGCTTTACTGGTGTAGTTACTTTAGCTTCTATAATTAAATACACATTCATTACGCGATAAATACATAGTCTAAATCGTTTTCTTTAAAGTGGGGTTGGGCTCATTTTAAAAGTTATGCCAGATTATACAATTTACGCACTGTTAAACTTCTCTTTTAACAACACCAATCCAAGGCAAACTCAACAGGTAAACCAGAAAGTAGAGTTTTAAATTTCCACTTTCATACTGCATACTGCATGTGAAAATTTGAGCATTCATTACTAAAAGCAAGCCGCTTAAATATACTCGTATAACCACAGTTGAGTTAAATGGATCCTATCGGGAATTTGAAGAGCCCGGTGCAATGTAGCCGAGTGAAATTTTAATGTGATTAAAGGCAAACTTCACGGAATATGTGCGTGGCGCAAGGTGAGAGCATTTTACGGGCCCTTTATGTAATACATTTATCATTAAGCAAACTAGCATTTACGCGCGGCTTATTTGGATATGTATATAAAGACTTGGCCTACTTAAATGTTAAATTTCATCTGAATCCAGTAAGTTAGTACCACATTATTTAGTAACAAACATCCTTACCCCCAACATCTAAACATCCAATCACCTTCATATTTATAATATAGAGCAAATGGGAAGCTCTAATTTAAGGAATTTAGGATTAAGCAGCTGAAACATATTGTCGATCTTGATTTCGTCGAATCATATCGATTCATAATCAAAATATCAGTCCATTCAAGTGGTAGGTATAACCTTGACTTAACATCAATTGTTTAAATAATTTATTTGAAAATTGTCATTTGGTAAAAAATAACATATAAAATTACATAAGTGTAAGCACGCAGTAGGTAGTTACTTTTCTGATTTATGAATTTCTCCTGATTGTTATTTAATTTTTAAATACCGTAAGGAGCTCTGAAAATTATTTCACAATGTTACAGAAATTCTGTGCATTTTCTTTTCTCAGTTTTCATTAATGTATCTCGTGTGAGTTCGAGACTTCTTACGCCTGTGAAAAGCCGCATTATGCTTGTGCTTTGATCATAGATTGATTGGTGAGTATCGGGATATTTGGTCTAATGTACACACATTCCGCGTTCAACTTTGGAATCGTATAGCGAACTAAGACAATAAAGAGCTTACAACTGGGTAAAGCCACACAATCGTTTACTGTAAATAAAAACCGTAAGTTTGTCCCCGTACTGTGTATTATACAGACTGAACTTATTTACCTCTTATACATATTTTGATATGTATCTTATGGCGCAATGTATCATGTAATGTAACATACTCTGCAACAAATTCCTATAGTCTGGACGCCTTCTGCGCACTAACCGAGCATTTCACGCGCACGCTACGAGCATTACGAGTCGCGCGTGGAGCGATCCGTGATTTGTCGGTTTTTCCGACGAACACAAAGGGACGCGCTTCGTGCGTTCAAACACAAAACGTTGCATTACATGTTACATTACACCAATTTATCCGGACGCGCCATTATGTCTAAGCCGGGCCACTCCTAAACAAACTTCTTCCGTGTTACTTCATCGAAAGCTAGGCAGTTCGTACGTCTATCTTGATTTGGCAGAAGGCTTGGAACTGTGGAAAGACGTTTACTATTTGTATACAAACCGTCTACTTAATGGAAAATGTTGTTACGATCCTGCCATTCTACCACTTTACAAAGCCTTTTTTTTTTCAAGGTGTATTTTGTAAGAGGCTGAAAATCAAACTGTTTCACGGTTTATTTACTAGTTTAAAAAAGTATACAGATAAAGGTATGACAAAAATGGAATTATAACAGCTATGGAGACTTTCTTTCAGTGGTGGGTTTGAACTTAGGTTCGAGTACCTATATTGATGTGATTGTTCCGTGGATTAAATGCAGTATTAAACTACCGACACCGTAATAGCTATGTTAGGGTTATTCTTCAAAAGTATAATTTCCGTATCCACACATATTGGTCAAACGATCCCGCTTTAGAATTGCATTTTTGGTTACTGTATATAACCCCCAAGTTGTACAAAGTATATCATAAAATAACTGGCCAAGAGCATGTCGGACCATGCTCAGTGTAGGGTTCCATAGCCGTAACTATAAGGTAAAAAATACGATGTAAAAAAAGTACAACAACAAAAGAGCGTATCTTCATAGCAATTACGTCCTTTTGTTGAGAAGCGCAGTTTATCGGCAATAACTCAAAAACGGTTAATTCGATCTTGTTGAAAATAATTTTCGTTGAAAGTATTAATTAAGCGTTACCTTCGTGATTTTTTTCATATTTTTCGGACGCACGGTTTAGAAAATAGAGGGGGGGGGACACAATTTACACAACTTTCGGAGCGATTATTTCCAAATACATTCACTTAATCAAAAACATTACTTAGAAACCTTATAGTGTTTTTTAAAGAGCTGTCGAACTATGTACCACACGTTGATATCTGCTGAGAAAAAAAATTTTTACTGTCTTTAACATGTATGGAGTGCCCCCCCTAAAAATATTTATTTTAATTATTTATATACCAAACTAAGTAGCGGCTCATAAAAGACACATATATTCCAAATTTCATCAATATCCATCATGTAGTTTCTGAGTAAAATGCCTGTGACATACGGACAGACAGACAGACAGACAGACAGACAGACAGACAGACAGACAGACAGACGGACGGACATGACGAAACTATAAGGGTTCCGTTTTTGCCATTTTGGCTACGGAACCCTAAAAATGCCCTTCAAGTATGGCAGTGTACTAAGTATTTATGGACAGGGGAATAATGTCAAGTAGTCCGTTAATGAGATTATGGTACGGAAAGCTGCAGAGAAAAGGAATCCCCCTGCCATATATTCGTAGTCTGATAACTACTTTTTTTCTGGAACTGACTGTACAAGAAAACCAACTTTGTGTTTTTTTTGTACCATGAATGAGATGAATCGTACTTAAATAAAGTACCTAGCATAAAGTCCAATCGCTTAAATATTTATTTTCACTTGGGCCATGCACTGAAACAGAAATAGGTAAAATTGAAAACGAGTCAGATGGAAATTTTATTCAATGGGGAATAAATTGTTAGTTTTAACTGAAATTTACGATCTGACCCTGGTTTGTTTATTTATGAAGTTTTAGGGATGATTTAGGGCGGAGGCCGGGGCTGAGTTATTGCTTAACAAGAAGGGATTATAGAGACTGAAAGTATATTTAAAAGCTATTTTTAATATAAAGTAACAAATAGGGAAGAAGAACGTATAGTTGCCCAACCTTCTGAAATTTGAAAATAACTCGCAGAAGATTAGCATTGAATAATTGTATAAACTATTGGTGTCAATAGTGTCATTTATCTATGCATAAAATAATAAGGGTAAATTGATAGTTTGTCGTATATTTGTTTACTCGTAGTTAGGAACGAAATACGAAACCCTTACGGCTGAGGATAGATGCATATTGTATGGGTTAGATGCCCCAATGATTATTTGACCTGTGGTATAGATGGCCTTAGACATTAATGAGAGCATGTTTCAATGGCTTACGCTTTATTCGCATGCGCGGTATAGTTGGCCTTAGATTAATGAGAGCATGTTTTAATGGTTTAAGCTTTATTCGCATGCGCATAAGCTTTATTATTTTTAGCTTTATAATTATTTATTAAGACTTTACTGAACAATAATAAAAAAAATGCAATCGGCGGACTTAATGCCTTAAGGCATTCTCTACCATTGGGCAAAACAGAGACTTTTTTGGTGCAGGATATTTTAACTCCTAAGTTCTCTTTTCTCTCTAAGATCTTCGTACGTCCAAGTCCAAGTGGTCGCACCCTTATTTTAGGCTCGTGCTTCCGTGGCAGGTCTAAAAAAAGGGAAAGTATGTACAAGTTTTATTAAAATACAATGTGGGGTAGATGTCTCCAAGAACATCCATTCTCACAAGAGGTTGAGGCGTCTATCCTTTTTTGAGTAGATAGATGCTCCCTAATTTAACAATTAAATAGTATTAAAAAGTACTTAATCAACCTTTGAATATTTGTATTTGATGCCATATTTATACAGATTATATCATCAGAGTAAGATGACAAATTGTAAGATGATAAGGGTCAGATAGATACAAAAGGCGGTACTTCTGGACACAGCGTGCATAATCAGGAGGATTCTCTCACTGCAGCCCTAACCACGCACCGATAGCCTGGGCCTCGCCACGCTGCCGGCGGCACCCTAGGTTAGATTTTTTATAATATGTTTATATTTTGTATGTGCATGTTATTTACTTTTCATACTGATATTATAAAAAACCTACCTTAAGAAAATAAAGACAAGACTTTATTTTCTAAGACAAGATGATAATAAGTAGCTGTATGCTTGCTTACAAAATGATCCCCACGCGAAGTCCACACACATGTAGAATTCTACTTACATATATGAGTAGCAATAGATAATTAGATTTACAAGTTACTGTAAATAAATGCTAACGAGATATTTTCCGTTCGTAGCGCGATTCAACTAGCATATTGGGAATCGGACTGACCCCTTTGGCTCCCAGCCAAAATTAATCTGTCGAAGAATTTACTTCGTTAGCCGAATATCCGATTCCTTTTTAACTTATACAAAGCAGGAAATAGTACATTACTTACCTAGGGCGGTAAAACAAGGAATGTCTCAGATCGCAGGTATTTGACGCCCGAGCCGAAGATAAGAGCGATAAATATGCAATCTGAGGCTTTATTACCGCCCGTGGTAAATACAAAATTTTACAATTTCCCCCAGGCCATGAAGTGGGATTTTCCGCACGCGTAGCGGGCGGTTATTGCCCCTTTATGGCTAGGTGTGACGTAATAAAACTAAGTACACTTGTACATTTTTCAGTTTGTTTCATACTGCAACATATAGGGAAATTGCTTCTATATAGCCACAACCCGTCATAATCTTATCTATACTGGAAATAAAATCCAGACCGATTTCTTTAAAGTTTAGTATACTTACAGGTATAATTATTGTGACCCCGGTTAACACAAAGAGTATTTTTATCAGACTTATTTCACCTCCACGAAGTTGCGGGCAGGTTATAGTATTAAGTATAAAGTTATCGAGACTAAAATTGTGTCCACAATCCACATTGTTCACATCAATAAATTCGTAAGCTGCATTCAATGTGTCTCCTTCGCGATCCATAATATCGTATGTCCTAAAGTCAAATGCCATACCACTTTTGCTCTAAACACTTTTGACATATCTTTCATTTGCCGTAATTATTATTTGCCATGATCTTGTTACGTACTAATGATCGTAAGCCATAATATTATATTAATACCTAATACTACTAATTAATATAGTAAGACATAAAACTTACGAGTCATAATATACAAAGTCATAAATCGTATTTCCTAAATTCAAATGCCATACTACATTTGCTACACTTAGGAGCAGCAATAAAAACGGTTCTTTTTGTATAGCATCATTCATAAAAAATACCCATTTTTATTGCTCTTGAGTGTATTGGGAAGGTGGGGTAAAAGTAAATGGCCGCAACTCATGGCTCATTAAGTTACTTAATTGTTTTATTTCAAATGTTATGTTATGTATATATTAGGCGGCAAAAGTCCGAATCTAGAACTCTCACTGGTTAGGACGGGTGCCGACACAGAGCACTCTTAGAGTGTTTTTGTAAAGCCAGAGGCGCGGAGGGAAGGCAGCCCTCGCCCGCCGTGACGAAGCTCAGGAGCCGTGCGAAGCGGAGCGGCTGAGACTGGTCGCCGAAAGCGACCAACAAGCCGAAGCTGCGGAGTGGAGGTAATAGATTACACCAAACAAGCAGGACTTTATGACGGAACTGACTTAGATAGAGGATAGTTTAGAAGACTTAAGGTGGGAGCAAAGCAAAGCGGAGCTCCAATCGTAGTCTTCGAGGTTATTTTTCTTATACGAGCGAAAAATCTTGCTTGCTTGCACGTTTGCCTGTTTACATGCATGCTTGCCGTCTGAATTTAATAATAGGATTATACCGATTTCGGGCAAACAATAGACAACCATTAAATATACGAGATAAAACAATGTTTGTTAGTGACTCAAAATAGTTGCTCTCGAGTTTTTATTACTATAGCTACCTACATATCCAAAAATAATAAAAATTTACTAATTTTTTCTTTAGTATTTCTGTACAGAAGTGCGAAATCCTTCTAAGACGACTAGTAACCTACCCGGTTAATTTACAAATAACTAAACATCTTTACGATTGAATATTATTCTAAATTTAACTTAGCTACTCTAAAATAAACGTAAATAAAACAAACATTAAATGGTATTTAGAACATTTTATTATTATTTCACATAGATTATAAGTTGGTAACAAAAATGCTATGAAACCAGTAATTTGGAAATACATCATCGGAAATACATAAGTATACAGAAACATTTTTCTAAACAGACCTAATCCTATAAAATCCACATGGAACTCTGTCAAATATTTTCGACTTGAATTTTACACGAACCGATGGATTAGGTATTACAGTGAAACTTTACAAGTGGCAGTTCGAGTGACAGAGTTGGTAAATGGAAGCTAAATCTCATTTTGAGTCTGTTTTTATTTAAAGAGGGTTAAGGTTGAAAACGAGTCACTTTCATCACGTGCGTTTTTAAAATAAACCTTCATGTTCTTTTATAGGGCAATTGTTGCGGATATGCCGCTAACAGGAATTTCACATTTTTAGGTGAAATTTTTCGGTTACGTAGCAAAATATCTAAGATGTCATAAACTCGATACACATATGTCTAGAATGTCGAAAATCTAAATGAATAATATTCGTTGTGTATAACGTTCGAAATACAGACAACACGATTTGTCGAAATATTATAATATCGAAGTACAAAATGAATATGATTATTTGATACACATAAGTATATTAATGTTGAGATAGAGAAATTAAATAGTGCCACCTGTCAGTGATTTCCTCATTTAAATGCACTAAACGATTTGAATGCTTTAAAGCATTGATATAAAAAATGACAATTATCTTACAAGTAATAAATTCGTCATCATTTTAAACCTAATACTCTTTTGAAACAAACTCAAAATGAAATTTAGAACATTGGCACATACAACTATTTGACACAAACATTTTGGCTTTACCTATCTTACGCTAATTGAAACATCAGTCTTTCAATAAAGATAATTTAAGTAAATATAAACATTCTATATAATGATTGAGATCAACACTATTATTTCTAACATTAAATTTTACATTGATGCAATTGTCGATTTTCTTTGTCTTTATAATATAATACCCGTAGGCACGTTATAGATTCGGCCAGCTAGTTTTGTCAAAATATACGAGATGGTAATACCTATATTGTTATTCTTAGCAGTTAATGACATCATTAAAAGCATTTATTCTGAGAGGCTTGATAACGACGCATTTTTTGTTAGTTTTCTTTATAATTTTGCGAAACTTATATAAAACTTATATATGTGCTCTATACAAATTTACAGTTTTTAGTATTTAAACCTAAAGATTTTAATGTTTATTAGTAGTAAGTCCAATAGAAGAATATAGTAGAGCACATACTGAATACGATAATAAAAATAAAACTTAACATTAATTTACGTACAATTAATCTAATACATAACAAAGTAAAATCCGTAGCCAAAAAACCCTACCCGCGCGCGCGCTATTTCAAGCGCAAAAGTGTCCAACACGCTTGCCATATTACCACGTTGAATCGCGATGGACAACCTTTGCACCAGGAATGACCCGGAACAACGATCAAGACCCTTCTTCCGTAAGCGGCGCCTAATCCCTCCGATGAAGGTCTTGGCCTCAGATCCAGTAGGCGTATGATGCTACGCTTTGTCGCGCGATAAATAAATGATAAAAGCATCCGTCACGTTCTAACAAATTATTGTGTGAGAGTGACGGATGCTTTATCACTTATTTGTCACATGACACAGCGTAGCATCATAAGCCTACAGAACATACGGTCGTCTCGACCGCGAACAGGGCAAATATATAATTGGCAAGTAACGAGTACTGGTCCCGCTTCTATGATGCCATCGCCTCACCGGCTGCTCCCGCGGACCTGATGGTGCGGTGCGACCAAGGTGCGAGGCAGCAAAAGTGCTGACGTACGTAGCGTCCCACAGCAGGCGTCTACCTCTTTGCCAGGGTACTAAGATCAAAATTTTAATTTGTCATTAAGTAATAAATATTTGATAAACATATATGAGTTTTTTCTTATGATAAAAAAACAAACCAATTTTAATTACTTAAGATTTAGGTACCTAGTATTTGTATACAGCACATTTTTATTACACATTTTTAAGTTTTATTCAAATTTTGAATAAAAATTACAAAAATACGACATCGCCAAATCTTTGAGAGAAAACGCTCATTAAGTTAGTCAAATATTTCATTCTCACTATGATCCTATATTATGTTTCATGAGTTGTTTACAGCCATTTTATTAGTAATAATACCCTCTAAAAATCTAGTTACCGTCCTTTTCAATCATAATTATTTTGATGTTAAAATCAGGTTTGTAGTTTTTATTAATTTTGCCACCATTATTGTACATTATTTATATTTTTTTGTACATTTCAAGTTAGGATCCTTCTATTTATTATGCTGTTTTTTATTAAGACGGAATGGGACGTCTTTTATGCTTGAAACTTCTTTTCTATCATTTTCCTTTTTCCTCCCTCATATGCTACATTTAAAGTTGTGCGATAAAAAGGTAATTGTTTCAATTATTGTACCTAGCAGTATTTCTTAACCCAACTATTTGACACCTCATGTACATTGCTTGGTACTTTTTTATCGACTCCTTTTCCAGACACCAAAGCAAGAGCATGAGCCAATATAAAATCTGCAGGTAAGGTATAGTGACATGTAAAATGTATAAGAATGTTTACAGTTTTTGCACATTTCTATGAGCTGAAGGATTTATTCCAATTATACACCAACAAATCCTTGTATCGTGTGTGTAGATATATACACGATGGTTTTTTATATATATATATTTATGATATGATAGCTTTTTTCCTAAATGTTGAATTTACTTGGTACATTTTTTTATTAACAGTTTAAGACAAAGTTGAATCAATCGACTCTTTTATCCCTGTTCAGAATCTCCAAAATGTAAATAAAATATTTATGATAAAAACAATGTTTCTAAAAATTTTTTGGGTCGATAAATTACATTCAATGAAATGATATTTGGATATTTCAGTGTTTCTGTTGTTATCTGTGATGCGGAGTCCGGCAGTGCCCTGAAAAAAAAGGCAAATATTTAGGACTGGACATACTTACATTCTTAAAGATGCTTGCGCTTATTTGCTGCTTATCGGGGAAACAATTAAAGTATAGCAAATTTTCACTATAACTTATACTAACTTTGCAGGCAGTAACTTTGGCATTTTTGTGCCAATATTTTATGGCAAATAGCTCATTAAATTTTACGAGCAGGGCTGGCAGTGCCGCCAACGCTAGCGCCTAGCACTAATGACCGCTAATGGACCTGTTACCCAATTTGGCGCTTCAACAAGACAGTTGTGGGAGGGGTACTACGTGTATAGTAGGCGTAAATCATGGCATACGGAGGTAATGAAGAGAGTGCTCTTTGGCTGTTCATTTACCAGCTCTAAATTATTCTGGGATCTTAATGAACTGTGTCAACACTGATGCACAGAATATATATAAGCTAAAGCAGTAAGGAAGCTATAAACAAAACGATCGAAACGCACGCACACATAGACGCGCGCTTTTACAAGGCCCCTAAGGGCATCTCGCGGTACCGTCAGTCGCGAGCAGGGTCTCTCAACTCTAGAACAAATATTGGCAACTTGTACTTTTGTATGTGTGCGTCGTGCGAAATTTGACTATTGCTAAATGTGAAAATAAAACTTGTACAATATTTTACTTTAGCAACACTAGTCTGTATTAGTGTTACCATATTGGATTTTTTTATCCAATTTATGTAATTATAACTTCTTTAGGGTTTTGAAGTTTTAGTTACATTAACATTTTAGAGAACGATCATATTAGGATGTAGACATTGTGAGAGCTAAACGCCAAACTCCTAAAGGAAAAAATAACCTTCGCCTTTTAAGATTCATGTAATCATTCAAATCTTTTGTTGTTTAGGACATGTTTAATCTGATTTTTCCAATCTAGACCTGGCAACACTGCAAATTGAAGATGGCGTCACGTCAAAACAAAGTCTAATACATAATATCTCGTGTCTAAAATATTTTCGTGTGATAAACGTTTAAAAATGTAATTGTGTGACAAAATCGGCTATGTTAAGATAATGGTGTCTTAACATAATGGTGTCGTCGAAAATATCTACCCTACACTTTGACTTGGCTGTGGTACAGGACCACGTGACATATTTGAACAGACAGAAAATTCATGACTCAAGAACAAATTCTTGTGTTCTTTACAAAAATATTTGCCCTCAGGCATCTAAACCATAAGTACCAGGCACCGTGATAAACGCGGATAACGACTGTGCAAGTGTGACGAGCGATTATACTTGGTTTATGTGTTGTGTTCAAGGTTGTGTTGTGATCGCCATGTTAGCATCCATTTTTCCGAGGAGGCGAGTGGAAAAGCATTACAAAGACAACTAAATATTTTATAAAATGAATAAATATGTTCAAGATACTTTATCGTTGTTTTTTATAAACTGAATTTCCCAGCACACACCAGAGTTCAAAATACTAAACTTCATCATATCAATCATCAACTCCACCTTTCATCAAAAGTATACAAAGTGAAATGAGACGAGTATGGAAATTTATGGAGGATGAGAAACTATGTTTATTTTTATTTAATACTGAATATCAGTCGATATTTGGTATCAAATAAAAATAAACATAGTTTCTTATATAAAATAAATTTTAATGTGGCATTTAAAAACCCCGCCATATTTTGACAAGCTGTGGCATTTAAAAACCCCGCCATCAATTAGTTCAGTGTGGTACAACAATGTCGCTAGTAGTACAAACGCAAGAACCGGAAGTTACTATTTTTTTATATGGAGTTATCGTTCTTCTCTTGAGTATTATGTTATGTTCCTTGGTCGCGAGTGCGCATGGAGGCGAGTGGTCGCGCTTTGCGTTTGTTACGTGCGCGCGCCCAGACAGCCCGCGATCTTTTCATTTTAAACAACCCTAACGCTCTAATGAAGCGTAGGTATTTATTTCAAAAAGTAAGCGTAGCTTCCATACTGCTCTATTTATATTGTGTGACACTGTGTCCCAGATCAATAACTCTGCAAAATTTAGTATATCAATTTGAAGGTTTGTCGAATTACTGTGGGCTCGTGGAGCCACCAATAAGAGAATGTGAGTGTCACAAGGCAGGTAATGAACACGAGACAGACCCAAACGGAGATGGCCGGACAACGAGGACGCGTTCCATAACTGGCCAGAAGAGGCTCTCGATAGGGTTACGTGGAAATCTAAAAGACCTTTGCCCAGCAGTAAGTAAGACACTTGCTGACCAAAAAATGTTTTGAAGTAAATTCCTTTTTTTCTTAAATGGGTCATACAGATTCCAGAAAATGAACGTCTTTCCTGTGGATAGTACAATAGTTAACGGCGTGGGTACAAAATATATCATTATGTTTTTATCTTCAAGATATATGTATGCACATGTCTACGAGGATCCAGCAAGAAAATTAGACTTTAAAGCCCTTAATTTTGAGGATGTCCACAGGACAGATGCGAAAACTTACTCGTAGGTACAAAAATGACAATTGATATTATGGTGTTAACATAAAAATAGGTTTCAGGGAAAAACACGTTATTTTATATGAGTTTTCAATCTTATCAAGCGATTGGTTAAATAACCGACATAAAGTTGAGCGTTGTCTGTTTTTCAAATGACTACATTAACTAGGAAATATTGAAATCCGTACAATTAAAACATAAATTAATTTTAATGCTAATCTTGTAATTTTCACTTAGCACTTAACAACTTGGGCCAAATAGGTCCACAGCGATAATAATAGTGCTGTCACAGTATTAACAGTACCTTAACTTTATAAAATAAATATTTTTGAAGCTAACTGTACAGAATCTTACTTCGTGCAACCGCCGACATGGTAGCTTTCGAAGTGCTGTCACTATCATCAGACTCAGAGCGATTCTGAAAGCTGGTCTCTGTGAACAAAATAAGCAGCAATTAAAAAATATCGTGAAGCTAAATTTTACAAATCAACTAATATATCGACGCGACGGTCCCTACGTACAATCGAACCAACTGAATCATGACCCACCATAAGCTCATTTTGCTAAAACTCCTAAATGCAAGTAGGTCGAAATTTGCTTAAAGATAGATTTCCATGGTGAGGAACTTGTTATCATTTTATTAGACACTGACATTTATGGAGTGCACTGTCACTGTATTCCGAGATATATTCTAGTCGCGTGATTTTTTTCGTATGCCATAGCCTCACTTGAGACTATAATCCGAGCTCTGTTCTTCTAAATTAGCCATCATTTAAAATGATTAAGCATTTTACAATTTAGTTTCTATTTTTTCACATTGACTGACAACTGATAACTTGACATTTGACGCACATTTAGAACATTGTATTTATGAAATATTATTTTTACATCATCAAAAAGTTAAGGTTATCTAAGCGAGAGCTAGCTCGAGATTCAAACATTGACTGTAAAATGTGTTTCTATTGCAATGATAACAAAGGTTAAAATTGTCTCCGACCTATATTGACGTAATTTTGCTAGGATCTAAAACGTCCTAAGTGTGTCGATAGACCTTACAAGTTGGAAAGTTTCAAACGAATTGTCAGCAAAGTGGGTCATGATTCAGTTGGTTCGATTGTACATAATGTCAAGTCCAAAAATATATATTCTACTACTGTATTTAATTTTTATTCAGCCATAATTAATTAGTTCGCATCAAACAAACTTCTCGATACTATTTATTATGCAAATGATTATAAAGACATTGAAATATTAAGCATAGCTCACACACATCTGAACACGACTCTATCAAGGCGTTAGAGTGCATGTCCAGATATTTATGATCAGCCTGTACAGATGTATTTGATGGCGACTGTACCTGGTTAACAGACCAGTACATCTAGCATAACCTTCCGCGACTTCGTGTCTCGCGCGACAAATCATCACCTGCCACCGTCACACTATATTGGGTGGATAGAGATAGGTAGTATTTGTCGCGCGACAAAGAGTCGTGTGTCACAGTTGTGCTAGGGGTACAGGTATTACTTGATGATGTATAAAAGTCACTATACAAAGTCACAATAGCAGTAATTTCCTTCCTGCAAAAGGTACATCGCGCGCTTTTATATGTGCGCGCCGTGAACGAGCGCACTTACTGCAAGCAAATATTTAAGAATGCGTCAGTATGCTCCAGTATGGATCGCACTCACACAGTCTGTGTTCATAAATACGTATCGCGAGCTCCTAAGAACAGAAGTTGAACTATTTGCCCGTCTTTATACATTGCTAATGCTAGGATTTATCCGACATTATCTGATCTAACGTTAATGGTTCTAATAAAACGATCAATCAATTACCAAGCTCCACGGACCTGCGAGACAGATTAATTATACCAACCTACTTTATACGAAAAACTTACTTAAATGGAAGAAAGAGTCATTAATTTTATCTTTTAATTAATCAAGATTAATAGACAGTATTAAATTTAAGAAGCTTAAAGCGAAATTAATACAAATGTAAAACATTTAACATCAGCTTTATGGAGTAATAAAAGTAATTATTTTATGCTTTCAATATTTTATTTTTGCTCATTACAACCTTACGCGCAAATAAGCTTATTTAAAGTTTATTTTTATAAGACGGAAAGAGACTTATTTAAAAAACAAAATTGTGTTGTACATTATCAACAAAATTTTGAGTTTCCTACGGTATTTACTAACTTGGTTATAATTATAACTAACCATCTATCAAGATGTATTGGTTTTTCGTGCTCTTTTGGTGTGCTATAAAGAATATTGTATTTTTTAAACAGGTTTATTTAGCTGGAATAATTAAATTGCGCTCACCCATGGTCCACACCAGGAATCGAACCCGGGACCCTGGAACTGGTTTTATGTATATAGAGTATTGAAATGTGGTGTAATATTTACCTACAGAAATAACAAAAAAAATTAAACACAGACTTCAAACGAGCCTGCTCGACATCGAATGCACGAGTTACTCAGATCGCTGCGCTGTATTTATAATATTCGAACAGTTGCCACAGATTACCTAATAGTGCATCGAACAGACACGACACTCACCCGCAATACAATGGAAAAGAATTAATATTCTGGAATCGTAAAATTCGAGGTGCGGAGTAAAAATGCCAGGGCTGTCAATCGATCGATACCTACCCAAATAAATTATTTTATTACTGACGCAACGACACAAAGTGCCCACAACCTGCACTATCGGCATCCGACAAAAGAAGACAACACCGTTAATTTCGTTCTTACCATAATACGTCAAAATCTCAAGAAATATAAGTTTTGTGAGCTAATTTTACTCTCTAATTTTTGGATCGCCTCATGGTTTAGGTCAATTTTCTAAATAAGTCGAGCCAACTGTACACATTTGTGAGAATCCAGTCAAATTAACTTTTCAGTTTAATTCAATTTACTGCCATCCAAATCACGTACTTTACTGGTTTGTCAATAAATCAAATATCAATCATTCGGATTATCTAGCGGACACAAATTGGTTTTAATTTATACAGCAAACAGAATTTCAAATTGTTTGCTAAGGCTAGATTTCGGGTTCTACCCGGGATTCGGGTTATACCTTGGTACCTAGCGATGAAATGATTGTGTAAGTAGTGGGGCTTCCAAACCCGGGATTTTTTGTCGGAAGTATGAACGTCCGTCCTTGAACATGTATTTTGAACCGTAATACCACCAACCACCACTCACCAACTCACAACTACTACTCACCAACAATACAATGAAAACTAATTTCTAAAAATAAACAATACCTACAACTCTCCAACTTGTGATTAAATAATATATATAGTACAATAAAAAAAGTTATAATATAGAGCAAAAAAAAGGTTACATTTAAGTCAGTCTCGTGTTTTTATTGTAAATACCTAACACAAATATATTACATGTTAGTAAACTAAATGACAAAACTTACAATGCAGCCTCACGGTCACGGTATATTTCACACGAAAATATCGATACAAAACAAGGAATCTAAACTTGATTTTCCCAATACAACAAGCGCGTTATTATGTATGGAATAGCAAACGCAAATCAAAGTGATTGGCAGCTTCCATCCACGGCAGTTGCTACCCGCATCCTGATTGGTCGAGCCAGCAACTACGACAATGGAACGTTCCCAAATGCAACGTTGTCACTCTGGTTTCGTCCGGATGTTGTGATAATGGAAGGGACAAAGTCAGCATCAAGATAATTTTATTGTTTCTGATAGAAGATGTATTTGGAAATATCGTAATAGTTTCCATTTCAGTTTTTGGGGTTCCGTACCCAAAGGTTGGACCCCCTATAATTAAGCCTCCACTGTCCGTCTGTCACACGGCTGTATCTTTTAAACCGTAATAAGTAGTGACTTGAAATTTTCACCGAATGTATGTAGACGTTATAGTAATAAAACCCAAAAGGCCAAGTGCGAGTTGGATTTGCACACGAATGGTTCCGTACCATCGTCAAGCGAAAAACGTCAAAGAAACAAGTTTCTTGTATGGGGTATCCCTCTTTTATTTTTAATTTTATTTTGTTTTACTATTTGTTGTTATAGCGGCAAAAAAATACATATTCTGCGAAATTGTTAAGTTTCTAACTATTATTGATCAAAATAACAAAGATGATACAGCCCAATGATGATAAGATGGTTCAAAGAAGATACCTTGTGACAGACGGATAGACAGTCAGACGGACAGGCATAGCAATAGTGGTCCGTTGGTACCCTTTGGGTACGTAACCCTAAAAACGAAACAAAAAAAAATGTAAGGTGGCCCCCATATAAGAAACATGATTTTCGGTGTTGTTTTGCTTGATTCTAATAATGGCAAATGTAGATAGACACTTTGTCTGTTTTTATACAATCCCCAACATACAAAGTTTTTTGAGGTATGTGCAACATGTACTAGTATGGTACTATTGCGATGAAAACGAATCCATCAAAATGAATACCGTGTAATCCAATATTCTGTTATTATAGACATGTTAATTAATTTTAAATAACACTTAACGTTTAGGGCCTCCGCTAGCTGACGCGGATTACCCGGAACGGACCCCCGTCTAATAAGAAATTGTATGAACAGCGCTAAGTGAAGCGGCCGCGGGTCCATATTTTTGCCCGTCCGCCGCGTGCGTCCGCTCCGTGCACCCGCGTCAGCTAGCGTAGGCCCTAAGTCTCCTATGTAATCTATTTTTTTTTAAATTTTAAAACATAGGTTTGCCATACAAAATAATTATGTGGTGTCTATTATATACACCTCATAATTAATGTTGTTGTAGACCCACAATGAGCGAGCAGGGCCAGTCTGCAAGTCACTTTCAGTTTCCCTATGTCGCGAATTGCCGTCTCAGCTCCGACTACTGCGACCATGTCGCTCTGAAATATGAAACCGTCCAAATTTAGGGCCCCCCCGAAACCAACATCCGAAATGAAGACATCTTAATTGAATTTTAGACTTGGGGTCTCATAATTAAATTCGGAGTTCCAGTTTAAGTAGATTATTATAATATTTCGAGATGATGAGTGAAAGTTTGACGTTGTTGTCCGTAATATGTGTTTTAGCAATGCGGAAGTTTCCGGATTTTACGGTGGGGTTAACTGAGTTAAATATTTTTGATGAAGGTAACGTATTAACGCAATTGTCGTCCTTTTATTTCATGCATATTCATAATGAACGTTTCATATTTGCTGGTCTTCACTATGCCACTCTTCATTATTATAGTGGTATAATAAAAACTTCACTATACCACTCTATAGTGAAGTGACGTGTATAGCATCAAACAGCCACAATTTCTCTGACTAGAATACACGACTAAGAAAAGAGAATGAGAATTGATTGGTAAAAATTATGTACAAATTAGATCACACATTGATCTTAAAACACAGTTTAAAGCATATATTACTTCATTTATATTAACAATCTTCTGTAGATATTGAATTTTTTAAGACAAAATATCATTTATTCCAGGAAGAAAAATTACCATTTTGGTACGGAATCCTAAAAACTACGTTTATGACGTAGAATGTAAACTTTTAATTAAATTACTGACGGTAAGTCTTATAGTGTCATACTAAAAAGTATGAGTTATTTCTAAAATTATTCCTATCTGCACTGTAAACTGCGTTTTAATTCCTAGGATGTACTGAAAGAGTGTTTCACTCTATTACTCCGTCCGTTTATAATTAAAGTTAAAGTCAGTAATAAAACCTACAGTCTAAAGTTCATAATTTTAATTAGAAACGTTAGAACGATAAGGAAAATACAAACTTTTATTGACTTTATATAATAAAAGTAAAGTTCGTTTTGTAATATACGATAAATCAATTGGTTTAGTCCTTTAGTATCCTGTTAACAGTAAATTATCCCTATGTTCGTAGGTGTTTAATTTACCTGTACCTCATTTTAGATTAGAAAAATCATGCCCGTCATTCTGCATTTTAAGGAGAACCATCTTGAAACCGGACAATACGTTTCGTGATTTTAAAACATAATAAGGCACTGAAATAAGTGAACTATTTAAGTACAATGTAAACCCTTTGATGTTCTAGGGAAACGAAGATATTTATGCAAAAATTACTGTTATTATTTAAAACTGGATTAAAACGAGGTAAAGATGTAAATAGTCATATCCATTTAATTTACTACCATGTTTTGCCATTTACCAAGGTTTTGCTTTAAAGACACTAATGCAACACTACTAATACTAAAACTTTAATTAATAACAGAGGACGGATAAAGATAAACACTTAAAACTTATCTTATATAACATTAATAAAAGGCTAAAATATAAACTAAGTATAAATTAAGTTTTATTTTATGCTTTTTAAATGTTAATTTGTACTAAATGCCGTACCTACAACATTATTCCATAAAAATCTCCAAACTTTTAATTTCAAAATAGTAAATCTCATGAAACTAGACATGTTTAATTAAAATCGGTAGAAAACCTGCTTTCAAATAAAACCGCATCCAAATCGGTACACCCGTTTAAGAGCTACGGTGCTACAGACAGACACACACATATAGCGGTCAAACTTATAACACCCCTCTTTTTTGCGGCGGGGGTTAAAACTATCTAGGGGGTTCGTCAACATCCCAGTTTGTTTCCTGTAAAATAAATTTTAAGTTGACAACTAGCTCTAAGCTAAATTTAAATTAAGGAATAAAACAAAAACAAAATTAAGAAATTATTGGAAAATATTTGACCGGAAACGAACCGCAGAGAACTGAACGGGAGCATCTTACCATGCAGCTTGGCAATGCGATCACAATTTCTAAATCTAAATAAAATTCGAATAAACAGTTCGACACTGGAAGTTACAGCCACGATCAATTCCGTCCCAGTTATTCCGCGCATTGCTCACTCTGCCGGCAGGACAGTCCTGACTCAGCTCCGACGGAATATTCTGATAGAACTGTTAGCGAAACTGTCGTAAAACTATCTTGACAGTGTTTTGTCTTACTACGCCCTTGGCGTTGCAAGCATCCATAATCTACGGTGACTACTTAGCATAAGGCAGACGGAACGGTTGTCCACCACCCTACTAGTGTAAATAAAAACTAGTATAGTTTGTCTTTAGGTAAATGGGATCTGAATTTCATTATACCCATTTCATTTTTATTAATACTTACATACTACAAACTTATAGCAGAACTAATTCAACTCAGGGCTCGGAACCCGTATTTTGCAAAAACCCAATCAACTACTCAATTGTGTGTGTGTGTGTGACTGTGTGTTGTGTACTTTATGGATACTAGTAGCATTAGCATAGCATCCACTTTGGCGGTCCCCCAGTTGATGTTACCAGAAGTTCACTGTTACAATTACCTTTTATATAAATATGTATTGAAATTAAGTAAAAAAAAATGGTTCAGTCTTGAGAAAACTTGAGTGTTTCTCGACATATTTTTTACGGATTCACAACCGCGGCTCGGTAAATATTGTGACAACGCAACTACTTTTCTAAACAACGTAAGAGATTGTTTTTTACAACAATGTCTGGAATTCTCTTTAAAATTCGTTGTTGAAATGTGCTTTTACCTCTAAAGGCATTTCACTGTTGACTTCAGTGAGATTTGATGCCTGGGAGATGGTATTTTCAGATATCTGCAAGACGTCGAGGTTGTTTACCAAATACTCGAAAATGTCGTGCAAATCTCTTTTATAAGAGACATTAATGCTACCGAAGGCTATGCCACTGAAATCACAGGAGAAATACCCATAAGTATCTCAGTATTATTTCCTTCATTGAAACTCTTCACTAACCTCGATAATTAGCAGAATAGTCTTGTTCAAAGCAACAGCGCGACATTCAGTGAGATTTATCTCAGTCTGTTTCCTCCCCGAGTTGGCTCAGATCTGGACCGGACTTTATGTTAATGAAATCAACTTTTTAAACATTTTTTTTCTTTTGTAATTGAAAATGAAACTTTAACAGTTTGCGGAAATCCGGTTGTCAATTTAAAAATGTTTCATCCTGTTACGACTTTTACGATTTTTTTGTTGCGGATTTTAGAAAAGAGGGACATAATGCTTCAGTTTTAAGAAAAACGACGTTACCTACATTATACTCGTACGAATGAGGTATAACATGATTTTTAACAGCCAATGGAGCTAAAACAGACGATTTATAAATGGATACTTTGTAATTCTGAGAGGAATAAATTTTATTCTTATTATATGATGGAAACGTAGCCAGTCGCGGCTGCTGTATAAATAGAAAACTCTTGAACTGACAGCAATTAATGTTCCAGTACTAAGAATAGCATAATAAAACAGACTTTGCGTCACTTCGAAATAAGTACAAAGGCAAATAAGACCTCGTTACTAATGTTCAGATCTCTTGACCAAACAAAAGGTACCCTTAATTAATAAATACTAAATGTTAGAGCAGGGATGATGTTACTCATGAAATCAGACAAATAAACTATATAATAAGAACTCTGTTACAGTAATGAACTAAAGTCAAATGGTAGAATACTTTGAGTAAATTTATTGATGTATCTTTTATAATCACGTTAATACTACCACCAATCATGTTGTGAAATTACATGGTGTAGGATATCCAATTTTCCTCCATATTTAACGCCTCATGGATAATAATGCAATATACAAACATTATTGGATATTGCATACCTGGTAAGTAGGTACTTACCATAAAATACAATGAGAACCGTAGATCAAACAAGATAAAAAAAAAATGCAGAAAACAGGCCTTTTTTGATGCTATATCCTCCAGACATCCATCTATAAGGATAACACAGGTCAGCGGTGATTTCGATGCATTTGATATAATATCCTTTATGTCACAACTGGCCAGAAAGCCGCTTCCTGGCCAAGTATATACATAAAATTATGTACACAACGCGGGAGGTAATAAAGAAAGCCTCCGATCACATATTTACGTCCCTCGCCTGCAGCTCGGGCTGCAAACATCTGCGATCTCGGCCTTTCTTTGTTTTACCACCCTAGTTGTGTCATGTACTATTTAAAATTATTTTCAAATAACAATATAACTACAAATATGTTTTCAAGATTGGCTCCAGTTTTTGAAATAATCACCATTTTTACACCAATGTAGTATGTAGACTAGTAACACTTAGTAATCATCTCTCTGGGGTCGGTCCCTCATGTCTGAGGATCGTGGTCAGCATCAGGGTTCCATCTGGCGCGGATGATCTGCCTCCACCGGTTTCTGTCCAGCGCGTCTCTTACAACCGTGTAGAATTTGGAGGACGACGAGTCGTTAGTAATCATACCCCACAAAAAAAAGTTAATCTGGTAGGTACGCTCATGAAGTTGTAGTGCAAAAAAAGCATAAAAATAATTATGGCCACAATAAATATAACTTTTGTTGACTTATGTCATTATAATGTCACTTACCTGTGTCGAATCGTGGTCTTGCGGGCAGGCGACTGGGCAAGTCTTGATTCTCCACGTGGTCGAAGGTTCGGAAACCCAAGGCGAACTCCGCGTACGGACTTATCTCAAACATTTCTGTACAAAAATAGGCCTATCTTAAAACATAATACTCGTAATGCAGATTATATGTACCTTGCCAAGGCTTAATTATTTGCATTGGAATTGAATATACCATTAAACATATCATTTCGATGCAAACTGAGTGTGGAAATAGGCGCCAAATCGAATTGTAAGATTTAAAATAAAGAAAATAAAATGCTTACAAGTAAAATGCGCTTTGAAGTAAAGACAAATTGATAATGTTGAAACTGATTTTTGTGTTTTAAGTATTATGAATGGGATAAAGGGATGACACAACAAGCTAATATTACAAAACGAAAAGAAGAAACACGTATTTCTTGATTATATCTCAAATTTAACTTACCATTCTTACTGCTCTTCCTATTGTGAACGGGTGACGTATAAATTCGCGGGGTGTGCGCATACCGCTCCTTATGTTCCGATTGTGACGTCATGCTCTCATTACGTGATTTCACGTCCTCGGCGATAGAGTGCCGGTATTGAGATGAGAAATTTTGTCTATAAAGAAATAAGTTATTAGAACATATTATTTTTCAATTGTACTTGATTTATTTCTATTCTTAGGTAGGATTTTGGAATAAACATACTTATTTTTACTGACTCATTGAACTGAAAAACCCATGAAGGTAATATCGAATGTAGTCGCACTGCCGCTATGAATGAGCATTACTAATACACCATGATCATCATCATTGCAACACTGAGACGGCCTCTGCTGAACATTGGTCTCCCCCAAACACTCCCACAACAAATCGATCGCTAGTTTTTAGTCACCATCGACTTCTGGCGACACTAACCAGGTCTTCAGACCATCTTATGGGAGGCTGACCCACGTTATGTCTTCCGGTTCGTGGTCTCCATTCAAGAACCTTCACGCCCCATCAATCATCTGTTCTTCGAGTTAGATGCACGGCCCATTGCCGGCAGCTATGTGTCGGTCATCTTAGTTCGTCTACGGGTTTCCTCATTTGTGATTCCATCACGTAAAGATACTCTTAGCATAGCTCTCTCCATAGCACGTTGAAGGACTAATAAGGTCCCTCGTAAAATACTATTGTAAATATAACTAGCTTTTAATAGCACATTAAAATAAAATATGTAATATTTCAGTTTTACCTTCTTCTGAAGAGAATGCAGATAAAGGCAAGAATGCAGATAACTAAGAGAACAGAGCTGCAGATGATGACGAGCATATTTAAATCAAACAAATCCGAGGGCGGTCCGATTTCCTCTGCAACAAATATAATAATAATATATCTAAAACGTTATTGTATCTTGCATCCGTTTATCGAGATGGGTAACGATTTTACCATTTATGAGTTTTGAATGTAAGATAACAAACAACACTACAAACAATATTGTAAAAAAATTATGATATAAAAACTACCAGTTCACATTCATGCAACTCGATACGTCATGCTCCCCAGCAGAACCACCTTGGCTTCGATGAATTTAAATATATAGGAAAACTTCTATATAAAATCTATATAATTCTAGTACCATTAAAAATATATATGTCAATAAGTTTCGAAATTCTATATTAACTTAGCACCCTCAGTTTCTAATTATATTTTGAATATACGAAGATACGACACCATCTTTTTTTTAGCGCCGGAAGTAAAGAGCATCAAAGCCAAGGTGGTTCTGCTGGGGAGCATGACTTGCTAAATAATAATAAGGTTAAATAAATGTGACCTAGTTTCAGCTGAATAATGTGTTTATTAAACATTATTTATTTACTTTTACACTTGTATAAACATTTAAATAGCACTGAAAATTAGTAGATCCGATTAAACAAAAAATATGTTTACTACTACATCCATAAAATAAAAAATGAAATTCTTTGTTTCGACATAATGTAGTTGATAATTAAGCATGTCTCGCTTGCATGTAATACTTGTGATAGCTCTTTTAAATAAATAAATAAATAAATAAATATTAGGGGACAATCTTACACAAATCGAACTAGCCCCATAGTAAGCTCAATAAGGCTTGTGTTATGGATACTAGACGACGATATATTTAATAGATACATACATACAAATACTTAAATACATAGAAAACATCCATGACTCAGGAACAAATATTCGTGCTCATCACACAAATAAATGCCCTTACCGGGATTCGAACCCAGGACCTCTTGCTTCATAGGCAGGGTCACTACCAACTAAGCTAAAGCGGTCGTCAACTAAATACGTCACTTAAATGTTATGTTCCTATTCAAAATGACGGTGCTAAAATTCTAGCTGTGTTTCCAATGCCATGTATTAGCCATCAGATTGTGTTTGCACCTTACATACAAGAACTTGTGAAACGTGGACACGAGGATGTTGTGATTACCGCCGATCCTGCATTTACTAAGGAACAAACCCCCAAAAACTTAACAGAAACTGACGTACACGATGTATCGTACAAAGTGTGGGCTGATTACATCACGATGATTACTAAAAAAATTCAAAATTATGACAGACACAAATTTATTGTAAACTAAATTGGTGTATTAAATGTCTTGAAATTTTTGAACAACGAGCACAAGTAGCCCAAGTAAAAGATATAATTATGAAGTAAGATAACACTTTTGATTTAATAGTAGTGGAAGATTGTGCGAGACTCGCTCTGGGGTTTTCACATTATTATGAGCGTGCCGGTTATTGCAATAAGTTCTTTTGGAGTACCTTTCTTTAATTATGAAGTTATGGGAGCTCCAACTCATCCTCTACTGTACCCATATCCAAATGACATAAGTACGCCTTTTTATGAATTACCCCTTAGGAAGAAAGTTTCGCAATATTGCGATTTATTTTCGGTAGTGAGTCAGTACAATCTAGGGGAAGAATTAGAAAACGAGGTTTTAAGGCAAATTTTTAATAAAAAATATGTTAGTTTGAGTGATTTGTATAATAATATTCAAAGGCTGTTATTAAATATTAATCCTCTTTGGGAGGGCATTCACCCTGTGCCGCCGAGCGTGGCACACATGGGAGGACTGTATCAGAGCTCATCACAGAAACTACCTCAGGTATGTTTAAGAAGAATATTTATCGCACATGATAATATGTTTATAAAATTGCATAATTTTGGTGTTTCAAAATATATAAATAATTGCTTCCGATGATATTTTACTCATTCAATATTTACAATGACACCTACTTGTGCATGATTAGACATGAGATACTTAATGCAAAGGTTCGCATTGGTAGCAAATTATTAGGCAGTATCATACCATTATGCCAATACAAAGTTCTGAAAAAGTTATGACTTTATATTCTTCCAATCCAATTAAACTAAATTTAGTCAATACCACTTTGTAAATAACAAGATAAAATTGTTAATTTACTATTTCATACTATTTGTAGGACTTAAAACAGTATCTTGACTCATCTACACACGGTGTTATTTACAACAGTTTTGGGACAAACGTTGATACATCGAGGCTGCCAGCCGATAAAATACAGATCATTATAAATGTCTTCTCCCAAATGCCGTCCTTTGGAAATGGGACCAGGATAAGTTCCCGGGACGCACAAACAATATTAAAATATATGGTGCTATTATTAGCCAAATACTTTTATCGTCATTTAATATTCTGTAATAATTAAAAGTTAGGACCTATGGGAACTACGGGTGATTTAGATAAACCATATATGTATATCAACACCCTGTGTGACAAATAAAAAAATACTCAATACCTACCTGTATATCCTATACAATGTTCACGACATGACGTAAATAATATTTTACCATTTTTTTAAGACTTGTCTAACAGCTTGGTCATCCTGCGCGACCAGTTGCTGCCTGTATATGAATGAGGCTCTGCCTCCTCTGAATGAGTTAGGGCAGGCTGTCCAAGTGTCCACTTGGGGTGGTGATAGTGATGGGAGCACGATCTCCCAATAATGTTTTAATTCTATGAAATAGTCTCTACTTGGTACTCAGAGAAATAAAACTTGTATTATCATTAAAATGTAGCATTCACGATTTTTTTAAATTATAAAATGAAACACTGGTTACAAAGGAGATTGCCGACTTTTGGTACCAATATCGTCATTAAATTGTGTCACAACCAAAACGATACCAAAAACTTAGTTTTATTTTTTTAACTAGAGGGATTTTTTTATTACTGAATTTAAAATGGGAAATCTGAGATCAATTAAAAAAGAATGTCTTGTACGATTTCCGCCGCCACCATGAAAAATGTATGATTTCCTTAAAACTGTATTTGACAGACAAAATCGGTCAAAATCTAAAAGGCCTATGACAGTGGCACCACCGTCTACACAAATGTATACAAAAATTTTAATTCCATAAAACTCCGCGGTTCTTTCTTATACGAACTGCATCCAGCTGTCCTATACCCAGGAAAGTAACATGTTTGTCTCGTTCTTTCTTAAGACTACTTCTCACATGAGTGTAAAAGACAAAGCTAACGTCATAGATACGTCTTAATACAATTAATTATGTATGTAGTTTTCTTGATTTTAGCACGAAAATTGACAGCTTGACATTCTGTCTTATTCTAAGTTTAAATATTAGGTACTTTATAAGACACGTCTTTTCAGTTTTGTGTCGAAGGTCGTAAATCATTTTAAATTCTTTATTTGGTACAAATAACTAGTGATATTTCGCTGATACTTCACTATACGAGACATTGAGCGTAAATGTAATGTTACAATATTTTTTATCTCACGATGTATCAAAATAGTTTCAAATAACTTTTTTTATAATAATATTTTAACAATCTGAATAGGCACAATAAAAAACCTAAAACAGGTATCCGAAATGGCATGTCATACGACTAAGTTAAGTGAAGTCTCGTCAACGTCAGGAATTAAAGTTATTAGGTGATTTTGTATTTGGCCGGTTGACAAATACTTTGACGATTTGCTACGCAAAAACTCACTTCGAAATCTGGAAATCAATCTCAATTTCCTATGGATCCCCGAATACGATTTTAATGGGATTTAGTGATTAGGAAAGGCAGTTTCTTGTTCTTTAAGATACAGTCGGTTTCGTGTTGACACAATGACTTTTGATTTGGTACGAGGCCCCATAGACGCGTCGGCAATCTCCTTTATAACTTTTGTTTCATATGTATATATTTTGATGTTGTTTGATTACGACTATTTTCAGACATATAAAATTTAAAATAGCTCTTTTGAGAGATATTATGAATGCCATTATTTATGGCAAATAATTAGGCACGTTTTGTGTTTTTTTTAAGCCTAAATGTTTATTAAAGGTTTTATCCTGAACTGAATAATGCTATAGATTAGTGGAATAAAATAGCGAGTGTTTATTTTTAGCTGGTTTGATTCCCGGGTGAAACAAACGAATTTAAGCAAAATTTTGTATGCAGTTTTGTTTCTTTTTAAAAATAAAAGAATGTCTGCTTTAAGTAAAATGAGCTAACTTAAAGATTTAAGGCAGTTTCCCTCCAGGGCCTATCGAATTTTTCCATCCTGTATATTATCAGTTTTCTTTTACATTTGCAATTTTTCTTTGTCGTGTTTTTTCTGTCACCTTTTTTCTGTGTTTCTGTATTTATAACAGTTTCCTTTCACTGGGGGGGACAACCTCTTTTAACCGCCTTAGCCTAAATTGACCTTGCGATTTTAAACTCTGTCATATTCATATTTCATAAAGAATATCATTATCGTTACTTTGTCGCAGTCAGGGGATTTTGATCTATTCTATTCGGCTGCGGCGCCACTGTGGCATAGATAAGATGAGCAGAGAAGAGACGTGTAGCGATCGACCAATCACATTAGTTTTCGCTGTTTCCATTGAAGCGAAGTGGAGACGAGATGTGGATTTCAACTATTGTGATTGGTCGATTCCTACTTGTCTCCGCTCCACTCGTCTCCACCTCCACCTCAGTGGAGTCGCAGCCTTAGGGTTTGGAGCCAAAATTACTAAGTAATTTTATACCCAGAGTAATTAATATTTGCTCTCGGGAATTATAGCGAGCAAAAAAATATACTACTAAGTAACAAAACGAATGAGAAAAAACGCATTTGTACACAAATGCGAACGTGTTAATAATTGCTTTAGAGTAATATTGCGTGCAAAAAATATGCTACTAAGTAATAAACCGAATGGAAATAAATGCGCCTGTGAACAAATGCGATCAAAAAACTCGCTATCAAGAAATAGTAAGACAGGGAAATTAGAGAAATGGGAAATTTTGCGACTAGGAATAACCACGAAAAGAAAATTTGCTGCAAAGAAAACAAGCGTTTGGGAACCTCATCTAACAAATCAGCAACTTGCCGCTTGTAACAAATTCAAATTTAGACGAGAATAAGAAGATCCACTTACTCGATAGTTTACGCATTTTTCATCATATTATTACGCAAGGGAAAGGGCGGCTGAAACGCTTCGCGGCCTTACCGAACAACATTATGAGAAATCCTAGACGTTTGTGTATAGTGTAGAAAAATCAATCATGTTCACGCGTTAAAATTGTATGTTTAGAATCAACTAAGCGATCACAAGTTTCCAAATGTTCACTCCAATAATTTCTGTTTAAGACCACAAGTCTTTCATTCCCGCACCATGACTATAGATAGACTGTAATGATTAAATTAGTTCAAACCCTAAAGTTGGTAGCCATCTATCCGAAATTCTAATTATACCTATAAATCTACAAACCGAAATCAAGTACTGTTACGAGGTTGTTATGTGATTTGAGCACTGAAAAGGCTTGTTACTCGTCAGCAAAGTTAGACGAATCGTTTCACGGAAACTAGTTTCCATGTAGTATACAGGATGTTCTATTAATGAGCATCAAAAAGTGAACAAACGTAATGGTTTTCAAAAAAACTAACGAAAGACGTATTAGGGTTCCGTAACAAAATGGTAAAAAAGGAACCCTTATGGTACGACTCTGTCTGTCTGTCTGTCCGTCTGTCACAGCAAGATATCTCAGGATATACTGATGCTATCGACTTGAAATTTTAAATAGTGTTAAAAATCTCTTACTCCAGCCTATTGGATAGAAAAAAAATCTTATACCTTTTTTACTTTTTTTTAAAGGAATCCGAAATGGGATGTGGAAAAACAAAAGTAGAGCTATTATATCGAGTGGGATATCAAATGAAAGGGCTTAATTTGTAGATTCCAAAGCCATTTTTATTTTTTTTCTTACTTTTCGATTTATGACCAAAAACGTTCAAAAAAATACCATTCCCCCTATTATCTTCGAAGTTACTGAACAGAAAAATCTGTAATAATCACCAATTATTAATATCATCCTAAATACTACAGGAAAAATAAAACGGATTTCCTAAATTGCATCGTTTTTTTAGAAATATTCAAAAATCGTACACATACTTATTTGCTCCTACCAAGGACCATTAAAACAAGAGGACTGTCATTCTCTATACTTTGGATCATGCCCCGACCGCAAGGGGATATCCAGGCAAAAACTAGATGGCGCTAAAAAACTAAACATTTAACGATGTTATATTTGAACAAAGAAACCTAGTACAATAACAATTAGTTCGTAAACAGCTAATAATAAATAAATTCTAACATTTAAATACTGTGTCACACTTGCAAAGTTGAATAATTGTAAATAATATAATTCTTACACCTACCAAGCTTATACATAGATGGCGTTGTAAATATCGGAGAATAGCTTTTTGTATAGAGAATGACAGTCCTCTTGTTTTAATAGTCCTTGCTCCTACTAAGCTAACCGCCATACAGCTTTTCTTGAACTATTCACGTATCTACTTACGAGTTTGTACGGAACCCTCGGTGCGCGAGTCCGACTCGCACTTGACAGGTTTTTTTTATGTCAATGAGTAACATTTTGAGTTATGGCGCCACAAAGATGCCTCAAAACGGGCATTTTTGCTGTCATAATGCGCTATCTACGTCGGCCGTGGTACATCCGCACATACTGCAATACTTTGGGCATGTTACCAGGCGAGATAACGATTCCATAGAGCGGCTGGTCATGTAAGGAAAAGAGGAGGGAACCAAATCGCGCGGCAGGTCACCTACGCGCTGGACTGACCAAGTGAAAGACGCTGTAAGAAACAGCGTAACTGACCGTGCTAGATAGTTTACCAAGAGAGAGAGTGAGCGGGAGATCGTGCAGAGAGCTGTTTTCCCCTCTACCACTGAGGCGGATGCCTTAGTGTCCCCACAACTGCACTACCAAGAGGGGAACGGCAGAAAAGAAACTAGACTGCTACGCCCGTTCTGGTCTGCCCGTCTATTGTCGACTTCTTAAATACAGTATGCTCAGGCATCAAAACTTGTGCAAATTTCATAATTTTTAGAGTTCCATACATCAAAAGAATAAATAACACCCTTATAGGATAACTCATTTCACTCGCTTTAGGGCTGTCTGTCAGGGAATATAAAAACTGCTTTGTCTCTGGGATGAGTTGAGCTATCGAGTTCATAATTTATACCAATTATAATAATAATTAAATAGATCAATTGAATTTCTAAATCTATTTGTTCAAGATATTGTTTGTCTTCTTTGAATACTTAAAAAAACCTTGAGGCACTTTCTGGCGTGTGTGCGTGTGAAAATGTAAACATCCGTAATTGCAAGTCAGAGCTTCATTATTAAGTTAAATTATCAAATTCATCGAGATTCTCACCGAAATTTGTGCTAAGGTATTGAGCAGAACACGGCATTGCAGAAAAACATTTTACTGAAGACCTGGTGAGCCACATTTTCACTATATTCAACAAAATTGGATTCGAAATCACTATCTGGAGTCACTCACACATAGAAAACATTTCAAAAATCGGAATTAACTGCTAATTAAAATAAATAAAGACACCGAAAAACACGGTACTCATCAGCTGATTTTGAAGTTTGACACTTGACGTTGCATAGACACTTTCGTTCAACTCAAGAGCAAAGGGTGCGTTCAAGATTAAGTAATAAAAAACGCCCAAAGCGTTTACGAAGTTAGCTACTACTTACTTCGCTGCAAAGTTATATTATTTATATTCAAGAAAACTTGTTAAAATGAATTGCTTGGCGTGTACTAAACGTATTGAAAGAGGAGAGTTGCTGAGCTGCTCGTCTTGCGTGGGATTATACCATTTTAAATGTCTCAATATGACATCGGCATACGTTAGAGAGAAGAGCGTAGAGCTAAAGAACTGGAAATGTCCAACTTGTGATATGGCTACACGGAGACCACGAAATGATGACACGCCAGCATCCCCTGCAGGGATGAATAGAAATATAATTCCCACATCAGCATTCGATGTCACAAATATGTCCTACGAGGAAATCGACGCCTCAAATGAAGTGGGCAATACAGTGATGCTAACACCGTCATTACCACAAACTCCATGTACAAATGGCCACGCAGAAAACAGAGTCTTGGTTCCCGCAATAAATACAAGCACGCAATATTCCATTCAAGGACGCGATACTGTAACGTTAGAGAACATAAGTCAATTATTGGACAAAAAACTTGAAAATATCGAAAAATCGCTTCTGACAAGCATGAAGAGCACCATACAAAATGAAATAAGTGCAGCAATCAGTAAATTTAAACAGGAAGTAACACAGAATTTTAACAAGATATCAGTAGACTCTGAAAAAAAATGAAAAATTAAAAACAGATATTTCACGAGAAAATGAAAAATTCAAAATAGATATTGATACGACAGCTAAAAAAATTGAAACTTTAGAATTAGAAAACGCCAAACTTAAATCACAGATCAAAGAAATTGAGAACAAGAGAGAAGGTCCTTTACAAACACAGGTACGAAATATAAATTCAGATGAAAGCTCCCTTAAAAGGATTGTACTATACGGACTCGACGAATACGAATACGAGGCTGAAGCAGATCTGTACCCGCGAATAAACAACATGTTCTGCGACATTCTAAACATCAACATTAATACCTACATTGAAACAGCCACACGTATAGGTAAAAAAGGACGTCGCCGTCCGATTATAATAGAACTGATCAGCAAGCGTCTAAGAAACCATATTCTACAGAACTCTTATATGTTCAAAAATACTGGATACGCTATTTCTGAATATCTAGACGGAGAAGCATTACAGAAAAGAAACCAGTTGCGGGAAAGACTATTCAAAGCAAGGCAAGAGGGCAAACACGCCATCATTAGAAATGGCACCCTCCTTATAAACGGAACGAAATACTCGGAGACAACAGAACCAATCCCTCGAATAGCATCTTCACAACATGTAAGTGAAAGAAAAAACACGACTTTGGATACAACGACACACTCCAGTTCAAACGAAACGACCAACTCGAATACACAGAATACATTTTCCCTGATCCAAAAACCCACAAATGAACGCAACAAAAGAACCAGCCCTAGAGATATTTCAGAAAATTCTACCTTTCGTGACTAATGTAGATATCCTTTTCCAAAACATGCAAAGTATTTGGAACAAGACTCACCTCCTACAAGCATTCACCGAAGAAAAAGAACATATTAACATAATATGTATCACCGAGTCTTGGCTGAATGAAGAAAAAAAAGAGTTATTTAATATAACCAACTTTAACTTAAGTTCGGCCTTCTGCCGTACCCAGCACGAAGGAGGAGGAGTACTCATACTCGTGAAAAATGGCTTAGAACATCGCAACCGGCCAGATATCACATCAATGTCCTTAGAATTGATCTTCGAAGTATGTGCAACTGAGTTACCAAAACTGAATCTTCTTGTCATAAATTTATATTGGCCTAACAGTCAAAGAGAAATCGAAGTATTCTATTTAAGTTTAATTAAGCTGTTAGATTTAATCGCTCTGAAATGCAAGAATAAAAATATTATAATTGGAGGTGACTTTAACGTAGATTTTCTTTCGGAAAATACTGCAAAAAATAGGTTAATGAACTTAATGCTAAGCTATAATTTTCACCAAAGAGTCAAAGAACCCACGCGGGTTTCACCAACTACTTCAAAATGCATTGACCTAATATTCACCAATTTTAAAATTAACCAAACAAAATTAAAAGTTAACGAATTTGGGTTCTCAGATCACAAAGCCATAATGCTATCTCCACCTTTAACTGTACCAAACTTACAAAATTATATAGTTAACAAAAGAATATATAAAAAAGAGAATATAAACAAGTTCAAGAATGAACTTGAGAATGTCAACTGGGATGACGTAATTAGAATAAATAAAAATATAAATGAAAACTATTGTGCATTTGAAAATACATTAAGCTCGGCCCTTAACAAATGCATTCCTAAAAAAGCAATCAAAATTAAATTAAAATCTAAAACACCCTACTTAACATTAGGTCTAAGAACATCATGCCGCAATAAAAGATTTTTAAAAATTATAGTATCGCAAACCAAAAACGAATTCTTACGAAAACACTACAAACAATACTGTAAAATACTCAAAAAAACTATTTATAAATCCAAAAAACTTAGTAACAAGAAGAAATTCAATAACTCACAAAATAAAACTAAATCCATGTGGCAAATATTAAACCAAGAAACTAATAAAAATTCACCTCAACCCAGGACCAATATCGAAATTAAAACAACAGAAAACAAAATATTACGTGATCCGAAGCAAATAGCAAATAAATTCAACGATTTTTTCTCCTCTATAGGAAACACGAACTCTACGCCTAACAACAAAGCTTCTCTATGTAATCGAATAAGTAACTCATTTTTTCTGAGCCCTGCTGAACCGGTAGAAATACATAAAATATTAAAAAATCTTAAGAATAAAACATCCTTTGGAATAGATGAAATCCCACCAACTCTAATTAAAAGTTGCGCAGATACTTTAACCGTCCCTTACACCAAACTAATAAATCAATCCTTTTCCGAAGGTTCCTTTCCTGACACACTAAAAATTTCATTAATAAAGCCCATTCACAAAAAGGGAGATACATCTGATATAAATAATTACCGACCAATAGCACTTCTCCCAACTTCTGCAAAAATTTTCGAAACCGCCATGATCAATCGCCTCTACACTTTCTACGAAAAACATAAAATTCTACACGAAAGTCAAAACGGATTCAGGAAAAATCGTTCTACAACGCTAGCAATCTACAAATATGTACAAAGCATTATAAATGAAATAAATACAAAAAAATATGCTGTAGGCCTCTTGCTCGATATGAGCAAAGCTTACGACAGAGTTCGCTACGATATTATGTTAGACAAACTGTACAACACGGGAATTCGAGGATTAGCTCATCAATGGTTCAAGTCATACTTTTGCAATCGCACCCAATATGTAGAAATTGAAACCACAGACTTTGAGACAGGCAAGATACATCGAACTAGATCTGATAGAGTTCGACAGACTGGCTCTATTCCACAAGGTAGCGTTTTAGGTTGTATTTTATTTCTTATATACATTAACGAATTACCAAATGTACTAGATGACCACAACGTCCTCTTTGCAGACGATGTTTCCGTATTGTTTTCATGTTCCAATACCGACGAAGTGCAAACAAAATTAAACTCGGCAATGAACAAAATTATAAACTGGCTAAACACCCATAACCTTAAGCTTAACCTAGAGAAAACTAAATTAATCCAATTTAAACCTTACCAAAAACCCCCATTACCGATCACTTTTAGCTATAACAATAATATAATCGAAACTGTAAATTCAGCTACCGTATTAGGTATAGATCTAGACACAAATATGAGCTGGAAACCACATATTCAAAAACTATCAAAAAAGTTGTCCTCCTTTATTTACGCACTTCAACACCTTAAACGGGTAACTGACCTCCAAACCGCGACAGCGGCATACTATGCCTACGCTTACTCCAGAATATCGTACGGCCTTATACTGTGGGGAAATAGTAGTGACGCAGACAAAATATTTATCCTCCAAAAAAAATGTATCCGCATCTTATCAAAAATTAATCAAAGAGAATCTTGCAAACCGCATTTCATCAAACTCCAAATACTTACCCTTACGTCTTTGTACATCCTTGAAGCATGTAAGTTCGTCAGGAAACATATACACTTATTCACGCCTATAATTGCAGTTAAAAGAAACGATCGTTATCTAAATAAACTCGCATTACCAGTATCCAAATTAAAAATAGTAACAACAAGTCCCCATTTCATGTTAATTAAAATTTATAATCACATTCCAAATTCGATTAAAAACATTGAGAAAAATACATTATTTAATGAACATTTAAAAAAATATCTAATCGATAGGTGTTTCTATAGCTTAACAGATTTTTTTAATGATAAAGGAGAAGTTTGAAATGTTTATCTTAGCTAGCATTAACGCCTAATGCCTATTAACGAATAAACCGTAACCTCTTAACTTATGTGCCAGTACATAATATCTGGTTTATTGAACCTTCAAATCACCCTCAAAAAGTTATAAAATATGTGTTTAGTGTTATGTCCACCTTAATTGTAGTATCGTATATAATAAGTTAGTTCTCTTAAGCTTTATGTTGCTGTGCCCTTACAGGGCGTCACGTGTATACCTAATCTTAGTTCCATCTTGATAACTGTAATGTGACATGCAATAAATGATTTGAATTTGAATTTGAATTTGAATTTGGTACGGAGTCCACAAGCGAGCTTGACTCGCTGGTCGGTTTTTTTTTTACTTTATATCACGTACCTACTCAAAACAGTTTTAGTGATAAAAAAACACCTTGTGTTGAACGATCGTATCTCTTCGTTATAAGTGTTTAAATTCCAAACTGTTTAAAATTTAACTCTAAATTGTTTAATCGGTACAGATTCAACGTCGAGCGGTACATGAGCCAATTTAATGCCATCGATGAAAAGGCTGCGCCTGTCAGTTTTCTAAGTAACGTTAAATGGAAATGATTGGGAAATTTAACTTGTGAAGATTCTGGCGGTTAGCTTAGATTTCTTCAGGATTTGGGAGAAGTTACAAAGTTTGAGAGAAGTTTGGCAATTTGAATAATTGAAATTGTATTCCTTGGCATAATATGCACGAATTTCTTTTATTTTGGAATTACAAACGAGTGTTTGTTACAAGTCCGAGGTGAAGCCGAGGGCCTTAATAACACAAGTTTGTAATTCCTTTACCGCCCGTGGCACACATGTAAATAAAAATAACCTTACTAATCCACCCAGTATCAGAAGAAAATTTTAAACAGAAAGTGACATTAGTGACATATATCCATAGACAATGCGAATATCAAGTCACGTTCGGAAACCATAGCGGTAAAGACCTAAAACGGCCATTTTAGTTGATTTTATAGTAGCAAAATACTGAAATACACTATTTAAACATTTAATCAATGTTACCGAAATATGTGTTTACATGTATTTGCAATAACAGTTCTCTTTAAATAAATATTTCAGTGATAAAAGTTAAAAAAGCAAGTTGACGTTCCCTTTGAACATCACAAATAAGAGTAAATCAGAAAAAGCGTATTCAAATAAAGAAAAAACTATTACGCCCTAGGATCCTGCGATCACACACCTGCGATCTGGGCCATTGCTTATTATACCGCCCTAGGTGTGTAATATACTAGTTACACTAACCTCCATCCACAGTCTTCGTAGCAAACGTGTAAATAGTTGACGCGACGCCAGCATCGTTTGTCGCTGTCACTCTCAGCTGATACCAGGTTGCCGGAGCAAGAGATCCGATCGCGTAAGATGTCGGCATAGCACGAAGGGGTGGTGCCTGGTATAGTCCTTCATAGAAACTCCAACCCAGATTCATGTCGATAGGCTATTAACAAGTACAGTCAAAAAGTATACGTTAAAATAGTATTTAGGTGATTCGAGTCGCAAGGTTATACAGATGAAAAAAAGGGTTAAGAATCCATTTTAACGATTTAAATAATAATAATAATAAAATATTTTTGGAATTTGTTTAATTTGATAGCTTGATATATTTTTTCAGCGCAGAACAATATAAGGAATCCCAAAAAACCACAATCACATGCAGTCGGTCATTGAGGTGTCAGCGCCATCTTTTGGTATCATTCGAATCTAGATAAAACCGGTTTCACCTTGAAACTATCTAAGCCTCCTTTTCGTTTGTATGCCGAACCGGATCACTCGAATCACCTTAAATCATTTGTCATATTTGCATACATTTATTCTTGTTTTTTTTTTCCGCAAATCACTTTTTTTAATGTAGGTAGAGTCAGACTACGCTAAGTCTGCAGAGGTCGAAAAAAGGTTTTATTTCAAAAAACAAACATGGCAAAATCACAAGCAAGATTATTAATTAGTTTTGATACTTGGGAAATATAATAAGTGTATAATGTATCTACACATCTACTGAAATAAATATTCAAGACAGTCTTGCACAATCAATCTAGTTCCAACCAAACTAAGCAATGCTTGTGTACATGTACATATATAAATATAATACTGAAATACATAGAAATTATCCAAGACCCTGGAACAAATCGCTTAGTTTGGTTGGAACTAGATGGATGTGTGCAGGACTGACCCAGATATCTATTTCAGTAGCTATGTAGACAGTACCAAGATGAAATAATCCTCTTACTGTAGTTTCTTCACGTTGCCATGTTTATATTTTTTAATAAAACCTTTTTTCAACCTCTGCAATCTTAGCGTAGTCCGACTATACATACTGTACGTTCGAAAAACTAACATAAACAGAAAACGTTGACAGTTTGAAAAGGGTCAGAGTCCCGTTCTGTTATGTTATAAGGATCAATAAAATGTCTAATCACCTCATGATAAGTGCTAAAGCGTTATTTATGGCATAAAATATAATCAATAAGCACCAGATAAGACAAGAATATATGTACCTATCTGTAAAAGTCTAAATCTATAATTTACTTTTTATAGTATCTTTAAACTAATAATCAAAAATGTATACAGGGCGACTTCAAATTGGTAATACAAAACACTTGATTATGGCTCAGTTAATGCCATGTAGTGTAACACATTAACCCCTATGTTAAAATTTGCTGTATTTAATTATTGCTAATTTTCTAACAAAACAAATAATTAAAGTCCTAAAGTCTCCATTAAATACCTAAGTGTCATACCTGTCACTCGTATTTTCTTTGACAACTGACAATTACTAATCAAAACACGTTTTCTTCATAAATATTGCGGCATGTGACGGATAACAAAAAGAGGAAAGTGTTCATTTGAAAATCTTTAAGCCTCTTTGTTTATTATTATGGTAGGATAACTATGTTAAGCCAACAAAAATGGGATAAATTAATATTTAAAAAAAACATACTTCTGATTATTTTAAAAGTATGAGACTTAATTGAGGGGCTCAGTTTAGGTGATATGTATGTAAAACATTCATTTTGTATTACCAATTCGAAGTCACCCTGTATTTCTCTACAACTGTGTTTTAAAACTGAACATCAGAGATGACTGTGATCTTAACTTACTGCTCTATTCTCTGCCAAGTGCCACACATTGGAGCCTAGAGGCCGGTAGTCCACGTCCCATTGGGTGATGTCACAGCCGCCATCATCCCAGCCGCTGAGCTGGATGTAGATATGGGACGCGTTGCTCCACAACCAGTCAGTGGAGGGGGGAGGAACTGGTGCTAAAATTATACATTCTCGGTTAATACACTCTATAATGTGGCCGCAGAGTAAGAGAGCTTTCACATATAGGCGATTCAATCGCGTGACTGCAGCTGCAGGGTGTTCATACATATTGAAGTAGTACGGCCGCAGCGCGGCAGCCCGCGCTGTTTTCGCGAGAGGTGCGCGACTGCAGCGCTGCAAGCTAGTGGTGGCGCATCGCAACCGAGCCGCACTGTCACTAGCGCCGGCATGGCAACTCAGCCGCGCTGCAGCCGCTGTAATATGAAGGGATTTGCTGTGCAGCACTGCAGTAGCGCGATTAAAACGCTTATATATATGTAAGCGCTATCAATCAAACAATAGGTACTACATACATTAAGATGGTTACGTTCCGTTGTATTTTTGTATAAAAGTTGGTGCACATTCACAAATAATCGCCCAGTCCTTTTAAAAGACGATTTCGGGAAATGAAGTCATGAAACTCGTTAGGTACATTATAATTTATAACTCTACTAAATACTATATTTTTTTAACATGAAAGTTGCCTTATGAATTGTTTTGCTTATTTTATTATTATTAAAATAAAATAAAATAAAAATAATGCATTTTATGAATTTGCCGAAGACAGAATATGTATTGATATATTAATACGTCAAATTCGTTTTTTAAAAATCCGGGCTATTAATCCGTAAATGTTCACTATAACTTTTGTATGGAGCGAAACCTCCTAACAAAACTCAACGGGTAGGACTGGTCATAGTCGACGTGACGTATGCTGGCTATAACAGGCTAAACCCGAGAGAGATGGAGAGAGAAAGAGAGAGAGTAAAACCAGTCCTAAACTGAAGCCCCTTCTCCAATCGTAATGTTTTAATACCTGAGAGAAAATAGTCATAGCAACACTTTTCTTATATAAGTAACATAAGTACACCCTCTCATAACTAGGCGGTGTGTAGTGCATCTGTACACTTACATGAGATGTGAGCATAAAGATGTTGAAGGAGCGAGCGTTTAGTTTAAAATTGGTTTTACGCTACAAAGGTATCCCAAGCATGATTGATTCTAGAATAGTGCCGCAGAGAAGTTCTAAAACATTTTCATAGCATTTATAAAAACCAAGAATAGGTACTACTAGGATTTTCATATTCATATTTTCGGTTTGTGGCGAACTAAGACATTTACCTCCGCCTAAAGTCATAACATCGACTTGAGCTGGAATAGAAGTTCCAACTGAATCAGTGGCGGTGACCCTGACTGAGTACTTGTTCCCACACTTCAGACCAACCAGGGTATGCTGCTGTACTCCTGGCAGGCGGGTCTCCCTGGCAACTGGCCAAGCCTCCTGCCAAAGCCCGTCTCCTTCTTTCCAAGTGAGATTGTAAGCTATAAAATATAATTTGAAATCATCAATTATCTTGAAGCAGGTCAACTTAAATTTAGGGTCAAAAAGACTTCTGACTAAGCTGAGACTGACAATGCAGGATTATAGAATATGTGATGAGGAGACAGAGACAATCAATGAACACATATTATGCGAACGCTAGAGACAAGAAATGAAGGAATTTAGTACTGTCTACCCCGAACCAAATAAATTTCAGCTACTGCCACTGCGTTCCATCATGTGATTTATGGAGGTGATAAAAAAATGTTGCACCTGATTAAGCATAATATGTTTGATTATAATTAAATTTTGCTTGTACCTACATGACAATTTGACTAAATTATGATTCAATGGAAAAAAGAACAACGTTTAATTCAAACATAATAATTTATTTTAGTTTAAGGATAAAATACCATACTAAAGGGCCCACATTAACCGCGTCTTGTTTTGAAAAGCTTTTTTACTTTGTTGAAAAGAATGTACTTTTTTGTATAGTCATAAGCTGGAATGTCAAAACCAATCGAATAAGCCAAAGCGCTATAGATTTATCTTATATAGTTTAGATGACCTTCCGACTCGATCACCAGATCAGCTCCATGGTATCATATACATATACTAGCTGTTGCCCGCGACTTCGTCCGCGTGAAATTCGAATACCCATGTGGGTGGTTAAAGGTTCACATACCTATTTTACCGCAGGCTAATTAGTAGTACCGCTTTCTACATTACCAAAATCACGTAAAACTGGCCGTGCGCGAAGCAGTAACTACCCCCTAAGAAGCAACCCCTTTTGTCCTTGCAGCTGTTTCGAAAAATCGTGAATTCACGTTTCTTTTATTGAAGAAACGTGATAAGTCAGGAGAACGACTTTTTAAGACTTTATGGATATATTTTCTTGGTTTTTAGTAAATAGGATTTTTATGTAACAGTATACATACCTCTAACTGTAAGCAACATTCTCTATACAAACTTTAACACCTTTTTATTTTTTTTACGTTGTATATAAATAATGTACTCAGCATATTTCAAGTTTCTAGGTTTAGTAGTTAATGACTCCGTCCAAATTCAAATTTTCCACCCCCATTTAACTCCATTTAATTGGGTATGAATTTCGAAAACCGGCAAAGTTACTTTTATTGACATATAATGAAGGGTTTACATATCAAGTCGCAGATCTCCTACTTTAAAAATCATGTCCCAAGTATACAAATTTCAACTCTGACTTTAGTCCCTTGGGAAATGAATTTTGAAAAACTGTGGAATAACTATTCTTTAAATTTAATAAACAGTCTATACATAAAGTTTCAACCCTTCCCATGCAAATATTCAACCCTTTTAAACCCCTCAAGGGAAATAAGAACCTCTGCAGATGTAAAGTTTCTAGATCTATACGTGTTTGTACTGTCTTTCAAACTTTCAACTTTTATTTATTTTAATTCCTAAATTAGATGAATTTCGGAAAACGGTAATAGTGGCTTTTCTTGGCTCTTTATAAAAAGTCTCATGATGTCTTAGATCTCCTAATGTAAAAATCATATATTCCCCATACAAACTCTCAAACCCTATTTAAGCTTTTCGGGGATGAATTTCAAAAGATGGTGAAAACACTCTTCTTTTAAAACAATGAGGAATTTAAACATGAAGTTTCATACCTCTTACTTAAAAAGATCGTAAAGTCCCGATACAATTTTTCAACACCTATTTAAACCCCTTCGAGGATGAATTTCGAAAAATGGTGAAATAAGTTTTCTTTTATTCTAATAAAGAGTCTAACATGAAGTTTCAAACATCTTAGTTAAAGAGATCATAGAGTCCCAATACAAACTTTTAACTCCCATTTTAACCCCTGAGAGAATGAATTTCAAAACACGGTGAAATTACTTTTCATTGATTAAAATGAAAAATCTAAACATGAAGTTTCAAACCTCTTACTTATAAAGATTGTAGAGTCCCGATACGATCTTTCAACTCCCATTTAAACCCCTTAGAGATTGAATTTCAAAAAACGGTGAAATTACTTTTCATTGATCTAAATCAGCGGTCGGCAACCTTTTAGCAGCCAAGGGTCACATAGTAGCTAACAAAATTGCCGCGGGCCGAACTTTGTTAATAATTTGTGTCTTATATGATTCTGAATATAACGACCTTTACATACAATATAGCCAGGTAGGCTCGCGGGCCGCAAGTGAACTATTCGCGGGCCGCATGCGGCCCGCGGGCCGCTGGTTGCCGACCGCTGATCTAAATGATGAATATATACATGAAGTTTCAAATCTCTTACTTAAAAAGATCGTAGAGTCCCGATACCAACTTTCAACCCCCATTTAAAACCCCTCAGAGGATGAATTTCAAAAAACGGTGAAACCACTTTTCTTTTATTCTAATGAAAAATCTAAGCACGAAGTTTCAAAACTCTCACTTCAAAATCGTAGTCTCTACATACAAATTTTGAACCCCTATTTGAACCCCTTAGGGGATGAATTTCGAAAAATTCGTTCTAATCTCTCACCTACGTCATGTGAACATTCTACTGTGAAATTTTCAAGTTCTTCGTTTCAGTAGTTTCGGCTGTGCGTTGATGAGTCAGTCAGGACTTTGCCTTTTATATATATAGATTATTGCATTATCACCAAAGATACCAAATTTAACCTTAATCGAACATCAGAATGTGGTCCTAATTCAGGTTGATTTTTTTTCTCTAAACAAATATACTAACTAGCATGCTAACAAACATTGCCTTTTATATATATATAGATTATTGCATTATCACCAAAGATACCAAATTTAACCTTAATCGAACATCAGAATGTGGTCCTAATTCAGGTTGATTTTTTTTCTCTAAACAAATATACTAACTAGCATGCTAACAAACATTGCAAGTTAATAAAAAGCTTTTAAAAAGAGACTGTTTTTAATAAAACTAAGTAAAATTGTACTTACTAATTCCATAAGACAGCGAATCGTTGTTGTATACTTTTATTTCGTCCCACTGAACAACAAGGGAATCCTTGTAAGGGGTAGCTCTCAAACTTGGGGGATCAGGCAAAGGTAGCACTCTCACGTGGTATACCACGGAGTCAGAACCATAAAGGTTTTTAGCCAAACAGGTGTAGTTGCCGCTTAGGGCTTGATCAATACCTACGCATTATAAATATTCAAATTAGTTTATGTTATGAAGATACAAGATTCATATAGTTTAAAAGTATTACTTATTATTAGGAAAGAAAATTACATTTAATGCTCTCATTGTTTTGTAATTTTCAGTTACCTCGTTTTCAATTTTAATGATAAGTTAATTAAATAAATCTTAAACTGATAGTTAATGTAGGTACTTAATTATTTATCGGTTGCACATACTTTTAATGAGTAGACTGTCGTCCCTATTCCTGGTGAATCTGGGGTGATGAGTGATAATATTTTGGTTATGATACCACACCGTCCTTGGTGGAGGAGCGCCAACACTCTTACACTCCAAGAGAAGAGAGTTTCTCACTGCTACAGACACCTCTCCACCTAGTGATGGTACGCCTGCGACAACTATTAAAAAAAATATGTAAACATAATATAATAAAGCTGTAGAAGAAATAAATCTCTACATTTAAGGATATATACAAGAACGGATAAGTGCAAGTTCAATTCGAATAAGGATGGTTCCGTGTGTTAAACATCTATTTTGTTTAAGCTGACTGATATTTGTTTGTCGTAACAAAAAAAAACATTGTAACCAAGCGAAAGCTAAAATTCACTATAAACTGAAATGCACTATTTAGGTACATAATAAAGTTTTAGTTTAAGCGAGACATTAAAACGTTCTTAAATAAAAAAAACCGTATTACTTCCCAAATTTCATAGTTCTAGGTCAACGGAAAGTACCCTTTGAGTTTTGGTTTCCTTGAGAGTGTCGAAATTTACGTTTTTTTATGGCATAATCGGCCGTATCTTTTTTTCACGTTAACTTAGAAATCTGTATTTTTCACATCTTCAAGGGACCATAGCGGGTGTGGCCTGTAATACGAGCAAAAAATTAAACCGTAGGTTCTACTCCTCAAACTAGACAACTTTTATTCAGCGACTTTTAAAAATAGCTTGTGGTTTGATTTTTAGCACACTTTAAAGTTTATCCGAACACGCAATGTATTGCGAAATTGATTACGTCTGTAGGGTGACAAGATTGACAAGCAATGTCAATTAGACGGATTTTGATGTACATTGAAAATACTAATAACTTTGTATGAAAAAGAGACAATCTAAGGACTACATATTTTTAAAAAGTGGTTGAACAAAAGTTTTATTATTTGAGGAGTAGAATCTACGGTTTAATTTTTTGCTCGTATTACAGGCCACACCCGGTATACCTACCTGAGCATATGGTTTTATTTTCAACTCGATACCTCCACGCCTGCCCGAGATAAAATGGTCTTGACAGATGGACAGACAGACGGACAACAAAGTGATCTTGTGAGGGTTCCGTTTTTTTTTTCATTTTGAGGTTAAGGAACACTTATAATAACTAAATTTAGTAATTGCTTAATGTTGCGCTGACCTCTTTGAGATGGTGTATTGGTTACCCTCCTGCTTTCTGGTCCCTCTCCTATGGAGGTACTGGCAGTCACCCACACATCATACTGTCTCCCTTCTGATAATCCTTTGAGCTCCATTGTCTGAGTTCTTTCATATGCGTCAGTGTTGGGCTGCGTGTCTACGCGGAACGATTGAGGGCCATCATTGCTGTAATGTACTTTTTTGTAAGTATAATTTAGAAAACGATAATAACTTTATTGCGTTGATACATATATTGCGTGCCTGCGTGATAAAGATGGGATAGTGCTTCCTGTTCCGATAAAAATAAGTAAGTAACAGAAAAACTTTATCAAAAGTCATAACGACAATTATAGCCAACATCTGGTATCCAATCATTTCATAAAAAACATTTCACGAATATTAATTTTGAAACCAACGTTTGGCCAATTAACTAATGACAAATTAGTTGATTCACAAAATTACGTTTAACACATGTAGGTACTTCAACCAGGGACTACCAAATTTTCAATTGTAATCAAATTAACAAATGGACCTCGCGTTAGTGTTCTAAATAAAATCACTTTTCCAATTAACAGTTGGTGGTATTCAACTTTAGATGGACCATTGATCAAGAAAAAAATGTTTCAAAAAGCTTGAAAGGTAAGAATATCGGAACCCAACTTTTGCTTTGAAATTATGGGTATATCTCCATATTACGCTCCCGTCGTAGTTTTACACGGTTAAAAATTTTGGTTTTCCCATTTCTTTAACTATCAAGAAGATGAAAGGAAAATTTGGCGTGAATTTCTGTATGATCATAAGCTGTGGTCGTACTTTTGATACCGACGACGTAAAATGACGTCAAGCTACATACAGCATGATTCATTTTAGGTTTTAGATTGATTTATCGTTACCGAAAATTACCGGTATCGTAAAAGCTACTACTTGGTGTCAATGATAGAAGCTATTTTATAAATCATCATGTGTCTGCCTGTGTTATCTTATTTATTGAATCGGGAAATTGAAAAATAAATCAGAAACGAATTTTGATATAGAAGCGACCGCATAAATATAATACGTTCAGATAAGTATATATCAAATCGCATATCCGACTGATATTTCCAATTTTCCGTTAAAATAAAAAATACAGCCGTATACATTTTTACTTACAAAATGTCTTCTACCGTTGACACCAATCAATGAAAGTAAAAAATGTAATTAATTCATAACTTAAACGATACCGGTAATTTACGGTAACGGTAAATCAATGTAATACCTTAACTAAATCAGCCTGTATGTAGATTGACGTCATTTGCCTGTCATCGGCATCAAAAGTACGTTCCCTGATCATAAGTACTAGTAGTAATAGTATTTAGTACGAGGTAGTGACAAGTTTACGTATTAGTCATAACATAACAGTATCTCTAGTAGGGTACTGTGAAGCGAGATTCTTTCTACGGCAACAAATACTACCAATCCCTTTTCAATTATTATAATGTAAATGTGACAAATGAAGCCACGGGCAGTCGTGCTAGTCCAGAAAGTCTTTTGCCTAAACGTTGATTTTGTCAGCGTTTACAATGGATTTGTTTCACATTATTGTTATAATCTTGCTCTAATTAATATTTTTACCTTGACGTAGGCTTGCAATAAACTGTATAATGTAGTAGTCTCCCATTTGGTTGGTTTGGTTTTTTCCAACTGACCAACAATGTGTTGGACGATTGCGATAGCAGTTTTATTTCAGCTGGTGCTTCGGGCACTGTAAATATTAATAGGAATATGTCACTACATCATCAGTACTATCATCAATAGTCGAATGTTTAATGTAAGGTAGATCTCCGAGTGCTTGACACTGTCCGAGTAGTTGTCATCTTGAATGTTAAGCCATTAGCAGTAGAGGTGCCAGCGGGTAGACGACTACTGGGCATTAGCGTGTCAAACACTAGAAAATTTACCTTCACTTGTTTTTTCCGAGATATACCGTAAAATTTGCAAATACGAGTATCAAAACAATACATGTAAGCCTGTATGAATATATCACATTCAAAGTCTTTATTAGATGTGAAAATTAGGTTACAAAACGCATGACAACTCACTAAAGTCCAACCATTTCGGTTGTTCATACATCATTTAACTTAAGAATTAGATATAATTCGTCAATTGAAATGTTTTATACCTATAGAGGTATAGGAACTTAGTCACAGGTTATTGTTCGAAGTGTATAATATAACCTGTGGCTAAGTTACTTTTATATTTCCCATTAAACAAGAAAACTTACCAAAATAAGCACAAAGTAAAAGTGTTCTAAAGGCAATGCAACTTCTTTGAGTGCCAAGAATAACTTCCCACTTCTGTTATTTCTCGGTCCATACGAACAAAGCAGAAAGTTTGTTAAAGTAACTCCTAGCTTACCGTCCTGTAGCGTGGCGCAGACAATGGGGAAGGAGAAGGGACCGAGGCCGTAGTTCGAGAAGCCGGCCACCTTGATCGTGTAGTTGGTGAACTTAGAAAGGCCCTGGAGTCTTAGCTCTGTGACCAGAGACGTCGCGTTGTGCCATTGACGACCTGCGAAATTAAACCAACTCAATACGTCTACTATGTATGGTATATACCTCCGCCCCGCCGTTATGCAAAATGGTGAATAACTTTCTAAAAATAAAGGTTTTGTCAAAAATGTTTTTTTTAAGACAGGCAGCTTTTATTGCCAACTGTACTTTTTTGTGTAATCGCATAAATATGGTGAATTTATCTTATGTAACTTAGTTGATATAGCTACCATCCGGCTCCATCATCAGATCAACATGCAACAATAATATTGCTTTGTCATCTGATTTATATATTCTTGCGAAATTTCAGCACAATCGGAAACCGGGAAGTGGGTCAAATTTAAGTAGCAAGATTTGATTACAGACACATAGCCACCGGGACAGGTGAAACTAAATAAAAGCTTGTAAAAAACAACCGACTTAAAACACTACTTTGAACCTACGCTACTAGCAAATTCACGAGATATTATAAAAATAGAGATACTATATTGTTCTACGTTTGCCTATAATATTTGAGGAGTTCCCCCAACTCTTCATGGATTTCATCATCAGAACTGCGTTTTGAAAAATATTGTACTTTATGAGGAGTCGTTTAAAGCCGTCAGTGAGTGAAATTATATTTTATTTTGGACCTATTAATGACGATGAAGTCGACGATGGAGCATACGTTCCTAGATATGGCTTATTTCACTCTCGACTTGAAGATATTCAAGTTATATTTTTCCGGGAAAAGGTTTGCCGGAGAGCTCTATTCCTTGGCTGTACTAATAAGGAAAGTGGAAGTAAAGCGCTTTGTGTATTCAACAACGTGACGAAACCGAGATGGTAGAATCAGTTTATGTAATCCCAATGTATACTCGCCGAAATATGTATCCTATAAAATAGGTACTGATAAACCAACGAACTTTCTACGATGCTTAACGGTTTGCAGCTTTAGCTTCTCAGGTTAGGATCAGCTATCCATATAGCTGATTCTGTCTAACAGTATTGACTGTGAGAATGTTGTTTCAAGGAATTGGATGTTCGCTATACTTTGGATTGCACATCACACCATATAATGTAGAGTGTAGAGTATACATACATCACACCATATATTGTAGAGTATATGGTGTGATGTGCAATCCAAAGTATAGCGAGCGTACGTAGCTGATATCTGAGGTAGCAAACAGGTGAAGGTGACGTGTCAAATTTTTCATTTTTATTGTATGTCATAAATAAAGTTATTAGGCCATAAGTGTAGTGCAGTAAGTGCAGTAATTCTTAAACCCAAAAAAAGATATGTAATACTAAAAATATTTTAAATGAGAATGAATATATTAAGATGAAAAACTCCAGAAATTATGTAGCTATGTACGAACTAGAATATTGTGATGTTACGTGACAAGATTTTAGTGTCAGTGGATAGTCTTTCCGCACCGTAAGTCAACAAAAAAAAAACCACGTGACTCAGGTCGTTCAGCCTAAGGACCCTAAAATAAATAGCCGGAAGGAGCCTCACCAACAGATAACTGAAGCATTGGTAGTGTGCCGGTTGCTTTGTACTTACGAGCCGCACGCACACATCAACATTTTTTTTCCTACTGTCCGTACACATTAACCTGACCAACCAGCGTTAAAGAAACCGGCGGACTAGAGGTGCTTCATTTCTTTATTAGCGAAGCTAACGGTTCAGCCAATCAAATTAATGTTTTGTATGTATCGGTACATATCTACAGTACCACTGGCTGATCAACTAGTTTTTTATTTGCCTTTTTTAAATACCTAAAAGAAGATACCAGTAGGCTTATAATGCCACGCTTTGTCACGCGACAAATAAATGATAAAGCATCCGTAACTCTCACACACTATTTGTCAGAACGTGACGGATGCTTTATCATTTATTTATCGCGTGACAAAGCGTAGCATCATAAGCCTACTGGTGTATGCAATGAACGCCGCGAGCTCTTTGTGAAGTGGGTTTGGCTATCTCACCCACAGGGCTGATGACGTCTCGCGACGACATTCTAGTGACGATAGACCTTTGGTATAATGCAAATTATTCGTCTTGAGAGCTCACCTTGCGCTGCGTATAATACTGAGTATCCAATGAGTGCTCCAGCCTGCTTGTGCGGCGGGATGGGCTGCCAGCTCACTCGCAGGGCCGATGAAGTTACTCCACCACATTCCACCGACGACGGACCTTCTTCTGGAGCTATGTGTAAAGCAAATAATAAATATTGGAATTTCTGTTGATTTTTGTGTTCGAAACAATATATCTACTGAAAAATATGTTGATTCCTCAGATTTTAATGTGGAAACATCACAATATTTATTACCAGGGAGCGTAAGTTTCGTGCCGATGACAGGCAAATGACGTCTATCTACATACAGGCTGATTTAGTTAAGATATTACATTGATTTACTGTTACCGTAAATTACCGGTATCGTTTAAGTTATGGATTAATTATCTTTTTTACTTTCATTGATTCGTGTCAATGGTAGAAAACATTTTGTAAGTAAAAATGTATACGTCTGTTTTTGTATTTTTTTTTTGACGGAAAATTGGAAATATTCGTCGGATATGCGATTTACCATATACTTATCCGAATGCGGTCCCTTCTATATCAAAATGCGTTTCTGTTATATGTATTTTCCAATTTCCCGTTGCATTAAATAAGATAAAACAGACAGACACATCTTGATTTATAAAACGGCTTCTACCATTGACACCAACTAATAAAAGTAGTGATAAAATTAATTCATAGCTTTTACGATACCGGTAATTTCCGGTAACGATAAATCAATCTAAAACCTAAAAATAATCATGCTGTATGTAGCCTGACGTCATTTTTGCGTCATCGGCACGAAACTTACGCTCCCTGTTTATTACGATTATTGCTACGCTTCTTTACCGATAAGACTGGATGTTATCTACCAATAGGTGCCTAGTTTTTAATATCTCGTTTATTTAAGGATCTCTGTATTTTTTGAATGCAATAAAGAGAAAGAAAGAAAAGAAAGAAAGAAAGAAAATACATTTATTCATGACAGCATAAAAACAACATAGAAAAAAAAAATTAAGTAAAGATTGCCAGAAAACGCTGCCACAAAACGGTCCCACCTCAGCATAAGAGTATGTATTGTAGCTCACGATTATTTTTTCAATCTACTGGGTCATTGTACCAATAATCCTTCTAGCGATATCCTTAAATATTATACAATCACGGACTTTATTAAATAAACATTGATTGTTTCTCCTTTCTGAGTATACGATTAGATCTGCTCAGTTAAATTATTCAATAGTATTTAATAAAGATAAATAAATAAATAATCTTATTTACACATCACAGGCAGAGTTTTTAACTACTCTGTATGAAAATTTACTCAATAATACTTTGAGCGTTGCAAAGCGGTCTAACCGCAGCTAACTGAACTGCGAATTCAAACCGAGTTCCGACTTTGATGTTGATCACCCATTTCCGCTTTTAATGAATATTTTAATAGTTCATACCTAGTAACAAAATACTTTGGTCAGGCAGCGGTCCTCTAGTCGTTTAAAGCTCTTGATATCATCTATTTCGTGATAACTAGACAATTATCAATTAAATAGTAGATAATAACTAAGTTATTAATGTATGAGTGACTCTAAATAGTATATTTTATTTTACTGTCAACGTTATAAAAGCCAAAGAAATAAATAGTATTTTATGCAACAGTTGTATAAGAAGGTTCAAAAAATGCGAATTGCGTGAGTTGCGATATATCGCAAAGAGAGACGCAATGAGCGTTTTTTTGACTTAATTATGCAACGTTGCATACAATACTTTTTCTACGACTAGGTTTTTTAAAATATAAAATACAAACAAGGCATAGCCTTCAAACAAGGCAAATATGACGTATGACTGACAGTATTTGTCTACTGGTAAACTTTTTTTTTTAATTTTAAATTGACACGCAGTGAATATATTAAAAATACTTTTTTTTATGTTGGCATCAATGAATTTAGTTCGGAAAGTTTTGTTTTTCTTAAAAGCCGTAGGAATTTAATTGTTTGTTAAGTTGGTAGTTGTGCATTTTTATCGTAAAGTTAGAATTGAGCGCTTAATCCTTGACCTAAGTGGACGCATCTTCAAGGAGTTATCGAAGAGACTCAGGGAAACGACGAGGGACCGAAGAGCTGGCAGCTTCCTCGCTCAACACATCAGCCTTACAATCCAGCGAGGAAATGCTGCCAGCATCTTCGGCACCATGCCGCAGGGGCCATTTTTAGATCTATTTTAGTTTTAGCTTATTTAATTATTATTTAGTTTTTAGTACATATAATTTTAACTATGCTTCTATTTTAATGTTCTTTAATGGTTTTATTTTGTATTAGGTTATCGATGCTTGTATTAATAAAAGTTTAACCTAGATTTAGAAGTCTGTGGCTGCTAGCAATAACGTAAAGTGACTATAACGACACTAGTGCTGTTATGGGGAATAGAGTATAGACTTCTCTGAACTCATATTATGTATGTTCTTATTATATTAGTGTTCGTGACCAAGTAAAACACAGATAAAAGTACAGGAGTAGAAAAACTTTATTATTTTTGTATTACCATAAAACAAACCAACGACAAAAAACAATAAAGACATGAAATGCGATAACGAAGCTGGCAAATTTTAGTAAGGATTACTCGTAATTGCAAGTTACTTGATTGCAGCCCACTGAATTCATTTTCTTGACTTAGTTTTGGTTCATTCACTTTACGTCCAAAAATATTTATCTTCAAAATCGTCATACAATTCAGCTATTTAGGTTACTTTACAATAGTCGTGTCATAGATTGTGTATTACACGACAAAATTAGACTGAACCCTAAATGGCAGTTTAAAGTCCGTGACCGTACCCCATTTACTATAAGAAATAATTGACTTATGTACCTATGCATATGGGATGGCATACATATTATAAGCAACACCGTATTATAACATAAAGCAAATTTTCAGTTTGTTCTTTTATCTGTATCTAAATTTCAACCCCCTAAAAGTTATCCCGCGTCGCGATGCAAATTTTCAAAGTCTACACCGACTAACTCCATAAAACCCTCATAATTACGTTTTTGAAGAAATTAACATAAAGATTGGAAAGTTCGCAAGAAATAATAAAACAAAAGTCATTTCATTACACAAGTAAGAAGTTCCTAACTAGGCCGTTAACTTAAATGATTTAAATGTCTAAAACAACAGCCCTGGAGTTGTGTTTACTTTTTGTTAACAACAATACCCTAGATTTATTGTACTACTTGAAACTTCTCAGAAATTTCCAGCGAACTTTTGAACGTGCGCATTACAAAAATAAAAGAAAATTTTAATCATTATTTCAGCTTTTTCCTTCGTTAATTATTCGTTTTACTACTGATTCTGGTGTAAAATTTTAAATGTTTTCAAACTAAACTGTGACAACGTATTGATCTTAAGATCAGAAAACTGATTGAAGTATGTGATAATTTGTTATGAATGTTAAAGAGTGGAGGGCTAATATTTAGCTGTATTGCGTGTAATTTAAATACAAGAAGAAATAACACGACTTTATCTTCAATTCTAGTAGTTTAGATTGATTTTTGCACCAACATGTCTTAATTTAGGTAATTTAAATAACATATCGTTATTACTTAAAAAAAACACGAATCTGACACCGACTCGAGGTAAAAACGCAGTAAGTGTATATGACGTTCGTATGTAACTTTTGACGTTATTCTCTACGATGTTTTTAGATACGAGTTTTTTTCAAAGTAGTAACGATATATTTTCATCAGCTTAGTGTTAAACAACTCCACGTTAACTTCAAAAAAACTTCAAGAGTCGTCTAGAACGATGAGTTTTAAATATCTAAAGCTTTTTAAAACTTGATCATTCTTAATCCCAAAACCAACCAATTTAACAAAACGTATGTTTGTTTTATCACTAAATGTTTATTTTTAATGTCCATGGGGTACAAAATAAATAGAAAGAAGATTCGTATAAAAATAAAATAATAATTAGAATAAAATATACGGACTCTCCCTGAATCCGACTCCAAAAAACCGGCAAGGTGAGAAGCAATTATAAACGTAATAAGAAACTTTTGGGTGGTTATTTTAATGACGACAATAAAGCTTTACGAGGGGAGTTCGCAAAGTGGGCGCTTTGTTAATTCGCCCCTAACAATTGTTACGTATTACCATTGTTACACATAACGATTTTATCAAAGTTTGGGGAGTACGATAGAATCCGATTAAATTGGGTATCGTATTAAACATACCGCAATATGATGGGCAAATATTTGTGTTAAGAGCAATATAACTACACAATCCTCAATCCGCGCCAACTCTTTTGTGAATCAAATCTATACAAACATACCCACAGCCGCATGCACACAAACATCCAAAAATACCGCTTATTGACTATATGCAAAATTATTAAAAAATACATGTCGCCTGCATGCTTTGCCTTGGACAAGTCATGAACGATGTAAAAACTTCTAAAAGTCTTAAATTTTATTAGTACTGAAACATATTGAGAGGCCTTAAAATACGGGTGTGTGGGACGAATATTTGTGTGTTCCTGATTCATGGACGTATTTTTATCCATTTAAGTATGGAATTAATTCAGGGGTCGAACTTTTGGTGCCAATGACGTTAAAATGACGTCAAGATGCATATAGCACGATTCACTCTAGGTTTTACATTGTTTTATTATTATAACTGAAATTTACCGGTATCGTAAAAGTTATGAACAGGGGTCGAACTTTTGATGCTGATGACATCAAGCTACTTAGAGGAAGATTCAGTTTAGGTTTGACATTGATTTACCATTACCGTTAATTACCAGAATATTAAAACAAACTGATTCCAACGAAATCTCATCGGACTGAAGTATCAACAGAATTTTTAAAGACCCATTCCAATCCGAGCGAGTTTTTTCATTATGGGCATTATAAACCGGCTCAGAGTCGTTCAACGTGCTAAGGAGCTTCTGGGACTTTTTGGGATTTTTGGCAGAGGACGTCTCCGGATTGAAATGATGAAAATGGTAATGATGATGAATGTGATCAAAATAGATGAACTTTATAGCAATTCAAACGTCATATTGTGTATCGATATTGGTGCAAAGGTATGGTACGATATCTACACATTACATACAAATCTACAGATTTGTACGTACGAGTATTTTTTTAAGGCACGTTAGGCAATCATTTTATTTCATTTTAAACTTTATCGATGTCATAACAAGTTAAAAAATTGATTAGATAAGGATATTTTTGAAAATTAGAATATAACGACTCAAAGTGATGAAACTTAGCAAGTCGCATAAAACGTACCTCCTTCCCTGGTGTCTTGAAACAATGGTATTGAAAATGGTCCAGTTCCAGCACTATTGAAGGCTGCCACTGATACTGCATACCTAAAAAATATATATCATAAGTTATAACCACAAAATTAAAATAACCGAATTTCAATGCACCTATTTTGATAGGAAATGCACGAGTGACTATGAATGTTGAATACCCAAATCGCTATATGTATGTGCCTGTAATATTTGAAAATTTATGATATAAAGCTGTCATATGGTTGCAATGAGACCACCTCGTAGGTGTACCCTTTCAATCAATTTTTTTTTTTCTAAATCGTTCCAGCCGTAGGCAAAAACAAAAAAATAAACATACAGACGAATTCAGAACCATCCTTCTTTTGAAAGTCGGTTAAGGAAAACGTTACTTAAACAATGTAGGTAACGTAGACGTGCCTGAGCTTCACACTGTCCCAATAGTTGTCATCTTGAAGGTTTAGTCATTACAAATAGAGATGACAGCAGAGTGTCAACTATAAGACATTAACGTGTCAAACACCAGGACGATTACCTTACTGAAATCTCACACACGCTTCTATTAGCAATTACTTTGAAATTGTTAACAGATCGTGGATTTAAAAGCCCTTTTAAAACTAGTTCTTCATAAAAGTAATGCAATTTTTTTAAGATTATAGTTTTGCGTTTGACCTTGGTCTCATTTGATTGAAAGTGGAAACCAGGTCTACGATGGAGCAAGTTTACTTAGATGATGCCTATTCACTTTTACCTTTAAAATGTCCAAACTGTTAGTCAACAGAAACACAGACGCCAGGAGAGAATTCCAATTATTAGCGGCGTGAACCAGAAAAGAGCTCTTAAATCGCGCAGTGGGGCACGTGGGTAATTCAATCACATATTCCGTCCACGGAATCCGTCACGGCGTCTAGTAGTCCGATTGCAAAAGAAGGAAGGTGGGGTTTAGTCGAACAGATCTTCCGCGTACTCTTCAAATAAATACATCCTTTAAAAAACCGAAAAGCGTGCGACTGTGCGTCGATGCTTGAAATTCTGCTTGGTTTCAACGAGCGCAACGTCACCAATTTATCAGTCTCCTGGCTGTCCGGTACACCTAGTGGCATGCAAATTATGCTAAAACTATTGTGATAAGTCAAATAATTACCTGACTCCCTTTAGTAGACCTGTTATTATACTTTCTTGTTTTGAATACAGTGATGCTGTTTTGATTATTTTATCACTCGGATCTTGGTTTTCTGCTAAAGAAGGTTATCTGAGTTTAGTTGATTTTTTTTTTTAAATTGTACGTATATTCGATTTTGCGTGATACCTTTCATCCCATTCAATTGTGGCACTGCTCTCAGTCTATATCCAAGAATAAGACCGTTGTGAGCATCGGCCGGTGGTGGAAGCCACCGAGCTCTGATCTCCCCTGGAGATTCCGTCTGTTCTATCTGCACCGCTAACGGGGGGGAGGTCGGGGCTGCAACAAACACCCGACTAATTGAAGTATAATGAATATAATGATGGTTTGATTTGTTTTAAACGGTAATTTTATTGAGTGTCGTGAAATTGTTATTTAAGCATGAATTTCGGCATTTTGTGACTACAACTTTGTAAGTGCTAAAAATGTAAAATAAATTAATCCTTCAAACGTGTATTATTACCTTCTTCAGTAGTAGTAAAGCGAACTGGCAACGAAAAAAGGCTTAAATCGGCCTGGTTACCACCAGCTACTCTAGCTGTGTATCCTGATGATGGCTGAAGGTCTTCAATCTCAACAACATGGCGAATTTCATCTAACCTGATTAACAAAAGTCAAAAGTTATGCAATTACCTCCAAAAATGATTTTCATTTTCTCCCGTTTAAAATATCTAAAGTTCACTAGGTTTCTAAGGTTAACTAGGCTCTAAAGGCTAAGAACATGAAGACTTCAAAGAATAAAAGAGTACAAAATACTCATTATCTGTTATCTCTAAATGTTACCTACGCATTTGGCTAAATGTTACATAATACCTTAGTTTAATAAATAAGTACCTGGAAACATTGATTGCTCTGGCAGTGTTCCACGACAGTCTTTGACTGTTTGTGATTTGCACAGTATAGTACTGGGCCAGAGATCGCGCCATGTCTCGCCATGATAGTTTAACTGATCTACTTTTTATCGAATCAACTGATAAATCCGTAGGGGGAGATGGAGGTTCTGTAAAATACATTATTTTGAAACATGCGAAAGAACTTCGCCTATTATATCCAATTCAGTGTTCAATGTCCAATCGCTCAGTTGCTAATTGAATGAGATAATGACGATAACAGTAACGTACACGAATTGTGACTGCTCTAGGCTTTTAGGTTCATTTGCAATAATTATCTCATTCAATCGGCGTATAAGCTTTTGTATAATACCTGTTTTAGAATTATCTTCAAATTCTTTTGTATTTATATAAAAATCAATAACTTACCAAGAATATTGAGATAAACACTATACACGTCTGCCCCAAAAGGGTTTCCCGCTCGACATTGATACAACGCACCGTCACTAGTTTCCGTTTGCAAAAGTTCCAGTACACTCGTTACGCCGTCATCATTTTTTGCTTCTGATATTTTAACTCTGCATGAATGATTAAAATATATATTATCTACTGATATACTAACACCGATATAGCGTCGTCGAGGATGCAGAAAAAGGGCAGCGGAAAACATGCCGGTGTCATATCGGTCAATGGAGAAATACCCATTATTAATTATTTTACAACTAGATTAAAAAAAAACATAGAAATTAAATTATACAATGAACAGAGTTTTATCATATTCTGCCTTCAAGTCTTTCTGTAATTACAATCCCACCAAAAACATAAATGTAAAAAAGAAGAGCCAAGTTCAATACAAAAATTATGCTTGGCTGTAAGCTTCGCCGCAAAAAGAATGGAGATCTGAATGAGTGCCAAGTCCTATGCAAAATCCAAATATGAATTTATAGGAACAAACAAACAGCAATTGTTATAGTTATCCAATAAAGCAAAGAAATAGAGTTTAATACTTGTTCATAATGTTATTTTGTTCCTATAAATACATATTTGGATTTTGCATAGGACTTGGCACTCAGATCTCCATTCTTTTTGCGAAGAAGCCCACAGCCAAGCATAATTTTTGTATTGTACTTGGCTCTTCTTTTTTTACATTTATGTTTTTGGTGGGATATCATTACTTTTTGTAAAGAAAACTAGGTAGGAATTGAGATTTAATATTTTTTCTTGCGTTTCCGCTGCATGGTTTTCTTTTTTACGATACAATTTTTAAAAAAAAAATTGTATGGGGACCCCCCCTATTTTTTATCTTTTTTTTATTTTTAGATTTTTTCTCACGCTTAGACACAATTACCGAGCTGGATTCCAAATTTCATCCTTCTAGGTCATCTGGAAGTAGGTTAGGTTTAGGTACTATTAATAGATCAGTCAGTCAGTCAGTCAGTCAGTGCTAAAATTTACGACTTTTTGACCTTCATATATAACCGTTTGAGCTAGCTTCATGAAATTTGGGCTTCTAGATGTCCTTATGGATATAATTAAACACGTAGTTTTATGTGTTTACGTTAAAGAGGTTTTGAGTTATAGAAGGGTCAAAAGTGGCACCCAGTGGTTCGTGTAATATTACACTCGGCGCTGGCTAGCCAGAGTTGCTTGAACTTGGCTTGACACGCTGCCGCGTGTCTAGATTTCAGTTAAAAATCAATATCGTTATTGTTAGGAGACTGTCTAATTTTGACATAATTATGCCAAGAATTTCAATAGACAAATTAGGCAAAGTCTATTATTATTTTTAACCCCCGACGCAATAAGTTTGACGTGTATGTGTGTGTAAATGTGTAAATGTCCTTGTACCATCGTAGCTCCCAAACGGATGATCCGATTTTAATGCGGTTTTTTATGTTTGAAAGGTATATCAGTTGAGAGTGTTCTTAGCTATGTTTGGTGGAAATCGGTTCAGGTCTTCAAGGTCATCAGGTCGTTTGTTATTTTTGGTCGGGGGTTTTTTAATTAGATTCACAACATCACAATAAAATTGATAATCACGGGTTCCTCAAATGTTTCATGGCAGCTAACCATCTAATCGTCTGTAAAATTGCCGGCCTAACATTTGAATCATCTCAGACCGGGAGTTAGTGACACAAAATGTCCGATCATTTGAACGTGTCGGAAAAATTACGAGTCGAACAATTTGTACCACAAAAATACGCGGCGACATGGCGGCTATTTAGAACCGTCGGAAAAGTATGGCATTGTGCTTTTCGTGAATGGCTACTCGATGATGATTAGCTGTGCAAAAATTTGCCTGGTTGATTTTTTCATTTTGTTATTAACTTGTTTTCGTCGATTTGGCGAGCTGTAAGCCACACCGGAGAAGTATGGCATTACACTATCACCTACTTCATTTTTCATCGACTATCTGAAAATACAAGATTTTTTGTGGTTCGCATCGTTCGACTCTCGTAATATTTCCGACACGTTCGATTAACGCCCACGCGTTTGAGCCGCTGGGCCAGTGCTATGACCATCATTTTCTCTGTCGTCATTATGTAATTAGACCCCTGTAGGGTCACCATGCTGGTACATACGTCCAGAAATTTTGCGTCACTATGTCTATCTAGTAAGACGTCATATTAAATTCACGATGTACAATTTAAGTTACCTTTGAGTCAAGGGATTGATTGGTTTCTCATTCCTAGTCCACATGATCCTTATAGGATCGTCACCTTTTGCTTGGCATTCTATAGTGACTTGTTGGCCTAGTTTAGCTGTCATATTTCTTAATATAGCATCAAAAGTCACGGGCTCTGTGAAAATAAGTTACGTGGTTGAGATTGCTGTCAGTAGTTCAATCAATTTCATGATTTAAATTACAAATAAATTGAAAATTAGGCGAAACAATTTTCCCCTTAATATTAATATTCGTCAAAAAACATTACAAAGCCGTTTTCACAACAATAACATGTTACTTACTATTAACAGATATCCATATCGTCTTGCTCAGAGCTTCGCCTACGCCATTTTCTACATGGCAGGTGTAAAGTCCTGCATCTGATAGAGCTACAGTATCAAAAATTAAAGATCCATTGGACAAGCTAAGGACTCCACCTCCAGCCACTTCCAGCACTGGTCGCCATGTTTCCGATACCACTGATAAAGAAAGAAAAGTTTGTAAAACAAAAATGGCTTATAAAAAAGGTACTTATTTATTTTATAAGCAATTTTTGTTTTGGATTAAATGAGATTTTTTTGCTTTCCTGGATGTAGTACGAACCTGAACAGACTATAAGTCAGTTTGTTCTCCTCTGATCTTGAAATAATCTGATTCATATAACCTGATTATTATGATCCTTTTAGCAAAACTTACGTAGTAGAATTTTCCCCTCCATTTTTGGTTATGCTTATATGACACGGTGAATGACTGTGTGCTTATATTTCCCGCGTTAACAAAAATTTTTTCACGCGTCCATGTTTCTAAAAGCGACCATATTTTCCGCTCCATGAATAAATTACCAATATTTGCTGATCAGGGTTATAATAACGAACTAAAATTGCGTCAATCGTTTTTCGGTTCATTGAATTTGATTTCAACATTGATGGATGCACACGGTATTTTTGTTTACTTTTACAGATTGCTCTCATACAGGTTTATTTTCGTTTTTCCGCAAATCAATTTGAAGCTTTAATTTAACCAAATACGGGAGAGACGACTGTTGGTTATTTTTTCCCTGCTGGGTTTTAATTTTAAAGCATAAATCTATATTTTGGTCATAGAAACTAGATAAAACTGCATACCTACCTATTGTATTTAAAAAAACATTGTTTTGTTGTGTTGTCTCCACACTATTTTCCAGCACAATAATTATGTTCTTTATTAATCCTCATCAATATATCAATCCTCTCACAGTCGCATATCAAAACCCGTCTGACCACAATATGTCATCAACGAATACTTCCGTATTTCGCCGAACGCGGTAGAGAGAGCCAGATGAAGACAAATAATTTACTTAAAACAAAAATATTGCATTGCTAATCCGCGATATGACAACGTGTGCAATATTTTTGTTTTAATTAACATGGAATTCCGCAAAATAACGCCCGATTCAATTCATTAAATAATTTACTCCAAAGATAAATTATTTCATGATGACCACGATCCTCAGTCATGAGGAAACGACAAGAAAGATCAAAGATCTTAAAATAAATAGCTGGGCGGAGCCTCACTAACAGATACCTGAAACACTTCTAGTGAAACGATCGCTTTGAACTTACGAGCCGCACGCGGCGCACGTGCCTACACAGCGACAAGTTTTTTCCTACTACGAGCAGCTCGCACACATTGACCTGCACAAACAGCGTTAAAGCAGCCGGCTCACTAGGGGTGCTCGAGTTGTTTGTTAGCGAGGCTACGTCCGGCTATTTTAAAGTCAGATATATTCTCTATTAAGGACTTGGGTCGCCAACTTCGGGGAAGAGGTTCTTCGCTCCGGATCGTATCTGGTGCAAAAGATCTTACTAACCATATAACGCGGCAACGCAGCCAGTGTGATGAGGGCGTTTGAACCACAGCTGCAATTCGGGGTGTTTTTTATTATTATAAAGATCTAGGTAAAGATGCCAAAGCCTCTTACAGATTGTCTCTGTGATATGTGTGTGTTTGTAATGAAGCCTGTTGCTGATTGATATTGATAGTTTTACCCACCAGACTTGTGAGTTTGTTTCTTCTATTTTTGAATATAGTGCTGCTGGTGTTGCTATATTCGACATGATAAACTGGTCAATATGTTAATAATCGTCGGTATCCAGAGATCAGGTACTTATGTTTTTTTTTCTATTTTATCTTTGAGTAGGTAATAGCTTACCATCTTTCTTCAGCCAGTGCGTCTGAGGTTGAGGGTATCCATTGGCGCTGCAAGAAATGTGTCCACTCCGTCCCAAGAGTAGAGACGTATTTTGCGGCTCCTCATTCCATTTTGGCGCCACTGTCACAACCAAGATCATTTGTTAATAAAACCTGCGTATATTTTTTTAAATAAATGAACATTTTAGTCAGTATCAGAGATCGAAATAGATAATTACCATATTAGAAAATTAAATCAAATCATTTATTCAGCAAATAAGCCCCAGGGACGCTTTTGAAGCATTCCACGAAAACATCTACTTTTTGTCGCTTGCGTAACGCTGCGGTAGCCACCCTAACAAAACTTATCAGCTGCTGAGAAACACTACTAATGTTAAAGCCAAGTTATATATAGTATGGATATATATTTATATATATAACACAGGTTAATTTGTTTTTTTTTCTTTTCAAAAAAGTAATAATATATGTACTTTTTTAAAATAGTTGTATGATAAGCGATATGCTAATATCATAATAACATGGCTAAAACAACACAATGGACTAGACAGGTTGATACTTATAGACTACTAGCTGTTGCCCGCGACTTCGTCCGCGTGAAATTCGAATACCCATGTGGGTGGTTAAAGGTGCACATACCTATTTTACCGCAGGCTAGTAGTACCGTTTTCTACATTACCAAAACCACGTAAAATTGGCCGTGCGCGAAGCAGTAACTACCCCCTAAGAAGCAACTCCTTTTGTCCTCGTGGGGATGTGTTTCGAAAAACGGTGAATTCACGTTTCTTTTATTGAAGAAACGTGATAAGTCTGGAGAACGACTTTTTAAGAATGTGTGGATATATTTTCTTGGGTTTTAGTAAATAGGATTTTTTGTAACATTATACCTCTTACTGTAAGAAACATTCTCTATACAAACTTTAATACATTTAAAGTATGAATTTCCAAAAAACACTTTTTTTTTCTTTTTATGTTGTATTTATATAACGTACTCAGCATATTTCAAGTTTCTAGGTTTAGTTGTTAATGATTCTGTCCAGATTCAAATTTTCCACCCCCATTTAACTCCATTTAATTGGGTATGAATTTCGAAAACCGGCAAAATTACTTTTGTTGACATATAAGGGTTTACATATCAAGTCGCAGATCTCCTACTATAAAAATCATGTTCATGTCCCAAGTATACAAATTTAAACTCCGACTTTAGTCCCTTAGGAAATGAATTTTGAAAAACTGTGGAATCACTGTTCTTTAAATTTAATAAACAGTATATACATAAAGTTTCAACCCTTCCCATGCAAATATTCAACCCTTTTAAACCCCTCAAGGGAAATAAGATCCTCTACACATGTAAAGTTTCTAGATCTATAAGTTTTTGTACTGTCTTTCAAACTTTCAACTTAAATTTATTTTACTTCCTAAATTAGATGAATTTCGGAAAAAAGTAATAGTGGCTTTTCTTGGCTCATTATAAAAAGTCTATCTATGATGTGTTAGATCTCCTAATGTAAAAATCATATATTCCCGATACAAACTCTCAAACCCTATTTAAGCTTTTCGGGGATGAATTTCAAAAGACGGTGAAAACACTCTTCTTTTAAAACAATGAAGAATTTAAATATAAAATTTCATACCTCTTGCTTAAAAAGATCGTAAAGTCCCGATACAATTTTTCAACCCCAAATTAAACCCATTCGAAAATGAATTTCGAAAAATGGTGAAATCAGTTTTCTTTTATTCTAATAAAGAGTCTAAACATGAAGTTTCAAACCTCTTACTTAAAAAAATCGTAGAGTCCCGATACCAACTTTCAACCCCCATTTAAACCCCTTGGAGGAGGAATTTCGGAAAACGGTGAAAACACTTTCCTTTTATTCTAATGAAGATTCTAAACATGATTGTTCAACCCTGTTACTTTAAACATCGCGGACTCTCCATACAAACTTTTAACCCCCATTTAAACCCCTTAGAGGATGAATGTCAAAAAACGGTAAAACCACTTTTCTTTTATTCTAATGAAGAATCTAAGCATGAAGTTTAAAACCTCTTACTTAAAAAGATCGTAGAATACCGATACGAACTTTCAACCCCCATTTTAACCTTTCAGGGGATGAATTTTGAAAAACGGTGAAACGACTTTTCTTTCATTTTAATGAAGAATCTAAGCATGAAGTTTCAAACCTCTTACTTTAAAAATCGCAGACTCTCCATACAAACATTCAACCCCCATTTTAACTCCTCAGGGGATGAATTTCAAAAAACGGTGAAATCACTTTTCTTTTATTCTAATGAAGAATCTAAACACGAAGTTTCAAACCTCTTACTTAAAAAATCGTAGTCTCTCCATACAAATTTTGAACCCCTATTTGAGCCCCTTAGGGGATGAATTTCGAAAAATCCGTTCTTATCTCTCACCGACGTCATATGACCATTCTATTGTGAAAATTTCAAGTTCTTCGCTTCAGTAGTTTCGGCTGTGCGTTGATGAGTCAGTCAGGACTTTGCCTTTTATATATATAGAAGATTAGATAATCTGTGCTTATAGTGCAACATTTTTAATGACAGTAAGTGAACCAGCTTAGTTAGTTATGTTGTTTTTGTAAACACCCCTTCAATTTTGTAGAAATCTAATAACCACAATTCATATTACAATACTGTACTATGGCTTTAAACTGAAGATAAAATAGAATATTTTGTTACTTTTATACAAGGACCTTAAAATAAATAGCCGGACGGAGCGTCGGCAACAGATAACTGAAGCATTATAGTGGGCCGGTGGCTTTACTCTTACGAGCCGCACGCACACACCAACAAGTTTTTTTCCTACTACCCGCAGCACGCACACATTGACCTGACCAACCAGTGTTGAAAAAACGGGGAACTAGAGTGCTTCAGCTATTTGTTAGCGAGGCTACGTCCAGCTATTTATTTTAAGGTCCTTGCTTTTAAATGATCCAATTAATTACAGACTTTATACATATGCTAGATATGTCTGGCACAATAAGCGAATTTAATTGCTAAGCCAAGGTTCGCCCAATTATAAACACTCAAATCAAATTATAATTAACAAAAGTTAGAGCGTATTCCCAAAAACCTTAAACGGCCTGAATCTGATTAAGATAATGAAGCCTATTAAAATTAATTGTCGTTTCTTCTAATATAATTTTTCGGGGGTTTTTTTGAGATGTGAATTGCTAACAACCGTTCACATAATATCGGAATGTTACTTATCTACTTTCTTATCATTGAGGCTATATTTATGAAATTATCTCATGCCTATGCTAGTTATTTATATTTAACCGGCACTACAAAAGTATCACATGAAAAATGAACCTGTATTCATTTTATTAATCATTAATTTTGGCAAAGCCCGGTGGTTTATAAGCTTTTATACGTGTATTGCTTATTTATATTTAAACATCAAACGGAACGTGCCTATAATCCTAGTGAGCGACAAGTTTCGAACTAATTGGTGTTCAACATACTATCAAGGATATACCTATTACATATTAATGAGAAATCCCTTTCAGATATGATCTTCAGCGACTTACAAATCAATCGCTTTGATTATGGTGATATTGGCGTACTGTCAACAGTGGCAACTTGACCTTCTTGTAGAAAGAGGGAACGAACCCGTGGTGCCGATGACAGACAAATGAAGTCAGGTTTTACATTGATTTATCGTTAATGTAAATTACCGGCATCGATGTAAGCATTTACATCGACCAATGAAAATAGTGATAAATAGTGTTATCGTGTAATAGTGATAAAATGTAAACAGCTTTTTATTTATACATAATGTCTTCTGCCGTCAGAAGTCATTTTATAAATCAAGATGTGTGTTTGTGTTATCATGTTTATTAAAACGGGAAATTGAAAAGATTAATTGGATAAACGGATATATTTGTTTCAACTGTTATGACTTATATTTCAACAATTTTTAATGAAAATTGAGTTAGTGCGACAACAAAACATTATCATAATATTATCGACTTGATTAACGGACATATGATAGAGTCAAGAAGTTATTCACTTGATTTATTATATTTTATCTACTACTACTAATTAAAATAGTACACATCTTCAACATAATTTATCTACCCACATCAAATTCGCAAGTAAGAATATATAAAATAAGCAAGTTTAAATGTCCCAACATCGTCCCTCGACTCGTACTTTCTCATACTCGTATCTAATCTAATCGAATAGTGCTACTTATGGGTAATACACGACTAGGGTGATAAAACAAAGAAAGGCCGAGATCGCAGATTTTTGCGGCCCAAACTACAAGCGAGGGACGTAAGTATGCGATGGAGGGCTTTCTTTATTACCCCCCCGTGTTGTGTACATCATTTTATGTTTATTAGTCGGAAAGATGCTGACTAATGGTTTCTAACCGTCAAATTATCGGTCAGATGCAGTGTTTTAGCGTCAATTAAAGAAATAGCGTCAGATTTGGCCGTACCGTACCAGGTACCGTAGTGTAGAATAAAGTAATTGTCTTGTAATAGTGCAAGTCCGTCTATGAATCATAGATAGATAGATAGATAGAACCTACCTTTAATATATAGATTGACAGTGCGATTGACTTTGGCGACGTGGTTAGCAGCCACGCATGTGTATGTACCACAATGGTCTAGAGACACATTCTTTATTATCAGAACACTGAATACTTCCAAACTTCTCTCCACAATCTGAAAATAAGAAAAACGAATTTTATCATTACATAATGACTAGAATAGCTAGATAAAAAATAGGAAAAAGGTCACAATCATATCAAGGTAGATTCGACAACCGAAAAAACGGAAAAGAAATGTTAAATTTGAATCCAACTCGCGCGGGTTCCGCCGAGATAGTACCTTATCTCCAGCCAAATACGCGGGATCCATATATGACTGTGTGACTTTTATGGTAATAAATGGTCACTTTTCTGATTTTTCCCTTTATTTATGCTTAAATTACCAAATTTTATAACTCTAAATTTAATGGTTCACAAACATTATTATATTATGAAGGTTTTATTTCATTAACAACCCGTTATCACACTGACTCTGGCTTACTCACTCTTTGTTGCGCTGCAATTTCCGCGGTTCACGGCATCGGAGTGCAAACAAGGTTATAAACGTAGGATTTTTTTTGTTCATAATATGCACAATGTAGGCTGCATTTACGAAATAAGAACAAATATTGCATTTTAACTGAGAAAATTCTTATTAGACTGGCACTGTCAATTGATCGACAACCATTATTTATACTGTGAAGCTTTTCATCTCAATTTACAATGACAGATGGGTCAGGAATAATATTGTCTGGACAGTCTCGAGAAATAATTTTTAATGTATTTCATAATTTCAAACAAAATAATAAAGGTATTCAAGGTAGTTAGATGCTGAACGTTTACACTACATTTGGACGGTTATGAGACGAGATTGTCTACTCATTCAATCTATTCTTACCAACCAACTCTTGTGAATTGACCTATACTTTGCCAAATTTAATTTTGTAATAACAACTTTACTGTGCCTTCCTTCCCAAATTTAATTTTGTAAAACAACTGTGCAAGACTGCGCGCAGCCTTTTTATATCATTTTATTATCTACGTTTTTTCGATAACTTTATAATTATGGTGTTTTTGATGTACCTATATGATTGACATAACACTTTTGTTTCTTCTGTGAACCAGTGAATTTTTATTTAGTGACGAACAACAACTATTTGATACAATAAGTATCGTATTTATCCATTATCAATATCTCTTAGAGATCCAACATTTCATTGTAGTTGAAAGTATTGAAATAACTTGTTTCAATGCTTTAAACGAAAGAAAGTGTTGTAATATTACCTTATGTGATTTTTTTTTAAGGATTTTATGTTAGCTTTTTTTTCTAAATAACTTTTACTGCTTATGTATGATTTATAGATACCGTCTCAACAAAGTTTAATTTTCTAGAAGTTGATAAGTTAAATATTTACTAAATTTAATTATTACATTACCTTCAAATGATTTGGAATCTTCTTCCCATCCTTCAACCACGAATAATACACTGGTGAATCTCCACTCTTCAAATTACAATGTATCTGAACTATTTGTCCTTCTTGTAGATCAGATGCTAACAAAATCTCTTCTAATTGAGGAGCTTCTACGACTTGCAATTCAAATGATCTCTTAGCCATTTCCCCCGATGGACTTCTTACTATGCATGCGTAGCCAGCGCCATTATCACTTTTGCTTACTTTAGCTATATTCAATATACCATCAAAGATTACTGTAGCGTCTCTTTTGCTTCTTAATTTGGGTTTACGGCCGAATATTTCTATGCTAGCAGGCACAGATCGTTGGTATCGACTGGACTGCGATTCGTCGGGATTGATTTCTTTGCCCTTGTATTCCCATGTGATTTCTCTGGAATTAAAACATGTGTTTGATATAGAGTATGCAATAATAACGCGCGAATCCATTCGACAAAAGAAGGCTATGTTCCAACTTGATGTTTTTGATATTGACAAATAATTTCCGACAAACAAATTTTTACTTGTTTATTTATTACGTTAATATTTAAATTTAAGAATGTCACATCAATTTTGAGATTAGACAAACATAATAACATATGTAAATAAAGCTTTAACATACAAGCAGTCCTTTAATCTTTTTTATTAATAAACAATGATCAAAGCTACCTCACGGGGTATCCGTAGTAAGGGCACCTGAGAGTGACACTCTGCCCGCTTTGAACCTTGAACGGAGGTAGCGTCCGGATGTACGGAGGGCCTTAAGCAAAAAAAAAAACACTTATTGCCATAAAGGTCACAAATATACGAATATAATTATTCCATAGTAAAAGGGATACATAATTATTTTTTCACACCTCCTATTCAGAAAAGAGTATTTTGCTCCCTCATAAGAGGGATCAAAGTGGTACTTTTCTGTTCAAGGACTATAGGGTATTTTTAGTTTGAACCCACTAAGAATATGCCATACCATAGACAGCTTTGTTAGTATATTACACACAGAGGCGGTATAATAAGGAATGGCCCAGATCACAGGTGTTTGCGGTCCGAGCCGCAGGCGAGGGCCATAAATATAATATGGAAGTGGTATTTTCGTTTCGTCCGTAAAAAATAATGATCGTTTTATAGAATAATAATGGACTATAAATTTAACAATTTAACATTTCATTTTTAATAATAATATGTGATGCTCTTTGATTAACTATATATTTCGTTATTTTGGTAGGTAGCGTTTGTATTTGAATTTTCCTCATAGTCGGTGTGAAAAGCAGTATGTGTCACAAGGTAGCAAAATTATTTTCACCACGGGTGTTAACACTTGAATCCCTCACTACGCTCCGGATTCTACATTAGAATCCTTCGCTTCGTTCAGGATTCAATGTACGCCCTCGCCGTAAATACATCATTTTGCTCCCTTGTGACACAATCTACTAAATGGACAGGATACAAAATTCTATAGTTCAGGCCAGTACTTTGTCCACTTTTGTACCAAATTTCTTATATATCTATATACTATCCATTCAATTGTTACCCCGTTATTTAGTATCAAAGTATCAAACATCTAAACGTCCAAACATTGTTACAAACTTTCGCATTTATATATAATATTAGTAGGATAGGATACTCACCATAAACATTAAGTCGGTCATGATGGGCCACTTGAACCTCCCCATGTTGGGCAACGCACGTGAATAACCCTCCGTCGTCCACTCGAATATGTGATATGTTCAGTTGCGATATAACGCCGCCATCAGGGGCTAGGGTTTGACTAATGCCATACCTGTGAACAAGGACCTACTTTAATATACTTTCACTTATAGAACAGGATAGGACGGGCAATTATATACTTTTTAACTCCTTCACAAAAAGGAGAAGGTTCTTTAGTCAGTTGTATTTTTTTTAAAGCTTATTACCCCCGAATCCTGTAATTTATGAACTAATTTTGGAAAATTCTTTCTTTTTTTAAGGGCTATGCTTGCTGATTGGTTAATATAGTTTATGGGATCCACAAGAAATTGACAGAACTCTTCAAGTATTATGGGCACGTGTATAGCACTTTCAATATTTTATAGAATTTGTTAGTATCGTACATTCAAGACCGCTATTTTTTTTTATAAAAGTTTTAGATTTATATAATTGACAAAACACACATTAAGGCAAATAACATTCATTTATTCATAACCTCTAAATTTATTAGTGCGCAGAAATTACACGACTTGATTCCACCATCGCCGTTTCATCAACGGACATTCAGGCTTGGTAGAACGCTTTAAGGACATAAACGAGGTACAGAGAGACCAAAATATGTTTTAAGAAATATTTAGTTAATATTTTCCTAAAAATAAATTATGTAATACTAAAAAGTTTAAATCATGAGTCATGATCGACTGGAAATATATTCATAGAGATAATTTTTTTTTTTTTAAGTAACAACTATGTCAAATATTTTATTACGTTAAATAATACAAATTAATAAACAGAGTATGGTAAAATATAGTAAAAAGAGGAGAAATCTAGTGCTCCAGGATGGGTATTCCGCAGCCATCTTCGCATCCAAATCTTCCTATCTTTCTTCTCGTTCCCCTGATTCTAATAGAGACCGCTCTGATGATTGATATTTGTATTTTGACTTTGATCCAGTTTATTATTTGCGAGTGTGGCTTGGACCATTTTTCACATAGCTTAAGACATGTTTTTTTTATGAAGGATTCATATTCAGTTCCGACAACGCCATCACAAGAGACCACAAGGGGAGTAAATGAAGCTCTAAGATCTTCTGCAGCCAGATCGTATTTGCGATGTTTTTCACGAGCGTGTATTTGGGCAATTGTGGGCCATGTGAGTAGACCATACGATGCGGCGTCGGCATTTACAATGCGAATGTCAAAGAACGCCTTCCTCGCTGGCTCCCACACGCTTTCCAATAGTAAGTCGCTTATTAGCCCTGGTTGATCTAAGGTTGCGGCTCGCATTATTGGCTCAGTAGTAGCCGAACCCCATGCTGGTTCCGCCCAGTTTTTGATATCGTCTCTGTGTTGGTCGTGGCCTCTTTTTACGAGATTACGGCCCGAGCTGTAAGCGAGGGACGTAAATATGCGATCGAGGGCTTTCATTATTACCTCCCGTGTTGTGTACATTATTTTATGTCTACACTTAGCCAGAAAGCGGCTTTTTCCGTGGTGTGGCATAAAGATAGATTAGAGTCTCAGTGTTAACTGAGACTATAATATACCTTTATAGATTATAGTCTCAGTTAACTCTTCATAGAGATAATTAATTTAAGGTTTCTGAATTGTTACTCAAATAACGTTTTAATGAAAACCACGAAATACAAATTTAATAACTAGTGGATATGCTCGTGAATTTTGCTCCAGCTTAATTAAGTGAAAAGTATCCTACGTTAACACGTATGGCGTACGATGTGGCATAATAGTACATTACACAACTAGGGTGGTAATACAAAGAAAGGCCGAGATGGCAGAAGTTTGCGACCCGATCTGCAAGCGAGGGACGTAAATATGCGATCGAGGGCTTTCTTTATTACCTCCCGTGTTGTGTACATCATTTTATGTCTACACTTGGCCAGAAAGCGGCTTTTTCCGTACGCACAGAGTGCGGAAAAAGCCACTTTATGGCTAGGTGTGGCATAAAGGTAGATTATAGTCTCAGTTAACACTGAGACTATAATCTATAAAGGTATATTATAGTCTAATCTATCTTTATGCCACACCACGGAAAAAGCCGCTTTCTGGCTAAGTGTAGACATAAAATAATGTACACAACACGGGAGGTAATAATGAAAGCCCTCGATCGCATATTTACGTCCCTCGCTTACAGCTCGGGCCGTAAACATCTGCGATCTCGGCTTTTCTTTGTTTTACCACCCTGGTTGTGTAATATACTATTACACCAAATGTCATGGAAAGTACAAATAGTCTTGCAACGATTTCATTAAATTTGTAGACAGACTAGAGGAAAATATTGTCCGCGGAGGTGAAATAGGCTATAGGCCTTTTTTTGCTTCGTTGTAGTCGGGAAAAAAGTATCCTTTTGTGTTAACCGGTATCATAATCTACCTGTACACAAAATTTCACGGAGCTCTGTCTGGTGATTTTTGCATGATGCACGCACTAAACAATCAAACAAACCAACAAGATAGGCACACAAGAATTTCAAACCTACTTATTTATGTTTATTACTCAAAATTACGATTAAGGAAAGAATAGAAAAACTGATAGCTTTGCGGCCTCTTAAAAGAAAAAAAATCAACTAATTTAATCAATCAACAGAACCAGGTAGAACTACAAGATCAGCCCTTTGTTTGTTCCGCATACAGGAAAATATATCTACTATTAAGACTCTGCGGAAAGAGAACCCAACCAAACAATGTTTCTTTCATTAAAATTTTCCGTTCGATCAATATTACCACAAATGACAGCATACCTACTCGTAGTCCCGCGCGACTGAGAGTACCGTACCGGGACTCGCTTGACAAAAGCAAGACTAAATTGCCACTAGAAGAAGAACGTTCATTTGTTACGTTGAAATGACGTCTGATAAAATAAAGAAAAAGTTTCAAATTAAGTTTCCACTGCAGTTTCTTATTCTTATTTCTTCAGTTGATGTGATTGAAGATTTTTAATAAAGTTGGATAGTTGATTTTATGAACTTACTTTTTCTTGGAAGCGATATTCTTTATTTATTGTATGCACCTAACGGTACTTATTTTTGAGAGCTCAATATTATAGTATCGTGGCGATTTCAGTTTTGGTGGAAGTCAGGGCCCTTTACAACATCCAAAAAACTGTTATTAAATAGAGAGAACCATATCGCAAACCATAAATGAACGTCTGTATTTCCAGACAAATATAACCTAGGACTTTTTCTCTAGGCTTGTACTGAACCGGCAAGCTATATCATCGGCCTCGTAGTCATTTACCATTAGACCCTATTGAGGTAAATTGCAGGCCAGTTATAGAATAAAGAAAATTGTTCCCGGGATTGTATCTGAATGAATGAATTAACATTTATTTCGCATACAAACACAAACACAGTCCTAATAAGAAAAATAAAGTATCCCATCAAAACAATTATTATGCAAAAAGTTGTAAGTCTCGCAACGCAGTTCATCTACAACAAACAATGTTTGGAAAGGTAATGTTAAACCAAGTGAGTACCAGTGGCCACAGAACTCGATTTCCACCGACTTGCCTATTATTTAACCGTGGAGTATTCTTTATTTGAGAACTATAAAATGTGTTCCTCCAGGTATTTGTATCATTAAGAACCGAAGTCACATCGCCACCTAGACTGCCATCATCGAGATAGCAAACATTGAATTTGGAATTTAATTTCGAAATAATGGGCTTGATGGCTAGACTAAAAACGGCCGGTCCGAGAGAACCGCCTTGTTGACAACCAACCGCCAAAGGGATCTTAAATGGATAGATGTCCGGAGTTTATTTCTGAGTGAACATGTATTTTTTACATGGACTTTGAACAGCACCTGGCCCTCGGGACTAAGCAAGAAGGTTTGGAACGTATGGACGGCCGCCTCACAGCCGCCTTTGCTGCTAAAACTGAGTTGGATGGGTTGAAATTTTAAGTATGATGTTTCTAGTATGATGTTTTTGCACCAGATTTTGAATGCAGGTCTTCGTAGTGTAGCAAGTTGGATTCCTCTATCGTTTTTTGTTAATGCGCATAAATTTTCGAGATCAGTAGGCTTATGATGCTACGCTTTTGTCACGCGATAAATAAATGATATAACATCCGTCACTTTCACACACTATTTGTCAGAACGTGACGGATACTTTATCACTTTATCATTTATATATCACGTGACCAAATTGTAGCATCATAAGCCTACAGGCTATTAATTTGACCTCCGGGGATAGGTACCTGAGATTAGGTGTTGCGGTGTTATACCGTCCAGGCTGCCCACGGAGCAATTTATGAATGATGTTATGACTTGTGACATTTGCTTTGTAGGGCGAGCAGCAGTGAAGTATCTGAGGCCAGCGTAACGCTGGAAAACCGAAGTTAGGCAGCGCCTTTAAGATTTAGATTTTAGATTCTACTATTTTAGACAGTTTGAGGTGGCACGGATTGTGACTGTGTGACTCAAATCTATATTGCAGATGTTTGCGAAATTAGTTTAAATCACTGTTCTAGTTTTTGTTTTTTTCCCGTTTCTCTCGAGCTACGCTTTTAACTATTATATTAAAATCCCTGATTTGGTAAGTGCTCCTCACCTCCCAAGCATTGCTTACCACATCAGTATTCAAGAAATATTCCTACATTAGTAAAATAAACTCATTCAAGCCACTAAGCGACCCACTCTTCCTTAAATACTTAACTATTACCTACGAGAAGTAAATATGAAAAATGGAATAGCTGCCTAGAATGTTACCTTGAATCAGTATTTGAAGATATAACTATGCCATCTCTCTCCCAGACGAATCTCCCGGGATGTTGCCCATTAATAGTGCATTGAAGATGTACCTGTACATGGAAAAAAATCCAGGCTGCATTAAACTATGTAAATAAATAGACGGCCGAGAGCTTGATATTGTCCCAGTAGTCACCATTTTGAATTTTAAGTAATTAGCAATAGAGCTGATAGCAGGATGTCAACTATAGGCATTATTGTGTCAAACAGTAGGTTTTCCTTAATTATTGTTAGATACCGTATACGCATACTTGCCTTCATAGAATAGGCGGATCAAATTTTTGAATGTTTGCAATTCCATAAAATACTTACTTACCTGCCATAAAATTAATTAAACAAGGATATAACTAAATTAAGATGCAAATTTTTAAGCTCTCGGGAGTGAAGAAACTTTACTTCAATAGAATTTCAGTACAAAACATAATTGTTTTTTATATAAAAATTATGAAAGTGCGCATTATGAGTATGTGGCTGAAATTAAATACCTTGCGCATTAATATGGAGGGTAGAGGTAGAGAAAATCGTCGCTGTATATCGAAAAATGACCGTCGAAATGTGCTAAATAGTGGTGGCGCTACTATTGCAGATGTGTTAAATTTGGTATATTGCCGCTTTATTAATTACCAAAACATTAAACCTTACCTCAACCCTCCATATCAGCGCACTGCACTCCGTCTAGTCCCTTTACAACTACTAAATTAATTTCATACTTTCCTGCAACGCTAGCGCCATTCTGCAGAGATTTTGAACTATTATTTACTCCTTTTAGCTGGGCACTTTTTCAACTGATCCCTCATATAAAATTGTTCTCTTTACCTCTACCCTCCATAGCAATAAGGAATTGGTTACGTTAGATTTTTTTCCTCAAATTAACTCCTACGGGACGTGCATAATAAGTAATTCATGCATCATGGAGTCAAGTAGCCTCCCAGTTCCGCCTCCTTTTATTTTTTCCTTATTCAGCATTAGGTCCTTTTTAAACCTTTAATGCAAATTTATGTAAAGGAATATTGTGTTGTAATGGAAGGTTAAAAAGATTTGCCTGCCTTTTTATACATATAAAAAGAGAGGCAAAACTTTCAAACCTTCAGCCTGTGCTGCACTCTAGAGCGGAAACGAGACAGATATATTAGTATTTTGATACAAAATACGGTAAATTAGTTTCGGAAAAGTATTAAAATAACTGCGAATTGTAGTTTTTGAAAAAGTTCTCCATATAAATAAAAAGTCGCAAAAAATTGAAAAATATAAATTGTTTGAGTAATAATTTTTTTACTTTCAAATGATGCTAATAGATGCCGCTGGCGCATCTATCACCGATTGTATGTTTTTGTGGTTTTAAGGACTCTCATAAGCTTTAGCCCTGACAAAATGTGTCAAGCTATAAAATGAAACCAAATTTGATGTCATCCAATGGATTGTTAACCCTCTTTTTGGTTGTATGTAGACCTGAGCTACTGGAATCACCTCAATATAAAAAAACGCGTAGTTATTGAATTATTGTCATTTGCAAATTTGTTATTGTATTTTTAATTATCATGTTCTGTTTAAAGAAAATGTTGCAAAGTCATCCCCTAAGCTCGTTTCAGGACTATACCTTAGTAGGTAGGTAGGTAGCAAGCTAGTGCTTGTAAGCTTTAATTATTAAACAGTTACATGTATAGGGTAATCATCATCTTACATCAGCTCCAGGCATCACGGTGGTTTCGCCAAAGTGCTGTGATATCGACATGGATGTGCTTCTCTTGTGACGAAGTCTCAAAGATCTGAAATCTGTGGAAAAAAAATCTGTAACAAAGTACATATAAAATAATACAATACAGGTTGTCGTAAGTCCCGTCGCCGATTTAAGAATAACTTACCAAACATTGGTGAGCCAAATGATGGTATTAATCTGAAAGAAAAAACATTTTATTAGTTTATGAAGGGGTCCATTTTTTTTCGGAATTTCGATTCGGCCCATTTGCAAAATGCTTTGAGAATACTTAGGTACTATTATGACAAGAAAATCGAAATATTTGATACTGTAATGCCCCAAAGATTTGAAAAGTTGTTGGAAATTGGTAAAACTGAAACATTGCAGTATTACCAACTTTACATACCTTTTCAAAGCTGTGTTTGATACAACTTGAATTTATTAAAAAACATGATTGTACTAAGTACAATGAAGTCAACCGCAAAAACATTTAGTTATGAAAATGAACAAAAAAGAGTAGCGAAATTGCGAAAATGCAGGGCGAGGAGATTATTGCGAGTTGCAAAAAATGAAAGCACGTAATAGATAAATTTTATTCCTTTACAGTCGAAAGCAATAACTATACTGCTATTTTGTTCGTTTTTACAAACCTCACACTGCTCTGTTACCTATTTTTAGGGTTCCGTACCAAAATGGTAAAAAAGGAACCCTTATGGTGCGACTCTGTCTGTCTGTCTGTCTGTCTGTCTGTCTGTCCGTCTGTCACAGCAAGATATCTCAGGATCTACTGATTCTATCGACTTGAAACTTGGAATAGTGTTAAAAGTTGCTGACTCGAGCCTATTGGATAGAAAAAAAATCTTATACCTTTTTTACTTTTTTTTAAAGGGGTCCGAAATGGGATGTGGAAAAAGAAAAGTAGAGCTATTATATCGAGTGGGATATCAAATAAAAGTGCTTAATTTGTAGATTCCAAAACCATATTTGTTTTTTTTTCTTAATTTTGTACTTTTTGATTTATGACCAAAAACGTTCAAAAAAATACCATTCCCCCCCTATTATCTTCGAAGTTACTGAACAGAGAAATCTGTAATAATTACCAATTATTAATATCATCCTAAATTTTACAGGAAAAATAAAACGGTTTTGCTAAATTGCATCGTTTTTTAGAAATTTTCAAAAATCGTACACATACTTATTTGCTCCTACTAAGGTAACGGCCATACAGTTTTTGTTGAACTATTCACGTATCTACTTACGAGTTTGTACGGAACCCTCGGTGAGCGAGTCCGACTCGCACTTGACCGGTTTTTTTTTTCTTATACCGTAAGGTCGGGGTACTTTCGCCCTGGGGGGTAACTTTGGCCATAGGGATTAATTGGGTCCAGGTTTGATTATTGCATTTAAATTACGGCACTTTGCCATGTGGTTGGTTTTAGCTGGCCATTCCTGTTTATTATCAGACCCTATAGATTTGAGATATGTGATTTACAAGGAGGGCAAAGTTACCCTACATTTGGCCAAAGTACCCCGACCTTACGGTACGAATTAAGACACTAAATCTGTCAGCTTGGCGTACTTAATTCGGAACGGAACTATCATATCGTGGTTTAAACAATATTTTGGAAAAAAAACACAGGGAATTAAAATGCAATAACGATATTTACAAAATCTTTAAAACGTGGACTATCGAAAAAAATGAATTCCACATCTTTGAAAATTTAGACCTACCCAATAAAATTATCTACCTAAAAGAGCATTTTCCCCGCATTACGAAAAACATACGTATAGCGATTCGTTAATGCGTCGTTTTCAAAAAATAAGGTTCGTAGTTATGGGATTAATGTAACCAATAATAATCCTAATATTGTGTGTAACTAACGTTACCATACATTATTATGGTTAACTTTCGTTATATGTATAAAAGAACAAGATTAACATACAGATAAGTTTCGCCAGGCTGAATCTTCGTGCGCAAATAGTAGATTGTGTCACAAGGGAGCAAATAGTAGATTGTGTCACAAGGGAGCAAAATGATGTATTTACGGCGAGGGCGTATATTGAATCCTGAACGAAGCGAAGGATTGTACAATAGAATCCCGAGCGTAGCGAGGGATTCTAAAGTACAATCCGGAGCGTAGTGAGGGATTCAAGTGTTAACGCCCGAGGTGAAAATAATTTTCCTGCCTTGTGACACATACTGCTTTTCACACCGACTATGAGGAAAATTCAAATACAAACGCTACCTACCAAAATAACGAAATATATAATAGTTAATCAAAGATCATCACACATTATTATTAAAAATGAAATGTTAAATTTATTGTATTACTATTTTATAAAACGACTATTATCGTTTACGTCACGTATGGCATATTCTAAATGGGTTCAAATAAAAAATTAACTGTAAAATATTTTTATCAAATGACTAAACAAAAATAACATCGATAAATTATTTTAAACTGTTTCGATAGCTCCGTGAATAAGCCTGACCCCGTGGGGTCCATGAGCTGCCCAACTCGTCTCGTCGTCGCCGACACCCTGCCGCCGATCCCTCTTATAAGGGAGCAAAGTTCTTTTTTCTGAATAGGAGGTGTGAAAATTAAAATGTACCCGAGCCTCATAGGTTTTTCCGGCGTTTTTGTTTATTTCATTACTGTCACTCGATTTTTACCGCGATCGCGAAGGACTATGGCGGGGGCGGGTCCTATGTAAGCCAGAATTTGCGACCGGTTCGCTATCTTGCATTGGGTCTGTCCCTATGTTAACTGCCTGCCCGGTAGTTAGCATGGTAAAGGGCCTCGGGGGGAGCTCACAGTTGCCTCGATCCTCGAGACAAAGCTGGTTGTTCTCCTTCCCGTGGTTACTGCCTGTTAACTACCTGGTGCAACCGCTGTAACAGGTAGAACGAAAACAACCAGCTGAGCCTCCAGAAATCCCAACCCTCCTTATCCCGCCTTTTCCCACATAGTCAGCTGCAAGCGATGATGTGGCATGTCGCTGCGGGCTTGCCATCCACCAAGAAGGATGGCTAGCGGTAAAATGCCACCCGCGTGTTTGTGCCGTGCGCGGGGACCCGTACGGATGGAGAACGAGGACCTGGTAGGCTGAGTCCGACAGGGGTCGGAGTCGTTATCCCTGGAAGACAACACGCCACTTTGGCTCAGGATTCATCTTACACGGGCGGTCATGTCCTAGCCAGGCATGATCAATCGGCTGTCGCGTCCAGTCAGATGGCCGCGGGCGAGTGTTCGGGCGTGATGGGGTCTGTAGTCGGCGGAGCACGGCACCCGAGTCGCCTGTGGAGGTGACGAGGGTGTTGGCACCGTGCGGACTCACAGACAGCGCACGTCGGGACGCTATATCGGACTGGTAGCCCTGATGCGTCAAAGCATCCCCAGTAGGAGGGCTCCAAGGAGGGTGGGGCGCCAGTACGATGAAGCCTTATATGTGTTATTAAATGGATAACTCAAGACCAAAAACGACGAGAAAGGGAGAAGCCAGATCCAATGCAGAGGTGGCTTGTGCGCGGAGCGCAAAACTGGGTGCCACAGCGGGCCGCAACACTGCCTCTGGCGGAGATGCGGGAGCTGGTCCCAGCAAAGTAGGTAGAATAGTTAGTCGGGGTGGCAGCGGAGGACATACCGGAGCTGTCCACTTCAAAAGTACCGTCCCAACTTTACCCCAAGGTGTGAAGAAGGGACACGTGCAGAAAGGACCCGCAAGGAGACCTGCTGCACCGCGTACTGGAGATGTGGACGGCAGAGGTGTACCAGAGCCGAACCCCAAGAGCGTGCCACTTCCAAATCTGGGCTGTGACGCGCCCGCTGAACGTCAAAGTGCGCCGGTACCCCATGGTGAGGCTGCACAGGCGGGAAGCGGGTACGTCATGACCCAGAGGCAGAAGCGGCGATTCAATGCTCGTGCGAGAGCCCGACTCCAAGCAGAGTCGGGCGCAAATGTGGCACCGGTCACATTTGCAAACGCGGCCCATATAGGGCAAAACAAGAGGTCACTGGGATCGAGTGGTGATTCGACCCTAATAGCTAGCGCCCCCAAAAGGACGAGGGTAGGGTCGTATGCGGAGGCGGTGGCTGCGGAGAGAATGGCCATTATCCCAGTGGGCTACCCTGCCGACAAGATTCTGCCTGGGCACCTGTATGCCATTCAGAGTGCAGTTCTTGCACTGATGAAGGGCATACCGGATCCCTCGTACAGGATCATGCTCGGCAACATAGTGGGGGGCGCCCTCCACATCAATTGCCAAGGGAGGGGGGCCTCCGCATGGTTCAGCTCGGCAATCGGGGGGGTGGAGATTGGCGGGCTGCACCTCAAAATAGTGGATGCCAAGGATCTTCCAAAGCCAGTGAAGATGGCCTGGAAGACGAAGATCATTGGCCCGCAGGACATCAAGCTCATGCTCAGCGTCCTGCAAATCTTCTACCCTGCGCTGCGCACTGAACAGTGGAAGGTGGTGGACACCGTGGTCTCAGAAACCAACAGCCGGCGAATCATCCTGATGGACCGGCAGTCGGCGGACGTGATCAAGGAGGCCAACTACCAACTGTACTCCGGGGTGGACATGAGCTCCTTCAAGCTCCTGGAGGACGTGGAGGAGAGGATGCAGGAGAGGCCGGACGTCCATCCTAAAGCGTCCACGAGCACGGCAGGAGACGAGGCGATCCCCGAAAGGGCAGAGGTGCCGGACTCAGCCGATGATGCTGATGGCGGCGAAACCAATGACGCATTATCCGAGGACGATGCGGAGGTGGAGCCGGCCAAGATGGCAGAGGAAGACTTGGAGGAGGACGCGACAGTGGTGGAGCTTGGGCCCAAGGTGGAGCAGGATGGGGAGCGCATGGGCCGTGAGTCATCGCCGATCTCGACGGTGGACTCAGTGGACCTGCGGAACCTAGCCGAGCTCTACCTGGAAGGTGCCCACTCACCAATGTCCTGCGGGGAGGCGCAGGACGAGGCGGCTGATCTCAGCCTGCCCAAACAGCTGCCCTAGACTTACAATGGAGGGTATAAGGTGTGTACAAATTAATTTACAACACAACAAAGCAGCTACAGCCTTTCTGGCGAAGCAGCTAATTAGCGGAAATTTCGACATAGCTCTGATACAGGAACCCTACATTTACAAGGGGGAGATCAGGGGATTAGGCGGTACTAAGGGTACTATAATATACCACTGTTCCGATGATAATATGAGGACTTGCATATACGTCAGAAATGGCCTTGATGCTATGCCCTTACATGCTTTTTGTTCCAGGGATCTTACAACAGCTAAGATCCAGAGTAGGGGAGAGGGTAAGGCTCTTATCATCGCGTCAGCCTACCTCCCCTACGAGGCGACGGACCCAATCACACAGCAACTGCGGGACCTCGTCGCAGAAGGCAGCAAGGCGAACACCGACCTCATCATCGGCTGCGACGCAAATGCTCACCACGTCATCTGGGGCAGCTCGGATGTCAACCGGAGAGGGGAGAAGGTACTGGAATTTCTGGTAAGCTCTTCTTTACAACTATTAAATAAAGGCAAAGAACCAACCTTTGTCAACGCTAGACGAGGTGAGGTAATTGACATTACACTAGCTTCCAATAACACTAGTAAAAGCATTAGCTCATGGCATGTATCTGGTGACATCTCCCTATCGGATCACAGATACATATGTTTCAAGTACAAAACTAAAATAAAAATAGAGACCGTACGTAAACGAAACCCTAGGAACACGGACTGGGCAGCTTACAGAGCTGACTTGAAAGTAGAACTAGGGGATCCAAAAGGTAAGCTAAATTCCATAATTGACATAGAATTTGAAGCGGACAAAATAGTGCAAGCAGTCTATACAGCTTGGACCAACAACTGCCCGGAAAAGAAAACCCTGGCTAAAAAGATACCATGGTGGAATCCGGAGATCACAAGACTCAGGAAAGACACCAGGGCAATCTTCAATGATGCTAAAGCCTCAAATAATTTTGAGGAATATGCACATAAGCTCACAGAGCTCAACAAAGCTGTGAGAAAAGCAAAAAGGAGATCGTGGAGGAATCACTGCGATCAAATTGGGTCCATACCGGAAGGGATGAGACTCACAAAGGCACTAGCAACGACAAAATCCGTCCCACTAACGACCGTCAAGAACAAAGACGGGAGGATGACGGAGTCAGGGCTAGAAACCCTTAGAGTAATGTGTGCTACACACTTCCCAGACTCTGTAATACACCAGAGTCCAGAGGATGATCCAACAATAAGTACCATGGAGCAATCCATAAGGACAACCAGGTACAACTGGGACACATCCAAAAAAGTAGTAGATGATAGCAAAATAAGGTGGGCACTATCCACCTTCCAGCCGTTCAAGGCACCAGGGCCAGACGGTATCTATCCCATACTACTACAAGAAGGCGCCAATGTACTCGTCCCACACCTGTGCAGACTGTACAGAGCGTGCATAGCCTTCGGACACGTCCCGCGGACCTGGAGGATGGTAAAAGTAATCTACCTACCCAAGCCAGGCAAGGCAGACTACAGAGAGGCCAAATCATACAGGCCCATAAGTCTTTCATCATTTCTCCTCAAAACACTGGAGAAATTGGTAGACAGACACATAAGAGATGGCCCATTAAAAAGGCATCCACTGCACAAACTACAGTGCGCATATCAACCAGGCAAGTCAACCGAAACGGCACTGCACCTGGTAACCACTAGAGCTGAACAGGCGATAGAGAATAAAGAGCTATGCCTGGCAGCTTTTCTCGACGTGGAGGGGGCGTTTGATCGAACCACGTACCAAGCCATTAGCGAGGCAGCAGCAAGACATGGTATAGAACCTACCATTTGCAGGTGGATAGGCTACATGTTAGAAGGCAGGCTAATAAAATCCAGCCTGATGGGAGATGAAATAATAGCAACGGCCACAAAGGGATGTCCTCAAGGTGGAGTACTATCACCCACTCTTTGGAGTTTGGTGGTGAACTCACTACTGGAGGAACTGAACATAGGGCCCACCTACACGGTAGGGTATGCAGATGATCTGGTGATACTTGTAAATGGGAAGTTTCCCAATACGGTATCAGGAATCATGAATGAAGCGCTGAAGAAGGTGGAGACATGGTGCGATAGTCATCACCTCTCCATCAACCCGGGCAAAACAGTGGTAATACCATTTACCAGGAAAAGAGTACTCAAGAATATGCAGCAAATCAAGCTATATGGAAGAGTGCTCGAACTTTCCAACGACGTCAAATATCTAGGAATAACGCTAGATAAAGAACTTAATTGGAAAAAGCATGTTGACAATACCACGACCAAAGCTCTACGAGTTTTTGGGATGTGCAGATCAGCATACGGGAAGACATGGGGGCTAAACCCTGAAGTACTCAGATGGATCTACACCATGATGGTTAGACCCATCATTTTGTACGGCAGCCTTGTCTGGTGGCCGAGGACACTGAAGGGCACATGCAAAGACGCTCTGACGAAAGTACAGAGAACGGCATGCATGGCTCTAACAGGGGCGTTCAGAACCACGCCAACGGCGGCACTGGAGGTAATGTTAAACCTACCCCCGCTACATATAGTGATTCAGTCAGAGGCGCGCAAATCCCTTCACAGACTAAAAACAATGGGTCTGTGGAGCTATTGCGCGCCTAAAACGAAACACACAAACATGGAAACAAACGACTTCCTAGATCGAATAACGGCCATGGGTGGCGATAAGATGCTGCCAAGGCACATATTCCAAAGGAACTTCAAGGTTCAAATACCGACAAGGGCAGAATGGGCTGAAGGTCGCACACCACCAACCGATGATAGCAGCGACAATATATGGTACACAGACGGATCCAAAATGGATTCCGGTACGGGAGCAGGCGTACATGCAATAGACTACAATGTCAGTATTAAGATGGGAGGTTATGCTACTGTCTTCCAAGCGGAGACATATGCAATAATCGCCTGTGCCCAGGAGAATATAGACAGGCATACCAAAGGGAAAAACATCTATATACTCAGCGACAGTCAAGCGGCACTTAAAGCACTTATGGCGCCGAAAGTGGACTCTAGACTGGTATACAATGGCATCCAAGCCCTGAACAAACTTGGAAGGCATAACAAAGTGAAACTAACGTGGATCCCAGGGCACGAAGGCTTCATCGGCAACGAAAAAGCAGATGAGCTAGCCAGAAAGGGCTCGGAGGGCACACTCATTGGGCCGGAACCATATGTGGGTCTCTCACAGGGGACCATAACAACAGCCATAAAGGACCACGCCAAACACCAACACCAACTAGAGTGGAAGAACACGGCGGGCCTGAGGCACTCGAAGCTCTTTATGGAAAGAGTCAACACACGCTGGACAAATAAACAAAGAAAGTACAGCAGAAGACAGCTCAGAATCATAGCGGGGGTGTTTACAGGTCACTTCGGGGTCAAAGGACTCCTGACCAAGATGGGACTATCAGATAATGCTGAATGCAGAATGTGCGGCGAGGAAACAGAGACAATGAAACACATACTGTGCGAATGTCATGCCCTCGCCAGAACTAGAATGAAGGAATTTGGCACTGGCTACCCAGAGCCAGATGAATTCCAGGCACTACCAATGGGGTCCATCATCCGATTTATGGAGATGGTGGAACAGGCCATGGCGTAGATGCGGTAAGGGGTAATTACACAAAAGATCCCATTGGGTCGAAGTGTATCCGCAAGGACCCCTATTACCAAGATAAGATAAGAAGAAGAAGGACTATCGAGTGACGATTAATTTTGATCAAGTCAAGTATAGCCTCGATACCGTCTATTGATTCATAATAAATGTTAATTGTGTTTAACCACCGTTTGATGAAAAAAACCGCTTCGGTCGAAACGCTCTGAAATCCACCCACTAACCATGTTATTCGACAGAAGATAGTAGGTAATTATAACAAAGAGTAATGGATGTGGTCGAAATAAAACGAGTCGGATAACGTGTAATCAAACTTCACATGAAATTCAGTTCTTAAAACACGAGCCAAGTCCTTCAAATAAATTTCTATTTCGAAACAGAATTTATCGCAGTTTTGTAGGTAGAAATGCCACTCTTATCTTTGTTAAATTAACGAACGAATACTAAATGTAAAACTGGTTTGCTTGCTTTTTACGCTTAAAATTATTCGAGTCGCTCGGTTTTCCATACAAACATAACCGTTTGCACGGCATCAATTAATTATGTTTTTCATTTTGTGTTTCATTTCTCTTTCTTCTCTGTCTGCACGAAATGAGGGTGTTTAGAAATCATAAACCCACCAGCTGGCAGATCTTTTTGACAGTAGACGTCAAGATTCACCAATCACACCACTTGATTTTGACATTTACTGCCAAATAGACCTTTCGCCACCCTGCTGCCAACTGGTGGATTTCTGATTTCTAAATACCCTCATTATTTGAGAACTCGCAAAACTCCAAAAAAATTATATATTTCTAGCAAAAAAAGTTTGGTTTCAAATGGTGATAATAGATGGCGCTGACCTTAAACGGCAGATGGCACGTTATTTCTGTTTTTTTTAAACTTCTTATGTTATTACGCACAGACAAAATGCATCAAGTTATAAAATGAACACATTTCGACTATGATTGATGTTCCGGAAGCAAATGTCATCATTTGCGCGTGCGTGGAAAACTGACCGACTCTATAAGTATGCTGTTTAGACGATCTAAAGTGTACTGACATTTGGGAAGTTTTGAGAGGTGAAAGTTTTTCGTTAAATATATTTTTTATTGAATAATAACAAAAGTATGGTAAATTACAGCCAGAATTACTTTTTGGTAGACAAATGTCGTGTGTATATTTATTCTTTTATTTTCCTCTATTTAGTAATGGAAATATACCGTAAATACGTACTTACCAATATATTCAGCAATAAAAATAAATAATTAGAGCAAAGTCGTAAAAATTATAATAGTACATTATGATACGAATGAGCTATGTTGGTAATTTGGTTGGTTGGGCTATGTTGCACAGCCCGAGCCGTTAGACGAGGAATGTATTAGCCGAGACTGTAATGACCAATGCCCACGAGTGTCATGGGACGTTTTTTAACACACTTGCGAATAAAAAAACAATACTTATCATTAAAAACTTCTATTTTTCCTCGACCTCGGCGCTGCAGCGGTTGTTATACCCACCTCGCTCAGCGCGCTGAGCAACGCGGGTATAATAACCGCTGGCCGAGCTCCGGGGCGTGCTCTCATTGGTCGATTTGCGGTAATTACAACACTAAAGAAAAAAGCACCTGTGTGTAATAAGCTGCGTTCCGCGCGTAATAACCATGAAATAAGGGCCACTTTATGAGCAATAGTACATTGTGTATCAAGGGCGGTAAGTAAGGAATTACAAACGAGTGTTTGTTACAAGCCCGAGATGAAGCCGAGGGCTTTAATAACACGAGTTTGTAATTCCTTTAAATACCGCCCGTAGGACACACAATGTTTTTCATCACACTTGTGAGGAAATCTAAATAAAAATAACCTTACTAATCCACCCAATATGAGAAGAAAAAGTTAAAACAGAAAGTAACATTAGTGACATATATCCATAGACAATGCGAATGCCAAGTCACGTTCGGAAACCATAGCGGTAAAGACCTAAAACGGCAATTTTAGTTGATTTTATATTTGCAAAATACTGAAATACACGACTTAAGTAAACATTTCATTAATGTTACCGAAATATGTGTTTACATGTATTTGCAATAACAGTTCTCTTTAAATAAATATTTCAGTGATAAAAGTTAAAAAAGCAAATTGACGTTTCCTTTGAACATGACAAATAAGAGTAAATCAGAACCAGCGTACCTATTCAAATTATAAAAAAAACATTACGCCCTAGGGCGTAATAGGTTATTTACGACCCGCAAAACCTACGTGTAACAGCACCATTTTCGAGCAAGTGTGATGAAAAAATATTTTTTGTCCGATATAATATTATTATCGATATATTTACAATTCAGAATAACTTTGCTTCGGTCGTGGGAAAGATCCACGCGTGGCTTTTCAGCGTTTTCAGAGCTTGGCATCGCCTTTACGATGCACAAGAATATGAAACGCATGCAACGGTTGAATTGATAATGTAATTATAATGTTTGTTCACCCATTACCTGGTTAACCTCTTCAAATATGGTGAGCCTGCCTGTTTGTAATATCAACAATGTTGTAAAAAGTTGTATAAATCCTACTAATATTATAAATGTTAAGGTTTATGAAGATATTTGGATGTTTGTTAAAGAACGCAGCAACAACTGAATGGATTGACATCAAATTTGGCATGCAAATATAGACCAAGTCTTGGATTAAAACATAGGATACTTGATTTCTCCCGCTAAAGAGTTCCTTTGGAATGACAAATATGATCATAATAATTTATTCGTTGACACGAATAACGCAGGTGAAGACGTATGCAAGTAAATGCTAGTGGTTAAAATAACTTGTGAAAATTAGGTGCCTCTTGTAAGAAAGGGAATAAGTCAGATATAAACTAGGTACAAAAGTGCGCAAGTCTCATGGTAGGATTTACGCTTCTTTGCATTTGGCTCAAATGAGACTTATTCCCTTTCTCACTAGAGACACTGAATTCTGGACGACTAAGCTTTGCTCGTACAGGTAATTTGAATTTTGAAAATAATTTCTATACCTATGTACCATTGTACATATCGTGTTTGTTTAAAAACTAAACTAATAACAAAGGGTAATTTCTATACTTATAGATAACGGTATTATTATGACACAAAATAACAGTACAGAAGCGAGTTGACTTGCGAGCCTAATGAATCGTAGCAAATTGTAGGACAACTTGTGGAAGAGAGGACAATAGAGAGATCTCTCCCCAGGCGGGTGTTGTGCCTGTGGACCGAAGTCCGAAGGAAGTTGGTTGGAAGTGGTATATGTATGTAGTGTTAGCGTTATAAACACTTCGATAGTGTGATGCAGAACAGTGTGGGAATTGTGCCGTTTGTATGGGCGTTGATGTATTAAGCGCCATTTTATGATGTAATAAAGATATTATACTACAAACGACATCAACAACCTCTCCGTTTTAGTTAGTTGCGTGTTTGTAAGATATCGTTTGTAGTATAATAGGTATCTGTACTTTTCGAGATTTTTTATGATCATAAATATCATCGCCTGTAGTTAAGACGCCTTAGACATTTTCAAACGTTTTAATCCAGATTTTATTAAAAGTATTAATCATTTCAAGCAACTGATTGTAGTATAATGATAGTTTTGTATGAGTTAAGGGGCTAATACGACTAATATTTGGTTTTAATTAGTGTGGTAAAATATACGTGAGACAAATGTGATTTCAGCTTGAATTTGCCAATTTGGAGCGATGTTGCTCAATATTTCGTCAATGAAAAATTATAAAATATCAACTGCCGGCCACTAGTACCTAACCAAAAAATAACTTTTACTAACGTCGGAAAGATATTTAAAGTCTCATCAAATCATATAGAAAAAAAACATAAATTGAGCTTTTTTAGTTCGGTGTAGTAAAAAAAAACTTTTTTTAGAATAAGTTTATAGAATAGATAAATAGATATAATATTTGAAAGAAATCAAATATAAATTAGTAGAAATACACTCAACTATAAGCAGCAACAACTAAATTATAGCGATTTAGACATTTCGCAGCAAAGTTAAAATGAAAGGTCGTTCCATTTTACAAAATCAACGCTAAAATCTATTCATAAGATTAGAATCAAAGGGTCTCGAATTACACACAATCTCTATTAAATGCCCTAACCTATATAACTTATCGGATATTCAGTGACTCGGGAACGCTTATTTCGCGAATCCTTTGAAGTAAGTTCTGGGGACGAAGACAAACGGGCGAAGTATGGAAATAGTCATCAAAGGACCGAGTGAAGCGACAAAATGGAGATTATGAAAAGACTTCGCGGAGTTTTCAAGATCTTTTATCAAAGAAATGAGATTATTTGGAAATGTTTTTAGAAGACTTTGTTAACAGTACTGATTATTATAGTTGTTCAATGTAGTTATAATTAAAAACCTATATAAATATATAACACTAGCCTAACCCAATTATAGGTACTCTCTATTACACTTTTTTCGACAAAATAATGTTCGTTAAAAAAAGCGTTCGGAATCAAAAAGTTTTGAAATAATGATGCTTTCGGAAATATGACCCTTCGGTATTTTTGAGTGTTCCCGGTTAACGTACCAAGTAGGAATTTATTTGAATTTGTGTTGGAATTATGTTGCAAATACGGGTTAGCAAAAAACTTTTGAGTTCAATTAGAAATGGTACCTACATGATATTGTCGATACCGTCACAGAATATAAATAGAGCAGTATGGAAGCTACGCTTACTTTTTGAAATAAATACCTACCTACGCTCCATTAGAGCGTTAGGGTTGTTTAAAATGAAAAGATCGCGGGCTGTCTGGGCGCGCGCACGTAACAAAAACAAAGCGCGACCGCTCGCCTCCATGCAGCACTCGCGACCATAGAGTAAATTATATATACTGAGACTCGCGACTGACGGCACCGCGAGATTCCCTTAGGGGCCTTGTAAAAGCGCGCGTCTATGTGTGCGTGCGTTTCGATCGTTTTGTTTGTAGCTTCCTTACTGCTTTAGCTTATATATATTCTGTGACACCGTTCTATACCATTTTAATTTCGGATACAATATCTCTTATGTCTATAGTATAGACATATAGACTCTATACGCCTTATGTCTAAAAATTGCCATAGGTACAACAACTCCATAACAATCTCTACGGCTAACATCTAAAACCCGGCTAACTGCTATACATCTCCATAATAGTTGGCGGGTTTTAGTCGATGGTAGGGTAGATCTCCGATCAGTACACTTAAAGTAATATGTACATTTGGATATGGGGTAAAGAACGATATAACTCTCTTGTTTGTTTTGCCGTAGTCATAGGTATAAAAGTACTCAGTACCCAATTTTCAGTAACCCTATTGTTTAGGCGTGATTTAACTAAGTACAAAATGAATAAAACAGGTTCTACCAGGGCAGTGCCAATACGTTATAGCTACCTCGTTAAATTCGAATTCGTGTTTCTGCTATGGTCTCCAAGAGACTAACGAGGTCTCGACAGGAACAGGAATTGCCTCTCCGCCACTATAAGAATACTATTGAACGTACAGTTAGCAACAGAGAAAAGGTTCTGCTTTAGATTATTATATATTAGTATGGCATGGCAGCATACCTTTCTATTTCTCTGTCTTACTTTAGATGCGTTCTCGCCCTCGCCCTAAAAAGTGCCAGTTATACAACCATTCACCGTACCGTACCCTATCATGGATATTCAACAATAAAATATATCTATACTCAGGAAAACTCAGCATCATTTTAATTTCAAGACAACTGAAGACAATTGAAGTCAGTCGCGGATTTCGCTAAGATGTCGAAGATTGAGTATATAAGTGTTCTACTCGTATATAAAGACATTTATCTCACGTCCAAATAAAAGGACGTTTGGATGGCGTGTACTTCCTGTAGCACAGTAAAAAACTGGGTGAAAGAGCACCGACGGGACACTGTCAAAGACCTGGGACATGAAGGTAGATTGCTGGAAGTACTCACTCCAGAGAATATTGCCCTAATTCAAGAAGAAATCTTAAGGCGCGGTAGGACCTGGCTCGCATTTCACATACAAACTAGGGTCGGGCGGAATGCAGATTATTGCAGATTATCTTCGATTTCTAACATAAAAGTATACGTTATCAACCCAAACATGAGAGGATGCCCTGCATGACTGTGAAATCATGATTGTCAGGTATTAATTTTGTCAGAAAAGGTAACTGGTGATGAACAAAATGAAAAAAAATGAAAAAAATACTTTATTTTATAGTGTTTTCGCGCTACTTTTCTATCGAGCGAAGTGTTCGCTATCGTGTTCTAAGTGAGAGGAAGCCCTAGATACAGTTCTGAATATTATTATATATGTTTTACAGTGACCTAAGAGTCAAATAAGTGCTCTAAAAATGATTTGGAAACTAGGCTTCCGTGCCCGATTCTGGTCTCACCTCGCCTTAAGTCATCGACGTTTGAAAATTAGGGAAATAGCAGCGAGGTTATAACTCTTCAAAAGCACCGTCTACCGTGCCATTCATGATCATCTTCATATGGGCAAGGTGGGTACCTAAACTTCTATCAACGGTGTAAAAAGAAGAACGAGTGCGATGTGCTTCCTAGTTCTTTGACCTCTATTGTAATAATGCTACGAATATCATCAAGCGACTAGTAACCGGGGATGAAACAATGGTCCTTTATTATAATTCCGAAAGTAAGCACGAGTCGATGGAGTGGCGTTTTAAGAACCAGAAGCCGCACAGGAAAGCGGAGGTACAGCAGTCGACTAAAAAACGGATGTGCACAATTTTTTTGGTTTTTGGGATTGTGAAAGTATCCTATTGGTAGATTTCAAAGAACGTAACACCTTGTTAAATGGTTCACTAATACACAACTTGTGGACTGTAATTAAAGAAGAACGAAGAGGGAAACTCTCGAAGGAGTACTGCTGCTCCACGATAATGTTCCCATGCATATCCCGTCCGGACATGGCTCCTAGCGACTATTATTTATTCCCCAATTTAAAGCGGGACTTACGAGATAAAACAAATCCAACGACAAAGACCTTTGAAGGTGGCCGTTTTGGCACATTTTGAAGACAAAGGTTCGTAAATCTGGAAACGTCGACGTACTTATTTTTATCAAGGGATAGAAAAGTTAATTCATAGATATCAGAAGTGTATTGATATTAAAGGCGACTAGAGTCGGACTACGCTAAGATTGCAGAGGTCGAAAAAAGGTTTTATAAAATAAGTGTCGTACAAAACATCCTCATTTTGACATTCTGTCGCATTTCGTTATTGCAAACAATACTAAAACTTGTATTACTCTAATCCAGCTCAAGCCGAATAACAATGAGCAATTGTCTAAGAAAACAGAGCTTCTTATAACTTATTTACGTCGCAATATTTATGTTTGGAAGTGAGGCTCACGTGACTTGTTTTATTGTTGTGATAAAACTCCGGTACGGCTCTCGTTATTCTCCTCAACACCCTTACCACGATTTTAACATAAGGGATTTATAGTACTGATTAATATATTACTAATAATTAGACCATTAGAACCTTAAACCATTTTCACATCTAGATCGAGATCGGTATGTGTTCAACGGCAAACCTCATCGCTTTCACTTCACAGCGATGAATAGAGAGGGATAGGATATCAGTGATGACATAATTTCGGTGCCATTATCGGTGATGTGAAAATGCCCTTAGGTGACCGTTAGACTTAAGTTATACAGGTCTTTTAAAAAGCCTACTTTCTACGAGATTCAGGCACATCGTTTTGGGGCATTCCACCAGAATGTCGGGCACGTGACGCCATTAGGAAGTACATTTTTGGTATGTCAATATTTTATAACTTGGTTTCTGAATTGATAATGTCATTTAGGACTTTCGATTTGTTTTTAAGGTAGCTGCCATAGCCGTCACGTGCCCGACAAGGAAGACGTTTTCGTGGAATGCCCCTTTTGCAAGCACGCCGTTTGCAATTGGCGGGTATTTTATAAATATTTCATAGAAAGATATTGTGTAAAACGTCCTTCCAAATTGCCAAAGTTCAAGCTAAAATGGCATTATTTTTATACACACACGCCACTCACTCACATACCATAACAATTCAATGTCATTTATCATCTCGGAGGCTAAGTTGCTTCCCATGTCTGTAAGAACAATGTCGTGTAGAAGTACCCGTCCATGGCTGTACGTAAGATAAGGAAGAGGTAGACAGCCAAATACCTGCACAGCGAGCACAACACTACCGCGACATAACTCGCGCGCGATACAGCATGTAGCAGTCAACGGGAACGTGCGTGCGTGCGTTATCATTGGCTGTTACATGCTGTTTCGCGCGCGAGATAAATGTCGCAGCCATATTGTGCTAGCTGTGCTGGATGAAAAATATCCTTAACGACATGAAGAAACTTGTCTTCACGATGCTTATCAACGAAGCAAATGGCGCCTCTAGGATTAGAAAGTCGACCCCGTGGATGGAAAAGGCTAAGAAAAAGTAGAAGGAGAATAGGAATTATTTCCATGGTAGGGGTGAAGTTACAGCCTCGCGGGTGCCTCGCACTTTCCTCTTTATGGCCACTTATCATTGCGAGACGGATGATTCTCGCTTTATTGACTCACAGGACGTCAAGCATAAGTCTAATACGTCTTAATTGCCAATAAAAACAGATTCATACACAAGGGAAGATAATTTATCATATTTTATTAAAACGAGTCTTATACCTAAGATTAGACTTCTCAATCATCATGCATGGCTTTCGGTACACGTGTACATACAAATACAAATTTATTTATTTGCCAGCATACGGTTACAAGATCTAAAATAAAATAATTGTTCATGCGTAATCAACCTACAGGCATAGAGGTAACAGTTTTGCAAATTGTTACGCAAATGATCTAATTAAGAAACAATACTTACAGATAAAGACAGCGTAATACCAAACAAATTGACAATGTTTTCTTAAAAAGCTAATTTCAACATACCATTTTTTTATCTCGCGGAAAAAATATAACTTCGACTTCGAAAAAACATAACTTCGACTCACCGCCACTTTAACTACCATCATGTTTGTGCGAAAGTATGCTTTATTATTTTTTAAGAAAAAGTAATGTTTTTTGCAGCTCTAATTATCTTAATATTTCTTTGAACTTCAGAAGATGCTATTTTAAATTTCAATCATGGGTGTGTCACGAATGTATGGCCTTTTTTACTATTGTTGATGAACACTAAAACGTAGTGTATTCCCCCCCTATAGGGTCCGAATGGTTAATATTTCCCTCGCAAAATGAAAATGACCATACTGCAGATAGACTTTACTAGTTAGCCCCGTAGAAATCGTGGCGTTAAAATCGCAAAACATGAGTTACTTCTGATTTATTTCCATTCCACATTTATTTGGGCCACAGCATCACGGCATTCAGCCAAAAAAAACAAAAAACGATGTTTGCTATATTTTGCAGTTTTATTTATTTCAAATTGACATGAACATAACAAATAACACATTATAAACAATTTTAAATTGAAATTTTAACTACACGAATACACATTTAAAATATTTCGTCTACATATTCGCGGTAAAAATGTGAACTGAAACAGCTTTTGCTTTGTCTATGGATATAATATGTCACTTTCTGACAGAAAATTTGTGTGGTTTGTGTTATAAAATATTAAGTAAGGTTATTATAGTAAGTTTAATTTATTTCATTGCATATTTGAGAAAAGCACTATACATACCTCGGCGGGAAATGGGGTCGCCAGCCTCGTAACTATCTGGCCTCGCTTCGCTCGGCCAGCTATATGTACTCGGCCGACAACCCCTCACTTCCCGGCCTCTGCAGTAATGTACTATTATTGCAATTGCAACTAAAGTTTATTAATGATTGTGTTTCTGTTTATTTGATACTGTTCTCGAGTGAGGACAAAGTCTCTATGTACTCGCCTGAGGACATAAAGAAAAATCAAGCGGGAAAGTCTATGATTTTTTTTTATTAATTTTCCGACATCAAGGGGCACTTACTAAATCGATTTTTTGAAAAAGTATTAGTTTCGGCAAAATCAACACCTTCAGGATCTAGGAGGCTATGACGGTTTTGTGTAAGTTTTAATCGGGAGGGGATTTCTTGTGTGTTGTGGAATACAACAGCAAAAGCTTATGCTTGAATTTCGGCAATTTGGATTGAATCTGGTAGATTTTTCCATGATTTTATAAACTAGAAAAAACATTAATACTCGTCGTGAAACATAATACCCTAAATCGATGAGCAATTAAATCTTCTTAGGCCTTGTAACCTTGTTAGGTACAACCTCATTTAGTAGTTTGAAGTCAGGAAGCGAAGTTGAAGTTTACAAACTGTCAACAGCAACGAAATTAGTTTCTACTCAGTCACTAATTTTGCTTCAAACTACAGCATACTTCAGGAACTATGCTTAACAGTTTAGCAGGCTGTTGGCAAGTGGTGCCTTTAGGGACTTCATAAGCTGTGCAGATGCGACGATCAAAGCCTGCGTTATTAATCTTCTTTGAACCTTTGAGTTACCATAAACTCACTACCGAATAAAGTTAAATCATGAAGTAATAAGAAAAACTCTTACAATTATAGTACACTAGCATTTACCCTCGGCTTTGCCCGCGTTGTTCCCGTTACTGTCCCAAAGGAACCTAGGATTTGGTCTACTTGCATACAGAATTTCAGCTCAATTCATTCAGTTGTTACCTCATTATTTAATAACAAACTTCCAAATATCTAAACATCCAAACCTCCAAACATCTAAAGATCCAAATATCTTCACAAATTTTCACATTTATAATATAAGTGTGATGTGATGTGATTACTGGCGAACATTAATGAACGTCATGCAGTTAAAACATTCAATTAATCACAAATCAAACGCAAATGCATAAAAATTAAAAACACACTTACCGCTGACCGCCAACAGACTCCGGAAGAACCCTTAGAAAGGTGTACTTTTTAGTCGAAGAGGTGACATCTGTAACAAAATAAGCTCTTTATGGCTAATTTCAGAATCAAGTTATCATTAACTACGATGGGACCTAAGATGCAGATGGTGACTATTACTCTTAACTTCATGCATCTGAGTTTTCAAAATCGTTACTTTAATAATTGAACCCTTACATGAGTGTATCTGTATGAATCGAGACAGATAAGTAGTCGCATAATGGCGAGTAAGATAAGAATCTTAATAGTACTAACAGTTCATCACGACCGCTCCGAAAAGTTTTTTTTCTCAAACATGGCATGAAATGTTGACATTACGTACCTAAAAATAGGCCGCAAAGTACCTCGTTTCCGGTGCGGCTTGACACTTGGCACGTAATGGAATTTCATGCTTTCATTTTTTTAATTTCCATTCCACATTTATTTGGGCCACAGCATCACGGCATTCAGCCAATAAAAAAACAAAAAACGATGTTTTTCGCTTCGCTCGGCCAGCTATATTGAATTTATCTTGATTTATCTTATCTTATTTTATCTTGTTTTGACGCCTAGAGACCCTTTACATCTCTTAAATTGTAGTTTTATGTTTATTGAAATGTATTTAGTTAAGTAGTTGTTTGTGATATGCAATGTAATATTGTCACAATTATTGTAATGTGTTTAAAAGAGAAACTGGTGAGTTTCTTCCGGCGCTTCTTCTCACCAGAATGTCATCTGCCGAAGCGCCAAAAGAATCAGACATGTGAAAGAGCCCTTGAGGCCTACTTGCAGAAATAAATTATTTCATTTCATTTCATTATATGTACTCGGCCGGCAACCCCTTACTTCCCGGCCTCTGCAGTAATGTACTATTTATTATTGACGCTGACTACAGCTATTAGCTGGGCGAGCTTTCTTCCCCTAACCAAGTGGGCTGCTTACCCTGCAACTACAAGCAGGTTTGCTATCTACCACCACTACCGAATTTTCGATCACCGCAATGAAGTGAGCGTAATGACCAGCAGGATTTATTTTACTGCCGCCCTAATTCAAAACGACGTATCTCAAAAAAATCTAATTTCGTTTTTTTGCATACTTGTATAAAAAATATATCAATGCATCATAATTATGACATTTCCAAACAGAAATCTTAGTTCATAAATTTTTCTTAAAAATCATTTAGAAAATTTAGCACACCTCCACAACTAAAATTGCTCGTTTCTCAAAACCCATCAAACTGAGATCCGTCCTTTTGAATTAGGACGGCAGTGTAGCGGTTCAACTTTATCTTATTGTATGGATGGTATGTATCAAGGAAATATTACTCGTCCGTTCGCTGAGTCGTAAAGACGCTGTAGTACCAAATAAAATAGTATATTACACAAATAGGGTGGTAATATAAAGAAAGGCCGAGATCGCAGATGTTTGCGGCCCGAGCCGCAGGCGAGGGACGTAAATATGCGATCAAGGGCTTTCTTTATTACCTCCCGTGTTGTGTACATCATTTTATGTCTACACTTGGCCAGAAAGCGACTTTATCCGAACGCGTAGTAAGCCACTTTATGGCCAAGAGTGGCATAAAAGAATAAATAAGTACATTATTTATGATACGAGTGGGCGAAATTGGTCATTACAGTGGAGGCTGTGTTGCATAGCCGAGACTGTAATGACCAATGCCCACGAGTGTCATACGACGTTTTTCAACACACTTGCGAATAAAAAATAATACTTATCATTTAGAATTTCTGTTTTATACATATTTATTTAGTGGTTTATCTATCCTCGTCTATCGTCACCTCGTCGTGTGGTGTCGGCGTAGTGCGGGCGCACTCATGAACAGGCACGAGGTGGCGGACTGGTGGTGGCGGCGCTGCGCGGGAATCATATCCGCACGCCGAGCCCTACGACGACGTGCTCTCATTGGTCAATTGGCGGTTATTACAGCACTTGTGTGGCAATGAAAAGTAAAAAGTACTTGTGTGTAATAAGCTGCGTTCCGCGCATAAGAACCACCAAATAAGAGCGACTTTATGAGCAAGTGTGTTGAAAAAAATGTATTCATTTAAAGTATAATAATATTTTTTAAGTTACAAACAGATAATTCAAGCGCTCGCATAATGAGACTAAGTAGGATCTCTTGAGTGTAATGCCCCGGCGCTGTTGCTGGTTTTCAGTGGGGACCTATCTTAATTTATTTCTTTTTCGATTTGTTACTTTTTTGGTTTATTTTTGTATACATTTTAAATTGTCCCTGGTGCTCTCCAAAAATATACTTCTTATTGGAAAATATTCAAAATACAAACACGTTAGCCTAAATTCGATGACATAGCTCTAGCATTTTCCATTACCGGGGATGTTCCAGTCTCTACAACCCGAGACCATCATCAGCTTAGCTCGATGATGCCATAATATTACTTACTTAAGTATTACAAATTTAGTTGAATCGGATAGCAGCAATAAGTGGTTGAAAAATTGATGGAAATTTTGTTGACAAAAAGTTGCCAATGACATCACTCTTATACTGATAGGAATGCTCGAAAAACGAACAAGCAGCTTATGGAACTCTTCGGTCTGGGCATTAATATCCGTTGAAGCATGAAAAAGAAGAAGAGTCAACAAATAAACGTTCGCAATCATAATATTGGATAGGATAAGCAGAAAATTTTCAAGTGGTCCTTAGTAAACAAGATATTCCACTTCTTCCCTTCTTCTACAGGCGCGGACTCAGGGGGTCGTTATTTTCACGCTGTGTTCACTCACCGACTGTGTACCTTACCTATTCGATAAAACGTGTTAGAACGGGAGGACGTAACATATATGGTAATGATCGGAGAAATGGCGTAGGCAAAATATAATATACCAAAATTTTGAAGCGTTAATACTAAAATTTCAAATGTATTGTCAGTTTAATTTAAATATTAAACTCTTGATACTTAAGACATTGATTTATAACGGAACGTAACCCTATACGACGTTAATAAATATTAGCGTAAAACTTCGTAGGTTAAATATATACGTCCTATCCCTAAGTGAACAAGTTTATAAGCTAAACTTACGGAATCAAACATAATAATAAAACTTGCCCTGTTAGCGATGGGACCCGCCACGTTATGTTCAGCCCGAGTGGCTTGGGTCCTGATAGCTTCGAGTTCCGACTTGTAATATCTATGAGTTTGCGGCGCTACTATTATACTTAGGTACCTACATATTTCCAGCTAATGAAACCTAACCTTCATAATCTCGATCCATTTTTTTACAATTATATTTTTGATGCAATTTTAGTATACATATAAAGTAAAACGACTAACTAAATGAACTACTTACAGTTTAAAATCGCATTTAGTTATATTATAACAACATTCAGCAATTTGGATACCATAGAATACCTAAACAGGGTAAACCTGTTACACTGCTAAAAAAAGAATGTCTTGCCAGTGTAATAAGAAAAGTTAGCAACTATCATTGTATTGGGTTGGTTGACAAATACCAAAACGAAATAAATTATGTGAATATGCGACTTAACACGTGGGTGTTATTTACATCGCCCTGACTTTAAAATCTGGAAATCAATCTCGATTTTCTATGGGTAGCATGGCACATCAAAATAATTCAGGGAACTGTTGACTAGGTGTCGCTAGTAACTGTTTAGTTAGATTCGCGTCGCCCGGTACAGTACTTTTGTTTAATATGTCAAAGTTTAGTTATAATTATAGGCTTAAATAATAATGTGTCACGTTTATTTTTAACAGCATTAAAAAAAACGATTGTCAACTACTCCAGACTTACCCTAGTAGGTTTTGGTGACAAGGAATGGCAGTATATTGTTCTTAAGATACAGTAAGTTTGGTGTTGATGCAATGACTATTGATTTCCTACAGGTGCCCATAGAAGACACTATGGCAATGTCCGTAATTACCACCTTAAATCGCATATTGTCACTTTATGAATCACAAAAAAGCGTTAGAATATAATTTAAGACTGTAATACATTTAAAAGGTGCTTTACAATAGAGAAAATATTAACAGCCGATTACGTCCACTGTAAAGTTTTAAAGGTAATTTATATATATGCTATTAATAGTTCTAACATCTTCGAACAACTAGTTAATGCTCGAGTTACTCAAATTAAGTGTCCCACATCACTAGGCAGCTATGACATGTGGCGTACTTGACAAGTTGGTAATTGGCCAAGTTTTAATGACATCACCAAGTTGGCTCAATCTGTTAAAGTCGCCTCATTACGGTTCGAGTACGGCCCTGCGTTTTATGGCGTATTACACTTTTAAGAGTGGTTTTTATACATATGTATGTGTCTTTGTGGTGGTTGCGTTTAGTTAGATTGCCTATCTTCGAGTGTCTATATTTTCTTTCACTCCTTTTTAGGTTGTTTTTTTTAATTGGCAACTTTATAGTGCCTACAGAGTGGTGAATATTTTTAGATAACATTGGTTAGAACTTTTATCTCTGCTTAAACATATTTGTTTTGGACAACCCGTTAGCTTTTGTGTTTGTTAAAAAAGTCTGTACCTATTTTCGTTGTAATAAGAGCTTAATGCATCGTAGACTATATTGCCGAAAACGCATATTATGTGAATACTGCATTACCGCTACATGAGTATTGAATGGACAGAAGATTTATGTTGAGCGAGAGCCACAGAACGAGCCTTTGTGGCATTAGTGAGGTATCGTTTTTCATCGCTCGCGTTCAAAATACCGCATTCCTGAAATACCAGATTTTTCAAAAAACCAGATTTTCGATTTATGATATTCCTGTCTTACCACTTTCCCGTTACACTAGATTATAAAATCGTAAGTTACTCAAGGATCTAAATCACTTTGTTGGGTGTGTTTATTTTGGGAATCTTGTATACGGAGAATCTGGCGTATCGAGAATCCGGTATTTTAAAAATCTGGTATTTTAGGAATGCGGTATTTTGGGAATGAGCGTTTTTCATTTGTAGGTATACTAAGAACCCACAATTGAACATTGACTTGTGAACTCGTTGCACCATTTCCTAATGTTGGTTTGGAAAGCTCTGCCAATAACCTCCTTTAATTGCCTTTTACCATAGGTCGGTCGGAAACACCGTAGATTAGTGTGTGTCACTTTTGTATGAAGAAAAAAATGTTTCCGTGGTTTCCAATAGTTAGGTATCAATATTTGCGTTAAGATTAAAGTTATACAAAATATAGTAATCTTAGAAACCCAGTTTTGGTTTCCTCAAAGAGGTCAATTAGGATTTTTTCTGTTTTATATGATGAAATATTGTTTCAAAACCTCTATAAGCCATCCAGGAAACCGCTCACAAAGGAAATTAATAGAAAAGCTTCATTTATGTGACTATGCATATCTGACCTGCAGTAAATACAGCTAGCTTTCGTATTGTCATGTTATGGACTACCTACCTCAATTTAAACAGCTCCTATTGTTAACTAAAACACAATAGTCATTATGGTAACAATGAAAAGTGAATATTATTTTGTTACCGAGGCAGAGCCAAAATCACGTAACAATGAACCTTGCATCGCTGTTATACACTAGTAGATATCACAAAATAGAGAACTCACGATTTCCTCCGCAGCCCCTTAACTTATTCTACTCACAACATTAAACATTCTACACTGACCTTAACATAAGCCTACAAAATGGGATAAAGGACACTTGACTTATTGTAGAACAATAATCATACGAACGCAGTTTGGTCTTCCCAGTCGGTTCATAGGCGTATGTATGTAACAGTGGCGTGGCGTAAAAGATATCCTTGGGCAAGCCGGTGCAGATTAGGCGTACATTTTACTTAAGAGCTGTAGAATAAGGTGCTCAAATGCCTGATATTAGGCAAGCCGGTAGGAATTGAGTTCTTTGGACGCCACGCTACTGGTATGTAAACACTTTATTGCACATAAAATCATACTCGTATAGAAGCAATACAAAAATCAATGGTTATGTACAAAGGCGAGCTTATCCCTGTAAGGGATCTCTTCCAGTTAACCTTTCATTCCCTCGGTCAATTACCAAAAGCTATGGGGGCTCTCACGCATATACGCGCCCGTATGTCTTGTTCTCAACACGCGCTATAAGAATGCCGGTTCATTAAAGCGAAACGGAGGGGAGAGGAGCGGAGCTGCCAATATCAACGAATAGAATTTAAGCTCCGCTGCAGTAGTCATGGATTATTAATTAAATTTCGTTAAAATTATATAAGATCCTGTTAAAATAAGCAAAACAAGGAAATATAAGTAGTTTTGGCTTTAGTCTTAGGTTTAGTATAAGTATTTTAGTTTAGGATAATGTATTGTTGTTGTTATTAAATTTTTTGTTATTAAATAAAACGTAACTTGTTTTATTAGCCTTCAAAGTTGAGTGGGAATTTCCATTTCATATGAAAATGTTCATAGCTATTACGAGTAATGCCTACTAGTATGGTAAATTTGTTATATCGTTAAATCGTTAGGATACCTAAACACAAGTTTTAACATAAGTAGCTGAAAACCAAATTCTTGATTTCCCCATACAAAGTATAACAGTGTGACGTCACAACGCTAGTATGCTTTAGTATGAAACGTTTCTGGGAAAGACCTAAAATGTGATTTTAACCAATTTTTCAAAAACCTACTTCAATATCATAAAAACTCAACGAGTTAAAACAATTTGTATCACAGTGAGTTTTTATGATATTGAAGTAGTTTTTTCACTAATATTTCTGTTATTGAAAGGTCTTTCTGTAATATTCCACAGAAAACAGTTGTAAAATAGCATTTTCTATTGGTTAATATTGGCCTAGCTCCGCTCTTCTCCACTCCAGTGGATGGGCAGTCAAAACGCGATCGAACTCCAGCGAGACTCTTGGAGAAGCGGACACCTGCGTGAATGCTTTGTCAGACGATAGCATACATAAAACAGTGACACAAGAGCCTGTGAATTCTAAACTTTAAGGTCAATTCTTATTTTAAAACACCTGACTAGCGATTGATTTCAGTAGAATACGATGGTAAGAGACTACGAGCGACTAACATTGACATTTATTTCAGTCATTTATTTAAAACAATGCACAAATTCCATTAAAGAGTTTGTTCGCAGCTTTAGAACCTATCGCTCCTCTTAGTCGTATACTCTTGGCAGAGTAGTCATGATCATGGGGGTCGTAGCACGGCCCTTTTGACTGTCTTCCGCCATCTCTCCCTCACCGACGCATTAGAACCTATGCACACGGCGCAGTTTAAACGCGTCGTCGATGCGCGTTTCGTAGCGCTATTTATTTTTAGGCCTAAAGCGACAGCGCTAAGTAACGCGCGTCGACGGCGCGTTTAAATACTACAACAAACAGTTTAGAAGGCACTCCAAAACACAGTAAATTTCAAAGAAACATCGTCTGAGAAGATTAAAAAAGCTATCTAGGCTACATCTGACTCGCGGCTATTCAGTTTGAATTCAATGGGCTACAACGTTGTGTGAAACAGCCTTGGCAACAGTTTAAGGAATAGTTGATGCGGGCAGGAATGTGGGACACATTTTGAGACCGATATTCTTCTCCTCTACAGGTCGCATTTCTCAACTGATCCTTGTGAAGTTTTGTGAGCAGGTTCTATAACTACATTATATAGATTTTTATTGCCGATTCAGACTTTGGATTTTTTTCAAATTGGCGCAACTATGTTAGTTGACATACTCGCAAGGTCTTCAATTCAAGGACATTGGTATTAGGGCTAATTATAATGACAAACAAGAGTTTCATGGAAGTATGACAGCGTACTCTCGTGACTCATTCGTGCACTCTAAAAAATGGGTTGCTCCTAACAAGACCGTGATAGTTATAATCAAGCATCTTGATTCCATACCCCAACTAAGATGATAATTGATTGTGTATGATAGTTCAATTAACGAGTTCTGATTTGATTCAACAAACATAGATGTATAAGGTACCTAATTAAACATGATCGAATTATACAAAGAAGAAATTAAATATAGAAACAAGGAATATACCTATTTGTTAAAAATTTAAAATTATCAAAATTCTAGATTATTGTTTTAATCACTAATGAACTTGCTGTTTTAATTAATCAGCTTTCGTTGACATGTTTAATATCGATACCTTTAGACTCAAAGGGCGTAAACGCCATTAGAACCTGCGGCGTTTACGCCCTTTGAGTCTAGGTATCGATATCTTGTTCGTTTTATTTTATTTAACGCCAACTAAGAGAAAATCTCTCTTAGTTGGCTCAGATTTTTAGAGTGTGGATAAGCTGTAAAAAACTAGCCATGTGTGAGTCGAATTTGCACACAAAGGGGTCCGTACCACTATCGAGCAAAAAGATGCCAAAGTATAATCCCGAAGTAGGTATAACAGTTAAATAATAGGACTAGTGGCTCTACGAGCTGTAGACCTGGTGAGTCTGGCAACACCCCTGGCTCCGCCATTTTGAAAAATTTCCAAAAACTGAATCGACAAAACAGTAAATTTTAGGTTAGGGAAATATAAAAATATTTTTAATGACCTGAAAACACCGTTTCTACTTTCATAGCGTACGTCACACCACGAATACGTTATTACAGACATCTTGATAATACGAGTAATATAACATCCATAACTACTGGAACACTGCCAGTTCTTTTCGCCCCTGGCGACTTAAACGAGGCGTAAACAACCCCATTAAAAATTAGAATATTTACCCCCTTTTTGTATATAACGATTTCATAATAGAATCAACAAGTTGTCAAACGACGATCTTGACGTCTTTTTCTATGATTATATCTGATGGTCAGCTAGTACACTATATAGGACAAAATACTGGGGCCAAGCCTCGCCTGAGACCTGTACTTCCCGCGATTGCCTCGTGCGGATTGGGGACTTCACATACACCTTTGTGTCTTCGTCTTTTCGTTATCTGGGGGCACAGCAGTGCCCCCGCCAAGTCGAGCAAAACAAAGGCATTTGTTATTCGCTTAATTTATTGGGTGAGAGTAAAATTAATAAAAATATACGTAGGAAATATACTTAGGCGTATTATGAGATGTCGAATTACGGAAAACTAACCCGCGTAAACCTGTACAGGCATATTTTACTTGGATTTAAGTAATTGATTAATATTTGTAATAAAATGGACATGATTTATTTTCAATACCTTCTGGGCAATTATATTCCGATTCACAAGGAATAACGATTTGCTAATAACGAAGTATAAAATTTACTGCGGTACCCATAAAACGTTTACATTTCGTAGGCGTAACCATAAATAAACATTAAAGAAAGCATTACATCAACACTTAATTGTTTCTTAATATCTTACCGGAAATTAACTCACCAGTGAACAAAATTAACGAAAACAGAATCCAGAAATGTACATCCATTTTGCTATTTTACACTCACACTCGAACTGTCATAATTATAATATCAAGCGTCACATAATGTCGAAAAACTTTTCGTTCCACGTCAAGAGAATTCCCGCGTTTTCAAAGAGAGAGCGCGCGTGTGACCCTCCTGACGGCTGGGAGGAGACTGAAGGCAAGCTTTTCCGCGACTTAGTTTTTTTTTTAATAGAAGCACATAGAACTCCGTTTAATAGCTTGATTTAATTTGGTGGTAACCGCCTTTTCCGCTTATGGGGTGTAATTGCTTGTTTCATAGACGTAATGCGTTTTCAACATTTTACACTGGTTAATAGATAACCAATGATGAGGCGTTTGAACGTAGAACCCTATTCCTATACTGGTTTGCTAAGGCTATTGGAAATCGTAATTTACTGATTTTTTAAAGAAATTAATTACGTCAAATCTGCAAGGCTAGCACAAGACGACCGTGACATGTCTCGCGCTCGACACAGCATAATAACAGCCATTAAGATCGCGTAGGTATATAGTCATGGACAGAAAAGGTTCGACACTTTTAAACCTTAGCTCATTGCCATGGAGTCGGAAAGTTAGAGCGTCAGAGTGTTACAGATGAGAATTCCCTTTGGCTGTCATGTGACAGCTGAGACTCACGAGAGATACGTCGCGCGTTTCGCTTAGCCATACTGCTCCAGTTTACTAGTGTATGCTGGCGCGTTTAAGAAAGAAAGAAAATACATTTATTTTTCTACTCCTGTACGTTTTTCTGGCAATTATATAGCCACGAATACTAATATAAAGACATACCTACTACATTAATAAACCAGAAAAAAAAATCTGGTTTCGTTACTTTAACCAGAAAAAGTCTGTATTACAGGCTTTTTTGGTTTATTAATTCCATTTCTCGTAAACGCACGCTGCCGTATCGTCATGTCGCTATAACCGCATCGTTTTCTGCTACAGACTGCAAAACCTTAGATCTGGATTACCGGAATGTCCAGTCGGTTCATTAAGTCCACTTCCCTGATAGTCCACTTCCCTGAACGTCCATTTTTGAGGCACAGCCAGCCAAACCACAAAGCCAATAAACGAAGAAATCAGGAAAAAGATTCTTAGATTTTAATTTTGTAGAAACCAACATTACGAATTACAATTCTACCAATATTAAGTACCAGGTTATTTAATACGATTTCAATCAAAAATTAAACAGTCGGAAAATAAGTAATTCGGATATTTTTTTTCCATAAACTACCTCAATTGTTCTTGTAACAAAAACTGGTTTTCAATAATTTATTGCACAAAAATATAATCAAGTAAACGCGAATTTAAAAGCAAAGTACAGTCTGTTCCGTATAGGAATAGACAGAAGATAAAAAAGGTTCTTTATAGTGCCGGTTTTAGGTTGGCATTCAATAAATGACATTTCTAAAGTAGTTGCTCAAAAATAAAATATTGATGATGTCCATACTTTTTGGTTGGCTGAAAATAAAAAAAAGTATCCTTATAAAATACCCAAAGAGCCAGAGATAAGCAACACTCAATATAAATGAGACAGCTCAGAGCTGTCATTATTATATTGTACTATCAAATAGTTATATTGAATTTGTATGTTTTTAAAATTTAATTGTTTCTGTTATAGTTTGTCATTCCAAAGTATTTGGTGAATACCTAGTTATTTGTAACATTCAATATGAGTGATTCTGCGGGGCAGTGGAAGAGGCGTTTGCTCTAGGGTGTGTTGTCAGTGTCACTCGACCATCGCGAAGAAGAAGTGAAACTTTACAGAAAATGTTTGGAATCTCTTCTTCTGTGTCCCTCTAGAGTCTATTGTTATCCGGTATGAACTATAGGTACCTAAACCATGGACAATGATAGCTCAACTTAAGTATAAATTTTCTTTCCCGTTAGTTTGTTGTTCCTTGGTTTGGCATCGATCCACGTGAAGTTTGTGCCTAAAAAGAGTGAAATTGAACTGGATTGGAGTGGAAAGGGGAATATAGGTATGATTTTTTATGAATCTTAGTATGTACCTAGGGTGTTTATATTTTTATATTCAAAAACTGGAATATACCTATGGTTCTCAGTTGTCACAAATAAATAAGCTAGTCAATGATAATCGAGTTCTGTGGACGCTACGCCACTGCTAGTCATAGAAAAAGTATCGTATGCAACGTTGTATTACTAGGTCAAAAAATACTCGTGATGTCTTCCATTGCGATCACTCGCATTTTTGACCTCCATAATACAACTGTTGCATAATATACTATTATGACAGCATAACGGCGACGTCACGACGAGCTATTCGCTCGACCGTTTCAGAATGTGAGATTTAGATATTTTAGTTTGATCGACGTTACAAGAATAGGTTGCATGCATACATATATCAATAAATCCATGCAACTAAGAATGACATAGCTCTCAAAGTTAAATGGTTGCAGCGGCAGTATGCTGAGCATATAGCTGGAAGAGCGGCCCATGAGGCCGGGGATGAGATTTGCGTAAATAATAGTCTTACGAACCGGAAGACGCAACGTGGGTCACCCCGTCACAAGTTGGCACTGGCGACCTGATCAAGGTCGCCGGTAGTCGATGGAGGTAAAAAAAGTATGGCCGTTCGCTCTGGAAGTCTTTGGGGAAGGCAAGCAGGACAGTGGACATGACCCCCCCATGATGTATAAATAATAAAATAGGCAATCTATGCTTCATTGTTGACTCACAATGCAGCATTAATAAATTGTGTAAGTACGTACGGGTTACTTTAACCCTAAAAGATAACAATGGTCCTAAAAAGAGTTTTGATGTTTTATGCCGAAAGTGGGTCTAATTCATATAATATGTACTTTAAATAATATAATTTTTACGTAAAAATAAATAGTGAAAGTGTAAAATCTTGCAACTAAAGACAATTAAATTATAAAAGAACTTCCCAGGGCTAAAGTAACCCGTGATTACGGTTTATTTTTTCGAATGTATAGGTTTTTTTTTTTTTTCATTTTTATGAAATAACTAGCGAGATTTGCCTTAGTAAGTGGCAGCACTTGAATGAAGAGATCAACGTTACCTTCTTTAAGCACGGTATATTGCGACGTCCCAAGCCGAGTGTCCCTTTGATGATTAAAAAATACGCGAGCCATGTATTTTTAGATGAAATGCCAAATCTTTTCTCCGTTAGGTATCTAACTGTTAAGTTAACAGTAAATATCCGTTTTACTAACTGAATATTTAACACTATAATTGACTTATTTACTTAATGTAATGTAATTTATTCTAAAAAAAAGTAGTTTATGCCACACCTGTCCATAAAGGGGCGTTTACCGCACGCCACGCGTACGGGAAAAGCCGCTTTCTGGCCAAGTGACATAAAATGATGTTCACAAGACGGGAGGTAATAAAGAAAGGCCGAGATCGCAGATGTTTGCGGTCCGAGCTGCAAGCGAGGGACGTAAATATGCGATCGAGGGCTTTCTTTATTTTACCACCCTAGTTGTGTAATGTACTATTATGTGACTGTTACCCAATGCAAGCCACAAATTATTTGCAGTTACATACACTGCTTTATCTACACACATATTATAATATAATATCTCTGTGATGTTTTCAAATTACTTGCAGCAGTGACATCTCACGCATGTCACGCAACCATAGATTAATTTTTAAATTCAGAGACAAATTATAGCTTGGCAAATTCGTTGTGACACTCCCATGGTCCACGAAATGTCAAACTCAATCAATGCTATTTTACCATATCGAATGGTTTTAATCTTCTGGTACAAATAAGCCATTGTTAGCTGACCACCTATAATTGAAGTTGCTTCGATTTTAGTGTAAATTAATTGTAAGTTTTTTTTTCTTATTAATATAATAGTAGGCATATCCAGTATGTTTAGTAACTAATAAAAAAGTAGAATCTCGGTATTTTACACCATATAGCTACTGCGAAAATGCATACGCTTCATTGCCTTTCGCGCTTCAACAATTTTATCTACGGCTTGCTACGTGAAGTTTAGTATGGAGAAAATATGATATCTGAATTTTTTAATGACCTGAAAGTTTCATTTACGATGGATAACTTTTTAGATCGCTTATTGTTATTATTACCTTTTGATGTTCAGGGTGCGTGTTTGGCTTATTTGCGGTAAAATTACCAAATAATTGTGAAAACAAAGGATTCTTAATAAATATTTTTTTTTAACCTTAATTGATGGGCACCCAAGTACCTACAGTAGCTTACGTAACTGAATGTGCTACATAGTATGAATTTCTCTAAAAAATATTACATGTTGCAATTCAAAAATATATTCACATAATATTATATCATACGTAGATAGAACAGCCAAGGAAAAAAAATATATTTTCTCTATAAGGAAATACCGGAAAAGTAGGACCAGATTACCTAAACTTATGAGATCGCCAAATAAAAAGTAATGTCAAAAATAGAAATCGCATGTCTGTGAAGAGCTGAACTCTACGTAGAGTCGTATTTAAATCAATTTCTACACCTGCAATCCACCCAGTGGAAATTGATATAAAATTTAATTAGGTCGTATTTCCACCACGCGTACCGGTAGAGTATACCGGTAGTAGGGTGTACTGAGTTTAGCGAGTCGCGTTAGCTAATTCTCGTGTGTTGCAGCAGATGGTACGCCATTACTGTACATCATCTTTGTAATCGCATAGGGAGGGGACGGGGATTGCGTTTCATTGATCGACGTAATAGTGTCGATAATCTTTTCTTATTATATATCCTTTAAAAATTGAAAATTACATAATACGTTATGTCGTCGACGACATCCCTTGTTACTTTCTCTCCATCGCTGTGAAGTGAAAAGGACTGGAGATGCCGTCGACAACATATTAATTATCATTCTCAGTAGTAGTAGCGGTGTACAAACACTCTTAGATACTATGTTAAGTAGGTAAACACAAACGTTGCTCGTTACGCATATTATTAATGATCAATTATTACGTATCCCAATTCCCATCACGCAAAATGGGTCTGTCCAATCCATACGTAAAGACTTTCATTAATGTTACTTTAACTTGAATGTCAAATTGTCAATAATTTTTTTCTTAATAATTTTAATCAATAAGGTTTTAGCAATGAAATGACAAAGCCTTTTCAAAATTTAATCATAAACATGAATAAACAATGAGTATTCTGTGTATTTCCGTACAATGTCGCTGAATTTTAGTGCTGAGATCGTAGACATGATTGTCGTCTATGGTGAATGCAGTAATAATGGTAGGTTTAGGCAGCTTTTCGACTGTACGCGAAAGATTCCCGCCACGAAGACAGCCTAAAAGTACACGTATTAGGCCCACTTGCACACCCTCGGGTAAGCCACTAACCCGGGGTTTAACCGTATAAATATGGCAGTTGTTGTATGAATCTCACAAGAGTTAAATAATTAACCTAGGGTAAGCGGCTTAACCCGAGAACATCCAAGTGGCCCTTATTGTAAAGGCGTGCTCGGAAAACCATATTTGATGTGAATTGTTTTATCAAAATAACTATCCGTGATAAGTAGCGGTGGACGAGCTATGTCGTATTTTACCGTAGGCAAGTGTACACGGAAATTTTTAATTGAACGGATTCTTGATGTCTTGGTGTTGGTGCCTTGCTTGGTACCTTGACTTGTTTGATGATAGGATTGTAAACAATGAATGTGTAACACAATTTTAGTTGATTCATCATTACCTACTTTTAAACAAATTTTAAAAAGTGTCTTTATTTCAATACGTTATCTACCATAACCTTTTTTCTCACCTAAACCTTCACGAGTTTAATTTAAAATATATGTCTCTCATTAATTTACATACTGTATAGTATAAGCGAGCTCCTTCTATATTTTAAAAAGCCCGTAGATGTAATATTTACGTGTATTTGTATTCGTCTGTGTGTAAAAATAACCGAACACGAAGAAATGCTAATTATTAAAAGTATCGATGTAACCCCGTGACATCACTATCCAAAGGCTTGCTGTCTAAAAGCTATTAGCAGCTGCGACGGGAGCACCTGCGACTGTCATTTCCTCGCCAAAGTACAGCGCAGCATAATGACAGACCTGCCATACTCCAGCGGTTTTCTTTGACACTGCACTAGTTACCACTTACTAGCTAGATCTATTGACTATAGATATTCCGTTCTACGCTTTCTATGTAAATTGTAGATTGGACGGTCTAGTAAAAAAGAAGAAAGAATAAAATAATATAGAAAAAACACATAATATCAGAAGCGTTTAAATTCGGCTATCTTGGTGGCCAATGATGAGGACCTTCAAATCCAGTATGGGGGTGCACCATCAAATTTCGGCATGGTCATGGTCAGCAAAATAATCCAAAATTTGGTCTTGGACACGTAAGGGCATCCTCCCCCCTTACTCGTTGAACATTATTTAATATTTACACTATGCCTATGATTGGGAAACCGTTCTCGGTATAGTCCGAGTGCTCGGGCTTCGTTTTCTTGTGTTTTCCCGTATCACAATACCATATCTGCCAATTTTGCGGCATTTTATATCACATTTTATATAACAGAATAAAAATATTCCTTTGACATTAACTACATTTGAGAATTTGATTGACAAATGCCACACTTTTTTTAAACATGTACTTAGTAAAAAAGTTGTTGACTAGCGATTGTTAAATAATGTCATACAATAAAGGTGAAAAACCAAGATAAACCTCTTTATGACATATTTAAAACAGAAATATGTTAGCGGAATTGAACATTATTATTTGAAAGCCCCCGTACCAAAGAGATGTTGCCCTGTTACCGCGACATGGCGATAATATCAATACTATCGCAAAGTGTGATCACACTGATTTCACAATTGAACTTTGAAGTCGAATTAATTATCTTAATTCTCTTAATTCAAGTTATTCAAAGATTATATAAAAACAAAAGTATCTCAGTTTGGCAAGTAGAATTAAACCTTACATTTAAAACCCCATCGTTAGAGGCAGCCTGTATGTTGCGTGGATGACAAGAAATTCTTAAATTTCGGATTTACCCCATGTTCAAATATACCACAATGCATCTTACTTATCTATGTTGTGGTATAAGCATCGGGTGTAGACTAGGTTCGTTCAGTCTGCACTGCAACAGTAGGTACAGCTTTCAAACTGCTTAATTAAGTAATAAGTAAGTATTTTTTAAAACTCCGTCTCCTAACAAAACGGAAATTATTCCGATAAAATCGAATGACGTTATTAATTGACTCCTTTTGCATTCCACACCGGCCGTCTATAACATAGTAAAATAAGAAAAGTACTTTCGCTAGGACCCTTTAGGAGACTTAATTTCTGCTTCGACGCTAAGGGTTGTCGATGTGTTTTAGATTTATTATTGGCGAATAATTTTAGAATTAAATTTTTAACCTTAACTCTTGCTTCAGCCATATTTGACTGCAGTCTGTTAAACGGAATCCGATTAAAGCGACCGCAACGGACGCATTCGGCCATCGACCCGTGTAAACGCGCCATTAGATTAGAAACCAGAGAGTGGCCGCAATATATCGTTAGAAGGGCGCAATTACTTAAGGTATACCTAGGTACTAACATAATGCGCGTAATGTAGTAAGCTTTCAGGTATATTTTAACTCTGAGCGCAATTCTCAGTGGGGGTTAGTATTTTTTGGCCACCAGAGTGGCGCTACTGATCAGACCGGTTTACTAGAGCTTCTTTAGTCTATTAGCGAGGCTACATCCGGTTATTTATTATGTAATAAATATTTCAGCGAAACCTGCGTTGCTCTGTGTTAATCAGTGTTTTAGGTTCTTTTTGTTTCAGGCACATTAATACAAGCCAACAGATTAGTTCGAGGGCACTAAAACACCGTTTTGCCTTTGTTTAGCTGTCAACTGTCATTTCCTCTAACTGTCACTGTGCTAGTGCTCGCAACTACTCTATTCGGGCACAGAATTGTCCGCTCTTACTATTTATTTCAAAATATGTTACACAGTATGTATTTTTGATATAGCCGCAAACTCTTAAGGTTAATAATTGTATAAATTTCATTAAAAATATACGACTTTTTTTGTTATAAAATAATTCAGCACGCAATGTATCATTACTTTGTTTTTATTCAGTGCATGGCACTTACTGACGTGACGTTATAATTAAGAATCAAACGAACTTACCTTACGTGATGTTTGATTCCAATTATGTGAGTATCCCAACCGAAGACGATTACTATAGTTTACATGCAGCAGTACATGAGATGATGCTGTCCTTGTCACACATTTAGAGCTATAATATCTTAAAAAGCAAAACCATACTTCCATCTCCCTCCCGTGGCGCATCGACACACCCGCGCCCGCGCTTACTTGACCTCATTTTTTCAGAGTTAGATATTTTGTGTTGTAGACAAGTTTTTTATTTTTTATTTTATCCCTTGGGCTAGGGTGGGATGGGACGATGTAATCGTCTTCGGTTGGGATACTCACATAATTGGAATCAAACATCACGTAAGGTAAGTTCGTTTGATTCTTAATTATATTTCGTATCCCAACCGAAGACGATTACTATAGTTTACATGCAGATGTTCAGAGCATTGTTATGTTCAATATGTGAAAAATGAAAAGTAAAAAACTGGTAATTCCAATCATTATAATGCTGATTAGCTACGAAATTGAGAACAATATTCTGATGACTTAATTTAAAGTTCAATTTACATTTATCAGATTCTTAACTGTTTAATTTTAATGGCATAAATGCAATTAATCCTATTTAGCGAATGTCAGATATAGCATACGTAAAATTATTTTCATTTGATTCCAGGGTGTCTCTATAATATTACTTATTAAGATAGACATTGGAACGATCACTGCAACCTGCAGCCTTGCAAACAGTCTCCAGATTAAACCCGGCACGGTGCGCGGCAGATTTTCATGCTACCCGTGTACTGTGAGCGCTGAAAATGCTTATGTCAATGGCATTGTCTCGTGATACCTTTTTAACCCAGTGTGCTAAGGTCTGAGATCCAAAGTTTTTATAAGGCCTTCGTACAAAGAGGTATCCTTTAGTATGATGGCGTCTCAATTCATTTGTCCTACTAACATACGTTTGAACTGCGAGTGCTGGGCAAATAAGGACTTTCGCGGATATAGGGTAATCTGTTGATTGGTTAACAAGCTCCAGGCCTCGAAGTATTAATTAAATTTGTAACCTTGATTATATTTAACATTTAGATGACTCCTACTGGAGGAGTATCATCTCATTAGCTATACTGTCCAGTACCAGTGCTAATGAAGGTGAAGCCATAATTACATCATTACTTATTGGCATATTATCTAATTTTATCAGTAGCCTGATCGTGTGCATCCATTGTGCCGAAGCGATGGCGATAAAAGTACAAGTTTTATTTGATAAATCAGTTAATGAGACATCTTCATTTCGATAAATATTTAAGAAATGATTTAGAACTATATTTGTACGTGGATTTATATTTTGGGTTCGGAGGTTTAAGTTTGTAAGCCTTTAAGAAATCGATTAACCCAATCATTTGACGTAACATTCGTATTGCGATAAGGCTGATCTGTGTATGATCAAACAGCTATAGCTTAAAATTTTATGGTCAAAAAGACATCATCAAAAAGACAAGACGGTGATGTGTTAAAACACATCGCCGTCATTAGCGTCATAAACATCAAGATTTCTCGTTTTTTACAGAGAAGCTCCCAGGATTTGAATTAATAAAGTTTTAAATTATTGCTTTAAAAGTATTTTTGCTAAAGAGGCCATCACTATATTTAGTGATTCATGTGGTAGGCCACGCTTTATTATCATATCCCTGATAATTTAGCTGCCACCAGGATAAGGCTGGCATGAAGCGGGAGGCGCGTTCTGAACGGAGAGACTAATAAAGATCCGTCGGAATCAATAAACGTTTTTTCAGGTACGACAAGACTAGACCACAAGGAGTACCATGCTTGTGATGGCCAGTGGGGTACTACAACGATACCTTTAGCTTTATCTGAAATGATTTTTCTAATACTTTGCTCACTAGGCTGAATGGGGGAAAGAGATAAAAAATAATATTTTCCCAACTAAAAGTAAAGGCATCGACTATTTCTGAATAAGGATCTAATTTCGAAGACGCATATCTACTGCAGTAGGCTGTAGTTCTGAGGGCTGTCAAAAAGGTCAAATGCAGGTGTACAGCCTAACATATGAACAATCTGTGAAAATATATGACCAGAAATTTCCCATTCAGTGTCTATATTCATTTGGCTGGAGTCCTAGGCTCCCGATCTGCTACTACATTATCGCAAGACTGTATGTATGATGTAAATACATAGACGTTTTTTGACTCGCACAACTGCCAAATGTTTCTTGCATACTTATTTAAATGGGGATATTGTACTTCCCCATTCTGTTAATATAACATGGCAGGTGTGTTGTCTATTCTCAGTTAAACGTTGCAATCTTTTAGATTTGCTGTAAATATCTTCAGTCCATAAAATGCGGCTATAAGTTCCAGCGTGTTTATATGAATGAAGTGTCAGTTCACTGACTGTCCAGTTGCCAGAAGCGTTTGGGCACCACATGTCGCGCCCCAACCAGTTATAGATAGATGCATTACTATACATTTCTAACAAGTAGTTATTCTTGCGGATCGGGGAGAATGTATCATTGTATTATTAATCCGCCATGAAAAATGTGGACTTAAATATTTTTCTAGTTTCATTTGTTTGTTGTAATTTTCCAAATGATCCAGAGCTAAAATATTTCTCGTTCGAAGAATTTAGTATACCTACATCCATCCGTAGTTGACGGCTGGACATACGGAGGGCAAAAATCTGATGAATTCAGCTAAATATCAAATTGTAACATGTGTGCGGTTCATCTAGTATCGCCTCCACCACGTGGTCGCGTAATGCCGCGTGTAGCTGGTCGGGCGGCGGCCGCGCGGCGCGTCTGTGCGACGGTCCCGCGGCGGCCGGTGAGGTGCAGGGGGCGGCCGCGGCTCGGCCGCTGCTGCTACTCGTGGCGGCATCCCCCTCGAGTTTAAAGCACTCCGTTGTTGCTGTGCTTCTTTCTACTGATGGTTTGTAAGCAGGACTCACAACTGTCGATTTCATTTCTGAACCGGTTTCAACGATCGCCTTTGAAAACTTGATATGCTCTGTTAAGGCTGAACGGAAGAGATGTTCATCCATTTTTGGTATTTTTGACGGTATCTCTAATATTTTAATTAAAAGTGTTTAAGGCTGCGAACCGACGAGACTGAGATTCTCTATAATAGCTGTTGTAGCTTCTCTATAATAGCTTTATTATGTCTTGAGATACTGTATTCTTAGATGACAGTGCCTAATTTAACACTTGTCCTATTGCACCGAGACTACCGAACAGCTGGCTCTGCTTACTTTGGCCGTAGAAGTCCTTTTATACATTGATTTCCAAAAGGGCTGCTTTGATCTCAAGATTTAGCATCGGAAACCTCATATTGGGGCAATTTTCAGGAGGCAAGTAACGTCTGATTAGTTCCAGGTGAAAGTCCTTAGCTAATCCATTTGCCAAAATGGGTGCCGACTTGGGTGCAATATCCTTATGTAGGTTTTTGCCGTATTTTTTGTTATTAGTTGGGTCCTCGCCCAGTAGTTCTAATATTTTCGGTTCCAATGACGGTATAGTCTCGCCACTCTATCTATGGGCACGGCAAGTGCCGCCAGGCGGCGTGGGCGCTTCGATCGTTACGGGCTCGGCCGCCGGCGCGATCGGCGCGGGCGACGTACTCGGCAGTAGTAGGTAGTTGTTGCTTCGCCCGGCTCGGCCAACTCAGGGTCCGAGGCCTCCGTGTCCCCGTAAATATGAATGTATCCTCTACACGGTTCATGTGGAGTATGAAGTCCTCGACACCGTTAAAATGGAACTGATGTTCTGGATAGAACGTGTGCATCCTCTACACGATTTACGTGGAGTATGAAATCCTCGACACTGTTAAAGTGGAGCAGATGTTCTGAATAGAACGTGTGTATCCTCTACACGATTTACGTGGAGTATGAAATCCTCGACACTGTTAAAGTGGAGCAGATGTTCTGAATAGAACGTGGGTATCCTCTACACGATTTACGTGGAGTATGAAATCCTCGACACTGTTAAAGTGGAGCAGATGTTCTGAATAGAACGTGTGTATCCTCTACACGATTTACGTGGAGTATGAAATCCTCGACACTGTTAAAGTGGAGCAGATGTTCTGAATAGAACGTGTGTATCCTCTACACGATTTACGTGGAGTATGAAATCCTCGACACTGTTAAAGTGGAGCAGATGTTCTGAATAGAACGTGTGTATTCTCTACACGATTTACGTGGAGTATGAAATCCTCGACACTATTAAAGTGGAGCAGATGTTCTGAATGAAACGTATGTATTCTCTACACGATTTACGTGGAGTATGAAATCCTCGACACTGTTAAAATGGAGTAGGTAGACGTAAACATTCGTATATAATAGTCCTTTACACGGCTCGCATGGAGTAGGTACACAAATGTCAACATTTTGTAACGTGGATGATCAATATGATCACACTTGAAATCTTCAACACGATTTTCGTGGAGCTATACACGTGTAAATACATCTACATGTCTGTTTCTTTTCGCCAGGCAAGGTGATAGTCATAACACAAACCCTAAAATTTGCCAATTTTACTTGGCGTCATAACACTTTTATCACTATTGATGACGAACCCCAACGACTTAAAAAAGTCTTGTAGTTTTTACGTTTGTTAAGTAATTAAATCTATGATCTTACTATATATAAAAAATCGTCTAAGTAGTTAAATGACAATAGGCCCGAAGTACGTAGATATTTCTTTTAATAATTTTATATAAACAAATGGAGCCGTACAAATTCTTGTCCTTTAGCAAGACATTCGAATCAAACAATTGTGGTCGCCACTTAAAACGCAATCGTTTGCGATCATTTTCATCAACAGATATCAGAAAATAGGCATCATGTAGATCTATTGTTGCCATATCTTGCAATACCTTACATAAAATGTACCTACATGTAAGCAATTAATAAATGAAATGAAATAAAGTAATCGGTACGCTACCGCAGTCATCCAACTTAAAGTGATGAACCGTAGTGAATTTGTTTAATTATTTTAAACTTACAATTAGTATGAAACGATGAGTTCCGTTAGGTTTAGGTACTGTGAAAATAGGTGAGACAAATTGTCCTTCACATGGCATACACAGTGATATGAAGTTAGTTAGATAAAAACTCAGCAAATCCGTTATACATCTTTCCTAATTATATAACTTTATACACGTATCTTTACTTTTTATTCGTAAATATGTAAGTAACCAGGTTTAATGATTTTGTAGGTAAGATGCGTAAAGGAAATTTGAAAGTACCGTTATTGGCAGTGCCGTATTATCTAAAAACACTTTATAGTAACTAGTACTTTTGTTAAAATGATTACAAATTTACCTTCATAATCCTGGTTGTAATTTCGATCCCTTGATCGCTTTCGTTTTCACTTCACTACACTATTTTTTAACGTTAAATTTCGTGCGACTCGGACAACACCAAAAAATGTAATGAGGTCAAGTAAGCGCGGGCGCGGGTGTGTCGATGCGCCACGGGAGGGAGATGGAAGTATGGTTTTGCTTTTTAAGATATTATAGCTCTAAATGTGTGACAAGGACAGCATCATCTCATGTACTGCTGCATGTAAACTATAGTAATCGTCTTCGGTTGGGATACGAAATATAACTGTCAAGTTAGATCCGCCTCTCCCATGTGTCAAATTGGTGTAGGTAGGTACGCAAGACATTACTGCTCGAAAAAAGACCAAAGTTTATTAGTTTATTACGATCTTCTAAGTAAAACATTCCTTAGAATTTATTATTGCTTCATGAAAGTAAAACCTACGTTTGGTTACAATTTATGGTTGTATCAAGAATACACGCTGTATATGAAATATGTCAACAAATGTAAAAAAGTTGAAATAGTTCACACTTGCTTTTTTCTGCGCATTTTCCGAGCTACCTCATGCGAAACAATAACTTACTTGATATTGTGCTTCTTTAGATATTTTTTATTCATAAATCTCATCCCTTTGGGACCTCGGCAAATCTCGGCAGTGCCGATCCTTGTATTCTTTCAACTTAAACCTGACCTGAAATAGCTTAGGATACTTGCAATTCTATATTACTATTCCCCTTCTTTATAAAGTATCTTCATGTTTTATTCATCCGAATCCCTTCTAAATATTACTGTTATTTTGTAATAACTTTAGCAATTACATTCAGCCGTGCTACTATTTCTACTTATAAACGTTTCCTTTCCGTCTGTAAATACTTGTTGAATTATACAATATTTTGTTTATGGCACAAAACGTGATAGTTATTAAAGTTGTATCAAATCTTTAATGCATTAATGAAATATATACTAATAGTTAAGGAATAAAAATAAATAATGTGGTGAATGTATAGCTTTATTTCTTTACATGATACATAAAATAGGGTTATATTACATCAGTAATGTCCTTTATAAAGAGGATACAAAACTGAATTAAATGCTTAGTTACATTTTTAGAATTTCTTTTGCAATTTGAAGATGGCGTTTGGCTGCCAATTGCCGCTGTTATGGGGCGCCATAGACCTGGAGGCTCCGAGGTTCAGACTCATGGCGGAGGTAGGCGTCTGATGGAGGTTCATCTTCGCACCAACGTTGCACTCCGTGTGCTTGAACATTGGGGTGTGGGCGACCGACGCGCTGGCGCCAACGGTGTTCCTGGCAATGTTATAGACCAGGGTTTCCCAAACTGTGCGTCGCGACGCCCCCAGGAGTCGCGACACTGTCCCAGGGGCGTTGCGACACGAGAAATTCAAGTCGCCGTAAGTTAAACCTAGAACGACCCGCACTTATCTTGCAAGGCAAGGGCGTCGCAAAAAGTTAACAACCCGCCAAAGGAGTCGAAGTATAAATAAGTTTGGGAACCCCTGTTATAGACTTTAAGTGATGGGAGTGCGACGGGAGAGGCATGCAATAACAATGCAATAATAACGAGATCCCGGTATTAGCCATACAAAAAATACCTACCGGTATTGCATGTCTTAATCATGTATTATCGCGGCCGGTGAGTCACCCTTGTGCCTACTATGGCCAGTACACTACCGTGTGACTACAAGTACAATACTAGATCAGATGTGCAGATTAAACGCGCCCATATTGTTGACCAACTTAACGACTAATACTTAGAGACTTATTACAAATTTAAGAAAAAAGGGATAATTAAAGGGTCTTGACATACAGACGAGCGGACGGACGGACAGACAGACGGACAACAAAGTGATCCTATAAGGGTTCCATCTTTTTCCTTCTGAGATACGGAAACGTAAAAACGACCATCCCATTAATATTATTAATGTGAAAGTTTGTGAAGGTGTTTGCATGTTTATTACTAAGAAACAATTGAATGGACTGAGGTGAAATTTGCTATACAACTGGACCAAGTCCTGGATTGAAACATAGTATACCTTACATCTCGGTTAAAAGCTCGCATAGGATTATAAAGAGATTAACGCAGGCGAAGCCACGGGTCAATGCTAGTACTACATAAATTTCTCATACAGGAGTAAAACTCAGCGCCTGCTCAGCTGACAAGAGCAAAGTATGTAAAAGGGGTATCTAGATTCTAGACTACAAGGGCTAGATGTGTATCGAGTTCCATAGTGGCTGGTTACATTAATCGTTACTGACTTTAGACGTTAGACTATGTGAAGGTCCCTGAGCCCTGAAATTAAGAATCATGATTAACTTATTTTTCATAGGTAGGTAACGTAAAAAAAATGTGAATTTTTAAGTCATAAAAGATAATCTTCAGACTGGCATTGCGGATCAAGTTCTAGTTCGAATGACCTAACCAAATAAAAATGTTTATCCATCTTATATGTTATCGGATACATTGTTCAAATGAAGCTATACATACTTGTACATGTAATCGGCGCCTCCGCCATGGGTCACGAAGCTGGGGTGGTTCTTAGGCATGTTCTTCGTAGCGAAGGCATTAACGTCCAGCTTGTGATTGTCGGTGTGAACCAGATTCATGTGAGCTGCTGCAGACAGCTGGTCGCCACGGGCAGAATGCGCTCCACCCAGCTGGCCTCCGAATCCTGACCTACAAATACAAATCCCTATTAGGTACTCAAACTACTTTAACTTAGAAATAAACTTCTTTAAACATTGAATCTAATACACTACCAATTTCACAAAATAATATAAAAATATATGTGTCTATAATATTTGAAGAGTTACTTAAGCTCCTTACGTATCACATTATCAGAGCTGGATTTTGAATGGTTAAGAACCTGGTTAAGGTCGCCAGAAGTCAAATATTGAGGCAAAAGTGTGTGACCGTTCGTTGTCGTCTTTAGAGGACACCTATTTTCAGCAGTTTCAAAGTTTAAATAATAATCATAAGCTATGATTTTATAGAACGGGCGAAATCGGCGCTTTACAGTGTGGCTGAGAAATTGAAACTTATAATATTGCCTAATTTTGATCAGGCGCAGATAGCCACGGTACCAAGTATGGCTACCAAGGGAATAAGTAGCTGTCAAAAAATATTTTTCTGAGACAAGCTTTTTCATTTAGTGTCTGTAAGTCGGTACCTTTTTTAGGCAGTCCCAAACTGCGTGTCAAAACCAAACAAACTTAACTTTTAACTTTATTTTGCTTGTATTATTTGTTGGTATAGCGTCAATAGAAATACATATTCTGTGAATATATCAAGCATCTTTCTATTACCATTACTAAAATCAAGCAAAAAAAAAAACAATTACTTTCGACCTCTGCAAACTTAGCGTAGTCCGACTTTGTGGCGTCACAGTTGTACAAGAGGTGTGTGATTTGACCTCTCAGGAAAGTACTCTCTTGCGACCCTCTTATTGCTGTTGCCGGACATACAGGAGTAGTACAGGGCAGATTAATAATTTAAACTTACAAAACAAATAATAATCACTTACTTTTCCATAGCTAAACTGCCACCAACACTCTTATACGCTCCAGAATCAGTCAAAGAGTTGACATACGCACTTCCCTTCACGCAATTGCCTGACTCCCCATGAGTCACGCTTAAACTATAATTCTTACTCCTCTCTCTATCATGATTCTCTGACATTCCACCTTCGACCGACATAGTAATCTTTTCCAAATTAAAAAACTGTGTGAAAACTGTTACAACTCGGTAGGTACGGTACCTACTCAAAAAATAACACGTGACGATCGCTTATTTGAAAATGGAATGATAAAATATCTAAGCGATCAATGTTTGGTAGTAGCTTGACTGACTGGGATCGAGTGACTAAGTGGATGGTATGTGGGGAGTTTTTATACACTGCGCTCCATCGCTCGGGAGTTTCCCTAAACTGGTAGAGTGCAGTTACAATAGGGATGATGACTGGGTTAAAAAATATGTAATTCTATTTAGTCCGTCAGTTAGATTATGGAAAAATATGGGACACGTATTTTTTGGTTTATCAAAATATTTAAAATCGACAAAGTTATAGATCATCAAACTTCTGGAGTGGGGGCTTGTGACGTCACTCTTGAGTACAATTTGTACTCAAGAGTGACGTCACTCGAAACTTCTAAGCACTCTATCCTCGTCAGTTTTTGTTTGTCAAACAAAACAAAAATACGTGTACAATATTTTTTCATAATGTAACAGACGGACTAAACAGTTTTTTTTAGTCATCTAGCCTATTCACTCTATTAGAGAACGTCTATATTTAGAGCACATCATTTTTGATCCGTGTATTAAGTTTATAGCTTGGTTCTTTGAATGAAAATGCGAATAATTTAATTTATTCATATAGATATGAGAATAGTTTCTATTAAGCATGTTAATTATTTTTTGTGAAAAGACACAATAATATATTTTTCATCACACTTGCTCGAAAATGGTGTCATTACACGTAGGTTCTGCGGGCCGTAAATGGCCTATTACGCCCTAGGGCGTAATGGTTTTCTTTTTAAATTTGAAACGCCGGTTCTGTTTTATTCTTGTTTGTCATGTTCAAAGGAAACGCCAACTTACTTTTTTAACTTTTATCACTGAAATATTTATTTAAAGATAACTGTTATTGCAAATACATGTAAACACATACTTCGGTAACATTAATTAAATGTTTAAATATTGTATTTCAGTATTTTGCAAATATAAAATCAACTAAAATTGCCTTTACCGCTATGGTTTCCGAACGTGACTTAATATTTGCATTGTCTATGACATATGTCACTAACGTCACTGTCAGTTTTAATATTTTCTTGTCATACTGGGTGGATTAGTAAGGTTATTTTTATTTAAGATTTACTCACAAGTGTGATGAAAAACATTGTGTGTGCCACGGGCGGTAAAGGAATTACAAACTCGTGTTATTAAAGCCCTTGGCTTCGCCGCGGGCTTGTAACAAACACTCGTTTGCAATTCCTTCGTTACCGCCCTAGATACACAATGTACTATTTCATCACACTTGCTCGAAAATGGTGTCATTACACGCGGTAAAGGAATTACAAACTCGTGATATTAAAGCCCTCGGTTTCACCTCGGGCTTATAACAAATACTCGTTTGTAATTCCTTACTTACCGCCCTAGATACACAATCTACTATTACATCGGGTAACCTGAGCATAAGTATGTGATATTTTTAAATCCTTTCTTTATTTTATGTGTAATATACTAAAACATACTTAGAGCGGTAAAATAAAAACATCGCATCGGGCCGAAGGTTAAGGCCATAAATATACGACCAGGGCACTATTACCGCCCTTAGTGTGAAAATAATTTACACACAACGGCCCTCCTGGCCAGGAAGTGAGATATTCTGTCCGAGTAGTAATACTACTTAGTATATGTGTCGGCGGCCGATCGTAGAATTCGCCAAATCATGAGATTCCTAGGCATATCATGAAACGCCGCCATTTCATGATTTGGCTAGCATCCGCCATATCATTCAAAGCTCATCGTTTGATGATTTGCCTAGCAACGTTTAGGCAAATCAATTAATAAGACTATTTCTTCTTGAATTTACATTTTGCATCTACCCGTGGCTTCACCTGCTTTATTCCCGTTACTATTCTAAGGGAACGCTTAACCGACATAAAAATCCTATATCCTATATGTTTCAACCTAGGACTTCGTCGACTTGCATGTGTCGGCGGTCGATCGTATAATTCGCCAAATCATGAAATTCCTAGGCATATCATGAAACGTCGCCATTTCATGATTTGGCTAGCTGATATCCGCCATATCGTTCAAAGCTCATCGTTTGACGATTTGCCTAGCAACGTTTAGTCAAATCGATTAATAAAACTATTTCTTCTTGAATCATGCGCCACTAACAAAATTTACATTTTGCATCTACTTGTGGCCTCACCTGCGTTATTCCCATATATTAAATTGCATATCTTTATCTCAATCCATATATATGTTACAGCGATAATTAGTAACTTGTTTATCAACAATATACTAACCTCTAAAGGGTCGATTTCAGAGCTTTTCGACCGCGGCGGTTTTTTTCATTCGTGTTCTAGCAAATATAGCAGCAAGCGGTGGTGATCACAGTTAACTTTTACTATGAACGATAGGATCGAGGCTACACATGATTTAATCAAAAGTTGTCGTCACTTGATAGTCCTTCACGGTAAAACTCCAGTGACACTAATGAAGTTACAAAAAACGCTGGAAAAACGCCTGAAATCGCCCCTTAAATACGACCAGAATCTATGGTTTCGCCTGCGTGATTAAGTGACGCAGCACCCTGCGCCGCAGATAATATGTCATCACCCGATCGTATAATTCGCCATATCATGATATTCCTAGGCATATCATGAAATACTGCCATTTCACGAGCCACCAGTGCTACTACTATACGATCTGCCCGGTATGTAGCTGGAAAATCGACGAATACGTTGCTCTCATCAATCTGCCGTATTTATTATTAGGCACATCGTGATATGCCTGGCCAAATCTTAGCATACATATCATAAAATGGCAGCATTTCATGATATGCCTAGGAATTTCATGATTTGGCGAATTCTACGATCGGCCGCCGACATATGCTACGTGAATATAATCATAGTCATAATTGATTATGTGAACTTTATCATTGAAAATACCCATATAACTAGAGAAACACAGATTTTTAACGTTAACTGAACCAACAAAAAAAACCACTCCTATCAAATTTCGTTTGCTTACGTCCCAAATAAAAAAAACCATGTCATTAAAACTTAATCAAACGCAATTACATTTATTTGTGAATCAATTTATTTGTATCATAAATCCTTGAATTTCGTGTTATCATTTCAACGAGGAAGTTTTATCTAATATGTAGTTGCCTATATGTATTTTAATCAGAATTCTCTATTCAAGAGGGTTTATTTATGTATCAAGGTTCTTTCAAAATGAGCCTTTGAGTAGAACATTTAAGGTCGAATTCGAGCATTCCTCGAATGTCAAATACTCATTGCGCTTCTGAGCGAAGAAAGGAACACCTGCGCATGATTCATGGTACCCACTCCACACTATGTCGAGAAATTAATCCATTCCAATTTCGATCTAACCTCATTGATATTCGGTCTAAAATTCTAGTAACACATGTGATTCGATGCATCATTTGTTAAATATCGTTATGTTCTTTTTAATTTAGAACGCTTCGGGGACTCCCTGACAATGCTAGCTCACTACGGACTATAGCTTGGCAACTTCGTTGGTGACACTCACCTGTGTGCTTTTTGTTCTGTGCAGCGGTAACTACTTATTTACACAAGTTACCGCCAACACGAACGGCGACCGACGAAGGCTTCCCCCGTCGCTACCTCCGACATACTGTTTTTCACACCAACTATGAGGAAAATTCAAATGAAACGCTACCTCTCAAAATAACCAAATATATGGTTAATCAAAGTGCATCACACACTATTATTAAAAATGAAATGTTAAATAATTAAATTTATAGTGTATTACTATTTTATAAAACGATTATTATATTTTACGTCACGTATGGCATATTCTAAGTGGTTATTAGAAACTAAAAATAAACTGAAACTATTTTTATTCAATAACTAAACAATCAATAACAACAACAATAAATTTCTTTTAACTAAAATAATTACCTATGCTAAAACTACGACTAACGCTTAAACTACCTATCAAATAATATTAAAAAGGGTCCCCGTATAGCCCAAGCAAAAAAGAGGGTTTTTCACTATAGTGAACAAAGCTATAGAAGACGTCTTATAATATTTTACAGAATAACATCTGACAAATAAACTCAAAAGTTACGCAAAATGCTCTATCTCGATGATTCTAGAAACTCCTTATTTGATCATGCCAAGTTCTTGACACAAAATACCTAAATATTTTCTGGACCTAAGAGGGAAACAATGAGGATTGTGCAAAGTATAATAAATTCACCGCTCCTTTACATTTCGGGTCCCCTTTTGTTCCCCACAGAATTATGTTGTTGATGAAGTCTTTAACCTTCGGAGTTACTGATACAAGCCAAAGAATTTCTTTAAGATTAGATTTTGGCACGCAAAAATAGGCCACATGGGTAAATTTACATGTTGGAATCTTATAGCACTTCATACTAAATATAATGTATGTAGTACAGGTCGATTCACAAGAGCTGGCGCGGATTTTTTATGAAATAAGCACTGGCTGCATACAAAATCCGCGCTAGCTCTTGTCTTTTGAAACTGGAAAAAATATTCTAAAGGGATCAATCGGCCTTTATGCATTAAATTTCTGATAATGTGTTTATTTATATTATGCTTCGTACGTTGTCGAATAAAGTGTTGTCATTATTTTAGACTTTCACAGTCAGGTGGAAAACAATAATTGATACTAAGAGAAGTAGGAACTGTCAGAGTTGGGCGCTCTAATAATAATCTAGTTTCATGCCAAGCCGTACTCATGAATATGTAGGATATGTTCGCTCGAACATATTAATTATGCACGGTTTTCGTCCTCGGCTGTTAAGGCGAATACTCCAAAGAATACCTTTCCTCAAACATGCAACGAAATATTGACTTTACTTTCCTTATAATAGGCCGCAAAGTACCACGTTTCCGGTGCGGCTAGACAAGAGGCGTTTAATGGACTGCCTGTCTGCAAGATGGTTTTTTTAAATTTCCATTTCGCATTTATTTGTGACACAGCATCACAGTGTTTAGCCATTAAAACATGTAAATCTAAAAGTCTAAATGTACTCGGCCGGCAACCCCTAATTTGGGAGGATGTGTCTTAATCGCTGCGCTTGGTAGGCGGGTTGGTGTTCGCAGTTAGATGGTGCAGTACACGAACGGCCGTTCTGATGTTCCCGTTTATTCCTTAGTTGCCACCAACAACGCCCGATTATGTTAGGTACATTACGGTAATATAAAGTATCGTTAATGGAAGAGTAGTAATTCCAATTCTATTCTAAATGCCTTCTCAACTGTTTCCAAAATATTTGGTACAAAGATCGACCAAATAGAAAGGTTATAATAATTGTGCTCGACTGCAGTCAGAGCCGTAACAGAAACATCAGAGTCTAATTGCTAAGGACGCTGCTATGGTTAAACAAAGATAATGGTTCGATTGCCACTTTTACATGGCTTCTATTATGCGTAATTTTTGTAAGAATATTGCATTTAAAAGTATACACGCATAGGGCATAGGGTTGTCATATGAAAAAACGAACTGTCCTAACAAAAATCCTGACTTTACCCTAAAAGTCCGGACGTTTCTTTTAATAGAGATTTCGTTTTAATTTAATGTATAGTCACGATAGTGGCGCCGAGTAGTAAAAGACCACAACTTTGCAGGTGCTGTGTATAATTTGTGACAGTTGTTTTCACTTAAAATTCAAAGGTGTGCTGCTGATATAAAAAAGCACTTTCAAAAGCAAAATTTGTAATAAACAATTAGTAAAAATGTATATTTCGCTTTTTTTAATAAACCTATCTTGCCAGCCTGTTAATCGGTCAGTTTGGGCCAGCTAGTTTCTTTCAGCAACAGACAGGACACAGAAATAGAAAGATGACTCGACAACACCTAGAAGAGTTCGATTTGTGTAAGATTGTCCCCTAATATTTATTTATATTTATAAAAATAAAATAAAAAAAATACCTGATGAAAGGAAACCTTTTATTATCTTTAAAACGGAAGCTTATCGACGAGGTAGGCCCAGCCCACAAGGACATGGTAGGACGATTTAGAAACTTTTGTTATTATTTGTTGATATAAGTAATACAATGTACACTTAAATATACTACGTATGACATAATTCAATTTGATTACATTACATTACTCAGAATTATTAAACATGCATATGTATGTACGAAAAGTTAGCTGTTGACTAAGGCCCCCGAAGACATAATGGTCTCGAAATACCGCTCGGCTGCAGCTAAGAATCTCGGTTCAAGAGTTCACGTTCATGATTAATTGGCCGGAGATAGCTAGGGACAGAGACGAGTGGAAAACCAGGGGGAGGCCTTTGCCCAGCAGTGGGACGAGATAACAAAAAAAACCTTATTTTGGGTTGCTGAAAAATCCTAACACTTTCCAAGTCTGACCGCATTCCTGACAAATGGCCAAAAATCCGGACATTGTCAGGACAAATCCTGCTATATGGCAACCCTATACAGTATATCCACATAAAATTTAGTAACTAATATGATATATAAATTTAGTAACTAATATGATATGATATTGGACACGGATCACGCAAAATAGGTGCATATGAGACGCCGAATCGCGGAAAACTAGCTCAGGTAAACCTACAGATACAGATTTGTGGCAACTTCGCCTTAATTACATACGGTTTTATAGTCTGGATTTTAAGCGCTGAAACTTGAGAGCTCGCTGAGTGGGCAAAAAAACAGCGTCACAACGAAATATTTCACAGGCTTGCATTTTATGTCTGTTTAATATTTAAAGCGCTCTCATTTTGAAGAAGAGAAAACTATTTACCTCTCTAAAAATATCTGTGCTTTTACAATTTCTTTGTACCTGCTTACTCGAATACAATTAATGCCAAAGCAACAACAGCACCATATTAGAAACTACTACCTACGGTTGGAAATAAACCTTGAAACTAAAGTATTTAATATAAAATAACTGTACTCTTAATTATAGATACATTGAGCAAATACATTGAAAAATCAAATACGATCGACTACAGCTAATACCGAATTTGAACCCGCAACTCTGTCATTCCGGGACAGCGAGTTATCAAATTTTTCCAGTAAATATGTTGATTCCTTAAAAGTGCATTAACTGTACTCTTACACGACCTGAATCCTTATTAAAAAAAAATCTTACTCATAATATACACACTAACATTCATCATAAATTTAAGAGACTTGCTCTTGTCGGTGAAGTAATCACCATTCCGTTTTCTTTTCTGCTACTATCTTGAGCTCCTGATATGACGTCACACTGATTTTCTCTTTAGCTTGATCCATAAACGCACGCCTTGGTCTTCCGCTGCCTCTACTTCTTTCTATTTTGCCTTCAATTATAATTCTTATATAGTTGTCATGTCATATGAGGTGCCCCAACATATTTCCTCTTAAATTCTCAATATTCTTCAGAAACATTATCTTTTCGCGTATTAGATGCAACACATCATCATTTGTTTTCTTTTCCATCCAGCTTAGGTATACCTTTTATCCTTCACTACCACACTTCACAACTAACATTACATAACAAAATGTAAATTTAGACACTGCCTAATTAATAATTATAAAATTAAACTTTTTAAACATAGAACTGGATACGGTAAAATAAATATCATGTCCGAGGGAGCACAGTGAGTACCTAGTGATGTGAAAGAGTGCCAAACATTAAACAGATTTAAAACCAAATTAAAACAATTCATCAGTGAAAATGTATATTAGATGTGAGTGACTAGCTGGCCTGTAATTATACTTTATTATTTATTGATACACCAAAAAAAAAAGATGAATACATTTTCAAATAAATTGAGGGAGCGTGCCTAGTCTGTGCCTCAATTACAGGAGTGCAACAGCATTCACACTAAACGAACGTTTCCAATAGTACATTGTGTATCTAGGGCGGTAAGTAAGGAATTAGAAACGAGTGTTTGTTATAAACCCGAGGTGAAACCGAGGGCTTTAATAACACGAGTTTGTAATTCCTTTACCGCCCGTGGCACACACAATGTTTTTCATCACGTTTGTGAGGAAATTTTAATAATATAACCTTACTAATTGACCCAGTATGACAAGAAAATATTAAAACAGAAAATGACATTAGTGACATATGTCCATAGACAACGTGAATGTCAAGTCACGTTCGGAAAGCGTTAATAGTACATTACACAACTAGGGTGGTAATACAAAGGAAGCCCGAGATCGCAGATGTTTGCGGCCCGAGCTGCAAGCGAGGGACGTAAATATGCGATCGAGGGCTTTCTTTATTACCTCCCGTGTTGTGTACATCATTTTATGTCTACATTTGGCCACAACGTGCGGAAAAAGCCACTTTATGGCCAGGTGTGGCATAAAGACCTAAAACGGCCATTTTAGTTGATTTTATATTTGCAAAATACTGAAATATACTATTTAAACATTTAATTAATGTTACCGAAATATGTGTTTACATGTATTAATTTGCAATAACAGTTATCTTTAAATAAATATTTCAGTGATAAAAGTTAAAAAGTAAGTTGGCTTTTCCTTTGAACATGACAAATAACAGTAAAACAGAACTAGCGTTCCAAATTTAAAAAGAAAATCATTACGCCCTAGTGCGTAATATGTCATTTACGGCTCGCAGAACCTACGTGTAATGACACCATTTTCGAGCAAGTGTGATGAAAATTATTATTATTATTATTTGCATGTATTTCCTGTTCACGGGACAATGGTGTCCCGGACCTTTGGGAGGCGTGCGCGGAGCCGAAACCAACGCGTAGAGGCCCTTTCGACAATTTAATGAAAGGCAAAGTGTACACCCAGCGGATGCTGTCCCTGCCCGTTTCATGGGACGCACGCAGAGACAGCCCCCGCCAGATGCAAGGACTATTGCTGATTGATGGAATTTAACTCTGCTGGGCTATGGCGGTGGAAATATGAACCAAATACTGGGTTATGGATTGAGACATGACGGCGCTTGTCAGGAAAAGTGTCTCATGGCTTTCGTGGCACTGACAGACCGTGACTTGCCCTCCGCTGATGGGCCCCTGTTAAATAGCGACATTATGAGCAATGGCCCAGGGGCAACACCGCTGCCGAGGGCTGCAGGGTGTCGAGCTGAGGTGTGCTGCGCTTTCTCCGAGGGTACTCGCGGCGCTATTATGCCCTTTAACACTTCCACGCCTGGAGCATATAGCTCTCGCGACTCCACTCTGGACGCCCAGTTAAGGCAAGATAGAGGCGGAGGTCCTTTCACTAAATCCCATGACCCTAAGGACCCCCAGGAGCAGTCAGGTACGTTAGTATTATTATTATAATGTCAACTCTCCGGTGGAACCAGACAGGGGCGACGATGTCACACGAGCTATTCGCTCGACCGTTCCACAATGTGACATATTAGATATTTTAATTTGATCGGCACGTCCCACTTAAGTAAAGTGAACGCGTCCACTACAGACAGAAAGTGCCACCAGTAGTGCCAACCAACCAAACCAAACCATAGTCTTGGTTACGGCGTGACGTCAACCCATACACAAACTATCTTTCTCTCACCAGCTTTATCGAAATTCAACAGGCATGATTACTAAATAAAAAATACTACTAGTAATTAGTCCATCATTGAGATTTTTTAAAAATATTGTACACGTATTTTTTTTTGACAAACAAAAAATTACGACGATACTGTACTTTGTAGTATATTTTTGAATAATCTAACTGACGGATTAAATAGAATGACATTTTATGAACCCAAGCACCATCCCTATTCCATAGACATGCTATCTGCTTGACACACCAGAACGATTCTAAAACATTGGTTCCAAATCAATCCAAGCATATAACTTTATCTTCCGTGTCGGGTTTACTAAGACCAAGCTTATTTTTCATCGATAAATTTGCCACTACACCTCAACCGCTCTTGGCTACCACACAATAAGAATCAAACTTGCATAACAACTTATGAAAACGATGAAATCGACAGCAAATGTAAATGAGTCTATTACCGATAGCAGCGACAGTATGCCAGGTTATGTTTTTCGAGTCACTGACCTCGATCACATGAACCTTTCACGTGAAAATTTACTAACTGACAAATAAGGCTTAGCCATCAAAAAACATACGCGATTCTTACCTATACTGCAAATCATAATAAAATTCCAACAAATCTACCACTGTGTTGCCATTAAAAATTAAAAATAAACATTTTATTAATAGTAAATTTGCACCTGGAGAAAATGTGAACGTAATTGATTTATTTGTTAATAATTTTACAGACTAAATTTAAATGTCCTGTTTAAATACACATGTACTCATTAATTATTAAAACTATTTAGTGGTAGAAACTATCATATTGCAATGATAACACTTCAGGTCTCGACAACATTTTGTATCAGTTTTACCATCTGAAGATGTGCGTATATTATGAAACCTATTTTTAGGGTTCCGTACCAAAATGGTAAAAAAGAAACTTATGGTGCGACTCTGTCTGTCTGTCCGTCTGTCCGTCTGTCACAGCAAGATATCTCAGGATCTATTGATGCTATCGACTTGAAATTTGGAATAGTGTTAAAAACCGCTAACCTAAGCCTATTGGACGAAAAAAAAATCTTATGCCTTTTTTACTTTTTTTTAAAGGGGTCCGTAATGGGACTCTGAAAATTGAAAGTAGAGCTATTATATCGAGTGGGGGGTATCAAATGAAAGGGCTTGATTTGTAGATTAAAATGCGGTTTTTATTTTTTTTCTTAAATAAGCAGTTTTGATTTATGACGAAAAACGTCAAAAAAAATGCCATTCCCCTCCTATTATCTTCGAAGTTACTGAACAGAAAAATCTGTAATAATTACCAATAATTAATGTCATCCTAAATATTACAGGAAAAATATAACGGTTTCCTAACTTGCACCGTTTTTGAGAAATTTGCAAAAATCGTAATACATACTTATTTGCTCCTACTAAACTAATCGCCATAGAGTTTTTCTTGAACTATTCATGTATCTACTTATGAGTTTGTACGGAACCCTCGGTGCGCGAGTTCGACCCGCACTTGAGCGGTGTTTTATTGTAGCTTAAATATTATTTAAAAAAAGTTAAATATTATTATTTCCGGACAAGACACATATTAATCTTGTGCCAAATCGAGTAAGACATGTATTATGTGTGATCAGTAATAATACTTACATGTAAATAAATATATATTTTTAATTCAAATTCACTCTGAATTCGATTAATACATAAATACAATGTTGATTAAGATTCTCACTGTTAAAGCTCTGGATCTTAACGGGCAAAACTTGAAAAAGTACCCCTGCTTCTTTAAGTTACACATAGTTCAAGACCGTTATTCTCTGTAACTATCACACCTAAAGAAAAAAAATAATAGAACCTAATTTTTATGAATTTACTGTGGTTGTTTTGTGCCCAAATGATATTGTTAATAATCCACATTTTTACTAAAAACATACCGCGGTGCAATACATACCGTGCATTAAAGTACAAAACATACCGCACATTAAAGTGCAATACATACCGTGCATTAAAGTACAAAACATACCGCGAATTAAATCGGCCATTTTGTTTTTTTACGAATATTACGTACCCTGTGACACTCGCGCGATCAAGACGAATCTAATGATGTATCATTTATCAAAATCGGGTCTGTCGTTGAGTAGTTACGAGCGGACATGGGAACGGACATACACATATATACAAGTCAAACACATGACCTTCCTTTTGGGCTTCGCCGCAGTCGGGTAATAAATTCATATTTAAAGCCAAAAGTCAGAAAAGTTTCGAGATTTCGCAGTTTTTCACGTCGTGTCACGTGATGGTCAAGTTTTCCGAAGTTGCAAATTTTGATTAATACTGCTCTAACTCCACTGTCCATAGAAAATACCAATAAATCAGAACAGAATTGTTTCCGAAAAAGTTTCTCTTATGAAATTCATTAATAAAATACTCGATGTATAATTTGTAATAACTTTGTGATTCATGTGATTTTGAATCCTCCAATTTACCATAAGATGAGACTTAAATTCAAGGTTAGTAAGAGAAATGTTACGTCAACGACAGCAATTTTATTAATTAACACAATTTAGGAATCTTTGCCATGCTAAAATAATTAGCCCTGCGATATAGAAACGCAATTGCCTTCAAACAAATCTTCTAACATTTCCATTACAAAGTGAAAGTTATTTTAAAATGAATCGCAAATTAAATTACCTACTCTGAAAGGGTCTACAAGAAAATTTTCCGTGATAATGTCGCAAGGAAATAACTTGCAAATTGGATAAAAAATAAAATTGCTACGTCGACTTTACATATCCTGGCTTGTTAGCCGCAAAAATATTTGAATAAGTCAAATGTTTTTGACTTTGAATGATTTTTTTGCAGATTCTTTTAATCTTGCACGCTACAGAATTCTGGCAAATAGGATGAATAAAGAATTAAAAACGTTGGTAAGTAAAACTGCACGATTATCCACCAAATTGCTACTTAACGAATTGTTACGTAGCTTAAGTCTAATATTCTCATGTTATGCCGAAACGAAAATACGTGATACCTCACCGCTGTCACGCCCACTCCCGCTCAATACGCAAAAAGCTTGTCCAGAGTCCAGACCACTGGGACACAGGAACGATCCTCACTCAACGGATCGGCACAGCAATCCTTCTTTAGTTCAGTTTAATTGTGAAAGTACGTTCTATTTCCTTTTGATGCTACCATAATTAATTATTGATAGGTTGACGACTAAAGTATTTGACATCAAAACTTTCATAATAGTTCTCAGGAATATAATACCACTCTTGACGGACTCTTGCGGCCGATTCCATGGCAATACAATTACATCTGTCGCAAAAAGTAATCATCCTACAAAATCCCAACAAAACAGCGCTCCAGACAAAACTCGAATATTTCTCTTTTACAGTGACAATTCCCGTCCCAGGAGAATTCGTACAATATTTTGTACAAAGCCTAGCATTACTCGAGAGCTGTCCGAGAAATTTTATATGCCCCGAGCGGGACGTGACGCGATAAAAAGGCATTTGGAGTTAGGAGGGGTTATTCTGAAAGGTCTAACAAACCCACTCTAGCGGAGCTATTGTTTTGTCAATCGATGAAATAATAAGGGATCCTCAACAAAGTACGCATTGTACTCTTCACTCATTAGATTTAGATGACTAATTGCGGAATCATTAATTAAAGGAATGAGTGCGTTTCATTTTCATTTGCCGCAGTATGTATGAGAAACTCGTAAAATGTATAGCTTTCTGGTTTCAAATCAGGCGGATGGGTACTAAATAAATAGCATTTTTTTATTTGCGACGGGAAACATTAGCAAGGTCTATAATAAAAGAGCTACCTGAGAGTTAAAGATTTACTTATTAAAAAAAAAATCTGGCTGTCTGTTGCCATTGTCGTTGTGATATTTTTTTTTCCTTTCCGTATGTTAAAACGTGTTTCAATCGTCTTCCGGAATATTACTTTTTAACTTTTTGAGCGTTTAAATATCAGGGTACCGTTTTGTAAAGCAGTGCATTTATTACTTGCAGGAGTTGCAGGGCTTTAAAACTTTTGTGAGTTTAGGGTTCTACGCAAGTTTATAGAATTATCAAGAGGAATAGTATTGGTAAATGATAAGCATTTTTGCATTTCAGGCTTAAAATTAAAAAAATGCTGTATGTATATCACCTGTTTCATTTTATTGTTTATATGTTCATGCCTAATGAACGTTAGGCAACAGTTATAAATAACTTAAGATTCAGCTTTGTAATTACTTAAAAAAAAAATAACCAACCACAAAAAGTAATCTTCATTTTCTCAATCTCACGCCTTATAATAGGCCGCAAAGTACCTCGTTTCCGGTACGGCTAGACGAGAGGCCTTTAATGCAATTTTATACAACATTGCCGGCCTAAGCCTGCAAGATGTTTTTTTTTATTTCCATTCCACATTTATTTGTGACATAGCATCGCGGCATTCAGCCATTAAAAAAAAACAATAAACGATGTTTGCTATATTTTTAACCGACTTCCAAAAGAAGGACGGTTCTCTATTCGTCTGTATGTTTTTTTTTTTATTTTTTTTTGTATGTTTGTTACGCGATTACTCGAAGACGGCTGGACCGATTGAGAAAATTCTTTTTTTGTTTGAAAGGGTATACTGCCGACGTGGTCCCATTGCAACCAAATCAGGATCTGATGATGGGATCTTGGAGAAACTGAGAGGGAACTCTTCAAATATTACAGGCACACATATAGCGATTTCGGTGTTTTTCGTAGTTTCTCGTCCATTTCTTACTAGCAAAAATTTTTAGTGTTAATCGACTTCAAAAAATAAAGTAAATTTTTGAAACAAAAAATAAAAACCGACTTCCAAAAACTTAAACTAAAAAGCAGAAAATAATATGTTAATTACGGTACCCGAAAGAAATGGATAATCAACGATTCATATATACATATACACATATACAGATATTTATAGTTTTTAACCTGTTTTTTTTTGCAGTTTTATTTATATAAAATCGACATGAACATAACAAATAACACATTATAAACAATTTCTTATAATTTTAAATTGCAAACTTAACTACAAGAATAGGTACACACATATATACTGCAACAGTTTTTGGAGCAATGTTGTATGAAATTCTATTAAATGCCAAGTGTCAAGCCGCACCGAAAACGAGGTACTTTGCAGCGGAAATTAAGGCACGTAATGTCAACATTTCATTGCATGTTTGAGAAAAAAAAAAATATTTTCAAATAGATTCATAAACGACGGAGTTTTGAGCTAATAAAATATTTAAAAAAATACAACCGAGTACCTCTTGCTTTATATAAAATCAGTTAAAAAAGTATAATTTCTATACAAAGTTTGTTTAAATATTGTGTCATATGTATCTGAAACATATTTATTATGTACGTTTTTTGAGGGTCAATGTGTACTAAATAGTCAGAGAAACAAAAATACGTATTAAGCGGAAGACTGTTCATCATCTACCTGCCCTTGTCCCACTTTATGTGGGATCGGCACAACATGTGCTTTCTTCAATTCTCGTCTTTCATTGTCATCTCAGCACGTAATCCTTTTTTTCTCATGTCCTCCTTCACACAATCCGTCCATCGTTTCTTTGGCTACCAACTGCTGGACCCTTGACATTCAACTCTAACATTATTTAATCTATATGACTTTCATCTTCTTTTCTTGTTTTAGTGAGAGCGTTTTACGAAGTGCATGCCTATAGTGTTATTTGTTTGTTTAATTACGTTTGTTATACACTTACTTGTTGTTTCTCCAATATTACCCGAGGTATCGGCTGTTGGAGCAGAAACCATCTAAAGCAATGTGAAAAAAACCGGATGAACGCCCAAAATCACAGAACATTGTATTCCGCTTCGGTTCTGCTTCTGATTCTTTTCAGCGCTATGTTCTCCAGTTTTTCTTGCTATTTTCACAGCCTGGTCTGGACCTCGAGTGCATTATTTTCGACTAGAACACCGTCGTCGGCAAACAGCATGCACCAGGTCCTCTTGTATGTTCGATGCCAACGTATGCATAACAAATATCGGCTTAAAGTCGACCCCTGGCGCAAACTTACAACTTTGATTGAGCCGAAGACGAAAAGTGTTAGGGCTCTTATACATAAAAACGATACGATATCGCGTCGTGCTAAGACGCGGCATCCATATCGTGTTGTGGCACGTTGCGATATCGTGTCGTGAATTTTTATGTTGCTCATCATGTATTTCCACGACACGACGTCTTAACGTGGAACGATGCCGTGTCGTAGCACGACGCGATATCGTATCACGTTTATGTATAAAGAGCCCTTATATGCGTACAACTAGGAGCGGCTCTCTCCGCGATTTCGCCACGCGGCCTTAACCAGCGGCCAGAAAGAGCACGCGTTAGCACGCATTATACTATAGAGAGAGACGTTCGGATGCGATGCGTTCCGTCCGGTGGTCGGACTCGAACGACAGTTTTGTTAGACAGAGAGACTTCTGTACGTAATACCACGGTAGACGGTAGTTTTTGTTCCGATAAAAGGTACATCGGGAGCGCGCATGTGTGCGTGCCGTTTGCGCGCCGTGTACGGACACACTACAGGCAAGCATTGCCGCGTCGTGGGCGCGGGCTTAGTCAGGGCTGAGCCGAGCGGTCGAACGTACAAAATGTCTGCGCAGGAAGCAAAGTATAGAAGACGTATATACTGCAGTGTGTTCGGATGTTTGAAGAATAGTGCGCAAAATCCAGAATTATCATACTCGTATTTCAACATTCCTAAGGATAATAAATAGTTACTATGAACGACGGGATATTTACCATGTATGTTTGTTTTTGTGAGTTCCCGATATTTCGGCACTGTTGCAAGCGCCATCATCACGGAGTTATTATGTGAATGACCATGTTAGCTTAAAATCGTATTCCTAAGGATCCCGAAAGGTGTGTATTTTATTAGTACCTATATAAATGTTATATTTTAAGTCGTTTATAGAATGTTTGATAGTTTTGTGATCAAACTATACCAATTAAATAGGGTAGATAATTATTTTGTTTGACAGTGAAGAGTAAAATTAACAAATTTTTTAAACGTGTACTAATTAAATAGTAGTTGATTCTATTGATAGGTACATAAAATGCCTTAAACACGAGAGTGGTTTTATGAAACGAGCCGAAATATCGTTACGTTACTTACATGTACACGTACCAATACTAATTTATTTAAACTATTACTATTATACTTAATAAGATTAACATCAGATGTGTGCGATCAGATAATTTCATATTGAAATTACTATTATTTACTAGGTTGACCTCGAACGATAGTTCGTTTGATCGAGGTCAACCTAATAAAAGTTACATTCGTAGTAAGTAGGTATTTTACAGAACCGACAAGCGGCAGCCCTGTGCCTTAGGCCGACTCCGGTGTCGCGCGCTCCTAAACGGCGAAGACGAACTACTTGGTTGTCTTTATACTTTGGTAATACTATTAGTCAGGTATTCTGTGGTACAACTCAATTGAGGACCAGGATATACTCGTCGGTGAGGTGCGGGGTAGGGAATACAATCTCGAACCGAGATTTGCGATTCGAGATCTCGTGCGAAAAATATTATTCGAGATTGGGTGTTTCGAGATCTCGACCCTCATACTGTCGAGATCGAGATTACTCTCGACGAGATCGAGATTTGACAAAGTATTTAAAAATTAGTTATTTTAATCAAAATTGTGTAAGAATTTAGTGTATAGTAACTATGTAGCGTATTTTGCAAATATAACGGCAAGTACCGTTATATTTGCAAAATAAAATAACGCAATAATTGAAAATTTAACAGAAAAAGCTTTCATTAAAAAACCTACTAATTCCTAATTTGCAATCTGCACGTAAGTAAGTAAAAGAGTTAACAATATAAGTAAACTTGTATCGTGTACGATGTGAAAAATAATGTTGCGTAAATTTTACTGTCACTACAATTTACTTCATATTTTGAAAATGATTTCTTAGAAAACATAGGGTAGGTACTTAAGGTGTTATCGGCCATGCGCCGTCTAGTATTTGTTGCTAAAAGGTCAGTAGCAAAGAACGCCCGCTCGGCTTCCACGCTGGTTAGCACCACCGTGAGCCGGCAGTTGTAGCTAGCCTTAAAAACATTAATCAACACTACACACATTAAATGCATCAATCTTTCAAGCTCGTTCGAGATCTCGAAAATGTTAATCGAGATCTCGACCGAGATTGCAAAAATCGAGATTTCCTGCAGACGAGATTGAATTTCGAAGATCGGCTCCAGATCTCGCGAGGTCGAGATTGCATTCCCTAGCTGCGAGGAGAGAATAACGGCAGCTAACGAGTTTTTTCGTACCTCACCCTCACACAACACGCATACCCGGCTCTCAATTAAATGTTACGCCTATATCAATTACATTAATCTATACATATAATAAAATCGTAGAGAAACTGTGTGTGTACATTAAAGATTTTTCCAAAAAAGTAACTGAGGAATGTTAAAAATAAGTAATAGGACGTAACTAAATAGTTTTTGAATTTTTTGTCTGATTATCTGTTTGTTCGTTGTCTGTTTCTGTGTTTGTTAATTATAATAGGTAAGATGACTGAACAAAACTGCTAAGTCCGTCAGTTAGATTATTAAAAAATATAGTACACGTATTTTTTCATTTGTTTGACAAACAAAAAATTACGAGGATACAGCGCTTAGAAGTTTCGAGTGACGTCACTCTTTAGTACAATTTTCACCTACAAGTGACATCACTAGAAGTTTGATGATCAATACCTTTGACGATTTATAATAATTTGATAAACCAAAGAATACGTGTCCCATATTTTTCCATAATAAAACTGACGGACTAAATAGAATGATATTATATATTTTTTCACTTCTCATGCTCTTAAAATGTTAATTTAGTCTCTGTATATCGGGACTAAAGTTGCTTATTAATCTCTAGGGATTAAAGTAAATTTTTTTTAATTGACTTTGAAAACCCCTAAACAGCCAATCGGGGTGTTTGTGGTTGGAATATTGTCGCCATTTTTAGTGATTGTGTATATATGACAGTTTTTGGGTGTGAAAATAACCTAAAAAGAAAGAAAAAGAGAACTGTGCATAAATATTTAAAAAATAACGATTTAATATAGTAATAATGATTAATTATTACGAATATAAATCTATTTAACTAGATTAGGGGTAACTTAATTTTATTTTGCATGATCCAATTAGTTTTAAAATAGGTAGTTTTCACGTTTGAACCTGTTGGCTAAAAATGCCAGCATTTAAAGCCTGAGTGACTTCACTAAGTAAAAAAAAAATAAAGAACCGCGGAAAAAAAACCTTTGCTTTTTGAATGTCCATTAATCGTATTGAGCACAATATTTCAACAATTAATGTGTATAGTGCAACTTTATACCGAAAGTACGGAACAATAAATATTGTAATTTTGTGTAATAGAACGTCGTTTCTTTCCTCGCATTCAAAGTGAAAAGTAGAGTGCTTAACGCGAGACTAAACCACCATAATGACACTCGATCTATAGTCACCCTCGCTACGCTCGGGTGGCTAAACACCTCGTGTAATTATGGCTTGTTTTAGTCCCTAGTTGAACAATCTACTACTATGCCACACTTGGCATTCTACTACATATTAACCCAGTCCTCATCCCTATTATTTAATAGATAAATTGCAATTGTATATTGTTAAATGAATAAATAACTATTGAACTATAAAGTACCAAACCGATTTACTTGAAATTTGGAATACAGGTAGATCAGGACCTCGGTTAACACATGGGATACTTTTTATCCGCCTAAGCCGAAGCAAAAAAAGATATTCCACTTTTGTTACCTCCGCGGACGATGTTGCGAGCTGGTCCACTAGTAAATAAATATATTAGTACATTACACAACAAGGGTGGTAAAACAAAGAAAGGCCGAGATCGCAGATGTTTGCGGCCCGAGCTCCAAGCGAGGGACGTAAATATGCGATCAAGGGCTTTCTTTATTACCTCCCGTGTTGTGTACATCATTTTATGTCTACACTTGGCCAGAACGCGGCTTTTTCCGTACGCGCAGAAAAAGCCACTTTATGGCCAGGTGTGACATAAACGTCTTTATTTGGAACAAAAAGTTATATCCATAGAATGTCAGTAAAACATAGCTTATGTTTGTATGACTCATCGTTTTTTTTGTAAACCTCCTAATTTGACTGACCCGGTGCGTTAAGATTGGGCATGGGCAGTCATACTGATTAATAATTAATTAATGACACTCAAAATACTGTAAAGAGATAGATAGGAACCTTAATAACATCCACTTAATTGACAAAGGTTTTAGGCAAGATTACTATAGAATCCATGTCTCGACGATAAATACCAACAATAACTAACTAATAACAATAAATTACCAAGCCCTGAGGACGGAGGCCACGAACTTATTATGGAGCTGAGAACTGTAATGCCCTGTGGAGACGTTAAACGAGCCCTACTCACAGCGCGTTAAGGGGCCCTAGTTTAGCGATATGATTGGTTGATCGGCGAGGAAACCTATGAATAATTATTACTTTTAGATGATTCGGTCACTCTGTTGTGCGTACAAATGAAACGGGTGTTAAGAATTCGTTTTAACTATAAATAGATGAAATTTATTTAATTTTTTACTTGATACATTTTGTCTGATAAATCACTTGAGAAGTCTCAAAAAAGACTAGATACTATTGAAAAGTTGTAAGTTCAGTTTAGGCCTGTTGGATTTTTTGTTATTTTTTCAGGACTTCTCATGTTTAGATGATAATTTGATGCTTTTTGTCAAAGACAAAACTATTAAATTAAACGAATTTCAATGATATTTGATGTCGTTAACTCGTTTTATATCACCAATTCGTTTTATATCAAAACGACAAAGTAAATTAACATAAAAGTTTACATTTATGTACTCGTAGGTACAAAAAGATGAGGCATATTTTTGTCTCTAAAAGGTCCGTGTTGTTTGAAACCATGATTGTATTTTTTTTTCACGTAAAACGTTTACACGCTTTTTTTTCGTATACCCTACTACAAGTGGATAGTTGATTAAAAAATGACTGTGTAGAAAATTACGATACCAAGTCGATAAGTCTATATAAGGGTTATTGCTAGATAAAATATAAATTAAATTAAATATAAATCACTAACAATGTTTAATTCTAAAAAAATCGAAAGCGATTCATTAGATTTGTTACCTGCCTTAAAACTCTGTCATTTATGAACCGATTTGAAAAAAAATGTTTTTAATTTAAAGATGCAGATTGGTCCCATTTTTGAAGTCCAGTTGTAATGACGGGATCTATGATGAACTGAGGGAGCTCCTCAAGTATTTAATATTTGAAGCAAGGATTTTTTATTAGAAATTACGTCTTTCCCTGGCCTGGAAGTGGGATTACCCTTTCCACGAAGCGGACAGAAAAGGGCCACTGATAGTCTAGGCTAAAATGTATTGCAATATTCGTAGGATCTCGTAAGACCCCTTAACATTTTGCCTACACTCAAAAGGCCCACAAAGGCAAAGGACTGTTGGTTAGGAAATTTAGAACCTGTGCCAGATTACTGTGGTTCGAATAGTTTCTATCCAGGGAAATCATTCCCAAACATGGAATCAAAACCACGTACTCGAATCGGTACTTGGGGCAAGGAAGAGTAAGTTTTGATTGCTATGAAACGTGCCCACGATCTCAGACGAGTGAAATTTAAACATTTTCTCTTTTTACCTTTAAAAGTACTTTTAAGTGAAAGAGGTTCTCAAACTTTGTCAATGTTGTTTTGTTTTCGATATATTTGGCAATTATGGTCCGAGAAAAATGCAATGTTAGAGGCTGACGAACACTAACCTCAACCTAGAGTGCAACAGTGAATCCTACTAGCTCTATGCTCTACTGAATCTCAAGGCATTAACTGACACTTGGGAAGCATCAACATCATCGTCATTTCAACCTTAAGACATCCACTCCTGAACATAGGTCTCCCCCAAACACTTCCACAACGAACGGTCGCATACCTTCCACCTCCATCGTCTTCCGGCTTGCGAAGCTATATTATACAGAAATCAGTACTTGCTACGAATAAAAGTGTTTTTTTACCCTCCGGCCGGAAAGCGTCACCTTGCCGACCGGTGCGCTAAACGAAGACGCCGCTTTCTGGCTCCATCGAACAGAAAAATAGTTTACAAACCTTGGCAAGTAAATAAGAAAGCCTCAGATCACATGCTATCCGTTACATATTTTATGATCTGAGACATTTCTTACTTTACTGGCCTCGGTCTGTATGTCATGTACTATTGTCGGCATCAAACCTCGAGTCATCTTAACAAGTACCCAAAGTTTTTTGGCAACAATGTTCCCTTTGAATTGAACAGTGCAGCCGAATTCCGGATTTCTTGTGCTTTAATCTCGTGACCACCAGAACTGGGAGACGCTTGCGGAGAAACGAACGGAGTGGCGGAAGCGCGGGGTGAAGGGTCGCAAGTTAAGCGATGAGACCTGGTTCGCTGCACTCACTGACAAGAGACAAAAACGACACCAAAGCGACTCAGCACCATATGTAACAAACTTCTCTTGTCAGGCCTGTGGTAGGATATGTCGCTCTCGCATCGGTTTATTTAGCCACCAAAAGCGATGTTTCTCTAACATTGCACCATGAATCGTCTGTAATAGACGCAAAGGCCTATGATGAATCTCGTGAAGATAGCGGGGAGCCGGTGGATGCGGTCTGCTCAGAACCGCACTTCGTGGCGATCTATGGGGGAGGGCGTCGTTAAGCGGTCGAACACTACTAGAACTAGAACCATTTATTTATTCATATTTCATATACGTAGATAAAAATATATTTATGTTATCTTAGAGTAGGTAAAGTACAATTGGCACTGGGAACGAAGTGTCAAAATCAATACGGTTGACATGCCCGAATATTAATCCGCTAAAATTAAACATTTCTGTCAGATTCCACAAACAAAGGATTCAATTTTCCTTTGTCAAGCTATATATCAACTACACAAAGTGTTGGTTTTAATGAGTCCTGGAACGTATTGAGCTATTATACAGTGTGGTTTTTGATCAACTGTACTTACATATAAAAAGGGGTGGAATTTCTGCCAATTTTATCGGTAAAAGTACTTGATTTTGTTTTTATTTTAGTAGTTCATGTTTTACAGGTATTTTAAAATAAAAATTGATCGGAAACAAAAAAAAAAAAAAATTTTAAAAAAAAATGTCAACTTGTGGACTAAAAATTTTTTTTCTATATTGATTATCAACAGAAATAAATGACTATTATAAATTATTGTTGGGTTTGGAAAATGCATATTAAAATGCACCTATGAATGTCAAGAATTACGACCCACGCTGCGTTACAACCGCTGGTTCTACGAGCAATGGGCCCATTGACACTTTGTTTTGCAATTTACTTCGCATGATGTAGCTACATAATTTTGCGTCAATAATATTATATAGATTTTTTATAACCTACCTTGTTGTCTCACTGCTGGGCAAAGGTCTTCTTAGGTCGTGTTTAAGTAAAAACAGATGTGACTTTTCAAAATGTCTGGCATACAGCGTACAGTATTGAAGGCTTTTTCATCCCCAAGAGATCAACTTGTAAATTACTAGAAGAGATCCTTGATGGCTCATTTTTCCATAACACAAAGTAAATCCAAAGCTTTGAAAATAAATTCAACTCTTATGGACATCTCATTAAGAAATTAGAACCACCTGGAAACGTTCCTGGGAGGGAACCCCTACGTTCTCAAATCATATAACTGTCAAGAAAAGGAACAAAACAACTTCATCTTAACTTAAGTAGGTTCTTAGTTCTTAATCTGCACTTTGTAACTACTAGAATATATTATTATCATACGATAAAGGAGCAATTTCTGGTGAACTTATAAAAGGTCACCCTTTCTGAAAGTTTTAAGAGAACCTAAAAGTTTCCGAGAAAGACATTGGGTACTTTTAGTTATGTTATTTTTAAGTAGCAATAAAACGAGGACCCACTCTATTCTTTTAAGGCTGTGTCTTTTTTCGTTAAATTTTGGCTGAGGTATACGATTCTAAGTATACACTCTCGTAAAAATCGTTGCCAACAGTGCCATTATCAACCCAAAAAACACAGGCAAAAAAGCCTTTCACTAGATTAATTAAATTACACTAATGTCTTAAAATCCTTATGAATATTTGAATTTGAACTTTCTAGTGTGTTTATAGACGGAGCAACTTCCCAAATTGCTTTTTCATTATCGAGAAAGATTTATACCAAAAAATTGCATTCACTCTAAACTATACCTATTTTTATGCACCTATATAGGTACTAGTGGCGTGGCGACCAAAGAACTTGATTCCTACCACCGGCTTGCCTAATATCAGGCATTTGAGCACCTTATTCTACAGCTCTTAAGGAAAATGTACCTAGGCCAAATCTGCACCGGCTTGCCCAAGGATATCTTTTACGCCACGCCACTGATAGGTACATACATATCATATAAATATGTAACAAAAGGAGTATCTGCACTCCTTCTGCGTACAATTGTAATTTTATACCCTTTTAAGAGACAGATATATCAAAGAACTTACCACTTCAGGATTCATTTCATTCCCAAGTGCGAAAACTCTTGAAACAATCTTTAAATACGACCCCAATCTAAAAGTATTCCCTTCTGATTCCAAAACAGTCCAAAATGTACCTTACTGCTAATACGTTAAAATCTTTATTTTAAATCACGTCTCAGTGACCAGGACGTTGAAAATTGTACCTTAACACAAATGTGTACAGAGGTCAGTTTTCGTTGTTTATATTTTGAATATATGACGAGTGTTTCAATCGATTGTTTGCAAATGGATTGAGGACAATGGGTGCGTGAGCCCACTTATGGGGTAGGAGTGGACTTGAATGTGGAACCAGGATTTACATACAAGGGGAGAGTGCTACAGTGGGTTGATTCGTGAGTGTTAAGAATCAAATGCCGGGGGTTAATGTGACATAGTTACGAGCTAGATGCCGAAAACTGTTTTTTTTTTCTCGTGATAAAGTATCACTAGGTGTGTTTTAATGCGTATTGCCAAGGAATCGAACTCGCTCCCAGCGTCCGTATTTCCTGACAAATACAATTTAGGACTCTTCGAGGCACGAGTAAATAGGCTGAAACATCTTCGGCCTCGTAGTCGCTTACGATCAGGCGCTACTGAGGTCAATCGCAGGTCAGTTTTTTAATTAAAAAACAACACTAGGTCGCTACAGAAATTGGGTCCTGTACAGTGTATACCTAACTACATCTCAGGTTCTAATCCAAAAGCATTCCGAAAAAAAAGATGAACAGATATCAAAAAGAGCAACTTCCTATCATAATATGTTTCAGCAAATCAATTTTAAAGGGACGGACTGAAAACCGCAAGTCTGCCACAGCACTTGCAAAAAGTCCTTTTCGTCCCACAGAATCTTTTTTTCATTGATTTACTGTAATCGAGCACCTTTTCCAAGCAAACGTCAAAACAACCTGATCAATTTAGCCAGGTATTTTTCTTTGTGGCCATGAAATTGTCAGTATTTCTTTATGTGTTAGTATCGAAGTGATAGACGATTAGCTGTATATTTTTTATTATAATATAAAAGGCAAGGTCCTGACTGACTCATCAACGCACAGCCGAAACTACTGAAGCTAGGAACTTGAAATTTTCACAGTAGAATTTTCATATGACGTAAGCAAGGACCTTAAAATAATAGCCGGACGTAGCGTCGCGAACAGATAAGTGAAGCACTCATGATGCGCCGGCGCTTTGTACTTACGAGCAGCACGCACACATCAACCAGCATAACGGGCCGTTCGGCTACCATAATGCGCCGTACTCCGTCGAATGCAAACGTTGACAAAAATGATAAAAATATGCCTTCTTGCGTAGTAAAAGTCTGTCGAAACAACACTTGTAACAGCAAAAAAAATCAAGGAATCACTTTTCACAGGTAAAATAATATTTAAATCACAATTTTACATCGATTTACTATTTTAAATTATAACATCAAATATGGATAGCCAAAAGTCAAACCCGGAGCCAGTGTGACCAATTAATAAATGGGGTAATTACCTAAAATTTCGGGAGATTGATTTTAGATAGATAGATAGATAAAAACTTTATTCATCCACAAACATGACATAGAAAGCACAGATACAGATACACTAGACAGTATATTCTAGAGATCACTATAAGTATAAAACTTATACAGATATAGACAGGTCTACAAAATTTAGAATACCCACCGAGAGTCATGTGTCGTGGTATAGAAGAGGCGCTGACTCAGCATGATGCTGCGGGGTACGCAGCGCTGATCTTCCGCCAGTACCTTTAAAACTAACACTAAAACTAAAATTTTCTTGTTACAGAATTAAAAGGGTTATATAAAAAAATAAACAGACTTCAAAAACTGAAAAAAAGGAAGATAAGTTAAATTTGTTTTAATCTTAGGTAAATATGCCATTTTTTTAGATCGGTGCTACTCGTGTAAATATTTTGAAGTCAGTTAATTTTTTTTAAATTATTTTGTTCTTTTTTTTTTATTTCAACTGTAACGACTTAATCTTTTACCCTGTTAAACTCACGATAAGTTTTCCTGTTGAAGTCGATTAAATATACAGTATAAAATATACGCATTTAATATTAATTATTTTTACCTGCCTATAAACCGAAGCTAAAAAAAAGACATTTAAATTATTTCATCTCCGCGAATGACAAGCAAGTGTCCAAAATGTTATAAAAAATACTAGATATTCATTCTGTTTTTATTATTTTCTGTCAAACTCATTTTTTTCCTAATAACGATGTGACATTGATATTTTGATAGTCATAAATAAATATATTACGAATACCTTTTAGATTGGGGAAAATCTGATTTACATGGTAACACTGCGTGAACGCACACATGCTCACTCGGCGGCCATTGCTTGGCTTCACCCGCGTCTTAGACCGCGCGGTATCCTTCTGTTTTATTAATCCATGGACGTAAGCGACAGATAAGAACTGATTATTCGAAATTCATCCCCTAAGCGTAAGCGGTTCAAATATGGGTTCAAAATTTATTAATTTTACCAGTAAGAGGTTTGAAACTTAATGCATAGACTTAATATAAAATATGTAGAAAAGTAATTTCACCGTTTTTCAAAATTAATCCTCTAAGGGGTTTAAATTGGGGTTAAAAGTTTGTATGGACAGTCTACGATTTTTTAAGTAAACGGCTTGAAATATCATTTTTATTCTCTTCATTAGAATAAATGAAAAGCAGTTTCACCGTGTTTCAAAATTCATCCTCTAAGGGTTTAAATAGGGGTTGATCATTTATATGGTGAGTCTACGATTTTCAAAGAAAGAGGTTTGATAAATTATGTTTAGACTTTTCATTGGAACAAAAGAAAAGTGATTTTACCGTTTTTCGAAATTCATCCTCAATGGGTTTAAATGGGGGTTGAAAATATGTATGGACAGTCTACGAATTTTAAAGTAAGAGATTTAAAACATTATGTTTAGACTCTTCATTAGAGGAAAAAAAAGCGATTTCACCATTTTTCGAAATTCATTCTCAAAGGGATTTAAATAGGGGTTGAAAGTTTGTATCGGGACTCTACGATCTTTTTAAGTAGGTAAGAGATTTCAAACTCCACGTTAAAATTCTTAATTATTAGTTTCACCGTTGTTAGGAATTCATCCCCGAAAAGCTTAAACAGGGGTTGAGAATTTGTATCGGGAATATGGTTTTTATATTAGTAGATCTGAGACTTCATAGATAGACTTTTTATAATAAGCCAAGAAAAGCTATATTACCGAATTTCGAAATTCGTAAAGGAGTTAAAAGTTTGTATAAAGACAGAACAAAAACTTTTAGATCTAGAAACTTTACATTTGTAGAGGTTATTATTCCTCTTAAGGGGTTTAAATAGGGGTTGAAAATTTGTATGGGAAGGTTTCAAACTTTATGTATAGACTGTTCATTAAACTTAAAGAAAAGTAATATCACCGTTTTTTGCAAATTCATCTCCCAAGGGAGTAAAGTCGGGGTGAATATTGTATACTTGAACATGATTTTTTAAGTAGGAGATCTATGACTTTATATTTGAACTTACTATTTACTGCAGTTACTGTTAGTTTATGTATACTTTAATATACTTAAATTTACCTTAAACCACAATTGAAACATAAAAAATAAACGAGAAAATGAAAATAGATCGGGTGGAAATGAATGATTTTTTTGGTTAAGAAAAAGATACATAGATAGGTTGCATAAGCGTAAAGTTACCTATTGAACGCGTATGGGAACTAATGTAACGGGTTATAAACGTATAGGCAAGGCAACGCCTCTAGAGGTGCAGATATCCATGTACATAGTTCATAGTTATTTATTCATTCAACAATACACATTGCGTTTGAAATATACACATTGAGATTACAATTTGTGATGTTCCACGGGAAAAGGTACCTTATGGTTGGTATTGAGTTAAGCACAGATCCTAAATCTGTGTTAAATAAGCTATCTAATACAAAAAGAGTCATGACCCTAAGTCCCATACTTTTTAAAAAAAAAACATCAAACCTGCACATGCTAAAATTGCACTTTTGAGAAATCATCAAAAGAAGTTTGAAACTAATTTTAAGTATGTTCCCGTTGAAAGTTATGGAGATGATGATTGATTATGTATCTCAAGGTGTTTTTCTTTGGAAATCAGTAATGTGACTTCCAGGTCGTGAAAAATCAGCCTTTGATTAGAGCAAGTCGCTTATGAGAACGAAATTTAAAAAAAAAATCGGCCTGTTCTTTAATATATTGTAATCTGAACCATTATATATAGTTAGAGATATTTGACTGTACATTTTGGGATAGAAATAAAATCACATTGTTAACGAAATATTTTTATTTTAATTAAAATGTCATTTTTATTATATTTTTCATAATTCCTATAATATTCACAATTTTCGTATAGTGAGTTCTAAATTATATTTAATCAGTCTATACAAGTATCTCAAAAGTGTTATTATTATTCTACAAGTCGTATTTTTTGATTTATAAACGATTGAAGTTACGTAAAAATCACAAATATTTCCCATACATTTGAGAAAAGGTAGGTACCTTATGACCAGCCATAAGCAAAAATTATTGATAATTACAGTATGGCACGATATTTACATTATTTATGGGTATCATTTAATCGATCAGCAAAATATTCATATTTTGGTCAGCAGAAATATGTATTTGGTCAGCCAAAATAGCTAGTTGGTAAGCAACTTATGGTAAGCAAACATTTATAAATCAGGCTGCAATTAATGATATACTGATCTGCTCTAAATTATTTTGGTCAGCAAATTAAATATTTGAGCTGCATTAAGCGATCTGCGGTTAATCAAATTTTGGTAAGCAATCAGTAGGTAAGCAAAATATTTCATTTTGTTCATCAAAAAAAAGGGGGCAATAAAACCTAACTGGGCGCAACTATTCTGCCGCCAATCGTGTGCGCATTTTGTCATTCGGTAATTGTCAGCTGTCAAGTAGCAGGTGTCACTGTGATATATACAGGGTGTCACTGTGATATATACAGGGTGTCACTGTGTTATATACGGGGTGTAACTGTGATAGATACAGGATGTAACTGTGATATATACAGGGTGTCACTGTGATAGATACAGAGTGATACTGTGATATATACAGGGTGTCACTGTGATAGATACAAGATGTCACTGTGATATATACAGGGTGTCACTGTGATATATACATAGTGTCACTGTGTTATATACAGGGTGTCACTGTAATGTATACAGGGTGTCACTGTGATGGGCTCATATAAAATTGGTATTTCGATTTTTTATACATCTCATAATGTTTAGAAGTTATATTATTTATTCACAACGTGTATCGTTTCGTTTTTAGGGTCAGCAAAAAAAATAACCCTAACCTACCTATTTTTGAGAGCCGTTTCGTTTTTAGGGTCATCAAAAAAAAATAACCCTAACCTACATATTTTTGGGAGCCGTTTCGTTTTTAGGGTCATCAAAAAAAAAATAACCCTAACCTACCTATTTTGGGAGCCGTTTCGTTTTTAGGGTCATCAAAAAAAATAACCCTAACCTACCTATTTTTGGGAGCCGTTTCGTTTTAGGGTCATCAAAAAAAAAATAACCCTAATCTACCTATTTTTGGGAGCTGTTTCGTTTTTAGAGTGACACCCTGTATACATTACAGTGACACCCTGTATATAACACAGTGACACCCTGTATATATCACAGTGACATCCTGTATCTATCACAGTGACACCCTGTATATAACACAGTGACACCCTGTATATATCACAATGACACCCAGTATATATCACAGTGACACCCTGTATATCTCAATTAAACTGCTTACAGACATGTTTTCTCTGCTGACAGTGACATCCTGTATCTATCACAGTGACACCCTGTATATAACACAATGGCACCCTGTATATATCACAATGACATATTGTATATATCACAGTAACATCCTGTATACATTACAGTGACACCCTGTATATAACACAGTGACACCATGTATACATTACAGTGACACCCTGTATATAACACAGTGACACCCTGTATATATCTCAGTGACATCCTGTATCTATCACAGTGACACCCTGTATATAACACAGTGACACCCTATATATATATATCACAGTGACACCCAGTATATATTACAGTGACACCCTGTATATCTCAATTAAACTCTCTGCTGACCAATTGTAAAATCTTGCTACCCAAGTAATTATTTTGCAGCTCGACTGTTTATTAGGCAGCCAAATGATAAAAAAAGCAGATTAATATTGGTTAAAATGCTAACCGTTTTTAAACTGTTTGCTGAACAAGAGTTGCCGCCCGATTTTATTTATTGCCAGCCAAATCTTTGTATGCTGTCCAAATGATTTAATTGCTTATTTTTTTTTGCGGATCAATTTTAATAACGGCTGACCAAAAATTTACTTTCCATTATTTATTGACTAATCTTGTATCAGAAAACAGAACACTGAAGAAAAAAGGTTATTAGAAATTTACTTCAAATCTTGATCAATTAAGAGTAATTCTCAAATGTGACGTCCGACGTGAAAACGTACTTTATGAGGGTTTCTAGTTACGGAGATATTCAATGTTGTGTAAAACTTGGTACAAATTGTGTTTTTTATTATGTATTTCCATTTAGTAAATTATATGTTACGACACGTCTTTGCCTATCTTTATTTTTGTTATAGGCGAATTAAAGGCTGAACAATATGCTTCTAAAGTTTAGTACAAAAGGTACTTTATGGCGGTGTAATTTAAAAATGTTAGAAATACTTGTTGTAACTGGCTCAGTTTTTGTCCTTCATACCGCCGTGCCTAGAGATGTGCCATTCCCGGGAATATTCCCCGTTTGTATGGGGAATATACCCACCGCAGGAATATTCCCCATACAAGTGGGGAATATTCCCGGGAACGGCACATCTCTAACCGTGCCGCGGTATTATTTTGGCTACACCGCCAGTACCGCCACGCATCTGTCCTACTCTCACCAACACTACCTTTTCGTTCGAATAGTTGTGAGAAGTGTTCGTCGTGGATTTTAGCGTGTTTTAAATTAACCGCCAAAAAATATCTTTTTTTGTAAGTTTTTTGAAAAAAAAAACTTTCTAAAATGGTCAAAAATTATGGGCATTCGCCAAAAAGTATTTTTTTTTTATTTTAGTCAAATTTTTGAAAAAAAAAACAAAGCCTTTCTAAAAATAGTCAAAAAGTTATACAATTCACCAAAAATATTTTTTTTATGTTTTATAAAAATGTTTAAAAAAAAATTTCTAAAAAAATTACATACAAATGCATTTATTTTTATTTAAAAATTTTTTTCAATTCCGTATCTGTGGCCCCCAATCCCTTTCCTTCCAAATTTTCAGCTTTCTAGGATCATTTTGAAATTTTTTGCTTACCATTATGCAGGCCGCATGCTTGTTTGCCACCGTCGTGGTATAAAAAAGAAATAAGCAATAGTTACTAGTAAATTTTATTAATGAATATTATCAACAGCTTTATCATTTTTGTATATAAGGTACCTTTTCTACTAAACTTTGAACCCAATTTTTATATAGAAAAAATTAACGTACAGCAGTGAAACCAAGCTACAAATACGCGTCTATTCCTATATTTTACAATTTTGCATAAAAGAAAAAATCATGATTTTGAAGGATTTCACAAAACCGTCCATATCTCCGTAACTAGAAACCCTCATAAGGTACCTTTTCACGTAGGACGTCACATTTACCAATTACATAATTACAATTTATCAGTTAATATTATTTTAGTATGTCAAGTTTATATTATATTATTATGATCTACAATTTAATCAAATTAAGAACAAAATACATTTCCACATTTTATGTCAAATTGCACTTAATAATTCACCAATGTATATACATACAATAATAACAATTCTATTCTATTTGTACTCTTTTACTACAAGCTGGAGCTGATAAAACTCGTCTACCGAATAAAGACACTTCCTCAACAAAAATGCCTTCAAATTAGTTTTAAACTTATATAATTTCTTTACTGACTTCAACTCTACCGGTAACATATTAAAGAGAGCGATTGCGGTAGCTCAAAAAGTGCTTGACAATTCTGAGTTTTGTATACATCGTTTTTTTTTTACAACTAGGGTGGCAAACAAACGTACGGCCTGCGGTATCGTTTGAGATAAATCCATCCTTCTGGTTTCTTTCTAGGCGCTTTTGTCTGTCCTCCAATGTTTCAATACAGTTCAAATTCTTCATCAGATAACTCAGAACTATAAAAATGTACAGACTAGGAGCAGTAAGAATTTCAAACTCAGAAAAGTAACTTTTACAGGATGTTGTCTGAGGTATTCTGGCTATGGTTCTGATCGCTCTTTTCTGACACACAAATGCAGACTGAATATTGGTAGCGGTAACTGTTGCCCCAGAACGTAATACTGTATCTAATTTTGGATTCCACCAAAGCGAAATACACAATTTTTAACTGAGATAGTGTTACCTCTTCTCTGAGACTTCTCAGTGCGTAGCAGGCGGAGCTAATGGACTTCACTAGAGAAGACAATTCATCCTTCCAATTCAGACTAGAGTCAATCCAGACTCCAAGAAATTTCACTGACTCTGCTTGTTTGATGTCCACTCCACGTGATGAAATTTCCAGAGTGTCTTTATTTCTTGAGGTGGTTCTAAAAAGTAGTGCATTGGAGCAGTTCAGTTTCAAGTTATTCGAACTGAACCAAGTATTGAGGGCTTCCAAAGCAAGGCAGATGCAGGGCGACGATGACTGCTTTCCATTAGGTTCTCGTTTGCCACTTATTACATAAAAAAACCTTAACATCAAAACTCTCAACACGTGCTTCCGTGGCAGTCCAGGAACAAATTTATAATGTCATAAAATGTAATGTCCTGTATAACTTTTACGAAGCGGAAAACTGACTCGGCGCTTCTTGACTGACGGTTAGACAGTAATTCAATTTACTTATGAAATTGAAAAGGAAAATTCAGAATTTCAGTGAGAAAGAACCTGGTGCTTAATGAGATTAGAGTATTTTCATGGGATTAATGTTGTTTGCCTGAAATAGCGTAGTTCGAAAAGATATTTTCACTTCTCATGTTAGTCTCTGTATTATCAGGACTAAAGTTCCTTATTAATTAATCTCTAGGGATTAAAGTAATTTTTTTTTAATTGACTTTGAAAACCCCTAAACAGCCAATCGGGGTGTTTGTCGTTGGAATATTGTCGCCATTTTTAGTGATTGTGTATAGACAATTTTTGGTTGTGAAAATAACCTAAAAAGACAACTGCAAAAATATTAAAAAAATAACGATTTAATAATGATTAATTATTACGAATATAAATCAATTTAACTAGATTAGGGGTAACTTAATTTTATTTTGCATGATCGAATTAGTTTTAAAATAGGTAGTTTTCACGTTTGAAATTTTTCTTTGCTTTTTGAATGTTCATTAATCGTATTGAGCACAATATTTCAACAATTAATGTGTATAGTGCAACTTTATACAGAAAGTACGGAACAATAAATATTGTAATTTTGTGTAATAGAACGTCGTTTTTTTCCTGGCATTCAAAGTGAAAAGTAGAGTGTTTAACGCGGGACTTAACAACCATAATGACATTCGATCTATAGTTACCCTCGCTACGCTCGGGAGGCTAAACACCTCGTGTCATTATGGCTTGTTTTAGTCCCTAGTTGAACAATCTACTATTAGTATAACGTTTGAAGAGCAATGTTCTGCAATAAAGGAGAGAATTTGTATAAAGTACCGAGGAGGGGTTTATAAATCATTTGGAAACTACTAACCGTTTTTGTCTGTACAGACATAAATTATCATTCTTCGTATTCTTCGAGAATCTAATTCCTTGCCTGTAATCAATACTAAAACTGACAAACTTAAACAAAATTCGTGACGTAAATTTCATTCGTAATGATATAAAAACCTAATCATTAGGACATCATTGTCCTTATTACCTCGACAGTAAACATTGCTATTTGGCCTTTATAAGAATACTCATTTCAAATTAAATTTTAATGAGGCATCAAGACAAAAATGGCCTCCGTATTCCAAATTATGAAAGTAATTTATGATAAAGTAAATTTGGTAGTATAATACTATCTCATTCGTGGCTTTCATTTACAATTTTGAAACAATTTTAAGTGTGTCTTACTCGTACACTTGACCTGAAATTGTCAATATCAGACAGCAGCAGAGCTTTATGAAAGTGTAATAATTAATTAATTTGGCAAAGAAAGACAAATATCTTTGTTTAAGGCTTGGTAAAACTAATTTTATTTCTTTACAAAGTGAAGAGAGATCGCTCATACGAGTTATCGAATATAACCCATAATCACGTAAATAAATTAATGCAATTCACATTCTAGTGCCCCAAAAACACTACCTTGCTTCACTACTTCAATAATGTACCCTAACTGTAATGCCAGGCGATTTAACTGCTCCATCCGAATCACCATGATGTTACTAGATAACGTCATGACTAAATTACATAAATAACCATATCATATGTGCGCTACGCTCATATTTTATTTGTCGTCGAGTTGCAGAAAATTAACCCAGCGCACTAACTATAACTTAATCATAGTTGTACTGTAAGTATAACTCTGTTCTTTATTTACTGTCAATGTTTTGCAATACCTTCCAGTTTAAGATTAAAATATTGATCAGTTTCAGATGTAGCAAAATAGGGACAAACTTCCAGAGTGACTGTATCAGGAGAATAAAGATAGTCACGCAGCGGAGCCGGTTCCGTCCCGGGCGCTATTGTTCGGCTGACTTTATGATATCTCCACTCGTTTCATCTCGGAACAACGTAGATGCCAAACTTGTGGAGAAGAAACATGTGTCGATGCTACATTTTCTATTTTTGTATATATTTAGATCCACTGATGAAGAGTGTAGGCCTCTTCTTTATTAGGGTGCGGAAAGGGTGCCAACGGAATCCAATTACTAAGCCTCCACTGTCCATCTGTCCGTCTATCCGTCTGTCCAATTTAGCCTCACTTCCACTTCTATATGAATGAATGAATGATCGTTTATTCACAAGAATATATGGTCAATAAGATATTACAGTTTGAATAATTTCCCATGATATATTCAGCCTAGACAGGCATGTGAAAACTTGCGTCAGTAATACATATATCACTGTCGACAGTAACATTATGATTCTATCCTAAATTAAAATTATCAGCATATAACCTCCTATTTGACGTCAGCAGTTAAACTTTACTAACGCCATAACTTCTTCTGTAGATAATAAATAACTCTCCATCATGAAGTAAAGTTGGGGGCTGTTTTAGTTCACCTTACTACCCACCAATATTCCAGTACAACCAGTTGATTCTTCTCTGCTGCTTTCGTTGGTCGTGGCTGAAAGCTCCTTTGTTCGATACATTATTGTTTAGTTCAAAGATAAAGCCAGCGCTCGGATGAAACTCCTTACTTATGTTTTTAATCTCAAGGATTTTCATGCTTGAATTTTAAACGAGCAAAATAACGTATTTGCGTTTATTGATTAGGTGCTGAATATCCGCCGGGTGAGTTATTCAGCCGTGTTCATATTTCACAAATATTTGATAAAAATATTCTGCTGCTTTATTTATCTCGGTGAATCTGCCGTTAGTGGCGTGCGTTCGTTTGTTGTGGCAGTCTTTGGGAAAGGCCTATGTTCAGCAGTGGATGACTTCAGTTTGAAATAATGATGAATAGGTTGGTAAGAATGATAGGGGCCTGCATCTGCGGCCCGTTGCCGCACGTCGGAAGTGGCCGGAACTCCTCAGGTGCTCGCGTCGTTCGTTTTTGTAGGAGGTCGCAGTTTTAACCTAACCTAACCTACTTTTCTGATAGACGTTCATTTTTGTTGTAGGTTGCAGCTCTAACCTAACTACTTTTCTGCTAGCAGAAAAAAACATTATGACATGATATGATATGAGTATGCTGCAGGATTATTATGGTACATCAAATTAAAAAAATATTCTGCTAAATAATATTTATACTGCAAAATGTAGTAGTAATAATGCCAAGTATAAAAGTGTTTCTGCGATAAATATTATGCGAAGTGTATTTCTGACAAATAATATTATGCCAGATGAGGACAACCCGGGCATTCCATCTTAGTCCTTAGGGTTGGTAACGCATTTGGAATATTAAGATTGCAAATAGGTATCCATGGGCCTCAGAAGTCCTTTGTCATTAGGTAACCTGTGTGCTCTTTTGCCTTTCCCGTGATATAAAAAAACGGTTCATTAATTTCAATACTACAGTTTAAGTACCTTACAAGAATTGCAATACGTAAGGCAAGAAGTTCTGTTTAATATTGTTAAATGCATCACCCTCAAATGCAAAGACAATGTCGTATATTAAATGGATTCAATAAAACGAGCACCCGTTTAAATTCTATTAGTCACAGCTTTTGCTTTTGCCTTTTTTCGAGGCGCTTCCTTTCCTATAACAGCGAATTTTAGACATTGCGACGTTGTGATATGCTAGAGTAGGGTGGATACGGTAGGTAATTGATATTTTTAATTTGGTAATCTCTTGACTTTCCGTCTTTTTGTCTCAGAGTTACCATTACAGAATTTTGGGACATATTCCAAAATTATACAAATCTTATAAAAACAATATCATAAATGAAACCTATTATAACACTTATATTTCGAGGTTTTTTCTGCCCTAAAACCAATATTATATTTCATATTGCGAACTTTACACGACTTATAAATCTGAGTGAACATTTCCAAATCTTATCGTACTCTTTGCTTTTGATTTCCATTAAATTAGGTTGAAACGTTGGGTCTAAAACGAGACATCATATAAGACTTCTATATGATGTTTTCAAATAAGAGACAGCCTTGTCCACGTTTTGTCGAGCCCAACCCTTATTTCCGCGCTTGTTTTGCGGTCCGGAGCGCGAGACAGTTTGAAATTGAAAAGAAAACTCAAGGAAAATTCGCTACGAGAAACCGCTGTGTAAGATTGTTATGAGTTGAAGTTATGAATATTTTGATGGGTTCCCTCCAGTACTGATTGGGGCTTACTCGTACTTGCTACCATGAAATGAAATTTGACAAGATATTTTTTAGGGTTCCCTCTATTTGCCATAAGTTTACTTACCCGAATGTATTATTTCTCTAAATATTTTATTAGCATAGAGGTTAAATGAAAAACATTTCAGAAAACTCTTCAAAAATTATATTAATATTAATAAGCGAATGTAATATTTATAATATATAATATTTATAAGCGAAAGTAACTCTGTCTGTCTATAACCTTTTCACGCTTAAACCGCTGAACCGATTTAGAAGAAATTTGGGTGTGGAGATAGTTTGAGACCCTGGGAAGGATAAAACTAGCTCGAAGTGCCTCAGATCAGTTCTCTCCGCGACTCTTTTCCTGCTGCATATCAAAGATTTGCTTAAACCGCCCATCTTTGGATACGTACGCAGATGACAGCACACTTACGGAGAGATATCTTTCCGACGCCCGGGCCAGCACGATTGAAATCCTATATCTAGGGAGGCTAGGTTGAGCGGACGAGCAGGACCTAGGAGGCTGTGTCCGATTGGGGCGATGCCAACTTGGTTCAGTTCAACGCCTCCAAAACACGGGCGTAAATATTCACTGCAAAAAGGAGTCAGTTTACCTTGGCTCCTTCTTTTCAAAATGTCTCCATATCACCTGTAGACCACCTTGAGCTACTTGGGTTAAAACTCAAATCGAACTTAAACTTCAGCTCTACTATTGAGGCCAAAGCGAAGACTGCTGCTAAAAAAACTTGGTGTCCTATTTAAGATGAGGCGGTATTTCACACCGGAACAGCTGCTTACTTTGTATCAAGCACAGGCTCGTTCGTGCACGGAATACTGCTACTGTCACCTTTAGGACGGTTCCGCCAAGTATCAGTTAGCCGCTTTGGACTCAATAGAGCGCCGAGCCCATAGACTCATTGGATGATCCGTCGATTGAGGTGAACTTCCGGAGCCTCAAACATCGTCGCAGGGCCGCTAGCTTATCTGTCTTCTTTCGGATACATTTTGGGGAGTGTGCGCAGGAGGTAACGACTTGATGCCACTATCGCCGTTTCATCAACGGACATCCAGGCGTGGGGAGCGACTTCATCCTTTTGTTGTCAATATTCAATTTATTCGCACGAAGCGAGTTGCTTCAACGTTTGCGCACTGCCAAGGAATGGAACTCGCTCCCAGCGTTCGTATTTCCTGACAAATACAATTTAGGACTCTTCAAGGCACGAGTACATAGGCATCTACTGAGCCGGTGTCCTACATCTTCACCCTCGTAATCGCTTACGATCAGGCGGTACTGCGGTCAATCGCAGGTCCGTTTTTTATAAAGAAAAAAGCTCAACCAGGTCTTCCAGCAATTTGGAAGGACCGACATGGCGTCGACTGGTCGGTTGACCCAAATCAAATCGGTTGACGTAACATAAATACACCTATAAATTACAAGCAATATAACTATCATGTGATTTTCGTGAAAACCTAACTTCCACTGTCTGACATTGCTTTACAACTATTGCAGATTTATTTTTTATTTATTTTTACACTTTACTTGTGTGTTACATATTTCGACTACGTATATTACCATGAACTGTTAGTTTTGTAGAAAATTGCTATAAAATCTTTCCACGTAGTTTATTCGAAGCTAAACATGAAAACTAAAGTAAAGCTATGGTGATAAAATGTATAACAGGATAGATCGCTATTTAAATGGTAATTGTAACTTATTATAAACTAAGACTAAGAAAACAACACAAATCCTTCCTAAATGCCCTTGCAGTAATGTATTACTGCAGAGGCCAGGAAGTAAGGGGTTGCCGGCCGAGTACATAATTATAGATTTCACGCCGAGGTATGGCATAGTGCTTTTCTCAAATATCCAATTACTTAAAAACACTCCAAAAAATCAAACTTTATTTCCTAGTGACGCTTAAGGTAAAGTAGACAAAAAATAGAATTACAGTATTAAAAAGTTTCAATTTCCTTTCCAAAAACTGTTCCAGTACACATTTTTAATGAGAATATTTAGATGAAATATTTTAAATGTGTATTCGTATTATTGGGAATTGTTTATAATGTGTTACTTGTTATGGTCATTTATTTATTTATTTAAACTTTATTGCACAAAATAAAACTTATCGTACAAAAGGCGAACTTAATGCCATAAGGCATTCTCTACCAGTTAACCTTAGGGCAAAGCAGATAACTTGTGGGCGGTGCTACTCATGGTAATGTCAATTTTATATAATTAAAACTGCAAAATATAGCAAACATCGTTCATTGTTTTTTTAATGGCTGAACGCCATGATGCTGTGTCACAAATAAAATGTGGAGCGGAAATTAAAAAAAAAGAACCTCTTGCAGGCCTAGGCCGGCAATCTTTTATGAAATTCCATTAAAGGTCTCTCGTCTAGCCGCACCTACCACCGCACTTTGCGGCCTATTTTAAGGCACGTAATGTCAATATTTCATTGCATGTTTGAGAAATAGTACATAACATACCGAGGCCAGTAAAGTAAGAAATGTGTCAGATTACATGTGATCTGAGGCTTTCTTATTTACTGGCTGGTCTGTTCGACGGAGCCAGAAAGCGGCGGCTTCGTTTAGCGCAGAGGCCGGCAAGGTGACGCTTTCCGGCCGGAGGGCAGAAAAGGGAATTTACGTTAGTAGTCGACTATTTGGTATACTTGTTTAGCTAGTATATATGAACACATGGAGATGTAGGGTATGCCATAAAATAATTGTTATTTAAATACAAATTTTAAATTCCCCTACATTCTCCTCAGGGGGAATATTCCCAGGCACGGAAGATCACTCTAGACTATTTGAGTTTGTGCACTGAAACATTTTGACTATTAAGTAACTTATTTTAGTTTTTATATAAGTATTTTAATGGTTGTGTTATTGAAATATTGCAACTGTCTACTATTTCGACAGACGGAATCTTAGTTTGAGATCGTAATCAAATCCAATCCATTACTCTTCTTGACTTTTGAATTACTAGTGTTTTCCCTCTGAAACAGTTAGATAAACAATCGATCGCAGAGATAGATATAAGAGATAGAAGATTCAGATAAACTGACACAATCTGGTGCCGGCTACGCGTAGATGTCCGTCCGTTGACATGTCAGTAGTACGAGCGACCACCGCATGATCCGCTTCGTAATTTGATACAAAGGTACTCGTAAGCCCCATGGCACATGTTCATAAAAGTGATAATAAGTTTCGAAAATTATTTTGCGTTCATAAAAGAAAGATAAAAAAACCTTAACTATATAAGCGATTTTCTAACTATCACTGCACATACCTACCTTTACCTAAAATTCATTCAATTTTAATTAAATAAAAAAATAAATAAATAATTTGTTTTATAGCAGTCCTTAAACGCTGTTTCAAAAAGTTAAGACCACCAGTCATTGTTCTAACGATACATTTTGATTATGGTGTTTAAATCTATATAGTTTCGTGAACCAAATTACCAAATAAGCGTATGCGAACTGTTAGAAGATCGGCTATCCTCGAACACATCTATGGAATAGAACATTACAGGACAGCGAGGTCACGGGCAATTAGAGTCCAAAACGAGGAGTTCGCGTTTAAATGGGCTCTCTAACCGAAGCCCGTGCAGCTACTAACATTCCTGTTCCAAGTAGAACAGATCGCACTATGACTAGTCATTTTGGACTTATTTAAACTCTTTGTGCGTATATAAACTCTTATAAAATTATTGGTATCTAATCCAGTGGCGTGGCGTAAACGATATCCTAGAGCCCTAGGGCAAGCCGGTGCAGATTTGGCGTACATTTTCCATAAGAGCTCTAGAATAAGGTGGTCAAAAGCCTGATATTAGGCAAGCCAGTAGGAATCGAGTTGTTTGGACGCCACGCCACTGATCTAATCATACTAGACATGTGTAGCTCGCGAGTGAGTGATTCAAAAGAGTTATACCAGTTGGTCTAGCTCACCAGCTCACTAGCTCAGTTCCGATTCAAACAACTCAGTATATCTTTCACCTCACTCGTTCACTCGCTCTCAAGTTCAGAAGCTCTTTTGAGCCGTGAGCTGCGAGAAAACCTATTACTGCCCTCTCTTCCGTTCGGAAATTCGGATTTGGAGCTACTGAGCTATAAGAGCTAGTGAGCCATTGATACACCACGGAGCTACTGAGCTTATAAGAGCTCGTGAGCCATTGATACACCACGGAGCTACTGAGCTTATAAGAGCTAATGAGCTGTTGACCCACCGTGGAGCTACTGAGCTAAAAGAGTTATTTGTGAGAGCTAAAGATTCATATTACTTTTTTCCATTTTGCGCATGTCTACTTTTTAACAGCATAAGTCTGTATAAGAGCTGCTTTATCCCTCAAAAACTACCATTTAAAGGTCTATATTCAGCTTTCAACGTTTTTTTTTAATACTTTTACCTGAGTAAGAGCCGTTTAGTCGATAATATTAAAATAATGTACATAAAATAACAATACAAATAATATAATTATGGTCAAAATTCAGTATTCATTTATTCATTATATATTATGTGCAATCATGAAAGGTGTTACGATTTCAGTATAGTAGGTACATGCCGCTCTGCAAGGGCGTTTTACTGATCACTATTAAGGCACTGGCACATCATATTATAATAATTACTATCGTGAGAGATTCAATTATAATAGTATCCGTTTAATCAAAATCACAATGAAACGGTCTCAAATTCAAGTAATAGTAGTTATTTTCACTCAACGTGCAATGGAAAGAGCTACGCTCGAAGTTTTTCTGCGCAATAAAATCAGAAATGATGATATCCGCAAAAGTCCCAAAGTAACGGACATAGGTCGCAGGATTTCACAGTTGAAGTTGCAGTGGGCAGGCCATATCGCACGGAGAACGGATAACCGTTGGAGTACGAGTAGTAAAGTCCTGAAGTTGCGACCACACATATGTAACCGCAGCGCGGGACGGCCGGGAGCCGGTGGACGTGGTCTGCTCAAAACCGCACTTTGTGGCGATCTATGGGGGAGGCCTATGTCCAGCAGTGGACGTCCGTGGCTGATAGATAGATATATGCAAGTAATTACTGAAAACAACTGAATAATATTTATGGCAATTCTCAGATTTATATTTAACCAGCATTTACCCGCGGCTTCGCCTGCGTTGTTCCCGTTATTACCCCAAGGGAACTCTTTACCGGGATATAAGGGTACGCGCAGACATAGCGCGGTCTGGCGTTCCCACGTCCGCGTTCAGAGTTCTGCGTTCTTTCGAATGTACTGAGTCCCTTACGATAATGCACACAGCAGGCGGTCAGACCGCGGCGGTCAAAGCGGAACGCCGCGTTCTGGAGTTATTTTGCCGCCGAGACAGAGAACGCCACGTTTACCACGAATACCACGATGTCTGAGGTTGCAAATATAGAAAAATTGATTGAATTTATTGGAGAAAGGAGACTATTATATGATTTAAGTCAAGTACACTAAAAAAATCCAAGTAATTCATGAAAACTACTGAATCAGCCTTGTTCTGGTCGTGTTGTGTTAATCGGGTGCACTGAATATTTTCTTCTTTTTTTAGAAGTTTCTAGGCTCTACAAAAGCAATTCTTTTTCTTCGGAAGATGAACTTTCTAGCGACATATTGTACGTGCAAAGAGATGAATAAAATAGAACGCAATAATTAGAACGCCTCGTGTGTGCGTGGGAACTCTCGAGCGGTCAAAACGCAAAACTCTGGCCGCAGAACTCGGAACGCCAGACCGCGCTCTGTCTGCGCGTACTCTAAAGACCTATGTTTCAATCCAGAACCAGGTCTACTTGCATGCCAAATTTCATTTCGTTATTTAGTAAGAAACATCCAAATGCGTTGAAACTGTTGAAAGTTAGAAATACATTGGAAAATAAATTAAAACAAAAAGTTCCTGCAAAGCGGCAGCCTTTACGAGCGATGGATATATCACATCACATCATAAAATCACACTAATCTTATAAATGTGGAAGTTTGTGAAGATGCTTGGATGTTTAGAGGTTTGGATGTTTGTTACTATGTAAATAAAGGGGTGCACTGCATGGATTGGGCTAAAATTTGGCATGCAAGTAGATCTAGTCCTGGATTGAAGCGTAGGATACTTTATATCCCGGTAAATAGTTCCCTTGGGACAGTAACGGGAACAATGCGGGCGAAACTGCGGGTAAATGCTAGTACACAATATTTTAGCAGTTTCAATATCATAAGTCAGTCGTATTTTAAATGAAAAAAAAACAAGATATCACGGCAATTCGGATGTTGACTAATGTTGAATTTTACAACATAATATAGTCACATGGATTGGAAAATACTAAATTAGGTATCATAATACAAAAGAAATAAACCAAAAATGTAGAAAAAATATAAAGTTATGAGACCACAAAGTTTAAAAAAAACGATATATTTTTTATCGTCTTAAAGAAAAATTAAAGTCAATTTTGGAATGCTTAAATAACACTGAAAAAATAAATGTATGACAACTATGTGCTTAAACGCACTTTTTCGTGCTCAAAATGGCAAAATGCTATTTATTTCATACAACTTAGTAGAGCGATCGAAGCGATGACGTCATAGGAGGACCCGTTTTGTATAGAGCGTTTTCAATGCTCAGCGCGATCTGCTACTTTTGATTACAATTTGTGGATTTTATACTTATACAAATGTATTAGAATAGAATAGAATAGAATCATTTATTGTCAGAAAATGAGTAGTTATAAATAGATGTTAACAATAGTATTTTAGTTCGTCACTATCAGCCAGAATATGGCGTAAAATATTTCCTATTTTCATTGCATGTCATTGAAGAAAGTATTGTTATATTGCAATTAATTAAAGTAAAATGATAGAAAAATATAATAAGTAATGAAAAAGTCAAAAGTAAATAATTATCAATGTCATGCAGGGAAAATAGTGAGAAGATGTCAATGTACAATATTACAAAATAAAAAAAGAATAATAAAAAGGGAAATCAAAAATTAGGCTAAATTATTTATCACAGGTCATTGTTATTCGCAAAATGTTCATTAATACTCGTATTGTAGTACAATTTATTCAAGCACCAATTAAATAATTTATTTTTAAATTCTGGGAAGTCAAGAAACTTTAAGTCTGTCGGTAAAAGATTGAAAACTTTAACTGACATGTACAATATGCTTTTCTTGAAGTGAGCAGAGGTGTGTTCTGGATAACAGAGGTTAAGTCCATGAAGCCTCGATGTTGACCTTTGGTTGGATGTCATGAATTTAAACTTATTTAAATTAGTTTTTACAAAAATGCACAGTTCAAATATATACATTGTCGGTAGTGGGAGTTCTTAGCTTTTTAAATAACGGCCTGCAAGAATCAGTACTATTGGCACCACAGATGGCTCTGATGCATTTTTTCTGAAGAAGAAATGCCTGATGTGCGTAAGTAGAGATACCCCACAAAATGATACCGTAACGAAGGTTAGACATCACGTGTCCATGAAACGCCAATAGGGCCGATTTTTGCGATGCTACGTGTGTTAGCCTACGCAGGGCAAACACAAATCTGTTCAATTTACTAACTAACTTATCAATACGTATGTGCTTGCCAATTGCAATGACAATCCAGTATCACTCCGAGAAATCGGATGACTTTAACACTTTATACTCTCTTTCTACTCCATTATACTCAATGACAATGTCTTTAGGATTGCCCTGGGGTGCATAAAATTCCATATATTTGGTCTTACTTATGTTGACTTTTAATTTGTTTTGCAACAACCATGTGTTGATATCTTTAAATACTCGGTTAACTTCTGTTTGGTATGTCGCGAGGTCTTCACCGGGAATAATCACCGAACAGTCGTCAGCAAAAAGGAGAACCTTATGTGAAGTGATATTGGGAAGATCATTAATGTAAATTAAAAATAACAATGGGCCCAATATGCTGCCTTGGGGGACTCCCATGCTGACATCCACTTCATCGGAAAGCACTTTAGTTCAAGTTATCGTTCTTTAGTGCAAGTTTTTTCGTTTCGGCAATATAAGAACAGACTTCAGTTTTCTGCTTCCTACCAGAAAGGTAAGTCCGTACCCAATCGTGACAATTTCCACGAATGCCATAGTGGTGTAGTTTTAACAGCAGTATATTATGTGAAACGCAGTCGAAAGCTTTAGACATATCCATGAAAATCGTAGTTACTGGCGTCTTATTGTCTCTATATGACGTAATGTCTTTGATTAATTCATATATAGCCAAAGTGGTGGACCTGTGTTTCCGAAATCCGTATTGATTATTATTCAGAATTTCATATCTATTCAGAAAACTCAGTATCCGCCCATGCATAACCTTTTCGTAGATTTTTGACAATATTGGTATAATGGCTATTTATTGGTCTATAATTATCGCACAATTCTTTGTCTCCCTTTTTAAACAAAGGTTTTATTATGCTGATATATTAGGTGTTATATAGATATTTGTTCCGCACAAATAATCGATTTACGACAAACAAAAAATCGAGTCAACAGGCGAATTCTAGCTATATGAAAAGCGGCCGAAAAATGTCTGCGAAAAAAAAGGCGATCGCAGAATATAGAACCGTGAATTTTATTTCTTACCAGCCAGTTCCGCACCAAAGAGGTTTGCCGCGTTACAGTCTAAACCTCCATCCATACATCTAAACATCCAAACATTTTCACAAACTTTTGCATTTATAATATAAGTAAGATAGGATAGTACTATATACTCGTATATTTAGGTATAATTACAGTAAACTTGCATTATGAAAAACAGTCCGAACTTGTTTATCAGGTAACATACATTTATTCACCATACTTTCTAACACAAGTCACTGTAAAATATGTGTAAATTTAAGCGTTATAACACTCTTATGCAGACATTTTATTCCGCTTCAAGTGTAATCGAAATCAATTATTCAGCTGCTTAACCAATTACGCGTGCTAGCTAGGGGTGCTACGTCATAAACTAGCACCCCGTGATTTCTCATGTTCCCATTAAGAAATTCTGTTGGCCTGAGCTGACTAGCTGTATTATTTATACTCTGCAAAATTCTTAAAGACCTAGTTAGCGGTACTCAAGTTTCCGTCAAACAGACCTACCACGCCAAGTGGTCACTCTCGTTGACAAAACTGGAATTTGCTTCCGAATGCATCTTTAAGGTTAAATACAACACAACCACCCTCTTTGCTTTGCTTTAGTCTACTGCTATATAAGTTCATCAATCGCTCTTAATCTCTGATGTTAGTTATACAACAGATATATTTGTGCCTAAAAGGTAAATATTACATAAATAAATTACTTATATGTAGCTGAGAAAAAATATAGGTTTAAAACATACGCTACTTAATCGTAACGAAACTTCTACCACCGCTCAACAAAAGTCTTTTCAATGCAGACCACAATTGGTTTCCGACTTAAAACATTTCAAGGAAAACAATCAAATATACCGAACGGGCCCCATAATGGGGTCAATCTCAAAGGACCCAAGATCTATAGACAAGGTCAAACAAAATAATGGAAATAAATTCCTTTAGCAGGGATGAAAAATGGAAACTTCGAGAAGGGTCGGCCATTGACGTGGGATTGCCTGGATGGAATATAGAAATGGTCGGGTTAGCAACAAAAGCTCTTTAGGGAAAAATCAATGTTCATCGGTAGTGGTTCAAAGTGTGTTTAAGAACGGAAAACTTTAAATAATTTGTTTATTTTATTATTCATTTGGCACCCAGCATCTATCAAATATTATTTCCATTTTCACTGTCTTCGAATAGGATCTAAAAACTCACTCACTTTTTTATATCCTACAAAGAGTAGTATCACGATAATAACTAATTATTTATAGCACTAGTTAGGCAGTCATTACAATCAATGTCATATTTTTAGCCTTGCACTACCATGACCTTAACTTTCTTATCATAAAAAATATGTTACATAAGCATTATCGTATAATAAGAGATAATGAAAAACAAATAAAGAACGATGACAAAATCTTCTATATATACATAAAACTAACTGAATGTCATCTGGAAGAAGAGAAGCATTACATTAAACCACAAAAACCCGGCTACTACGCGCTCTAATATTCCCTATATTCCTGTACGGCGTGGAAACAAAGACGATACGAGCCCGACAAAGACAAGGGATCGATGCATTCGAGATGTGGTGCAAGTTGAGGATAACCTGGACTGCCTTGCACACCAATGTATCGATACTTTCACAGCTTTCCGCTTATCCACAATCTGCCAGCAGTGGATTCTGATCTACTTTGGCCACAAACTGAGAAGGGGAGATGAAAGCCTTGAAAAGCTGATCATTGTTGGAAACACGGAGGGTAAACGAGCCCGGGGGGGTTGGAGCGATCAAGTGAAAGGCCCATCCTCAGCCAGGTTTGCTCGGTCGTCAGTAACGCGTCAGAGAGGCAACGGTGAAGGCAGATCATAAAAACCAGGCGTAGACCATTCACATCCACCGATGACCATGACCCTCAGTCATGAGGGAGCGACCACAGACAGAGATACATAAAACAACAAAGTCGGATTAGTTACACCATTTATAACTCGAGATCGGGTGGACCGATTTTTATGATTTTTAATTTTTTGGGTTTGTCGCTGCTCCGAATAACAGAATAACTATCAAAAATCTAAAAAAATCTGAGGCGGAACGAAGTTCGCCGGGACAGCTAGTATACTACCTTCGTTCCGCTTCAGAATTGTTTGTGTAAACTACTTCCAGAAATCAACCTTCGTACATAAAAATGTTACCGAATATAATGTACTGCTTTTTTTTAACTGGGCTCCTATACAAGGTGCAGGCAACGCGTGCCCTGGCCTCACTGACCAGTGTCGTGACACCAACTGCCACTTACTATTACCCCAATTCAAAAATATACAGTTGGCAGTTGGCACAGCCTAAGTATATCGCATAATTTAAGCCCTGAACATTGTGTCCCGAATTACTAAGCACGGCGATGTACAGTCACCACGCGGGAATGTTACGCCACTTGCCATTCTCTATTTAGCCGTGTAATGCAAATCGGGCGTAATTCGGGCACACGAATGATAACGAATTATGATTACACGGCGAAATTAAGAACGGTGGCAAGGTGGCGTAACATTCCCGTCTGGTGACTGAACGCCTCGCTCGACCCATCACACGATTACTCTTATAAACTCTGTCTGTCTGTCCGGCACATGTATTTACTAGGCTGTACTATTATCCTCACTCCAAAACTCATCAGTTCGTAGCTCGGGAGCCGTGTTCAGTAATTTAAACACCGGCTTGGCACCAGAGAAGTTTCTCGGCGCTGCTCTATTTGTATTCTGAGCTTATTTTGAGCTCCAAACACGGTCTTAAGTTTGTAATTTCCAGTACCCAAAGTGATCTACCGCATCATCAAAATTTTCGATCTTGGAGTACTAAGTAGGTATAAACTTATAAAAATTACGTTTTCTATTAACGAATAATTTAAAAACCTAACATAGCCAACAAAAAGCATAAATTTATCGTAGCAGAAACGAATACATTTTTATTTCATTGCATACAATTTGTTCAACGAACAATCGAAGTCGCTTTCCTCTTGAGAGATTTTCTCGGAAGTTAATATCCAATAATCGATAAACACAGAATAAAACGATTGGCTAATAAAAGCAAATAAGTGGAACCCAAAGCTGAAAGAAGGGAAGTCTGCCAGTGACATCTATTGTACACAAATGCACAGAAGGCCGAGAAAATAAGTAAGTTTAATATTAACTGCCAAGTAATAATGTAGTATTTGTTTTTAAAAGTTATAATTTAGGTTACAAACTCTTGATTTTTATGTAGTTTTTTTTGTAATATAAACGTTTACCAAAACATATGAACTAGTAAAAGCCAGTGTAAATCAACATTTTTACGATTGTCAATATGGCTCAGTGACGCCAACTTAGCACATTTCGTGCTTTAAATACATTCCGGCCAATTAACAAATTATACGATGAATCCTTTTTTTAGCAAAAAAACATTTTTCAATTGCTCCTAAATAACATATTTTTGCGGCTATTTATGGATAGCACTTTGTCTTGCACAATTTTGGCATTATTGTTGCCATATTAGTCTCTAAAAGAGCGCCCGCTCGCCAAACCTCATACATTTCTGGTTAGGCTTTAAATATACAATAGCAAATGACAATGGGTGTGAAGGCGGTAAACAGACTAAGAACCTAAAATCCCACTTTTGCTCTCATCTCCATCCCTAAACTATCAAAAACACAGCCTAACAAAAAGGTTTTTTTTTGGTGTCCTCGTAATTTTTTACCTTTTTGTGTACTTGAGAACACACTTTACTAGCCAATTATGGGTATAGCTGTATCCTATCAGCTAATTTTTTTTGGGTAAACCGAGTCTAAACGTAGCTTTTGTATTTATGGACTATAGAAGTACGAAAATGCCAATTTAATTTTTCAAACACTAGAGCCTCTCTAGAAAAACGCTTTTGTTACCAAATTATTTTAAAAGCATACTCAAGGGCACCAAAATCTCTGTTGGCCAGAATCTATAGTAGGTAATCTATAGGTGTTACATGACAGGAGCCATAGTTAACATGCAATGTGGTGCCCATACTAACAGGTACTAGGCCAAGATTTTATTTGTGTTTACTATTATCAGAATTGTCCGCCAGTGGAAGTCCCTTTTTGAGCCCATAACAATAAAAATGGCATTTAATAAATGTCTTACGCTATTCTTACATTTTTATCTGACAGATAAAAAAGATTTTCGTAGTTATTTTATGGTTTGTTAATAACTTTAAACAATTAAATCGATTAACTTTAAAGCGACCTATATTGTTGAATACACCTTCTCAATTTCTCATTTCTCTCTCTTGTCCAGCATTTTAGCACTAACTTCAGTAGCCCCTTCAGTATCGTTATCACTCTTGGGCATCCGCGTAAGGTACAATATACAACTTCCGGTACATTCGGCACTAAACTCAAAATCTAAAAGACCTATTCTATCCTATCCTATTCTCAAAAAGAACGAAACCTCGAAATACACTTTTCTCGATACGACTCATGCCTTATGCCTTTTTACTTTTTTTTTAAAGGGGTCCGTAATGGGACTCTGAAAATTGAAAGTAGGGCTATTATATCGAGTGGCTTGATTTGTATATTAAAATGCCGTTTTTTTTTTCTTAAATGAGTAGTTTTTGATTTATGACGAAAAACGTCAAAAGAATACCATTCCCCCTATTATATTCGAAGTTACTGAACAGAAAAATCTGTAATAATTACCAATGTTATCCTAAATATTACAGGAAAAATATAACGGTTTTCCTAACTTGCACCGTTTTTGAGAAATTTACAAAAATCGTAATACATACTTATTTGCTCCTACTAAACTAAACGCCATAGAGTTTTTCTTGAACTATTCATGTATCTACTTATGAGTTTGTACGGAACCCTCGGTGCGGGAGTTCGACTCGCACTTGGCCGGTTTTTATTTAACTGATGCTTAAAATCGGCCCCACGGACTACGTGCTTACCGGAGCAGAGCTAGTGCTGAAGAAAATACTATAGCGTCGAATGAATTTCTCACGTCTGTAGGGAGTCATCCACAAAGTACGTCACACGATGGTCATTTTTTCCCAGTATTTTATTTTCTAGGGGCAATTTATTCCGTTCCCAAATTTACTCAGTGGCATTTTTCCCCAGTCACCTATTTCTAATAGTTTCGTTTTGGGAAAGGATTTCTATTGCCACTATAACAAAAAATAATAAAAATAAAATCAAGTTTATAATAAAAAGGGGTCTCCATACAATAAACGTACTTTTCGGCGACTTTTTCTCAACGGAGGTACGGAACCCTTGGTGTGCGAATCCGACGCGCCCTTGACCGATTTCTTTATATCCATGCTGTTTCTCATTATTTTCAAGTATCTGCTTCAAAACAGGAACACGTTACTTAGGTAGGCAATTGTACTAATTTTGTTCGGAATTTTCTTTTCTAGCAGATAAATATAAAAATAAAGGTATTATAAACCGACGCCAGTTTTGAAAATCGACTAGCTAGTTAATGTCTAAAATTGCTACTCAGAGAAATATTGAAGAGAGTGACCATACTTAGCACATTTTGCCGATACAAAACAATCTGCGGTTTTTTTGTTTAACTACGTAACGTACACTTATCTAAACACACATATACCGGGTGTGGCCTGTAATACGAGCAAAAAATTAAACCGTAGATTCTACTCCTCAAATAATAAAACTTTTGTTCAACCACTTTTTACCCGACTACGGCGAAGCAAAAAGGAGGGTTATGATTTTAGCACCGTATGTATATATGTATGTATGTTTGTATGTTTGTATGTTTGTATGTTTGTATGTTTGTATGTTCGTTTGTTCCCTCATAACTCAAAAACTACTAAACCGATTCAAACATGTGGGGTATCGTTAGATTTGTCTTGATTCTGCGCGGGTTATAGGCTAGTTAGTTGAAACTGAAATTTAATATAAAGGCCGTGATTCTCAAAAAACTCAAGGATTAAAAAATAAAAGTCATCGAGTAGCATCGAGATACATATCAAATTAAAGAGCTTTAAAAACCTATTGCAAAAATGTATCACACATGCTGATACAAGTATATTATGCAACAATATTTTCATTTTAATAACAACAAGAACGATATTCAACAGCTTGATCTCCGACGATTCGTTACAGAAGGGCTAGCATAATGTGCAGTTATGGCAGTCGTGGCACGAAACGTCATCACCCGTTACTTTCATAATATATTTGAAAGAAAAAGAAAAAACATATATTGATATTTTGACACCTGCTAAATATCTTAATGGCCTGTTATGCTAGACCTTTACATGTGTCATTCGTATTGAGAGATATCGGGTAACTTCGTATTTGCGAACATTGCCGAATACATGTCATTTTCATGCCGCCAACTGACGCGTGTGTTGTGTCACATCAAAAATGTTGAAATAAAATCGTTGTAATGCCGTAAATATGCTGCCTCACTGCGAGCAGATTTAAAATATGTCTGAGGAGGCATATATTATCACCGGTACGTATTATTGTATTAATATTGAAATAATTGTACATGTCGATTTTCTCTATCCGCAATGACAGTTTGCTAAGCTACTCAACTAGAGGTGTGGCTAAGATGAAGTCGATATTTTGTATCGACATTAGTTACGTATGAATTGAATAACTCAGTGCACCTAAAATACAAAATTAACCCTTTCAGATTTCCGAAAGATCCGCTTCTAGAAAAAGAGTGAATGAATACTACCGGCCGGGATAGTTTGGTTTTCGCAGCCCTGAAGCAGTAGCACAGTATGCGGTGGCCAAGATATTTTTCATAATTTCATACAAACAGAGAAACATACTTATCTAATTAAAAACTTCTTTTAATGTAGCAACACATTTGAAAAAGTAAGTCTTGGACTCAGGCAAACAGCAGACATACGTATTAAATGCACTCAAAAATATGTACTCTTTAATTTTAATAAACTTCAAGTAAAGATGTTTCTAAATACGGTAACCATGTATTATCTTTTTACAGCTGACTGTAAGAGCCTTATCACTCTGGCGATTTGCGAGCGAGCCGCGGGCGAGTTTCCATACAAATGTCACTCGCGGCGAACTAAAAAAAAAGTACCCAAATAGTACCCTAGGGCCCTAAAATTTCATTTCTCTAGCTATTGTAGAAGCCGAGATATAGTGAGCTCTTTCTATAAGAAATTCCCGGGTACGCCAGCTTGACGGTGTGAAATTTTGTACACCGTTAAGTCATAGAATATCTCGGCTTCTACTATAGCTACAGAAATGAAATTTTAGGGCCCTAGGGTACTATTTGGGTACTATTTTTTGAGATATAAAGCGTTTCCAAAAACAAAGCCGCTCCAGAGATACAAACGGTGTACGCCTGCTTGACGCCCAGTAGCGTACTTCGAAAAGTTTAAGGGTACTATTTTTTTCACCAAGGTATTTCGTCGGTACTATTTGGGTACTATTTATTGGCTGCATCAGATTCTGAATATCTTTACGGTGTACGCTATCTTGACGGACACGTATGAAAATTCGCCCGCAAATCGCCAGTGTGATAAGGTCCTAAATCGATATCTATAAATCACTCTAGTCACACTTAGTCGCACCCCTATAATAATTATTTCTTCCTACTCAATAACAGATGACACTGTGTTGTAAACTGCTTTAATCCATCTGTTGGCGAGGAGTGGAATCATATATGACAACATTTAGTTACGTTGAATCACGATATTCAAATAGGTGTTAGTGAAAGATATTTTTTCTTTGTACCTATTTTGCAGTATAAGTAAAACACGGTAGAATTGATTTTGATAGTTCTAAAGTTGTTCCAATTAAAAGCATTTTATAATAGTGTGGCATGTACATACGTTTTGCTACGGTTGTTTGTCACCGGTTTTCATACTTTTTGACTAATTAACATATCAATTCATGTTGTTTCTCCTCCGCAAGCAGTACCGCACAGAGCCAAAGGCATGAAGCGCTCCTGGTTTCTTCGCGCAAACTGTATATAAATGTCTAAATTTTGCGAGCCCGAAGGGCGAGCTTCAGGCTTTGAGGCCAAAGGCCGAACTACTCAGCAAACACCGAATAACCCAGCATTCCGCAATAATTTTAAGCGGAACAAAGACCGAATACCGCGTCGGACCAAAGGCACCGAGCGCCCCTGGTTCTTACGTATACCTATTAGTCTAATTTTTGCAAGTCCGAAGGCCGAGTTTCGGGCTGCGAGGCCGAAAACCGAGCTCTTCCGCAAACACCCTGTCTCGTAGTAATTTTAAGCGGGACAAAAGCAAAGCATAAAGCGTCTTATATCGTTGTAAGCAAACCATGTATCTAAGTGTTACTGTTGTAATTCTTGTCATTAAATACTATTAAATGGAGGGTGCTCATGAAAGAGCTCGGTCGTTGGCCTCACACCCTGATATGGTTCTTAGGAAGGAAAAGGCGCTTAAAACCGTAACTGAATAATAACTAAAAATACGTAAATAAAATAAAGTTAAAAACTAAAACCCGACTACGAAAAAGTCTAAAACAAGAATCTTAGGTTTTAGTTCGCCAGCTACAGATAAATTGCATTTTTTTTATTAATTTAGAGAACGTTTCGAGTATGCCGTCAATCGTTCGTAGTCGGAGGCCCCTTTTTTGTTTGTCTTCTTGCCGGGGCCTCCGACTACGAACGATTGACGGCATACTCGAAACGTTCTCTAAATTAATAAAAAAAATGCAATTTATCTGTAGCTGGCGAACTAAAACCTAAGATTCTTGTTTTAGACTTTTTCGTAGTCGGGTTTTAGTTTTTAACTTTATTTTATTAAAAATATATAGTCCTTAGATTGTCTCTTTTTCATACAAAGTAATTAGTATTTTCAATGTACATCAAAATCCGTCTAATTGACATTGCTTGTCAATCTTGTCACCCTACAGACGTAATCAATTTCGCAATACATTGCGTGTTCGGATAAACTTTAAAGTGTGCTAAAAATCAAACCACAAGTTATTTTTAAAAGTCGCTGAATAAAAGTTGTCTAGTTTGAGGAGTAGAACCTACATTTAACTTTTTTGCTCATATTACAGGCCACAGCCTGTATATGTATAGACAATAGCGAGGCACATCGTTTTTATTGAGGTATGCATTTCTGACTGTGTTTGGAAAAAGTGTCGTAGTACTTATTTATTACACAAATAAAATGTTTCACAAGCCACAAAGTTAAAAGGATCGCATCTTAACATTCTTGCGAATTCTCGAAGGAAACGATGAAATACAACAATTATAATAAATAGTCTACAAAACACCACCTTGTGGTAAACCGGTCCTTTGTATAATAGCTCTTGATACACTGATACCAGGTAATTTCTTAGATATAATAAATGCGGGCATAGTAAAACGCGGATCGGAAGATAATGTGTTGTCAATGAAGCCCGCCCTATGGGTATGGTGGAGACAAGAAAGGGGAGGATAGAGTGAATAGAGAAAAATATGAGGTGCACTTAAAAGGGTGCAGAATATATGTAGATGCTAGTATTAGATTCCGTCCCGCGACTCCATCTACATACATTTTGCAACTTTTTCACAATTATTATGACCTTTTACCACCCGAGGATTATATTTTCGGGAATTCATTTCTTAATGCTCCTTTCCGCCATTAAGAGGGTTTACGATGGAAAAACGCGAAATCGTTGATTTGCCATGATTTTGCGCATAGTTTTCGTGGTAACGTTAACAGTTTCCACCAAAAATATCACACCAACATAATAGGCAACTCATTAGTTTTGGGGTCAATTGACTAAATTTTGTATATTCTTATGTTTTATTACGATTGTGGGCACTTCTTTCATGCACGTTTTCAAAATTTGCCAAAACATGCTGTCATTTTCGGCATTTAAAGCCTAAACTGTCTGAAGTTATGAAACATGATGTACATTTTTAGAAACGTAATAAAATGTTCTATTTCCTCAGTTGACCAAATTTGCGATTTTTTATGTTTTCTTCAACTAATTTGATTGATGAAAACTACTTACTTTTCGTTAACTTTATGGCACGTTTTGGCTAACTAATTGCTAAACAAAAGGTCTGTTTATACATGAATATGACAAAACAACTTATCCTGTATCATAATCAATCAAAAAAAGTAACAATAAATTTAATAAAATATGTATTTAGATTCATTCAAAACTACCTATAAAACGTGACGCGTGCGCCTCGGCTCGTCATTCCGAGCCGCGGCTCTTTAGAGAACGGACGTATCGCCGATTTTAAAAAAATATTTACGTCGTGTCGAGCTTGAAGGTCGAAGAACTACAGAAAACTTTAAACTCAAAAGTCGTAAATGCCATTGTAGCCACTGGCATTTACGCCCGATTAGTCTACAGGTTTCGATATAGTATCTAAAGTTTTGGTGTATGAACGACTGTGATACTTGGTTACTGGTAATTATGAAATTATTCATTCAAGTAGATATGCTCAAGTAGATAGATGTTCGTAGGAATCGTAGGCATGTATTTGTTAGTGTAGCTAGATTATCAAGGCCTGACGCTGCACTTGGAAGGTAGTGACAGCAACCAAGTAACGGCTTACTGTAGATCCCCCGTGTTTGGGCTCAAACGTATTGTCTAGTCGAGCCCTCTTTGTCTAGCTGATGGTCATGACCTGATGCTGCATTTGGAAGGTAGTGACAGGAACCAAGTAACGGCTTACTGTAGATCCCCGTGTTTGGGCTCAAACGTATTGTCTAGTCGAGCCCTCTTTGTCTAGCTGATGGTCATGACCTGATGCTGCATTTGGAAGGTAGTGACAGGAACCAAGTAACGGCTTACTGTAGATCCCCCGTGTTTGGGCTCAAACGTATTGTCTAGTCGAGCCCTCTTTGTCTAGCTGATGGTCATGACCTGATGCTGCATTTGGAAGGTAGTGACAGCAACCAAGTAACGGCTTACTGTAGATCCCCCGTGTTTGGGCTCAAACGTATTGTCTAGTCGAGCCCTCTTTGTCTAGCTGATGGTCATGACCTGATGCTGCATTTGGAAGGTAGTGACAGGAACCAAGTAACGGCTTACTGTAGATCCCCGTGTTTGGGCTCAAACGTATTGTCTAGTCGAGCCCTCTTTGTCTAGCTGATGGTCATGACCTGATGCTGCATTTGGAAGGTAGTGACAGGAACCAAGTAACGGCTTACTGTAGATCCCCGTGTTTGGGCTCAAACGTATTGTCTAGTCGAGCCCTCTTTGTCTAGCTGATGGTCATGACCTGATGCTGCATTTGGAAGGTAGTGACAGCAACCAAGTAACGGCTTACTGTAGATCCCCCGTGTTTGGGCTCAAACGTATTGTCTAGTCGAGCCCTCTTTGTCTAGCTGATGGTCATGACCTGATGCTGCATTTGGAAGGTAGTGACAGGAACCAAGTAACGGCTTACTGTAGATCCCCGTGTTTGGGCTCAAACGTATTGTCTAGTCGAGCCCTCTTTGTCTAGCTGATGGTCATGACCTGATGCTGCATTTGGAAGGTAGTGACAGGAACCAAGTAACGGCTTACTGTAGATCCCCCGTGTTTGGGCTCAAACGTATTGTCTAGTCGAGCCCTCTTTGTCTAGCTGATGGTCATGACCTGATGCTGCATTTGGAAGGTAGTGACAGCAACCAAGTAACGGCTTACTGTAGATCCCCCGTGTTTGGGCTCAAACGTATTGTCTAGTCGAGCCCTCTTTGTCTAGCTGATGGTCATGACCTGATGCTGCATTTGGAAGGTAGTGACAGGAACCAAGTAACGGCTTACTGTAGATCCCCGTGTTTGGGCTCAAACGTATTGTCTAGTCGAGCCCTCTTTGTCTAGCTGATGGTCATGACCTGATGCTGCATTTGGAAGGTAGTGACAGGAACCAAGTAACGGCTTACTGTAGATCCCCCGTGTTTGGGCTCAAACGTATTGTCTAGTCGAGCCCTCTTTGTCTAGCTGATGGTCATGACCTGATGCTGCATTTGGAAGGTAGTGACAGCAACCAAGTAACGGCTTACTGTAGATCCCCCGTGTTTGGGCTCAAACGTATTGTCTAGTCGAGCCCTCTTTGTCTAGCTGATGGTCATGACCTGATGCTGCATTTGGAAGGTAGTGACAGGAACCAAGTAACGGCTTACTGTAGATCCCCGTGTTTGGGCTCAAACGTATTGTCTAGTCGAGCCCTCTTTGTCTAGCTGATGGTCATGACCTGATGCTGCATTTGGAAGGTAGTGACAGGAACCAAGTAACGGCTTACTGTAGATCCCCGTGTTTGGGCTCAAACGTATTGTCTAGTCGAGCCCTCTTTGTCTAGCTGATGGTCATGACCTGATGCTGCATTTGGAAGGTAGTGACAGGAACCAAGTAACGGCTTACTGTAGATCCCCCGTGTTTGGGCTCAAACGTATTGTCTAGTCGAGGTGTGCTGCGCTTTCTCCGAGGGTACTCGCGGCGTTATGCCCTTTAACACTTCCACGCCTGGAGCATATAGCGCTTATTATTATTAGAATGAAAAATTCGAAATATGTAAAAAGCCCTAATAAATGCGACTACGATACGTTTACTTATTTTTTATTTCCTTAATTAAACAAAAAATAACCTTCGTAGCATTTGATGGTAAGCGACTCCGAGCCCAAAAAATTTACCGTTTGGTTACATTGAACTTTTTTCTTTCTTCCTCCAGTAAGGACTATTACAAGTAAATAATATTTTATCAACATAGGACGAATTATTTAATTTTACATTACTATTTTTTGTGAAACAGAACATATAAAAAAATCAGCAACATCCTGCAAACGTGTCATTGCCATAGTTAGCACATCAAAAATGCAAAAAAAAAAACTGATTTACCATCAAGAGGTAAGCTTTTTAAACAAAAATAAGTTTCTGTCAATAAATGTTTTGTTGAGACAAGCTTGTATTGCCGACTGTACTTTTTTGTATAATCGCAAACTGCACGTCACAACTAATCAAATGAACTCAAACATGGTGAATAAACACGGTAGATGATCCTATGGCTCCATCATCAGATCACCTTCATCTTATAATAATATTGCATTGTCATCTGATTTACATATTCTTGCAAAATTTCAGCTGAATCGGTTGAAAATACCTATCTGCTTTAAAACTGAGTTGCAGTATTCCAGCCGAACAAACAGAGTTACATAAATACATTGCAAAATAAATAAAAGCGTTTAAGAAAATGATTTTCCGTCTTCGAGTAATTGTAAATGCATACTTGCATATAAAAAAATCCCGTTGAATTGAGAACTTCTTTTTTTGAAGTCGGCTAAAATCGTACCAAAGGCTTGAAGTCACGCGAAACTTCGACACTGTAGGTATCATTGAATTTTTTTTATTCGTTAAATTAATGAACAAATACGTATTAAATATTTGTTAATAACGTAACTGGAACATTTAAATGAAAGAGTTTTTAGTGACTACAAGTCAATCAACATACAGCAATAACATTTTAGCCGCTTTACCGCTGCACTTTATTTGATTCAAGTATCAAAATGTCATAATCGCGCTATACTCCCGGGCGGCTACGCAACTTACGCACACATAGACTGCGCGCGCTTGTGTGACGCTATTGCTGACGGCTATCGCCGATCTAGTGGCCGATATTGAGTTACGCGCTGCATCGTAAACGCTCTGTTATGCTAAGTAATTTGCAAGTTGTACAAGAACGTACAATTAATTTCAAAATAATTTATAATTTCTGTTAATCTATATTATATGTCTATATATAAATAAATACAGTATTATAAAACTACATTCGTTTGTAATACATATAAAAGTAAAGTATTTCCCTTCAATATTCATGTATATTATGCGCACTAAAATATGCCTTACATTTTCCAGATAGTTACTTCAAATTCCGCATAGTCACTGTCTCAAGATTTGGTTTAAAAAACAATTAATTTATTGGTGATGTTGTAAAATCCACGTTTTCTGGACGTTTAATAATCCTTAATTGATATTTGTCAATATATTTTTTAATATTGCTTTTTGGTTTATTTTATAGCTTCTTTTCAACACCAAATTAATTGTATAGCAGTCAAAAGAACGCTGTTGTGACAAACTGGATGTAAATTTATTTCTCAAACATTATTTCTTTTCTTGCATAAAATGTATAAACTGAGCCTGCTTTGAAGAGTTTTTAGTGTTTACTTTAAATTCATAAAGTAAATATATTGGCTACGATACTACTTTTTACTTTATTATAGATTTATATTTATGAAGAAACTCATAAATACTTATTTTTTGACGCGTTGATAATGATTTAAGCCTTCTTATTGGCATTTTTCAATCATTTCAATTTAATATAAACCTTCGTTTCAGCATTTATCAATTACCATGCGGTATCCGGACTATAAATACCTTGAGATAATTTAGGCACAATTAGCAAAGTGCGAAATTCGTGAGTAGACTAAACATTAGTAAACCAAACGAAAATTTATTTGCAATAGAGAGAAAAAAAATTATGTCATCTCAGTTACAGAGGTCAATACCTATTAAATTCAAAGAAGTCCCAATTATAGAAGTAAATAAGACGATAAAATCGAAAGAACTAATCCCAGATATAGAGGTCTGTTGTGCTCCACTAACTGAGGTAATTCAGTGCTAAGGTGTCGTGACCGTGAGGTGACAGGACCTCACCATGAGTTCCAGTTATGGAGATTTCTCACTTATCCAGGTCCCAGTTATCCAGTGTAGATTGTTTTAATACATTAAAATCGCCATTTTAAGGAACTTGAAACCGCTTCCAAGCGTACTCAAACCAAACCACTATCTGTTCAGCGACCGGTAAAACAAGAGGCCCTATTGTCAAGTCTCCTATCTAGATACGTTCATACAAACTTATATCAACACTTTGCATTGCAAAATCAACTTAAAGTCGCTCACTTCAAGACTCAAAAAGGATGCTACCCTAAAATTGTCCTCAAGCACAGTGGGCAAATTCAACCGAAGAGTTCAAACGAAATAACTTCAACTTTATTGCGTCTGAAACAAAGGTTCGTCGTGTCGTTTTAGTAACTTTGTGCAAGTTCTCAGACGCGATGGTTAAGCACTCAATGTACCCTTTATCTTAGATTAAAAAGGGGGGTTTTCCACTAGATAGTCAGTCAGGGACGGAACAGGTGTTGAAAGATAAAATGTATTTAGTGAAGCATAATTTATTAAAAGCAGAGATAAATATGAAAAAGCTGGGGGATATGGCGTTCATTAATGTTCAGGTAGAACTCAAAGGAAATTTATGAAAGGATAATAAAATGTAAAGGATTTGCTTTATTTATTAAAATTGATACCTGATAAATACATTTATATTTATGAGCGCTATTGCTAATGTTACTGGAAAAGCGTCGTTACAAAGTACGAGTATTCCTAAAAAAAATATTATGAATAAAAAATAGGAAAAATCGAGGTAACTCTTCAAAATATTATAGGCACACCTAAAGCGACTCGGAATTATTTATAATAACTCATGCATTTGTTAATTGAATAGACTAGTATGAAGTAGGTTACTACACATTTTTAATCTTTTTGTTATTTTAATTGCTTTAATTTTGCCTTAACAAAACGATTAAGATAAGAAGCCAATATTTGTCAGATGCAAGTTTGATTGTAAAATGAAGATGTCACAAATCTTGGATAAATGAATCACTTCTTCTCTTTTCACTTTAATTTTCAATTAAAGTGAAAAGATGCATTTACAACTAGCTTGGCTAAATGTATTTCAAGAATACAAGTAGCACTTTAGCCAAAGACCTGATTTAAATACTTACTGCAAGAACTTTCAAACCCGGAACTCCAATGTGCATACCAACTGAGTTGCTAAGGAGTTTCTGAAAGAACTCAAATTTAATTTGTGTACAGCATATAAACTTCCCTTTTCGACACAGCTTAACTTTCACAGATACTTCACTGTAGAGATGTGTCGTTCGCGAATGAAGGATTCAAAATAAGGAAATCTTTTCAATCTTACACTCATTCAGTCCTTCACTGAAGGATCAATGCCATCATTTCCTTCATTTCGTTCACTATATCAGTATGTCTTTCGGGAGTTGGTCAACTGTACGTGTCAGTCGTTCAGTCATTCAGTTCCTTCATTTATACCTACCAGTGTAGTAAATCGAATTGATTCATATGGTGCGTTGCATTTCACGATTCTTTCTTAATTCATGGAACAACACGTATTACAATATAGTAGGTTTCAATATTCTAGATTGGCTACTTCTAAAATTTGGTCCATATTAAAAGTTTTAACAAATCGAATTCTTACATAAATAGGTACCCATTAAGCAATAAATTTTACCGTAACTGATGTTCAGTTTTATGAGGAGTTACATGTCGATTTAGGATATGATGTATGACTTTCAGAAATAGAACAAAGACAATTATTATGTGAATATAATCAACGACACGCGGCCAAAAAATCTATATTATTTAAAAAAAAAATTATATTGTTTTCTTTTTTCAAAATTACTCTTTTTGTTTCATACTTTATGTGACGTGTACTTTATTACCATTTGTAGCGGAACCGAATATTTCAAACAACTCGGCTTCTATAAACTCTTTTTGAATGTTTACGTAATACAATAATAATGAGGCATTCGATAATGATAGAGTTGTTTGAGTCAATAGATCCATTGAGCGAAAGAGTTGTTTGAGTTTCTAGATCCACTGAGCGAAAGAGTTGTTTGATTCTAAAGATCCACTGAACGAGGTGAAGGAAATGAAGGAAATGAACGATGAATACTCTGAGAGCTAAAAAATGAATGCAGCGTTTCACTTCAGTGACACATTTTGCGCATTTCTACTTCACTGGCATTTAGTAGGAGTCATCAGATAACATCACTAAATTTTTCAGATTTTTAGTAAAGTAGTACAATATTTTCTGGATTTCGGAGTGTTTTTCGCAAGGTCCATGCGTAGTCTCATGCACTGGTGTAAATACCTTCGTTAGTGAAGCCCATGAAATCTTGTCTACTATTTTAGCACTTCATTTGGCTCTGCGAAATTCTTGTTTTCCACTATTTTCCTTCGAATTAAGATGGGAGTTCACCGCTACATACAAAGACTGCAACGAGATGCCATCTTAAAGTGTATTCATTTTACTTATCCGAAGTAGTAAACAACTTTCTACCCTCAAAGTACAATACAATATTCTTTATTGTGCATCTAAACAAAAGATCATAAAAACTTAAATCTAAATAAAACAGCACATTAAATGGTAATCAACAGGTAAAACTAAAGTACTTACTAATTTTATGCCGTTGTTTACCTCTAGATTTTTAAATATAGCTATTATTTGCAAAATAACTACATACTAATTTATGGCTAAAACATATCTGCTCAGGTTTCTTTATTTACTATAAAAGTCCGTTTTGGCAAAGTTAGGTGTATTTTGAGGTAAGAAAGTTGTTAATAACTTCGGACGCAGTAAAGACGAATAGATTGTAAATATAAAACCTGTAGTAGGCACCTACACTGCAAAATGTTCAACGAATCGTACAGCTTACAACGCCCCTTAGGTTGCTATAGCTAAATCGATTTCTTTGGCTGATTTATCTGTATCCATCTGTTGTTGTAAAAGTAACTAAATACTGAAGCGGAAAAGTTCCTCGGCTATTGGAACGAACCGGCGAAAACCAGTTTACTGACTCCTCTAAAGTTTTGAGCTCCGGGTGCTGTACGAGTATTTCTTTTTAAACTAAAAGGGAAGGATTTTAAATTCCACTTTGTGATTAAGGTAAGGTAATTTAATAGCAGGATTTTTGATTTTGCTTTAATATAACTCACTATTCTACCCACTTTTTTACCAGACGCGGCAAAGCCCAAAAGGAGTTAAGGTCAGGTGGAGTAGATGTTCATCTTACCCCCCTGACCTTATGAAGTCAGTGCCTGCATCTGGCGAGCACGAGGTCCAATCTCCGTAAGCAGAATGTCCCGACTGTACTGGACTTCTCACGTATTTATTCCAACTAGCTCACAAACAATTGACCATCTTCTGAAAAATTGTCCAAAGTTTAATACATACAGAGTGCATCATGAAATAATGTGCCAAAATCTAAATATAGACCCGTATAACATCATTGAAGTAGAAACCAGAGAATCAACTATAAAATCATACAGTAAATTTATTAAGAAAGTAATCAATAATAGGTACATAACAGAAACTTGTAAACATAAAGTATAATTAGCATAACAGTTTTAAAATTGTATCACAGTTTATATCACAGTTGAAATCATCACAGTAAAAATTATCAAAGCAAGCAATATATAATATAATGTAATACAATATAATATAGATAAAATAAAATGAATAGAAGATATAGAAGATGAGAGAGAGAAGAAAATAATAGTAATATGATCACACGAGTGTTCACGGAGTTATGTATTGGACACCTAGGACGAACCGTCCAGAAAGGTAGATTTGCAGATAGATAGGCTGCGCACTGTCTCTGTGTTTCCGTTACCGCACAGTGTCCCAAAACCTTGAACCAGTGTATTTGCCAGTGATGACTTATTAAGAGGAAACAGTAAGGTGGAGAGAATTGAAAATTAGGTATTTGTAAAATGTGTCGCTGTCCCGCACTGCCCGCCTCTCCCGCGCATAGCGCGATAGAGACAACTGCAGCTTGGACCGAAAATACCTTTTAAAATTTCATGAAAACAACGTTTCGTAGTCCCCTGATTTCTTCCCCAAAACTTAACCTATTTAACTAATTTTTTCATTAAACATTAAAGAAAAGCTTTGGCCGGGTTCCTATGTTTTCCTTTTTTTTAATAATCTAGTCAAATTTGTTTTCTGGATGTGTGAACACAGCGGAAAATCTGGCATTTTTTTTAGGTTTTGAAGGTTTTTGATCTCTTTTGAGAATCAATTTATCGTAAAAAGGAAAACATAGGAACATATAAATAGTAGCCATAGATTTTTGGACAAAAAATTATTGCTCTACTGGCATTATCCAGGGAGGAAACAGGGGACTACGTTTGTATGGAAAAACTGCCCTCCTGTTTCCTCTTAAGTCCCTCACGATGAGAAGGTTCAAAGTCATCAAAGACCAAACGAGACCTTTGCTCAGAGATTAAATAGGTTTGTTCTTTAGGAATGTGCGTGATTATTTTAAAAGGAGGAAAATAACTGAACATGGGCATTAACGTCAACAGTCAACACACCACACACAAGACATCCGATTCATAACTAACTAACAGTCGGACTCACCCACCGAGGGTTCCATACAAATACTTTATGTAGGATTGTAGTATGCGTATGAACGGAACGTACGAGCAAAGACGAGGATAGCATGATAGTGTGTGAGCGAGAGGGGAGATACTTTTGAACGAAGAACGGTGCGCGTGTCGAAAAGCTGCTACAGTGAATTTAATTGTTTTTTTTTGGGTTTAATTGGGAAAAATAAAGTATTTAGTGTTAATTATACTCGTTTTATTCAGAGACAACTATTATCCCACATATTTTGGGGGCTCTTCCGGGATAGTCTCTGAATTTAAAATCACGTACGGCGGCGTAACGACGTAACGGCACGCGGTCACGAATCTCCCGGTACCGGCGCAAGACGACGGCGGTTACTGTACAACGACGAAGAAGACGAAGATTTTCCAACAACGACGTACTACATACGAACATTACGAAGTTACGACGAAAAAGCAATTTCAAGCGTTTCATGAACAAAGAAAATGGCCCTCTGAGACAGTAGTACTACCACGGAGTTCAACTGGTAGTACAAATGATACACCCTAAGGTCATTAGTACTACCAGTAGTACTAGTGACCATAATTACTTCCTTTTTAGTTCAGGATACGCTCATGACTTTTCGATTTATGGCCTACGGCGGAATCACTGTGGTTCCGTTTTTTCCTTTTGAGGTTTGGAACCCTAAAATCGGGAAATATTGGGAAATGTTGTTCAAATGACGAGGCGACGATCATAATTACCAGATTTACCAGTACTCACAGCAGTTCCCAGGATCAGCGTCGTAATTTTACCGGTTATACCTATAGTTGCAGTTAACTCACAGTACAGCGCTTATTTAAACCTGTTTTGCTCATAGATCTAAAGATTTGCCTGTTTTGATCTATTTATTTACAGTTACCGTGACAGTGGCAACGCTGTGAACGTTGTGCGACTCAGGCCGGTCGCTAATAAACGACCAGCCGATGAGCTGCATTGCAGTACTTTCTCACTCATAATATTTTTTATTTATCTTTTCATAAAGTGGCTACAAAAGAGAACTAAAAAACCACCGAAAAATAAATTTATGCCACACCTGGCCATAAAGTGACTTTTTCCGCACGCTGCGCGTACGGAAAAAACCGCTTTTGGCCAAGCGTAGACATAAAATTATGTACACAACACGGGAGGTAATAAAGAAAGCCCTCGATCGCATATTTACGTCCCTCGCTTGCAGCTCGGGCCGCAAACTTCTGCGATCTCGGCCTTTCTTTGTATTACCACCCTAGTTATGTAATGATTATATCTTGATGTTCGTTAAATGGGTAATTCTTTCGAGCGTTTCAACCGCCGTCACAACCATGGTGGCGTTAATGATGACTTCCCTGTTTACCCAAATATAATTTGGGGCTATTCTGTAGAACTCGTAGCCGTTTACAATTCATATCAAATTCGTTACCTCAGGAAATCGTAGAAAATTTGCTAGCAAACATTGTCCAAGCTTCAACCGAGGTGCGGTGTGTTTTGATGCATCAGCTTCCTATTCCCTTTCCCCTCATTTATATGGGCGCGGTATGTTTTTACGTCGCTGCTGATCGAACTACGGGAGTTATCCAACTCTCTTCCGTGAGGCGCGATGTGTTTCCAAGCATCTGCTGACTGGAGTTGGGAGTCCATTAACTCCCCGTCACACTTTCGTAGTCCGCCGTAGATCTAGACACGCGGTAGCGTGTCAAGCCTAGTTCAAGCAAAACTGGCTAGCCAGCGCCAAGCGTAATATTACACGAACCGCTTGGAAGGATGAAATTTGGAATCCAGCTCGGTAATTGTGTGTAAGCGTAGGAAAAAATCTAAAAATAAAAAAGTTAAAAAATAGGGGGGTTCCCATACAATTTTTTTTTAATTGTATGAACCGTTAATGAAATTTGGAATCCAGCTCGGTAATTGTGTGTAAGCGTAGAAAAAAAATTAAAAATACAAAAAGTTAAAAATAGGGGGGTATGGCCGCCAAAATTTGTACAGTAACAGTCGTGAACTGGTAACGCACGGTAACATACGTGAATGAAAGTAACACACGTGAAATTCGTAAAGCCTAGAGCACATAAGGGATTTTTTTTTATTATTTTCATTGGCGGGTATGGCCGCCAAAAATTCTACAATAACGGTCGTGAACTGGTAACGCACGGTAACATAAGAGAATGAATGTAACACACGTGAAATTTGTAAAGCCTAGAGCCCATAAGGGATTTTTTTTATTATTTTCATTGGTATGATTTGGGATACTCAAAATAAAAAACAAGTTTGAACAAAACCTATCTTTAAAATAATAAAAAAAAAACAAAAATATTATTTAACGTTTGTATAGAGAATGGTTCTTACAGTTAGAGGTTATAATGAGGGTTATAATGTTACATAAAAATCCTATTTACTAAAAACCGAGAAAATATATCCACACATTCTCAAAAAAGTCGTTCTCCTGACTTATCACGTTTCTTCAATAAAACAAACGTGAATTCACCATTTTTCGAAACTCATTCGCTTCGCGCACGGCCAGTTTTACGTGGTTTTGGTAATGTAGAAAGCGGTACTACTATTAGCCTGCGGTAAAATAGGTATATGCACCTTTAACCACCCACATGGGTATACGAATTTCACGCGGACGAAGTCGCGGGCAACAGCTAGTATATAGGATAATTTTCTTAGCTAACATGTATTTTTGAGAAATGTGTAGGTACTGTGTTTGATTATGTTTGTTACACCTTTGACAACTAAGTCGGTAGGTTTGCACATATTTGCACAGGTTTTCGTGAAATTCAGTACATTCTTTATTGCACACCAAAAAATCCAGAGATCCTTAAATAAACAACATATTTCAAACGAATGGTAGACAACAGGCGGTCTTATCGCTAGGAAGTGATCTCTTCCAGACAACCTTTGGAAATTCCATGGAGGTCAGATTCTTTTTTCGTCTGATTCCTTACTTGAAATTACTGTAGGCCAGATTCCGCTTTGGTCAGATTCTTAGCATGAAAGATTTCGACTCCGTCAGAATTTTAGTAGGAGTTTCCGAGTAAGTCAGTTATTGGCCTTGATTGATTGGACTTGACATTACGGCTTTAACACAATAGTAGACGACAAACGAAGTTACCAGTAATTTTATCAATGACAAACATTTTTATTTTAGTCGTTGTTTTCTTATCTCGCACTTGGTACTCGTTGAGCATCGAAGTACCGTTGAAAATGCTACAGTATCATAGAGCAACGCAACTCAAGTGCGTCTGAGCTAAGCCCGAACAAAGCAGGCGTATAATAGAATAAAGTACTTTCCAGCTGGAGTGTGCTACATGGGGTGGATACTGAAAGACATGCAAGTCACTAATACTAACACAAAAACCTTTTTTATGGCAAATAATTACCTAAACAATAAATAACAATTTGACAATAGATAAATACTGGAATTGGATACCTAAGTGTGCCTAAGTTCTCCTTTATATAGTTAGAATTGGGAGCTTAGTTCAATACGATCAAAACGTCGAGGTAAATAAAATGCAGAGCTTAATCACATCTTCTATCATTCGTACGACGGTAACGAGATTCATTCGTCAGCCGAAGGGCTGCCGATCGGAGTGAGCCTCCGATACATAGATCTTCGGTATAAAGTGGGCTGAGGGACATCAATTACTCCTCGACATTGCGGCTTTGCCCGTAACACTGGCTTCAATCACTTATCGAAACCAATAACGAGGGATTGGACCTTTAAGTATTCGACATTAGCACATGAGGCACTACTCTTGCCATTTGCGATATTTTACTTTAAGGAGCATCCTTACTGAGAGCATTCGCATATAAAGAGCATTTGGCGTCGAATATTCGAGTTGTGTGGACGATGAGCTGAGCGTTGGTTGGTCGGTACGATTGCTCGTTTCCAAATGCTTCTTTCGCAAGTATTAAGGAACGAGCAATCGCTACAATGCTCTCAGTGGGACGCTCTTGAAAGGTTGTACCGGTACATGACTGCAGTATCTACCTGCTTGGAGTATATTCAGGTGTAACGTGACACTTGTTTGTCACTTGATAGAATAAAATTAATGTATGAAGTGGTGATATTGTTCGTTCAGCAGTTATACATAAAAGTACTTAAGGCGACTACCGATTCATAAGAGCTGGCAGGGATTTAATATGAAATAAGCACTCGTTGTATACAGAATTCGCGCCATCTCTTATGATTTAATCTATTTATTACCTATTCCATTATTTTTTTTGTAAAAAGCCAGCATGCAGCTATACGATTAAAAAAAATAAAGCTATTTGGCATTCAATATAATTTGACACCCGGCTTGTATCCACTGTTCCAAATCGAAAGTCGAAATATGTCTGCTAAGGGTCTCCCCACATCGACGCGGAATCGGCTTAAGGCAGTCAGAAAAACCTTAATGTCCACGGGATATGAGTAAGAAAGACGTCATTTAGCTGGAATCAGCTCGGCGACGATCAATGAGTGAGCCAGCGGGGGCAGAGCCGATCGAGTGTGTTCCTATCCGCATAAACCGATTCCGTATCAATAGAGCAGATAAACTACAGCAGCACGACCTCCGATTACCAATTTTTATTACTAGTTCAAGGGTCAAACTACACGACAGAACAGACCAATGCAATGTCTTGCACTAACTGCTGCTGCTGGTAACTGTACGGTACCTGATTACCTATGAACTGTTGTATATCCATCGTAATAAAACAAAATTGTCTACGTAGGGAAAAGGTTTTAATGCCCTAGGGCCCGCCCCGCCAGCACAGTTTTTACAACACTGTAGCGACCCGGATTCCAAGAATTTAATCTCAAAATTGCTTGCTTAGCAGATTTCCGGAGCGACATCAAAGCGATATTGCCTTTATTCAGTCTCCGTTAAATGTCCCGATTGATCTTCGATTTAGGAACAATGTAAGCAGACAGTGTAATGTTGGTTTGATTCGGTCTACTGCTCGGATAAAATAATGTTGTCGAACGACAGTAGTTTGCCTAGCCGTTTGATAAAAGGGCTAGGCAGATAACCAAATAGCTAATTAAGCTAGTTGGCGGCGACATATATACACAACAACAACCAAATTGGATTTCTCTCCTCACTTTTTCGCTAATCAAGCCATCCGACTGAACTCAGGCGTCTGGAACTCAATTTTATCGCCAACAAAGTTCCGCCAGCCATCAAATTACAAGTAATTTCCTCAGAACATAACATTAATCTCTAAATTGTTGCGTTCATCGGCTAATTGAGAAATTTTGGCTTAAACTAAAGAATGTAAAGTTAGTTCACTGTAACTTTAGCACACTTTAGCAGTACTCTAGCTTTAAAAGGCTATCCATCAGAGTTTTTCCCTGAAGCAGGTTTCCTGTTCTTTGCTATATTTGGCAAAAATCGATCCAGCAGTTTGAAGAGTATCAGCTCTTTTCCAAAATGGTGTAAGGCATTTTCGGCATAAAATTGAATTTTACCAAAAAACAACATTTAAAAAGCATGTAATAAGACTTAAATTAAAAAACCCCCGACTTTTTACTTAACCCCTCATCAAATCTGTGACACAATTCCATTCCAGCATAAATGTTAATTCTCACTCCGCCAAACATAAGAGATAGAGATACATAGCGTCGAGCCATGGCCACAATCACTCTGCCAAGAGTGCACGACTAAGAAGAGCTGTGCTTACTTATCTGCTTTGTATTTTGTGAAAACTATGTTTCATTGTTGTAAGCGTAAGTGCTACATCACCAAGACGCGTCACCGCGGCACGCGTGGTGATCTGACCAAACTCTAAGCCCCGCCCTAAAATTAATGACAATGTCTTTGATCGATAGGGTATCACGGTCACGGGTACCTAGTTAAAAAAAATCGATTGTGGTGTTAGCGTTAATTCGCTTCGCAAGACCCTCATTGGTTTTCAAAAATCATAAACCCACATTATTTTATTTTATTTATAAGTAGATTCCGCCAGCAACAAAAAAAAACTATTTTACGAATAAAAAAGTCACGCTAGTCAACACATAATATTTCCTAAGATATTTTGTACTATATGGAATATACCTAATGCACTAATTATGGGAAAAAATACTAGTTTTACTAGCTAGTTTGACTATCAGCTTGATTATTTTTTTGCAGAAATTTAAAATATTTACAATACCATAATTTTCAGTGAAGACTGTTGAATTTTAATATGCCTAAATTGAAGATTACATAATAGTATTTTATGCAACAGTTGTTGCCTACTTATACAACTGTTGCATAAAATACTATTACCTTTGAATATAATTAAAAAAGCTATAAAAAAACATCATGCTCAATTTAAGGGCAAAATATCCGAAGAAAAACTCTAAATTATTTTTAACCGAATTTCAACAGAACTTTCAAATCAATTCATCTGTATGTTTTTTTTTATGTTTATTACGCAATTACTCGAAGACGGCTGGAACGATTTTTATTTTTTTTTTATTTTGTGGTTATGTGATTATTTGTTGACCAGTGTTATTATTAAACTCGTACAATTTTTATGCATAATTTTGGTCACCTGTCGATGTACATACCTAATAGGCAAGTTCCCTTACAGATTAAGTCAGCTTCTTTTTACCCAACGCAGCGAAACCCAAAAGGAGGGTTATGTGTTTGATTATAATGATAAAGTAACAAAACGCTCAAATAGGGTGCAGTTTCATAGCAAATACGAACAAGTGACTTTACTGGTCCTTATGATCAAATTGTGTCCTTATTTAATTTTTTTGTCATTTTAAAATCGTTATAGACAAGGAAATAAGTGAGGATTTATTTGGGATAAGTTTCGGAAACTGAATTTGATAATTAGTGTTATAGGGAATAAAGGGTAAACGGGAGTAGGGTGTCCTGTAGTAACATTTATTATAGGAGACTTTAACTACCCTATTCCCGCTAAGTGGATTATCTTAGTTATATTTTATCCGTGTACGTCAAGCGTATACTGTTATTGAGTTACACCACTCCGAGAGTTTACGCTAATTTTCTACTTTAGGGAATATAATAGGAATTCCCAATTGCGTCAGCCTTTTGGAACTGAAAGTTTTTCTGTGCGAGTATATAATTTACTATTTCATCACACTTGCTCGAAAATGGTGTCATTACACGTAGATTCTGCGGGCTGTAAATTACCTATTACGCCCTAGGGCGTATTGGTTTTCTTTTTAAATTTGAAACGCTGGTTCTGTTTAACTCTTATTTGTCATGTTCAAAGGAAATGCCAACTTACTTTTTTAACTTTTATCACTGAAATATTTATTTAAAGATAACTGTTAATGCAAATACATGTAAACGCATATTTTGGTAACATTAATTAAATGTTTAAATAGTGTATATCAGTATTTTGCAAATATAAAATCAACTAAAATGGCCGTTTTAGGTCTTTACCGCTATGGGTTTCCGAACGTGACTTGACATTCGCGTTGTCTGTGGACATATGTCACTAATGTCACTTTCTGTTGTAATATTTTCTTGTCATTCTGGGTCAATTAGTAAGGTTATATTATTAAAATTTCCTCACAAGTGTGATGAAAAACATTGTGTGTGCCACGGGCAGTAAAAGAATTACAAACTCTTGTTATTAAAGCCCTCGGTATCACCTCAGGCTTATAACAAACACTCGTTTGTAATTCCTTACTTACCACCCTAGATACACAATGTACTATTTCTACACACAAAAATAATGTAACTTATCGGAACAAAAGAGGAAAAAACCTTTTTGGAAGCTTCTGTAAATATTGGGCAAAAATGATGGTGATAATAAATAAAAACATCGTTTGTTAATTTTTGAAATACTTTATTTTTTTTAATTTCTTCTTCTTTAATATTTCTTCTGCACAATGCACAGTAAAAATTAAGACCTTATATAACCAACATGACATTTATTTAACAAATTGCGCTAGTCATATCCATATTTATATTGAGATCGCTACTTCGAATCCGGTCTCGACTAATTATGGTTGTCACACGGAGATATTTAAAACTCGCGGAGGGCACGCGGTGAGCATAATATTTTTAAGATTCAATAAATACTGTATACTTCATAAACTCGTTATTTAAAACAGTATTTTTAATGATTTATAAATGCATATGGGATAATATGGTTTTCTTATGCGACGTAGTATTGAATTCATATCGATTTACTCCAATGACAAAGGACTCCATACGATAGTAGTCGCTCAACACTACAATAAAGCCAGCCTACGCCGGGTACGGCCAAGCCGTAACTATAAGGTAAACAATGCGATGTAACGCAATTTTCACAACTTTCGGAGCGATTATTTCCAAATTCACTTAATCAAAAACATTACTTAAGGACCTTAAAATGTTTTTGAAAGAGCTGTAGAACTATGTACCACACGTTGATATCCCCCCCCCCCCAATATTTATTTTAATTATTTAACTACCAAACTAAGTGGCGGCTCATACAAGACACCTATATTCCAAATTTCATTAATATCCGTCGTGCAGTTTTTGAGTACAATACCTGTGACATACGGACAGACGGTCGGACGGACATGATGAAAGTATAAGAGTTCCATTTTTGCCATTTTGGCTACGGAACCCTAAAAAGGCCATAGAACGCAAACTTTTCCGTATCGAGTTTTCAACGTATTTCACCTTGTGTTGACGATAGCCCCACCGAACCCCGACCCGACTGAACATCGTCTAACTAAGAGCCTGAACATGTTTTGTAAGTAGCTATAAGCCCTAGGACTACTTCCTAGAACCATGTTTTATAGTTAGTACGTAAGTGAAATATTTAAGTATTTTACGAGTTTTTGCCCGTACAAGAGACCATATGTGTAGTGTAACGACTCATTAGCACTTGTGTAAACCTTAGAACCCGATCCCCCTATCTAGAGCTTAGATAAAGACTCGTAACGAATGTGTAAATCGAGTGTACCCAGACTTCACTGGCAACTAGTGCTAGGAGCGGCCAGTGAACGATTTGGTAGGAGATCTCGACACACCCACTCGAGGCTTCTACCGGTCAGAGCCAGCTTACCATGAGGATTGTGAGGCGATGCATATAGCACGCTCATAATTACCATGAGGATTCATTCCGCTCGCGGCAGCGCTCGGGTGAGGTCGTGCCTCGTGTTCGCTCCCCACTCCGTACCGCTGACGCGCGTTGAATTCGCGCTCTCGCTCGCTCGCTCGATTCGTCTAGCTCTCGCATTCAGTCCGCTCCCCCACTCAGTGATTCTCATCGCTAGTGGAAGCATCGCGTGTGTTAGTTAAGACTTTCTCAAGTCCGACCCGCGTGTCGCTGCCCCCTTTGGAAATCCGCACTCGTTGTGGTCGCACAGTGGATACCTAACGGTGACAACCGAAACTGTGTGGGGTCGACACGTTGAAGAGTGTCCCCTCGTCGTCTCTCCTGAGACGTCCCCTCCCTATTCCGTGTAGGCTTCTCCTAGGCGCGTTTAGAGTAGTTAGTAGGACACGACTTCTTCTGACGTCAATCTGACAAGACATAAAACTGACATCGATTAGGACCGCACCCGCGAACTCGGTAACATGGAGTCAGACAAAGTCCCCGCGAAGACAGGCACCAGCGAGGCTGTCGAGGACGTCATCGTCGACTCTGATGACGTGAATGAGTCCAGCTCGGACATAGAGGACCCCGACGTCCCCCACTGGGTGTGGATGATTGTTCACGAACTCCTGCGGCACTTAACTGAGTCCGCAGGACAAAGAGAACGTCTACACTCAGCGTGGGGCCTGAAGGCTTTCCCGTTGGCCAAGCTAGAAAAATTCATCGCATCAAAGCAGATGAAAAGCGTCCCCGCCCGCCCCAAAAGTGCTCTGTCGGCCCCTAAGGCCTCCCCGGCCCCTCAGGCCCCCCAGGCCCCTCCGGCACCCCAGGTCGCCGCTAGTAAGGCACCTGAAGCCCCTAAGGCAACCCCCGCTCCGAAAGTGGGTCTCGAGCTGGAGGCCAAAAAGGCGAAAGCCCGGAAGGCCCGCTCCAGCCTTGCCCTTAAGGCAACCCCCGCCCCCTCCGCCCCTCCGGCGGCGGCTTCATTTAAGAAGCCGCAGGACCCTGTAAAGGCGGCCGCGCCCGCCCCAGTAACCCCGGCCCCTTCTGAGGCCCGCTCTCGTTCCCGTTCCGGTGTTCGTCAGTCCCGCCCACGCTCCGCGTGCAGCGAGACTGCCGTGGACCGGAAAAGGAGCCGTTCCCCCCTACGCGCAAAAGCGCCGGTGCCCACCTCGGGGCCCGATGTCCCCATTGCCACCGCCGCCGCCGCCACACAGGACTCGTCTGACGCCATGGACACCGATCCATGGACCGTTGTAGGTCCATCTAGGCAAGGGAAGCGTACGCGATCGAAGACGCCTCCGGGAGTCCCGGGGCCTTCATCGCGCGCCTCCCCCGCGTCCCCCACAGCGTCCGAAGCGCCGGCTGCCAAGAAGCCGGCCCCGCGTAGCCCCGACAACCCCGTCTCTCCCGCCCTTCCGGCGTCCGCTGCCCCTGGGGCACAAGTTGACGGGGCTCCCTCCTCTCAGACCCCCGGGGGTCAAACATCGTCATTTACCGAGCGGTATAAAGACCGCAAAGACCACCTCTACCTAGAGGCCAAACAGGAGTGGCCCACCGTTGCAGCAATCATGCAACAGCGGGGCATTCCTTATATAGATGCGTCCGATCACAGCATCGGCATCAAAATCACCGTTCGGGGTTCGGAAAATTATCGCGCCCTGGTCAGGCTCCTCGACGAAAGGAAGCTGCGTTTGTTGCGGAATCCTTTAGACGAGGAGAAAAGCCTCCGACTTATGATTCGGGGAATTCCTAAGGAATTCGAAGAATCGTACGTCAAGGAGGACCTGGTTCGACAGGGGATAGCAGTTCGCGAAGTCCACCGCTGCTATCGTAAAAACGGTGGCAAACGGTTCGATATAGTGTTAGTTAAACTCGACCCGAACCACCCGTCAGCAAAAACGATCTGGAAGTTGAAGGAGATTTGTATGCTGACGGGCTTCCGGGTCGAGAAGCCGCGTCATTTAGAATACGCTAGGCAGTGTCACAACTGCCAGCGTTACGGTCACAGCCAAACGGGCTGTAACTTGCGTCCCCGTTGCGTGAAATGCACGGGCGACCACGCGACCCGCGATTGTAAGAAGCCGAAGGAGACGCCACCATCTTGCATACTTTGCGGACTTACTGGCCACACTGCCAACTGGCAGGGTTGCCTTAAGTCACCAAAGCAGTTAGCCAAGGCTAAGGAGGCCCTTCCTGCGACCTCTAACAATCGCAACAAAGGTCGCGTGGCCCCCGAGCGCAATTCGCGCAACTTCCCGGCCCTTTCAGCGGCCCCGAAACAGGGAAAATACCTGCCGCCTTCTGCGGCAGGCAGTTCCCCTGCCTCTGCGTCTTCCACGCCCCCCGCGCAATCTGCGCGCCCGGCGCCCTCAGCGCCCCGTCCCCAGGCAACGGCATCTTACGCCGCTGCCACCTCCGCGGCCCGGGCCGCCCCCCTCCCGCTTCTCGCTGCGCCGGCAGACAGGCAAAGTTTCGAGAGGCAAGTGCGTTCGTTTAGTGAACGCCTTGCTGCTCTTAACGGAGCTCTCGCTACCGCGTGCAGTGTGTCCGCCCCGCTTATCTTACGCGAAATTAACCAGTTAGTCGCTTCTTCTCAGAGCGGTTTAATTCGAAACTAATATGGATAGTGTTAGCCTAAAAATTAAACCACGCTCGCTCATTGTAGGCTTTTGGAACGCCAATGGCCTACAGGGCAAAAAAGAAGAGTTAGTCGAGTTCATTAGGGAACACGCGGTCGATATCCTACTGGTCCAAGAGACCTTTTACAAACCGTCCCACCGAATTTTCCGAATCCCGGGTTACGAAATGGTTAGGAACGATAGAGTAGATAGGCCCGCGGGAGGAACTGCGATTTTCTTCCGCCGTAGACTCCACTGTATCGCCCTTCAACCTCCAGCCCTGACTCAGATGGAGGCATCTATCTGTCGTATATCGTTATCAGGTCACCACCCGGTAACGATTGCATCAGTTTACTTGCCTCCACGTAACACACTCTTACAGACTGACCTAGATCTCCTCGCCCAGTTAGATAGTCAAGGCGTCGTAATCGCAGCCGGCGACCTTAATAGCAAACACAAGTCGTGGAATTGTCTAATAAACAATCCCAACGGCGTTCGGCTTTACAACGCAATGGTCAATGACCAAACCGCGTTTGACGTTGTCGCTCCTCTTGAACCTACGCACTATCCATTCGATCATGACAAACGACCTGACATACTAGACATAGCACTTCTACAGAACGTAACTTTACAGCTGCGTTCTATAGAAGTACTACACAGGTTAGATTCCGACCACTTGCCGGTCGTTATTAGGCTCGGGCCTGACCCTGGTAGTCTTCCACCCGAAACCAAGACCATCGTGGATTGGGCAAAGGTGGAAGTAGGTCTATTAGAGACAGTCACCCCGCACTTAACTTCAATCCCCGACATTATCACAACAACAGACGAGACCGACACGGCGATCGCCTCGTTCGCAAACCACCTTAACGTCATTCGTGACGATGCTTCGAAGGAAATGGCGGCCGCGGATATCCAAAGCCGCCCATTGCCTCCCGAGCTTAAGGCCTTGCAAGCGAGAAAGAACCGACTTCTCAGAGAACGTTCAGTATTCCCTTCTCCCGAAGTTCGCCGCGAGCTGGCAGCTGCAAAACGCGAGCTCCACCAGCGCGTGGCTGAATTTCGGGCGAACGAGTTTTGTGATCATTTAGAAGAGTTAACGCCCAGTCACCTTGCGTACTGGAAACTAGCGAGAACTCTTAAATCTGATCAAACACTTTCAATTCCTCCCTTGGATCGCCCGGATCACCCAACTCCCGCGTTTGAAGACGACGAAAAAGCCGAATGCCTCGCGGCTAGTTTAGAGTCTCAATGTACCCCGAGCCTTCTACACATTAATGAACCCCACATTAGAATGGTGGATTCAGAGGTGGTTAGAAGGTCTCAACTCCCCCCGACCGCGCCTCCGCTTGAGCCTGTTACCTTGGATGAGGTAAAAGGCTTAATCAGGAGAAGTAAAATTAGGAAAGCCCCGGGAGCGGATGGTATTTCCAACCGTATCCTCAAGCTTCTCCCTGAAGCTTTGCTCCTAATTTTAGTTAGCATCTTCAATGCAGCCCTAACCAACGGTCACTTTCCAGCCGCGTGGAAAAACGCCACGGTTATAGGGATTCCGAAGCCGGGTAAACCCCGCACCTCCCCGTCCAGTTATAGGCCAATCAGCTTACTCAGCTCCCTCGGGAAACTGTATGAGCGGATTGTTTTGTCCCGCATTCTCGCGTTTACGAATGCCAATTCGATCATTGTAGACGAGCAGTTCGGCTTTAGAGCCGGACACTCGTGTGTCCAACAAGTGCAACGTATTACGGATCACGTGTTGGGCAACTTCGCCAAATTCTCCGGGGTGCCGACCGGTGCGATCTTTCTCGACGTAGCGAAAGCCTTCGATAAGGTCTGGCATAACGGTCTCATATACAAGTTATATGAGATGGATATGCCGGACAGACTTGTACTCATAATACAAGATTTTCTCAGGGATCGAAGCTTTCGCTACCGACTGGAGAGAACGTTATCGGCGCCGCATCCCATTCACGCCGGAGTCCCGCAAGGCTCTGTACTCTCCCCCACGCTCTATTCCCTGTTCACGAACGACATTCCCAGGCACAACAAAGTGCATCTGGGGTTGTTCGCGGACGACACTGCCCTATACACATCGCACGTTAAGCCCAGTATTATACGGAAATTGCTCCAGGAGGCGATAACCGCCCTCGGGCGGTGGTTCAATCTCTGGCGCATCGAAGTTAATCCTGAGAAAAGCGCTGCAATTGTATTCTCTCCGACTAGGAAGCAAATAATGGAAAGGTTAGCTCCTATCCAACTATTCGGCTTACCCATCCCCTGGGTCAATGAGGTCAAATACCTAGGAGTTATACTGGATAAATTCTTATCCTTCAGCAAACACATCAAACGCGTTCGCGGTCGCGCTCTCTTCGTTATGAATAGGTTAGGTGGGATGACTAACAAGCGGAGCAAAATGTCGCTTAGAAATAAGTTGACACTTTACAAAACTTGCATTCGTCCCATAATGTCCTACGCCAGTGTAGTGTTCGCACACGTGCCTAAATCACGTTTGCGTCCACTACAAGTCGTACAGAATAGGTTCATTCGTAGGATGACCGACACCCCGTGGTATGTTCGGAATCTTAGCCTTCACCTTGAATACAAGCTTCCCTCGATTCAAGGTTTCTTTAAGATGGCTTCGAAACGGTACTTTAGGACGGCTCCCCAACATAGGAATCCACTTATCAGACAAGCGGTTGACTATGTTCCCTCTGTTCCAGGTCCTGACGACGTGCTGCGCCGGTCCGGCCTCACCCGAGGCCGCTTCACCCGGCGTCCCCGCAACGTCCTATCGGATCCGGATGACGACATCTCAGCAGGATTCGAAAGAATCCTTGCTGTGAGGCCGTCAAACGGAGTCCGACCCACACAGCGTCGACCCCGCCGGCGGGGTCGACCTCCCCGCGACCACAGCACACAAGGGCCGCGTCCCGATTTGCCCCAGGACCCGAATGTCCTGGTTAACTTCACTCCGACCTCGCTCGGGCCCAGCTAAGTTTCTTGCCGGAGTCTTCTTAGCTGGGCTAGGTTTTTAGCGAACCGGCACCTAAAACTCCCATTAGTTCGATACACAAGTTCACATAAGGACAGGATGACCCGAGTCATCCTTCCCGCTGGTCCGCTGCTCACTCTGAGCAATCAGCGTAAAGTCAAGGTGGCCCTGGCCAAACGACCTGGTTCGACTCCAGGCGTGAAGCCCCCACCTAGCCCGATCATATCGAGGTGGACCGGACTAAGTGACCTGGTTCGACCCCAGGCACTCCCGGCTCCCACCCAGTCCGACCAACTCAGGGTGGTCTGGCTAGCGACCTGGTTCGACCCCAGGGAACGCCACGGCCAACCACCCGGTCCGACAATCGCTACGCCCAGGAGGGGCTGCGAGTTTGTCAGTTTCTAAAAAAAAAAAAAAAAAAAAAAAAAAAAAAAAAAAAATAAAAAAAAAAAAAAAAAAAAAAAAAAAAAAAAAAAAAAACCATGAGGATTGTGTAGTCGAGTATATAGTACGTTAGTCGTTACCATAACGTAAAACGGCAAAGAGCGAAAGTTTTCGAACAACTTTGTGTATCAATGCCCTATAATTTCTCGGTCTGACCACGAGAATTCAGCGTAGGATGGTATCATTCTGAACGGAATTTTCCATCACGCAATATGTTGTAAGTATTGCGCAACAATCGCTTGCTTAAATACGCCGGGAGCTCATTCGTAGCCCAGTTGGCGTCGTGAACCCAAGTAGTAAACTCATAGTGAGAAACAGAACCGAACCAGTAGTGATCCGATCCGAACATAGTGAACCAATCTAGATCCCCTAGCCTATGACCTAAGTGAAGTCTAGGTAGGACTTAAAGTCAGTGAAACAGTATTTCTTTATTACGTGTTGCGGCCCGAGCCGCCCAACTAAGAACAAGTATTCCTTTAATAGTGTTTAGCGTGTAAATAGCTTATAGGGAAGTATGAACATTATTAACTATTTGATACTGATTCGCTGATTGATTTTTGTGTGACTATTTCTGTGTTATATCCCGTGTAATAGATTTAAGTGTTGTGTTTAAAAGATGGTTAAGCCAGTGTCGGGTTTGTTAGTGCTATTCTTCCCGCGTGGTAGAACCCTAGGAAATGCACACTAGAGCCAGTGATTTAAAACAATATAAGTGTTAAATCTGAACCTTTGTTTTGAGCCAATCGATCCCTTAGTAATTAAAACTCCAGGAGCCTTACAACCTCCTGTGTATGAACCTGAAGAGCTATCGTAGCTGTATCAACTGTTAACTTCGGGACCTCACGAGATCCGTGAGTGCGTCGTTAACAGTTTTTGGTCCTTCGAGCCGAGGATATAGAATCAGTGAGTGAACATCATCAGACCCTGAGTTGGTCTTCAGATCCTTGAACCTGGGAAAGCCCGGAATACGAACCCCTGATCCATTTCACGTATAGACGTGAAGTTCCGGGATTTTTAAAATCATTATTTACGATTTTATCGAATTGTTTCTGTTTTTCCAAATTTTTTGTGAGTGCTCTAACTTAGTCAATTCTCGTGATAATCACGAAATTCGACCTGATCCTGAACCGCGTACTCTAGGAGTACTGCTAGTGTAAATTGTAGATTTTTCCCGAATATTTTTGCGCAACGACGCAATTTATTTTTGGAACTTCCAAGTGCTCCAAAACGGTCAAATATTGTGCGAATCACAAATTTCGACCAGAACCCGAACCCTGAACCTGTGGAGCACCGATCCTGTAACTTTTATAATTTTTGGAATTATTTAATTTTTTAAATATTTTACGCCGCGACGTAATTTCAATTAAAAATTCATTTGGCTCAAAACTCAACCAAAATCAACGAAATTTAAAACATAGTTTGCAAACCAGTAAAAAGTAACGTAGAGCCACTCGTGACCAGCAAACTTGAACAACAAGCATCCGATCCAGTTGTTGCAAGTCGAACGCTAGGCACGAACGAACCTGTATAGATAGAACCTGACCGATCAATAGCGTCGGCGAAGAGAACGATATACTTGAATCTAAACTTAATAATTTATAGCTAAATGATTAAATTTTACTAAATAACTAATTGACTTGCTACGATATACTATTGATATTAACCCAAACATATTTGTTTGTCTTTGTTTTTGTCAAGTGCGTTAGTGTACCTACCTACACTATTTGTTAATCTACTTGCTACCGTACCTATCTTCTACTTCTAAATTCGTCTAGCGTGTGGCGTAGCTAAGCGACCGCCGTTAGTTTCGGATTATCTACCGGGTATGTTAGGTTAAGGATTTTGGCACTTGACAATTAAAAGTTCTAAATTTGATATTTTATAAATAGTAGCTATATTTATTTCAGAAAGATAGGGGTCTCATACGTATTTCTATTGGTAATCTATCACTGGATGAATGCCTAATTCATTAATACGGTGTTGATGACTAGTTATTTCAACTTCTATAATTTCCATAATACTTACAAATGACTTATTGTCTACTTTTGGCATACGCGTGCATTACCGATGTCTCCGTAGCGAATAAAAGTATATTGCACTAATAGGTTGTTTACGCTCGGAACGCGTTCCAAGCGAAACAGGTTTTATTCCTTCTGTTATCAGTTACTTACCGAGCTGCATGTAGAAGTTAGTTGCCGAACCGGTTTTGGATGACGCTTCACGTCGATTTAACTATTAGTTACCTACCTAACTGTTTGTTGCTATCTACTTATTTACTTACCGAATCCTAGTATTTTTGCGATCCATATATAAATGGTACCGCTTAATTTTTATGTAACAGCTTAGTAATCTCGTTGTATCTTCCGTATTACATTGTATTGTTTGTTGCTACCGGACACTTAGTTTTTCTGTTTGGTTGAAACAAAAGCCTTAATGCCCGAGCGGTGCATAACTCGTAAAATAAGCCTTTATGTCTATTACTAGGTATCTATGTACGTCGAGCGGTTAGTAACTCGTAAAATAAGCCCTTAGCTGTATATAGTGCCAGGTAAACTTTAATATAGGACGGGTGGCTATCCTATGACCAGATTTGAAAATAGGTGCGAACAACAGTCGTTCTCGAGTTTCTATCTTGCCAATTCTTTTCGTAAGGGTCAAATCCTATACATTAAAAGGAGTTGACCTACTTTTGTTTTGCTGAGCACAACATAGCTAAGTGTTGTGTTCTTTTGTGATTGGTGATGTATGTTTGCGTGATTTATAATTCTTATTACGATTAGGTTTCTTAGGCGGATTTCGACTTTCAGGAAGTAGAAATCCTTACTCGGGAAAAACGGGGTACTGTCACGATGTGACTTCTTAGTTCGAAAAGTTGCCACTAGATGGCGCTAGTCGAGCCACTAGTTTTCGATTTAATTATTTTTCCAAAACGTTTTAAATATATGTTAGGTATTTTTATTAGTAGATATATAGCTACTTCTTGGTTTTTTATAAATAAATAATTATGTCTCTTGTATCATAGACTGCTGCGAGATTATTTAGTATTCACAGTACTGGCAAGTTTTGTTCTGACCGTTTATGACGGTTATCTTTTGTTTCAAAAAGCCTATAAAACGGCTTGAAACAAAGGAACCGGCCTCTTTCTACTCAAAACAATCAGCCTTAGTGGCCGTATTGTTTCTAGCCCGTAATTCGGTAAGTTCACTATAATTACGACCTAAGTGCAAATTCTAACCTCAAAATATTACCTTGATGTAGTGAATTAATTGTATTCCTTTCAGTTTTAATTGTAGCAGCTTCCAGTTTCTATAACTGAATAGCTGGACGTACCCTAGTGTTCTAATGCATTAATTTGTCTATTGTTTTCCATAATAGTAACGTAACTAATTTAAATATCATTTTAACGTTCTTTTCCTAACCTGCTTGTAATTACTGTATGACCTAGCCTTGTGCCACAAACACTAGATTCAGACCACTCCCCTGCTCTTAATTATCTGGTCGGAACTAGGTGTTTGCTGGGTGCAAGGCTACGATCTGGAGTTTCCTTACTCACGCCTCGGACGGAATTTCCAGGGTGCTACGTTTGGGCTTGAGAGTCCCACACCTCCTCACTACTGCGCGCGGCCTGGGCTGCAATCTGTCGGGAAGCTGAGCCCGACACCTTGAAGGAGCTGCCCTTCAAGGACTGCCGCAGCCAAAGCAGGCCGTGATCGCCCTACGGAGACCAGAGCCCCTGGACGTCCCCGGCCAGCGTCGCGCCGACACCACCTCACGCCACACGCGCCCACATCACCAGCGGGCCTGATACCAGATCGTCAGCCAGGGGAGTCCCAGTGGCCTAACCAAGTTCCAATCTACGAACCCGCGACCTACTTTACCCTAACGTTCGCAAGCCCATCGGTTCTCCCTTATTTATTCTCAAGTGATCAACCTATCCCGCGTGTGAACCCGAACTTAGAAATGCGTGCGCGTGTGCCGGAGCGAGTCGTTTTCGCAGATCAAGTGCCATCGACGTCGCGGGCACCGCCAACGATCCGATCCCAATGTAGCAGTAATACAGAACTACGTAAACGCGAGGCGCAGCTACTGGCCGACCAGGAACTGGCCGCGTTACGTAGGCGCGAGATAGACTTAGAGAAAGAATTAGTACATAAACGCTTAGCCGTTACTATGGAGCGCATCGATGCCGAGGGATCCCGCGACGGTGAATACCGTGCCGGGGGCTCGATGGCCGCTTCCGTCCACCGGGTGGACCAGTGGTTGAACGATGTCAACCACCCGAACAATAGCCGTCGTATGCGATCCACGTCGCCGCCGCCGCCGGCGTTGCGCCGTCCGGTACAGTCGACGCCGATCCGCGACCGCTCTACGAGCCGAACCAGGAGCCAGGGTATCGAGCGTCTTGCCGAGACTTTAGACTCCATGATGCGCCCTCCTCCACGTCAAGTCTATGAGCTTCCTGCGTACGCCGGTGAAATTAGTGAATGGCAGACATTTCTCACCGCGTACCAGCAATCGTCGTCGCGTTATAAATTCTCGGCGTACGAAAATGTTGCACGCTTGCGACAGTGCTTGAAAGGGGAGGCTAGGCAATGTGTGCAACACATGCTAGCCTCATCCGCGAACCCTGATTTAATCGTACGAATTTTGAAGAAGAATTTCGGTCGTACCGATTTGTTAATTGATCGCGCATTAGAAGATTTGAAGAGGCTTCCGTCGGTAGGGCCAAGTGCGACGGATTTAAATTCTTTTGCGATCAAAGTTATTAATATAGCTTCAACGTTAGTGGACTTAGATAACAAGAGTTATGGAGCGAATCCACTTCTGATCCGAGAAATTACGGAAAGGTTAAGCCCGCATCTACGATCGCGATGGTGCGCGTACGCTAGAGCAAACGGTTCGCGGCGCGATAGCGAGTTGATGCTGATGGCCGAATTTCTCATGGACGAGAGCGATCAAGAGCTTGAGTTCTCGCATGCACGTGCGCCGCCGAGGCGTAACGTGATTTCAGAGGATGTCCGACGATCCCGTGCAGGGCCGCGGCCGCCGCCCACGCCGCCGGCCCGCACCGGCGCTCGGACACAACCGACCCGCGTGCAAGCATATGCGACGGAACGAGTCAGCGTGTGTTTGTGCTGCGGCGGGTCGCACCGCACTCCAGAGTGCAAGAAGGTTTGCGCGATGAACATCGCCGCCCGTTGGTCGTGGGCCAAGGGCAATAGAATATGTTTCAAATGTTTAGATAGCAAGCATAGGAGGGACGAGTGCCGAGCGAAGGGCTGCGGCGTTAACGGCTGCCCCCACGCCCATCATCGTCTTCTCCACGATCCCCCGCATGAACCAAGATACGAACCACGACCTGACCCACACTATGAACCACGTAATGAACCACGGTTTGAACCACGATCCCCTCCTGTCATGTCTCGGCGTGAGCCCGTGAGCGGGCCCCGCGGGCCACGGCGGGAACCCGTCGTCTACCACCGTACGCCCGTTGACGGGGCGCGTGGTGGGCGCCTCGAGCCTGTGTCGCCGCAGCGGGGGCCCTCGGATAGGGCACGCTGGGCGGACCACGAACCAGTCTCTCATCTGCGTGCGCCCGCGAGTGGGACGCGCTGGGCGGATGAGGAACCCGCTCCTCCCCGGCGTGCGCCCGCAAGCGGTGCGCGCGGGTACGAGCACGAACCTGAAACTCGCCGGACGGAGCCGCCGCGTTCGCCGGCCGGAGCCCGCGAGTTTACTTCAAATATAGCTAGTATAGGTACCTCCCGTACGTCGGTGTTGCTGCGTGTGGTACCCATCGTCATCAAGGGGCCGAGGGGTGAGGCTGAGACATACGCCCTTCTGGATTCAGGATCAACAATAAGCCTTATTGATGCCGATCTAGCGAACGACGTAGGTGCCGTCGGACCTGCTACGGACCTATGCATCCAAGGCGTGGGAGATATGGAGACCACGCAGCGAAGCCGGAAGGTACAAGTCGCGTTAAAGGGACGCGACGAAGACTCGATACATTCAGTCATTTTTAGAACCGTTCATCAATTGGGACTGCGTGAACAACGTATGAACATGAACGAGATGCTGCGCTACAAGCACCTCGCCGACCTGCAAGAAGCCTGCTACGACGTCGCGACGCCGCGGGTATTGTTGGGGGTCGACCAGTGGCACCTGATGATGCCACTGGAGGCACGGACTGGCCGCAATAACGAGCCTGCCGCTATCCGTTGCCAACTAGGATGGGCGATATTCGGTATTGCGCCTCGCCTAGTACGAACCGATGATCATGTAAGGGCATATCATTGCCACGAACCAGACCTCGAATTGCATCAGTTATTGAAACAGCACTTCGACGTCGACGCTTTAGGTATTAAGCACGTGAACAAGGTGAACCCGGCAGAGCAACGAGCGATCGACGTCTTCAATGCGACGGTCCGTAGAGTAAACGGACCAAAGTATGAGGTCGGTCAATTGTGGCGGGAAAATGACCCGCAACTGCCGCCAAGTTTCGGCATGGCGTTCAATCAGCTGCGCGGCATCGAACGTAAGATGGACCGCGATCCCGACTTCGCCGCCGAGTACACTGCACAAATAAATAATTTAGTGCAGAAAAAATACGCGAAGAAAATTTCAAGTAGTGAAAATAGTAACGTAGCATGGTATTTGCCGCACTTCGCAGTGAAGAACCCGAATAAAAATAAAATTCGTCTCGTGTTCGATGCCGCAGCGATTTCGTCGCAGCGGAGCTTGAACGACCATGTCCTAGAAGGACCCGATTTGTTACAAGAGTTGTATGCAATTTTATTTAGGTTTAGGGAAGGTGCAGTCGCCGTGACGGCCGATATATGCGAAATGTTTCTTCAAGTGAAGATTAGGCCGGCGGATCAGCCTTCACAGATGTTTTTATGGCGGGGCGCAAACCGAACCGACCCCCCAGACATCTACAAAATGACGTCTATGATATTTGGCGCAGCAAGTTCTCCTTTTTTAGCACACAGTGTGCGGAACAGGAACGCCGCGGACAACGCTGACAAATATCCCGACGCCGTGTATGAAATACAATCGAACCATTATATGGATGATTTTGTGTCTAGTTTTAGAAACGAGGATGACGCAGTCCATGTAGCCGAGCAAGTGGCAGCATCACACGCACTGGGCGGATTCACGCTGCGAGGCTGGTCGTCGAACTCGCGACGGCTGCTCGAGCGTATCCCGCCGGAGCAACGTGCGGAAGAACCGGCGCAGCTAGGCGCCAAAGAACAGAAAATTCTCGGTATGTACTGGAATGCTACTACCGACGATTTAGGATTCAACACGAAGATGCTGCGGGTCCCAGCCGAGGTACGAGTCGGCGAGAGGAGCCCAACCAAGCGCGAGGCGCTAAGTACAGTGATGAGTATATACGATCCCTTAGGTCTCATATCACATTATGCTATCACAGCAAAGATCCAGATACAGCGACTGTGGTTGCTGAAACTCGGCTGGGACGAAGAGCTGCCAACCGAAGAGGCAGACTTATTCGCTGAATGGCTGCAAGAGTTGCAGTCGGTAGCGACGCTGAGAATACCACGAAGATATTTTCAGACGGGGGGAGCCTCCCGCATCGAGCTGCATGTGTTCGTGGACGCGAGCACGCAGGCTTATGCGGCGGCAGCCTATTGGCGAGTGGAAAGCCCCGAACGAGCAAAGCCTGAGATAACGTTAGCTGCGGCTAAAGCAAAGGTATGTCCACTCAAACCCCTCAGCGTGCCCAGACTGGAGTTGCAGGCGGCCTTGATAGGCGCGCGACTGCAGAAAGCCATCGTCGATGGCCACAGAATAACACCCGACGAAGTAGTGTTATGGTCAGACAGCCAAACCGTGCTGCAATGAGTGCGAGATGACGCACGAAGGTACCCCGTATACGTTGCTCACCGCTTAGGAGAGATAGCGGAGCTGACGTCACCGAACCAATGGCGATGGGTACCCACTAAACTTAATCCTGCAGATATCCCTACCCGATCCGATCCCAAACGAACCGTGGACATTAATAGTGTGTGGTTTAATGGTCCCCAATTTTTGTATGAACATCCGAATGAATGGCCAGCCGAACCCGAGCCGCCGACGGGGCCGCCGCCCGAATTGAAGGCGACGTGTCACGCGTCGACGGAGTTCGTCTCGCCGTTGCCGGACATTCATCGCTTCTCGAACTATGATCGACTGATTGGAGCAACTGCGCGTGTGCTTCAGTTCGTCGAGATAATGAAGACTAGATCCCGTGTACCCCTCTTGTTGAAACATATACTGTCCGCCGAACATCTCTATTTCCAGTGGTCACAGAGAAGAACCTTCCCAGAAGAGCTACGCAGCCTGTCACGGGGGGAGCCCGTGCCCCGTGGAAGCCGTCTCTACGAACTGGACCCGGTGCTGAGCGAGGATGGCGTCATCCAGATGCGCGGCCGCATCGACGCCTCGCCAGCCCCCATCAACAAGAGGCCAGCCATCCTGGACGGGCGCTGCCCGTTCGTGCGGCTGCTGATCCTGCGTGCGCACAAGCGCGCACACCACCAGGGCAACGAGAGCGTCGTGAACGCCCTGCGATCCGAGTATTGGATACTCCACCTGCGACCAACAGTGCGCCTAGTCGGCCTCAACTGCCGCTACTGCGCACTGCGCCGAGCCAGACCCCGCGTGCCAGCGATGGGAAATTTGCCGCTGGCCCGCATCGAACCACACGTACGTTCTTTTGAGAACTGCGCTCAAGACTACTTCGGCCCGATTACCGTCACGATAGGACGAAGACGGGAAAAGAGATGGGTGGCCCTCTTCACCTGTCTCACCACCCGTGCCGTGCATCTGGAACTCGTGCACACCCTAAACACGAGTTCCGCGATCATGGCGTTGCGCCGCATGGCCGCGCGACGCGGATGGCCGGCCCTGATGTACTCCGACAACGCGACATGCTTCCGGAGTGCTGACGCCGAGCTGAAAGCAGCCTACGCCGAGTGGCTGCCCGAACTGCAAGCCTACGGCCTGCAGCGCCGGATGGGATGGCGCTATATCCCGCCCGGCGCACCGAACCAAGGAGGCGCCTGGGAGCGCATGGTCCGCTCAATAAAAGAAGCCCTGAAGACCACGTTGAAGACGCGAGCGCCCAAGGAAGAGGTGCTTGCGACTCTCCTTGCCGAGGCCGAGTACACTGTAAATGCTCGGCCCCTCACCCACGTCTCCGTCAGCCACCATGACGAGGAGGCGTTGACTCCGAACCACTTCCTGCTGGGAGGCCCCGCGAAGGTCCCACTCACTGGCCTTTGCGAGGAGGCCGACCGCAGGGCCTGGCGCGCCAGCCAGGCGCTCGCTGACCGCTTCTGGACCCGCTGGGTCCGAGAATACCTGCCGACGCTCGCGCCGCGCCGCTCCTCTGCGCTGGGCGAGCGTCCACTCACGGTCGGCGACTACGTGATCGTCGTAGACCCGAACCTGCCACGCAACGTGTGGCCCCGGGGAATCGTCGAGGCCGTCTTCCCCGGCCCTGACGGCAGCGTCCGAAGTGCTGACGTCCGCACCGTCGGCGGCATGTTCCGGCGCCCCGTCTCCAAGCTGGCTATCGTCTCCCTACACCCTGAGGCTGCCGCGACGCAGCAGCGGGGGGAGGATGTTGACGATAGCCCCACCGAACCCCGACCCGACTGAACATCGTCTAACTAAGAGCCTGAACATGTTTTGTAAGTAGCTATAAGCCCTAGGACTACTTCCTAGAACCATGTTTTATAGTTAGTACGTAAGTGAAATATTTAAGTATTTTACGAGTTTTTGCCCGTACAAGAGGCCATATGTGTAGTGTAACGACTCATTAGCACTTGTGTAAACCTTAGAACCCGATCCCCCTATCTAGAGCTTAGATAAAGACTCGTAACGAATGTGTAAATCGAGTGTACCCAGACTTCACTGGCAACTAGTGCTAGGAGCGGCCAGTGAACGATTTGGTAGGAGATCTCGACACACCCACTCGAGGCTTCTACCGGTCAGAGCCAGCTTACCATGAGGATTGTGAGGCGATGCATATAGCACGCTCATAATTACCATGAGGATTGTGTAGTCGAGTATATAGTACGTTAGTCGTTACCATAACGTAAAACGGCAAAGAGCGAAAGTTTTCGAACAACTTTGTGTATCAATGCCCTATAATTTCTCGGTCTGACCACGAGAATTCAGCGTAGGATGGTATCATTCTGAACGGAATTTTCCATCACGCAATATGTTGTAAGTATTGCGCAACAATCGCTTGCTTAAATACGCCGGGAGCTCATTCGTAGCCCAGTTGGCGTCGTGAACCCAAGTAGTAAACTCATAGTGAGAAACAGAACCGAACCAGTAGTGATCCGATCCGAACATAGTGAACCAATCTAGATCCCCTAGCCTATGACCTAAGTGAAGTCTAGGTAGGACTTAAAGTCAGTGAAACAGTATTTCTTTATTACGTGTTGCGGCCCGAGCCGCCCAACTAAGAACAAGTATTCCTTTAATAGTGTTTAGCGTGTAAATAGCTTATAGGGAAGTATGAACATTATTAACTATTTGATACTGATTCGCTGATTGATTTTTGTGTGACTATTTCTGTGTTATATCCCGTGTAATAGATTTAAGTGTTGTGTTTAAAAGATGGTTAAGCCAGTGTCGGGTTTGTTAGTGCTATTCTTCCCGCGTGGTAGAACCCTAGGAAATGCACACTAGAGCCAGTGATTTAAAACAATATAAGTGTTAAATCTGAACCTTTGTTTTGAGCCAATCGATCCCTTAGTAATTAAAACTCCAGGAGCCTTACAACCTCCTGTGCATGAACCTGAAGAGCTATCGTAGCTGTATCAACTGTTAACTTCGGGACCTCACGAGATCCGTGAGTGCGTCGTTAACACCTTGTATACTAGGAAAAAATATAAAATCCATGTAATTGGCTCTAAAAAGAGTGTAACTGGTGCTCGTATTTACTTTTTTACTTCAAGAGCTATTTAATATTTTATTTATAATTTCGAGACACAATCCCAATTTACATTGTATGGGTGTTTCAATGTGTCAAAAGATCAAGCTAAAATCCGTCCGATTATAGTGGAACTGGTAAAGTGGAACACAACACGTCTATACTAATACATGCTGGTATGGTGAGGGAAAACATCGTGCGGAAACCTGCACATTGATGTATAACTATTATCTATATTAGGGGTTATGGAGTTTAGATGGCAGTCGCTCTATGGTAATAATCAGATTTGCCGACAAAGCGAGGGATCCGTTAATTTAATATAAATGAGACTGTCAGTTCATTTTGCAACGTAAGTAAATTACATCCACATTATACCTACACCATGTACATTGCATACCTAGGGCGGAATGACCCATATCACTGATCTCTGTGGCCCGAGCCGTAAATGAGGGCAGTAATTATGTGATCAGAGACACTTTATTCCCGCCCATGGTGATATTTATAATCGTGTGTCTTCTCCTGACCAGGAAGTACTTAGGATTTTCTCGGTGGTAAACCACTTAACTCAAATATTTGTTTTTGTAAGTATCAAACTGTATAACAGTATCTTAGTAGTATATTTCTGGATACTCAATAACCAGTAGGTATTAATTGAAGAATATTGATTCCCATATTATGCCGTAAATAAAAGTCTGCATCTGAGTGCCGAATGGATAAATAAAATACAAAATTTAACTTGTCAACAGTTTTAAAATGGCAGACATAAAATTGACGATGCAGACGAATATTTTACGACAAATTTACAACTTTTGCCTTCGTGATGGACGATAAAACCACTCTGTCGTTACAAGTTTGGAATAAAATATAGGTACCCAATGGAAGCAAAGACAAAATTGTGCAACGTCTTATGGACACTGTACTTTCTTATAAGAATTATTAGTTTCTTATGTAGGTAGGTATATAAAATTTATTCAACACATAATAAATAGAAAGAATAAAAGACCACCACATAAGATTAAATCCGCAACAACAAATCGGCAACAGGCTTCGTCACACTTACCAACAAAAGTAATCCGCAACAGGCTTCGTCACTTCAGCTTACGTTAAAAAGGATCGCCCCGAATCGTAGCTGGCTCAAAAGTGCCCATGACGCTGGCGGCGTTGCCACGCTGTATCGCCAATGAAATTTACTGCACCAGATACGATCCAGAGCGTGGATCACTACCTCTATCCCTCAGACGGCGACCCATTTCCCTAATAAACGCCTTGGCCTCCGAACCCCAAGGTCCTGCTGTCCACACCGCAACTAGCATGAAATCATACATTGGTTTCTTATTAGTTTTGAATGGGTTTAGTCTGTGATTAATCATTAAGTAAATGGAAGCTATGTATGGAATACCATAGAAAAGGGAGTGTCATATTTAAAATATCGATACTTTTAACAGACGTGTGAAGCTTATGATTTTTATTTGTTTTTACTTTGAAGCTAGAAACAAGCTAAGTGCTATTAAATAATAAATCCTCTTAGTGCAATTGGATATGGGATGTGGAAATTGATTGATATTAAGCAACCTCTCGAAATTGTCGAAACATATGTCTACCTAGGTCAGACTCTATAGCTGGGTAGAAACAATTTCGTGAAGGAAACCGATAGGAGGATTCAGTTGGGCTGGGCAGCATTCCGGAAACTACGCCATGTATTTTCGTCGCCTATACCACAAAGCCTAAAAACAAGTCTTTAACCACTGCCTACTAAATATAATGACCTATGGTGCCGAAACGTGGACACTGACGGTGGGGCTAGTTCACAAGCTAAAAGTTGCTCAGCGAGCTATGGAGAGGGCTATGCTTGGAGTCTCTCTGAGGGATAAAATCCGTAACGAAGTAATCCGTCAGAGAACCAAAGTTACCGACATAGTTACTCGAGCAAGCAAGCTGAAGTGGCAGTGGGCTGGTCACATCTGCCGCAGAACTGACAATCGCTGGAGCAAGAGAGTACTATATAGCGTTTAATGGCTCATTGCTGCAATGCGCTACATCAACATCAGCATCTCTTAACAGACAAGTAACGCATAGTGACAATAGTCGTTTATTCAACTGATACTTAATGAGGGGCCTTTAAAGAAGGGGCCTTTAAGGCAAATGACAGCAGCCTTACGTCAATAAATTTACATTTACGTAGCAGTTGTATAAAGTCATGACGATATCATATATGATTATGATCATCAAATTTCGAACATCTTCCGTATTGGTTTTTAAAGGTGTACCAAATTTGAAACTCCTAACTTTTTCAATTTAATGTTATATTGTAATGCCGCTGATTGTCTACGGTTTTTGATGGTGTTTTAGACAATTTATTATATGTGTATAGATAAATTAAATAGCCTTGGACGTTTAAAACGCTCATATTTAGGCCATTTTCTTAGTGATCCAAAGAACTCGAGACTTTTAGCCCTTTTTATTAAGGCTCGCCTCGAATCTCGACGCCTTATTTACTACCTACCCACTTACCCTTATTATTAAGTGATGATGATGATGATGAATAAAAATAAAAACTGATGATGATGATGGACTGACCAACGGGGAGGAGGGTCATTGCATACTATATTTCATCAAAATCATCACAATGGGTGCCGCGGTTTAAGCGTGAAAAGATAACAAACAGACAGACAGATAAACAGCCAGACAGAATTACTTCCGCATTTATTCATGAACTAATTTAACAACTAAATTAGTTAATATTCCCATCGGCCGCGGGCCCAGATTGCGAATTAATTAAGAAAAGAAAGAAATTATATGAAAATTTCAATAAGGCTTAGGGGTTAAAAAAGGCACAAGCTTAAAAAAGGCTTGCGGCCTTAATAGACCATTCAAAAAAAGCTCGAGCCTTATTAAAGTCACTAACTCTACTGAGCCTTTTCGAAGCCTTTTCGAAAGAAGGGCTCCGAGGCTAAAAATTTCGGGTTAAAAGGCTCGAGTCCATTGGATCACCACATTTCTTCTATAATTCAAGACGAGTTGGTATTTTTCGACGTTACCGTTGAGTTCAGGCCTGAGTTATGTATTTGATACGTATTTCTATAAAAGCGTTTTCACTGAGACCAGCATTCGCGACATTCGCGTGTGAGCATTTGGCGTCGAATATTCGAGCGGTGTGGACGTTGAGCCGAAGGTTGGTTGATTGGTGAGATTGCTCGTTTACAAATGCTCGCGAACGAAAGCTTTCACTGGAGACGCTCCTCCTATTAAGACATGTTGTGTCAAACATCACTCTAAATTACCAAAACTGAAAACTGAAATCGCTAAAATTTTCTAATGTCCCTTAATGCGGGCCTTTGTTCAGAGTCTTTTAAAAGGTTAGTCGATATGTAATTAAAATGCAAAAACACAAAAAAAAATTCATAGTATTTAAATTGTACAAACGACAGTCAAGGGTTGAAAAAAGAGACAGAGTTCTATCTGCGGGCCAGGGCCAGCGTTCTCTATCTTTTAACAAAATTTCATAAGGAATAATTTTATTTTCTCGAATTTCATCTGCCATAATTTAATTTTCCATAATGATTTATTATCAATACTTTCATATGCCATAATTTCCAGGACCCATAATAATACAAATGCCATACATTTCCTTTTCCATATTTTCAGACGCCCTAAAATCATTTGCCAGAAAATTCAAGCACCTTAATATTTATTCAATCTAAAACCTAACCTACCTCAGTCGCCCACCTAACCTAACCTACCAATCTTGTCGTTTTTTAGGGTTCCGTACCAAAATGGTAAAAAAGGAACCCTTATGGTGTGACTCTGTCTGTCTGTCTGTCCGTCTGTCACAGCAAGATATCTCAGGATCTACTGATGCTATCGACTCGAAATTTGGAATAGTGTTAAAAATCGCTAACTCGAGCCTATGAAACAGAAAAAAAATCCTATACCTTTTTTACTTTTTTTTTAAAGGGGACCGAAATGGGATGTCCAAAATCAAAAGTTGAGCTAAATATATCGAGTGGGATATCAAATGAAAGGGCTTAATATGAAGATTTCAAAACCGTTTTTATTTTTTTTATTAGACGTGTAGTTTTTGATTTAAGACCAAAAACGTTAAAAAAATACCATTCCCCCCTATTATCTCCGAAGTTACTGAACAGAAAAATCTGTAATAATTACCGATTATTAATATTATCCTAAATATTACAGGAAAAATAAAACGGTTTTCCTAACTTGCAGCGTTTTTTAGAAATTCGCAAAAATCGTAAGACAACCTTATTTGCTCCTACTAAACTAACCGCGGCATATGTCGATGTATGGGGACAACAGTTTTACAAGAGCAAAGTTAAGTTTGTCCCACCATAAAAATTTTCTTGAATTATTCAGATATCTACTGACGATTTTGTACGGAACCCTCGGTGCGCGAGTCCGACTCGCACTTGACCGGTTTTTTTTTTAATGTAGAGGACTGTGAGCAAGCAAGTCGACGCAGCCTCGCTTCGCGGGACTTCTATTTCCGCTCTGAGGGACGCAAGCTGACGAACGAACCTACGTACCCGTTCAACTAGGTGTAATTATTTCATCTCTTGATGCGCCCCCCTTTCAGTGCTCATCGCCCCTCCCCCCTTACGACTTCTCAGTCATTTATTTGGGCTACCCCATATCAAAACCTAGTAAGTGCTTCAGACAAATTTCGAAAAAGAGCTTAACAACATTTTTATGTTTATGTTTTTACGCCCTTTTTAAAATTTGATCTGAAGCGCTTACTAGGTTTTAATATGAGGCCGCCGAATTGTTATGTTATGGAAAATAAATATTTTGAATAATGAACATTATGGCGCTTGACTATTGTCACGCACAAAAATTATGGCACCTTATAGTATGGCAAATGATGAGTATACCCCGAGACCATTATGGCAAATAAAATTATTTTGTATGAAATTATGGCAAACGACCGAGGGCCAGCCTTTAATTTTGAAATAACGATGAACAAATTCATCGTGGACGAATCCGTTGTATTATCTCAAGTAAAAGGCATATTAACAAATGAGAGAACTGATTAAACTAGTACACCTCCCATCAATTTTAAAAATACAAGATAGTAATAACGAGGAAATTTAATTACGTTTCAAAAAATACGCTTGAAAGAATTGAAAGCAAAGTAAGCGCAGGTTGAATCGCTAAAAAAACACTTGAAAATAATTATAACTGCAAACATTTCGCATCGAATTTAGTTATGAGCGAGCGCGGGGAGCAGACAGTGATAGTTAAGTGCTTAATGTATCCACGGGGCCGCCAGCTTGGAAATTGAAATTGTTTAAGCGTGGTTCTCTATGCGACGACTAAACAATAATATTTTGTAAGAAGCGTAGCCTACAAGATAGAACACAACTTCTGAAGGATCTTGGTCTGGCACTGCCCCTGACCATAGGCCCATAGGGTATCACTCCTTGTCGCGGAAATTAAGGCCTATTCTAACCCAAGCGGTATCCGCTATCGCCTTAGGTACAACACCGTTATTATCTGAATACTGTTCGTTCCCAGAGCACGTACCCTGGGCGCCATCAATAGCCGCTAATAAACCAAATTTACTAACTACCTACTTAACAAAAAAAATTACAATCCAAAGTCGCGAACATCAATGGCGAAATTAAAGTCTTTTAAATATCATTTCATTATTATTGTACATTTCTTCCAACGTTACAGTGTCTGGTTTCTGTGTAGAGTTCCCAGGTTCGATCCTGGTTAGGGCGTTTGTTAGTGCGATGAACACAAATATTGGTACTGACCTGAGTCTTGGATGTTTTAATTTTTTCAGGACTTTACTTAAAGGAAAGATTCGTTTCATTTTTCTAAGATAATTTACTGCAATCACAGATTTTCTGAAAAGTTTACCTGAACCGAGACCGGGGATCGATTGAACTAAAAGTGCAGAATATAAACATTCACTACTTATTCAATTCTACTAATCGATGGATTCCATATTAAAAATATTGGCAAAATTTTAATGTCTGGATAGGTAAAGAAGGGAAGATTAAATGGCATGTAAGAAGGCTGTTCTGACGGCTATGGATTAATATACATATATGGGGCAGTTATAAAGTTTTTAATTAGTGGTTAATTAGTGCATTTTTCTATAACGTTACCTACCCCACGAACGTTACATAAAATGTCAATATAAAGTATAGTAAGTCGTGGCCACTCTAACGTTAATCATCCATCATCGTAATGATGATGATGTTATCGGGATTTCCCGTTAATGTATCCCCACTTTTTTTTCTGCTTGAACAAATTTTAGCTCCTTAGACCTGTCAAAATCATCGGACTTCGTGGCGGTAGGCATGCATCGGCAAAAACCTTGGCACCACGGGTGTAAAACCGCGGGGACCACAGTGGGCAGAATCTGCTGTCTGCTGTGGGAGTCTGCTGAGTATTGCAGTATCTTGTTAGTTGTTGTTCTAACTAAATTGCAAGTGTAGTCGAGGAGGTTGTTATTTATGATAGAGTACAAGATTCAGATTGGCGCCACCAGTTGGCAGCACCTTCGTTATGACCTATTTAATAATGTTGAAAATTTAATGTTAATTGTGGGGACGCACTTTATAGCAATTAAATTTAATAGTGATGTTAATGTTCCTCCGGCTTGCCCAATAACAGGCATTGAAGCACCTCATTCTTCTGATTTTAATAAAAACATAAGCCAATATAATATTTAATTTATGCTGGCCCAAAAATAGCTCTGACGCCGCACCACTGATGTGTGCAACCAAATTCTGTTAGCCTGTAGGCTAAAAAAAATTGGGTTGCTTCTAACAAGATCGTGATGGTTATTCGAGCATCTTGATTCCTTACGAGCCTAACAAGATGTTAGATGCACCAACTAAGATGATATTGATTGTTTGTCATAATTCGATTAACAAGTTATGATTTCATTCAACATACGGTATAGTATGTATATGGTAACATTGGTAACTAATTAAACACGTTCGAATCAACAAAGAAGAAAATAATGATAGAAACGAGGAATATATTTATTAGAATTATCAGAGAAAATCCCTCTTAGTTGGCTTAAATTTTTTAGAGTGTGTAAACCAACAACGGTTGCTTAGGTAGGTCTCACTTAAAAATATTCTTTGATTTTCTGCCTCTTACAAGATATATTTTGTAGTTGTTATTCTTTACATTTAATCTGTGGAGTAAACAACTTTATTAATATACGAGTAAACTTGAAAATATCATTCACTACTTATTACTTACTATAGGTATTTAAGAATAAATGACTTAGTCACGAAATTCAAACGTGACAATGAAACCGACGCTTAAGCAAAGTCTACTTTATGAGAGTTATACAGTTTTAATATTTTGCGAGCGAAATAAGCTCTAATAGTGAACGTTTATGATAAAATCCTTCATTAGAGAGATTTATATCGTCTACTTTTAAAGTACGTAGTTTGCTAAAGGATTTTATTACTTAGGATTAAAAGATAGGTATTTAACCCACAGCATTCAAAATGAGATTATTATGATAATGTTTTCATATGTTTACATATCATGTCATTAACATTTTGCGTGATGCATTCCGAGAGCGGATATTTAGATAATTTATTATGTTCAGAGCACATAAGTTTGTATACATTTTGTCAGTGGAACTATAGGATCGTAAGAACAGAACCTCATTAAATAGCCTCGGCGAATCATAGCAGGGCACGTAGTACCTGATTAGCTTTCCGAAAACTGCTACCGCTTAAAATTTAATGGAGGGAAGCAGCTAGGTTGCGTAATTTATTTACAGTCATCGAGGGATTCTTATCACGTCTCTTGAAAAACTGCCCGTTAACGGAATTTACAGAGTCCTGTCTGCCGAGAGTTCTGTATACGAAAAGGAAAAATATAGACTCGTAAAACAGTTTCATTGATTAAGTGATAAATATACTGCTAGAGCTTTGAATTTGTATATTATGAATTCAAAAGTCATATACCATAGTTCTGATAGTACGATACCGTTTAACATCGACTTTCTTTCATCCCTTATCTTGATGAAACGCAATTTCTATAAATTGAGATGTAAACATAGACACAATGCGCTAGCGTCACCATCTTATAATTTACCTCATTAAGGAAAAGTAGGTACGAGGATAGGCTGTGGTTAGGAGGTATCTTACCCATTTAGACATTACTCGTGTAAATGCATAGCCGAGGCACTCTGCAATTATGGCTCTTCTAGAATGCCAATGTTTAAAGAAATTATAATCAAACCGTCTTTATAATGTAGATATATGACGAGGACGGCCTATATAACGTCATAACTAGCGCCCTCTCTGTGACTTTATCCAAGCCAATAATCAGATATTTTTGGCTAATGTAACGTAGTTATTTTATCACGATACGACACGGCTGTCCTGACCTTTCACACGTCCTCGTGTGACAGTGTGACTCTTCTGTAACATGAGATAGCAAAAGGACAGAACCTCTATTCACCGACTCGGCCGTTTGCTGACCACAATTTGTACTTCACTACTTAATTAAACTTTAGTAACAATGACTACCCAAATAGCACACAAGCTGTATAAAAGCTTATACAGCTATTATACCTCTAGTTTGGGCGCTATAAGAGCTGTATAAGCTTTTATACAGCTTGTGTGCTACTTGGGTACTGTCTTTATAATAAAATAAAACGGAATCGAATACGGCACGGCATGTGCTGTGTATACTGAGTGTGATCTGAGTGTGATTTATGAATGTCGTCCTCTGAATAAGCAGAGGGTTATGGCACCGAGGTGCCCCAATTGTCATCCTCTGAAATAGAGGGATATGGCACCGACTCGCAGCATAAACGACTATTGTAAGGAAATTGCAATTTGACGCCCATGTTTTCTGAATGTTGTAGAGCTAAAATAAATAAGGATTTTCCTGCGGCACACAACATTTACGTTGAAACAGAAGTTAGTTCATGCATTTAAAATTAAATTAAAAAGTTTCTTTTATTTTCGGTAAAGAACAAAGTAAAACTAACGAGGCTAAATCTAAATGTTAAAGCGAAAATTGAAAAATATGATGATTCGAGCGGTGGTCTCGGTTGCACTAAACTAGAAAGTGCGCCCAAGTGTTAATTCGAATCCCGCTCGAGATTATATCATCTTTAAATCGTTGTTTTAATAAAAATATTTAGCATAGAAGTAGACCCATTGCGAGTGCACTATAGGTTTAATAACATGTTCAACGCGTTTGCATTTGACTAGTTGATATTTGCGAAATATCGAGTTGCATTCCTTTGTTGCAACGACTCTGACTCGATACATCTCGATACATTTGGTCATTTCCTTTTGCCCGTATAAATGTAAGCAAGCTCAATTTAACACGCACGAACCCACAGAACAACGATATAGCTGTCAAATATTTACAGACCGGACTTCAATGTTCGTTTGTCATCTATCTATACATATAATAAAATCGATAAAAGACGTGTTAGTCCATTAAAGATTTTTACAATAAAGTAACTGAGAAGTGTATGTGTATCCGGCCTTGGCTACAGTGGGTTACGTTTAATTTTTCTATGTATTTGGTCTTCATATTAATAATCTTGTAATAACTTAGACGTGTTAAAAGTAATAAAACACAAATAAATCGTTTTAAATTTTTTGTCTCTTTGTTTGTGCGCGCCACGCAAAAATAACCGATTTTCAGGAAATTTGGTATACCGGCAAAGTATGACCCCGGTTAACCCAAAGCTAAGCCGAAGCAAAGAACAGAAATTTAACTTATTACACCCCCGCGAAGGAAGTCGCGGTTTCACTAATAGTCTTCACTTCACATAAGATATCCTACACCCATAATCGCACGCTTACTCCCAATCCCAACAATCAATGTAAATGACAGATTGCAAAAAGTTATTTAAATTTCTTCAATCATTTAATACACATAAAATTTAGAAGCATTTCCAGAAACACTATTTTTTTTTTCGTAAAACTATGGATTCAATTTTCAAATAAAGAAGAAGCAATGATACAGAAAGGGTTAAACTAAATTGATGAATTACAGTAACAATTAAGGAGGAATTCATTTATTTATCAATTTATTACCTGCCAAAGGATCCCCGAAGAAGGAAGTCACTTAGGTAATTGCATTATGCTGTAAGATTTATGGAAGCCGATCCATTATCATTGATTTAGTAACTTGAACATCTTCAGGCTTTTACGGTTTAGCGATATTTTTAATAACTGTAACTATGATAACGTTTTATTTCCATCGATAAAGTATGACTACAAAATTAAACTAGGTACCTATAAGTATATGGTTTCTATGGAAAAAATAAAACACAAATAGTGTATAAATCCAATACGGGGTAATATTTAAACAGTTGGACTAAAAAGTACCTATATTTAGACAACTTTTGCTTAACATTACTGTGCAAGACTGCACATCCTTAATTTGTAAGATTTTTTTTATCTATGTTTTATACCTTTTCCTTTATGTTTTTGACTTATGTTATTTACTTGCGACCCGCCCCGGCTTCGCACGGGTGCAATGCTAATACTAAATGCATGTATTATACATATAAACCTTCCTCTTGAATCACTCTATCAATCTATTAAAAACAAACCGCATCAAAATCCGTTGCGTAGTTTTAAAGATCTAAGCATACATAGGGACAGACAGACAGCGGGAAGCGACTTTGTTTTATACTATGTAGTGAACTGATGTCATTACACATTTGTTTCTCTAAAAGAAGCAGTGCCTTTTCTTTAGTAGTGAATGATTACAATGAAAATATTTACCATACAAAATAATTCAGCCCGCAATGTAACGCAACACATTCAAGTTGGCTAACACACTAGTTGACAGTTACTTTAAATAAGCTCGTTTCTCACAATGTCATAACGAATGCATGCGGTACTTTGCTATTCGGTAAATTAAAAAAAAAAATTAACGTGGTCACATTTAAGTGTAATTTAAAAGATCCTCTTACTTTCTGATAACAATACAAAACCCTATATCGGGTTTCATTATGTATTTGCTCGTTTTGGATTTAAATATGCTGTATTTAGATGGAGTACTAAAGTGCAGAACGTAATCTGTTAAATTCTCACAGGCCACACGACACGAGAGCACGGATAACCTGAATCCGTGCATTTCGGGCACCGGACGTGTAACACGCTTCAATCACGGGCGCTCAGAGACCGGTATTTACTCTGTATATAAAGGCCGCGTTTCCATTGCAGCGCTCTAGATTCCGTCGTCGTCACGTGGGGTCTCATTTGTTTAATACAACTGTGGCGTCATTAAAACTTTCTTTACGACACCTTTTAGGGCACTTGTCACTTGGCCAGAAAGTAGGATATTCTGCCAGGCTTAGGCTCTTATCCCACCGTCGGTGAAGAAGCCGGAGAGTAAAATCAGGCGTGTAACATTACATTGTGGATCAGGAAAAGTCGATCACACACAGATAACGACACAAATATCTTAACTTCTTTCGACGTTATTTAATTGGAAAAAAAACGAAAAGTGTAAAGATATTTGTTCCTTCGACGTGCCACGTCAGCCCGTAATGAATTGTTACTCACACAATTTCACTCACTTTCTCGCTTACTTTCTGGCCAAGGAAAAACACACCACGAACAATAATAAACAAGGTCCCAAACAAACAGCTATTATCTTTGGAACAAATTGTACCTACCATTTCATGAAATTTTTCATCATTAATTTTTGTGATCATTGTTTTAATTGACCGAACGAGTAAAGCGTCTCCGTTTCAGCTTGGGTAACGTTCTCAACCGGTTCTCCTGAAATTTTGTGCGCAGGTTAGATCATTTTGTATATCGATTCAGTTTTAGAAAAAAATCCAAAATGGTGGAGACATGGGATTTGACACACTCGCGAGGTCTACAGCTCACAGAGCCACTAGTTTATATTTGACCATGTTACACATTCGTCAGACGACGTATCGTCAGACAATGGGCACGCGCCGCTCCCCGTACAGTGCCTAGTCAACATAATGGATGAGCATTGCATTTGGCCGGCGCCCAAATTTACTGCTACACATAGATACTGCGTGTTACAGGCATATACTAAAGAGCTTATGCGGTAGGCATTTTACCACACACACCGCGTTTTAGATGCCGCGAACAACCGATATGTCCGTAGCCTAGCAGTATAAAGGGCTCAAGTTCGTACTAATGGATTGTGGATTGGCTTTTAGATTATGAAGATAAAATGTAAATGTTCAGAGTTTTAGCATATAATTCTCACGGCAAACCGTATACGAAAACTAAAATATACATTTTTAAAAGTCTACGAAATTCTGCTGACAAGTGAGCCGTGCTGAGGACAGTCTACATTAGTATCTGCCAGTCGGTGCTGATGTACAGCGTGGGGCGGGTCTGCTAAGACGAATATGATCCTGCCAGAACGGGCTCAACGAGCAGTTCTCAAAGTTGCGCTCAGGAAGCCAGTAAGATACCCTACAAGACTCGTGTACAGTGATATGGACGTCCTCAATGTTCGCGGGCTGTTCATTTTGCGGGTAGTTTTGAGGGAACATGTAAAAGCTTTGAGGTCTTCTGATTACTCAACTTGGCTTCTAAAACGCAATTTCAAGGTGCCAGTTCCTACCACCAAAACTGCTTTTGTTAAGAAGTTCGTGCCTTTTCTCCACCCTTGTATATACAACAAAGTAATGGCCAAATTAGGTTTAAAGGATTGCACACTAAATGAGCTAAAACAAAAAGCACAAAAGTGGCTCAGCTCATTATGTTACGAGGATATGAAAGAAGTAGTACAAGTGACGAACTGGATTAAATACACACACACACACACGTCGCTATCACTCTTTGTAAAAACGCTTACCTACATGTACCTACTTTGTGAATAAACTTCACTTTTTGTATAAATTATATTTAAATTGTTGCATCAACAGCCAATAAAGTAGCCATTAGATGTTTTAATTATAAGATGAAGGGTACACGGAAAGAACACGTCAAGTCACTTTAGTAACATTTTGAGTTATCGCCTTATTAAACTTATAAACGATGTAATTAATTAACAAATATATTTATTCACTCGTCTGTAAATCAATTGTATGTTAAAATTACCTATCTTTATATAAATATATAGAAAATTGGTTAAAAGTAACGGATCGTTATTATTAGTACCAAAAAATCGAACCAAACCCCCATTGAACACGAAAGGAACATGCGTTGTCACTAAACAATAGGAATAGTACATTACATAACTAGGGTGGTAATACAAAGAAAGGCCAACATCGCAGAAGTTTGCGGCCCGAGCTGCAAGCGAGGGACGTAAATATGCGATCGAAGGCTTTCTTTATTACCTCCCGTGTTGTGTACATCATTTTATGTCTACACTCGGCCAGAAAGCGGCTTTTTCCGTACGCGCAGCGTGCGGAAAAAGTCACTTTATGGCCAGGTGTGGCATAAATATACATATGAGAAGTCAAAAGCATAAATAGTACATTACTGCAGAGGCCGGGAAGTGAAGGGTTGCCGGCCGAGTACATATAGCTGGCCGAGCGAAGCGAGGCCATATAGTTACGAGGCCGGCAACCCCATGTCCCGCCGAGGTATGTAGGTATAGTGCTTTTCTCAAATATGCAATAAAATAAATAAACTTACTAATATCCTTACTTACCCTAAATATTATTTTATAACAGAAACTTTCTATCAGAAAGTGACGTTAGTGACATTATATTCATAGATAATGCAAATATTAAGTCACGTTCGGAAACCATATACAACCAAAAGCTGTTTCAGTTTACATTTTTACCGCGAATATTTAGATGAAATATTTTAAATGTGTATTCTTGTGGTTTAGTTTGCAATTTATAATAATTGGAAATTGTTTATAATGTGTTATTTGTTATGTTCATGTCAATTTTAAATAAATAAAACTGCAAAATATAGCAAAAATCGTTTTTTGTTTTTTTAATGGCTGAATGCCGTGATGCTGTAGCCCAAATAAATGTGGAATGGAAATTGAAACAAAATACATTGCCGGCCTAAGTAGATAAAATTGACGTATACCACCCACCTAGTCCGTCTCAAGGTGGTCCGGGCCAAGCGACCTGGTTCGATCCCAGGGAACGCCACGGCCCCCACCTGGTCCGATTTTTGCAATAGCCAGTAAGGCTTGCGTTTGTCAGGCTTAAAAAAAAATACGTACAACATAAAATTGAATTAATTGAAGTTAAAAACTACCAATTGTTCACTGCAGAAGGCGCCCCGCCTCGTTGCACCTAATTGGAATTGCTAAAAAAGACTCAAGGGTTGAGTAATTAATTTAATGGTTAAAAACATTACACATAAATATTAAAATATATGTATTTACTTATTGAGTTAAACTTTATTGCACAAACAAAAAATCAAAATAAAGTTTCCAGCGCTGCGCAGTCGCAAGACTGTCACATCACACGCTGAGCCCGTACCTTTTGTCGCGAGGAATTAGTTATACCTATGTTGTTGTTGTGAAAATGTCTTTCTACGTATCTCACTATTATTCTGTATTTTGTAAGTTGTGGTTATGTATAGTAACCGGTCTGTGTTCATTGTTGCAATAAATATTTACTTATTTTTATTGTTAGAACTTGTGCTCAATCTCGGCTTGGACAGCGACGTCGGGCTTGCCGCGGCCTGCATGAGACACGGCGCCGCCGGCCGACAGATTCGTGTTCTTGTCCAGCTTCCACACTCCTGCACCGCTCGCTTCCACCTGCAAACAGAGCCAGCTGCTAAATAACAATAGCAGTTGATAGCTGTACCTCTAGCACAACTGTGACACGCGAGTTGTGGCGCGACAAATGCTACCTATCTCTTTCTACTCAATATAGTGTGACAGTGACAGGAGGCTATGTCGCGCGAGATACGAAGTCGCGGCCAGTTATGCTAGCCAGCAGCCTAGCTAGCAGCCGGAGAGCCTTTTCTGACGCTTTTTTTTTTTTTTTTTTTTTTTTTTTTTTTAAACCTGACAAACTCACAACCCACTTCCGAGCATTGTGATTGTCGGGCCGGGTGGTTGGCCGTTGCGGTCACTGGGCTCGAACCAGGTCGCTGGCCAGACCACCCAAGGGCGTCCGACCGTGTGCCTTACACACGGCCGACACGCTCATCGGGCTGGGTATGTGCCGGGGGGGTGCCTGGAGTCGAACCAGCTCACCAGACTGCATATGTACGCTCGGTGAACTCATTAGCATAGCATTTTTGACCAAGAGTGGGGCTTACAATCTTGCAAGCAGGATTGCTGGCCGCGGCCAATATTAGTGACTTTATGCCACACCTGGCTTTTACCGCACGCTACGCGTACGGAAAAAGCCGCTTTCTGGCCAAGTGTAAACATAATATGATGTACACAACACGTGAGGTAATAATAAAGAAAGCCCTCGATCGCATGTTTACGTCCCTCGCTTGCAGCTCGGGCCGCAAACATCTGCGATCTCGGCATTTCTTTGTTTTACCACCCTAGTTGTGTAATGTACTATAATCACACGGCTGAACGTTAATCACACGTCGTTTTTAGCATACACATATGTAAGTCGTAATAGTACATTGTGTATCAAGGGCGGTAAGTAAGGAATTACAAACGAGTGTTTGTTACAAGGCCGAGGCGAAGCCGAGGGCTTTAATAACACGAGTTTGTAATTCCTTTACCGCCCGTGGCACACACAATGTTTTTCATCACACTTGTGAGGAAATCTGATTAAAATAACCTTACTTAACCTAAATAAAATTGTAAAACTGACAGTGACATTAAGGACATATATCAAGACGACAAGTCACGTTCGGAAACCATAGCGGTAAAGACTTAAAATGGTTGATTTTATATTTGCAAAATACTGAAATACACAATTTAAACATTTAATTAATGTTACAGAAATATGTGTTTACATGTATTTGCAATAACAGTTCTCTTTAAATAAATATTTCAGTAATAAAAGTTAAAAAAGTAAGTTGTCGTGTTCTTTGAACATGACAAATAAGAGTAAAACAGAACCAGCCTTTCAAATTTAAAAAGAAAACCATTACGCCCTAGGGCGTAATAGGTCATTTACGGCCCGCAAAACCTACGTGTAATGACACCATTTTCGAGCAAGTGTGATGAAAATAAATATTTTAATTCTCGGGGATATTTGTATTTGTTCCCAGGATTTCTCGGCTAATATTTTTCGTTCTAGTATTGGGTGCGCTTAGGGTTGCCAGGTCGCCAAACCTAATAGCCGGACAGATCAGCCAGTTTGGCCGGACATTTGGGTAAAAAGGCCGGACACCCTACATTACTGAGGATTTTGTCTCTCGGTATTAATAGGTACGACAAAAAAATTGACCGGACACCGTTTATTTTAGCCGGACACGCAATCGAAAAGCCTAACTATGTCCGGCTTTATCTAGACGCCTGGCTTAATCAGTTAAGTACCTACACAGGTACTCAGGTACAGATCAGAGTTAAGGTCGGCATATTTCTTCATATCAGAACATGGACACCGGCAGCAGAGTGCAAAGGAGAGCACCCCCCTGTCAATATGAAAATAGTCGAAAAAATAATTATTATTATTCACTCACGTTCGTCCTCCCATGAATTTGCTTGCTGATATCCAAGGCCGCTTTAGCGTTGTCGTTGGCCCAGTCCAGTTTTCCACCAAAGTGGGTGGTGTCCCCGTTTGGACTCAAAACTCTGGTCCCGTAGGCCTGCGCGTCTAGCTTGCCGCGGGCGTCGTTAAAAATGGTCTCTTTGTAACCTCCCTTACCCTGAAATAATGGCACATGTGTCAATTATGATAAAATCGGCACACGGCAAAAAATAAAATCTTAACATCCATATGCGCCGTAGGATGAACAGGATATTGGACACAACTCACACAACAATCGCTATCATCTTTATCATTTCAACCTTAAGAGGTTCACTGCTGAACATAGGTCTCTCCCAAATACTTCCTCAACGACTGGTCGCACGCTTTATGCCTCCATCGACTTTCACAAGACAACGATGCACCTGTGCAAACACCGTGTGAAGAAACCTGCCGATTTGGTTTCCCTGACTCAGGAGTTATGGCCAGTTGGCAGTGGCCCCATAATGAATTGACCTGCTTAATCTGGGATCATGGCCAAAAGCATAGGTAACCGAACGAAACGGCAAACAGCGGCATAATGATTATATAGGCATACAAATTAATTGAGAAGGGTATGCATAAGGTGCGAGGTGAGATACGGCAAAGGTTGCCTCCTCTGTGTATCTCACGCACTCTTCGGCCGTTTATGAAACCGGCGGCTCGTAACCACTTACAATCCAAAACTTTTTACTCCTTATAAGAAACCAGTTATGATCGAAGAATTTTAATTCTTTGTACGAAACCAGTTGCAACCTTTTTTTTCGTAAATTGGGGGTTTTCGACGGCTCGGGGCGCCCCACTACGCAGGGCACCTATTTATTTACTAAGCGATTTGCCCTTTGGGCACCTAAAGCTATCTAACTAATCTAATTTACCTAATGTTTTGCGATCGCAAGGGGTTTCGGAGGAAAAATTCCTTGGTCGTACTGGTTACGAACCCCCGGTTTCGTATCCCTTCCCGATTCCCGACTCTCAACTAAGTTGTAAATCTATAGCTAGAGTGAAATATTTAAGACCTTTATCTTTATTTCAGTATCTTTAGTTTTTTTTAAGTGGTAACTTATCATGAAATTTTATGATACTTACAAAAAGCCCCTGGTCATTAGTACCCAAAGTGCCAAAGATCTTGCCACCACCGACGGATTTGCCCCAGGTCACGTCTCTTGGATGCCGGACCGTTTTCACCCATGGATAGTGTTCCGGGTGCCTGACATCAACATACATATCAGTTTAGCAGACTTAAGTACATTTTTTATTGCATTAATTAATAACTTTGTCCGGTTTATCACCGTGCTAGCTAGCCCTAGGGTTGATAAGCGCAGCAAAATTACCGATGTATAACAGTTACCTGCAGTTTTATGTTATTGCTATAATATTCTTTAAGTCGCTTCTAAACGGGCAATATTTTTCTACAATTTGTGACCGGCAACTATGTGCATCCCGCTTACAATACAAACTAAGAGAAAGATAGCAAGACTTGTCGGTCACAAATTGCAGAAAAATATTGCTCGTTTAGAGACACACTATACCTATAGCTATAACAGCCCCTACAAATTAATTGTAAGCCGCATTAGAGAGTTGACTGACATAAATGAAATGAAATGGGTTTATTTGCTGAATATGGGTTACATAGGATGGGTAATAATATAGAAAAAAGTCCACCATACTCTACTTAGATAAGCATGCAAATATAAAATCTAAATTAAGCATATTATTTAATTTATTAGTATGCATATAAGGTTTCTAGACTAGTGATGGCCTCTTCCCGGGAATAATCCCAAATTGTGTGGGAAATACTTTCATCTCGGGATATTCCCCATCTAGCACGAAAAAAGTGTTTTACTATTTCTGAAGACGTTCCACCTAATGGATCCCCATTAAAGGATCCACCACACCGCTACTCAAAAAACAATGACGAGTGCGCTTATACGGAACAAAATTTACATATTTTTGTGTAGAAATCGTGATTCTAACCACATACGTCACAGCGTACGCTGCGAGAGATTAAGCTCGCTGTATCAAATTGACATGTCCATTTTAATTAGCTCTAGGCTCATAATTACCTATACTGGTAATTACTATACTGCGATGCTACTCGGATCTAATACTGTCGTCTCTTTCGCTCGCCTGTGCGATGACGCAATATTTGAGCAAGGTGAATGGACGTGAATATAATTTGTCGAATGATTTAAAAACTGAACCAATTAATGCCTAATCGTAAGAATTCAAAATGTATTTTCGGACAAATTAAGAAAAATTAAAACAATATTTGTCTAATAGTTTTTTTGAAACAAAATTCGGACTAACATTTTTAGTGTTTTAGATAGGTAACCTTAAATAGTACATCACACAACTAGGGTGGTATAAAGTGGCTTTTTCCGCACGCTGTGCGTACGGAAAAAGCCGCTTTCTGGCCAAGAGTAGACATAAAATGATGTACACAACACGGGAGGTAATAAAGAAAGCCTTCGATCGCATATTTACGTCCCTCGCTTGCAGCTCGGGCCGCAAACTTCGCGATCGAGATCGCTGTCGGCCTTTCTTTGTATTACCACCCTAGTTATGTAATGTACTATTATGCCACACCTCGCTTGCAGCTCGGGCCGCAAACATCTGCGATCTCGGCCTTTCTTTGTTTTATCACCCTAGTTGTGTAATGTACTATATCACCATATATACTTATTTGGAAGAACCGTTGTCGGGCCGTATTAAACCCTCCCGTGGGCCGTACTTTGCCCACCACTGTGCTAAAGGTATGAACTGCATGTATAGTTAGGTGAGTTTGCCTCTTAGATACAAAATAATAGCCAGATTTAATTTTAACCGGTAATGTTGTGTAGTAAAATGTATACCTTTCTTTGTAGCCCGGAGGAATGTACACTTGTGCCATCGCTACGCACACCAGGCACGCCAAGCCAACCAATACGGCAATGGTAGACTGCATTTTATCTGAAAAAAGGTGATATATATGGACCATTCTTCGAGGATGTATCCACATAAGGATATTGTCGAATTCCATGTAGATTCCACTTTACTAGCGAATCATTTTTGGTAATTGTGTATACGTTCTATACAAGATGATATGCTACTGAGGCGAAATATATAAGGAATGTACCAAAATTTGTGGAAAGACTACAGATCAATGTTTTCTGAACTCTATTCGGCATGTGCAAAATCATTCAATATCGATACGTTTGTGTATGATGAATAAGTACCTAATGCAAAATTTAAATTTATAATAACCGACTTCAAACAAATTGATTCAATTAAAAAAAGTAAGATTTACTATTACTATTTAAGACAATCGCTCTAACCGTCTTCTAATAATCGGAGAACGGAAAATACATACAAAAAAAATCAAAAGAACTGAGACGCTCCACTTTTTTAAATCGGTTGAAAATAGTAAATTCTTAACAAAAAAAATATTACCTTACAAATTTTAGGCTCCACAATGTTAGAAGACTTAGAAGGTACCTTTAAGACTGAACTCGGTAGTATTTCGGGGCGTTTAAATATGGAACTAAAGCTAATGGTAAAGTCCCGCGATGCGGTAAAGCAACACAGTAAAACTTATTTCAGGTAGTCATGAAGTTTGAGTCACATTTTTAATATGTTCGAACCAATATATTTACGGGAAATATTTAAATTAATTACAATTGAATGTGGAAACACCACAATTTTTAATACGAGTTGGATTATTATTGTTAAAAAAACCGAACCGGCCACAGCGTATTTTGGCTTCAATGGTGGCGGTTAGATTTTCAATGTATAGATTTTTTTAATTATTTTTATCAATAATCACATTTTGTTATTTTGAATTTTACGTTTGAAACCAGAAACTAATACGAATAAGTATTGGAATTTATTTTCATTATGGAATTTAGAGTTAGTAAAATTATTTTGGAAGATCTTTACCATTTATGCTGTTTTGGTGCACAATAAAGAATATTGTACCTATTGTATTGTAGGTACGATACCAAATAAAATTATTTATCCGGCTAAATGACATACGTTTTAATATGGTTTGAGAGCCCTTACGGCCTTTAGTTATTTATTATATTTTGTACTTAAATTTAGAGGAGAACAAAAATAAAAAAGGAAAAAAATAATTATGGTACTTAAATGAAGTCGGTTAATAAATGAAAATGATTTTTGGTTTTTTACAAGTTTTTATTTACTTTCACCTGTCCCCGTATCTGTAATAAAATCTTGCAAGTTAAACATGACCTACTTCCCGATTTCCGATGGAGCTGAAATTTCAAGAATATGTAAATCAGATGACAATACAATATTATGACATGAAGCTGATCTGATGATGGAGCTGGGTGGCATATAAACTTTATAAGATAAATCCATTATTTTTGGGCTCATTTAATTAGTTTTGACGTGCAGTTTGCGATTACCAAAACAAAAAAGTACAGTTTTCAATAAAAGCTAAATAAATATAATAACTACTAATATAAATACCTAACATTATGTATATAACTCTGAATATCTTATTAATCAAAGCAATTCATTATTGATTTCAATTCAATAGAATACAATTTTCCTCATCTTGATGTACTGATGTAAACTTTACTGTGCCTCTTCGCCGAAATGCAATAATTCCCCTTGAAGCGTAGACAGGGACTTTACCATTAAAGCGTCACTCAGCAGCTGGAGTTTGTGTCATTTTGTTTGACAAAGTCGGGACAAGAGCGAGTCGGATTCGCGCACCGAGAATTCCGTAACCACCGTCGTCAGATGAAATTCGCAGACACAAAATATGTATATGTTTACCAACTGAGTTAACTAGCCCTCTCATAGACAATATTTGACAGGTATAAGGATCCCGTCCGGGCATTTCACCAAGCGTTTCAAACGCCGTGACTTCGGTGGGAGCGACGTCGAGGCTTTCTATAACATATGAAAATGCTGCCCAAATCTCGCAGAACTTCGGTATCGCTATCGCTATATCTATAATATCGGTATCGCTATGTCTATATAGTAGATTGTGTCACAAGGGAGCAAAATGATATATTTACGGCGAGGGCGTACATTGAATCCTGAACGAAGCGACGGATTCTACAATTGAATCCCGAGCGTAGCGAGGGATTCTAAAGTAGAATCCGGAGCGTAGTGAGGGATTCAAGTGTTAACGCCCGTGGTGAAAATAATTTTGCTACCTTGTGACACATACTGCTTTTCACACCGACTATGAGGAAAATTTAAATACAAACGCTACCTACCAAAATAACGAAAACGAAATATATAGTTAGTCAAAGAGCATCACACATTTTTAATAAAATGAAATGTGAAATTGTTAAATTTACAGTTCCTTATTATTTTATAAAACGTTTATTACTTTTTACGGACGGGACGAATTTACCACTTCCATATTATATTTATGGCCCTCGCCTGCGGCTCGGACCCCAAACACCTGTGGTCTGGGCCATTCCTTATTATCGACTTTATGTAGAGTCGATATGTAGAGTAAATGTAGAGTCGATATGGAGAGTCGATATGTAGAGTCGATATGTAGAGTTGATATGTAGAGTCGATATGTAGAGCAATAATGTAGAGTCGATAATGTAGAGTCGATATGGAGAGTCGATATGTCGAGTCGATATGTAGAGCGGATATGTAGAGTCGATATGTAGAATCGATATCTAGAGTCGATATGTAGAGTCGATAATGTAGAGTCGATAATGTAGAGTCGATATGGAGAGTCGATATGTAGAGTAGATATGTAGAGTTGATATTTAGAGTCGATATGTAGAGTCAATAATGTAGAGTCGATAATGTAGAGTCGATATGGAGAGTCGATATGTAGAGTCGATATGTAGAGTTGATATGTAGAGTCGATATGTAGAATCGATATGTAGAGTCAATAATGTAGAGTCGATATGTAGAGTTGATATGTAGAGTCAATATGTAGAGTCTATAATGTATGGTATGGCAATGGCATATTCTAAGCAGGTTCAAACTAAAAATACCCTGTAGGTAGTCCTTGAACAGAAAAGTATCACTTTGATCCCTCTTATGAGGGATCAAAATACTTTTTTCTGAATAGGAGGTGTGAAAAAGATATTAAGTTTTCAAACAGTTCCCGTGTCGGGATACTAATTCAGTGTTCGGTTCAAGCCGAATGTTGAACAGAATCAGTAAGTATGGCTATTTTAACAAAACTTTTCTAATTCTGATTTTAAAGATTTCTCATATTATTTCGCGCACACAAAATGTATCGAGCTATAAAATGAAACACATTTCAACCATGATTGATGTCATGGAAGCGAATTATGATCCTCTTTTTGTTTGTTTGTATACAGAACCGACCGACTCGAATCATCTTAAGGAGTAATTCCGCCAATTGTACTGTTTATCGGTGTACACTAAAGTTTAAATAAATAAACTTTGTCCTTTTATATACACGATGATTTTTAATCGGTGATCAGGTACCAATTTTTCTAACTCAATAATTTATGGCGGTCACGTTAGTCGTAATTATTTACATGGAAACAAACTTTTTTTTCTATGATAATTTTTATTTTCAAATCCATTTTATCCTAAATTCCTTGTCACCCTACTCATCTGTATCTGTAAGCTTACAACCTCATTAAAAAACAATGGCAATCATAATTTATGAGCAATACTTGTCATTGTCATCAAGTTTATTGACTTAAGATATATCAAATTTTCCGCCAAAGTGATGGCACGACTTGACATATCGTGACGACTATGTTATTAGTTTAAAGTATGTTTTAACTTTTCATTAATTAAACAGTGAGGTAATTGCGTGAGACCTCGCTTATTAAGTTTAATTTTAGCTAGATATTAATATTTTTCTACACCTGATCACCGATTAAAATTCATCGTGTATATATAATTTAAGTACCTACTGAATAGACATAAAATATTACATTTCTGTTGTAGTTTTTCAAATAATTTTATTTATTTAAATATTGAATAAACAGTTGAATTTTGTATGATACAAGAAATATATGAACGTCAGGTACCTATATCAAAACTTTAATTAAACTTTTTGAAGTTGTCAATTTAAATCTTCATCTTAAAGGCATACCTACGTGAAAGCTGTACATATTATATTCCTACATGTAACCATAATCCGTCTCTATAACATCGTGCCTTCTGAAAATAAATCGTCACTCGACATTTAAGCTCACTCTAGTTACCAAAGCTGTGTTTCCAACCAGTGTGCTGAAACTGGAGCTTAAACTAGGAATGTAGGTCGCTCGTATTTGTTTTCTCAGTTTTTAGACTAAGCGTTAGCATAGAGATCAGAGATGCATTAAAAACTTGACTTTTTGGATTGCTCTTCGGCTTCGAAATGATTTCAAGAAATGTACCTACTTAGATCTTTTTGCAGTTCTTGACTGTGGAAACGAGAGCTGGGTTTTTTGACCGAGTGAGCTCAAAGCCCGATCAAAGGTCGTCAAGTCGCAATTCTGAACCGATTTTCGTGAAATTTTTTGAGCAGGTTTCATAATTATTTATAATTTTTGTTGTCGATTCAGTTTTTGTCGGTATTCGAGACACAGGGATACATTAGAGAACCAAACCGCAACTTAGTCCGGTAGATTCATAACAAATGAGGTTACAAAAAGACAGACAAACACACAAGTAAGTACTAAAAGATTACCATTTTCTACTTGGAGGTAAGTACGGAACCCTAAAAATGGTTGAATTCGATTCAACCGTTTTGGCGTGATGCGAATACAAACACATTCAATATTAAAAAATAAGAGTTATTTTCATGCGGATATAGATTAATCAGAACTATTTCGCGCTAGTTAGTTAAAAGCTAATTATGACGAGCCGCCTGATACAGTGTAACTACCCCCGAAATTGCCAGACGTCTTACTGGAATTGCCTTCCCAGTTCAAACCTATTAGCATGAACCGGGATTAAATCAGATCTAGCACCGGCTGCTCATTTAGTGGCTGTACGGCTGGCGGGGCCTTGGCGGAACGTGACATACCAAGGTGTGCCAACTAGTGGCTTACTTTTTCTTCCTCTTCTCTCCTTTTCGTTATCATCGTGGTCATCATGAGGGAGGGTTGGCTGTTGTTGCCCGCCCAACGATGTTTCGCCATCTCGTCCGAGCCGTGCCACTATTGGTACATTCATACATTTTTAGGGGCAGAAAAAATGGAGCTCAAACACCCTAAAATTTATAATCCAAAAGAACGCAGAAGCCTCGCCGCATGTGTCATAATACAAGTAAGTACAGACACTTAGTGACTCACCGATACAGCAGTTTTGAGACGTCCGAAGAGGTTAATTCTCAAAAAAGTAGGTACAGAGTACAGTCAAATTTGCTTGGGGTATTTAACGTCTGACCAACGACATGGGTTGGCATATTACCGCATTCCCATACCTTTTTGTGTTTTAATATCAAAATAGTCAACCAATTTGACTTTGGATTGGACGCCAATATTTGTATTAATATAACTTGGGCATTGTAAAAATAAAACACAGCAAGTTTATTTGATAATACCAACCAACTAACACTGGTTACGAACTCCCATTGCGTGCATGCATGAAACAAAAGCCAATTGCACATAGAGAGGAATATTTTGTGCTTATAGACATCACTCCGGAATATGAAACTAGCCTATTGAACTAGCTAGGATAGTTCCAAAACCGCATCAATCCAATCCCAGAATCCCAACATGCAAAGCTAGGCTTAAAATGTTTGGCGTTTCAGCATTTTCCGCTTTCCCCACACACTGGAACCGAACTCTGAATCCTTGGAAATCGTTGAACAAAAGGAAATCCACTCTAAGCTTTACTATATAGAGTTGTTTATTGTTTGGCCTGCTGTATATAGTATTTCGGTAGCTAGGGTTGTAAATTCAGGCTACATCGGCTGTAGTAATTAAGATTGCATGTCAGCCCTAAATTTAGATTTGAACCAAGTAGAATTTATTGGTTCGTTTGTGTTTGAAGTTTAAGGTATTGATCCAAGCATTAGTTCGACGTACCTTTGACTACTAAGGCAAACTTCCCATTGAATAGGTATAATAAAACCGGCTAAGAGCGAGTTGGATTCGCACACAAAGGGTTCCGTACCACCGTCGAGCACAAACAGGTAGTTACGCCAAAAAACACCATCCAAAGCAAGAGCCCTGTGACTCACGGACAGACAGCGGAGGCTTAGTTATAGGGTTCCGTTGGCACCCTTTGGGTACGGAACCCTAAAAAGGGGTCCCCATACAATAAACATGTTTTGTGCGCGCCGTGTACGAACGCACTACAAGCAAAGAAAATAAGAATGCATAAGAATTGACCAGTATGGATCGCACTCACACAGAAGCGCGATAGACGTGTGAATACGTATCGCGCGCTCTTAAACGGCCGCAGTTGGACTACTTGGTCGTCTTTACACTTTGTTATTTGGGTGGACTGAGCATGTTGTAATGATTTGTGATAAGACAAATCTATCTATCTATACTATACACATAATAAAATCATACTTATGTTTAAGCGCGCAACAAGCAGAAACTATCGGACGGATTTTCATTAAAATTTGGTACCTATACAAGTATAATATAACCCCGGTTAACACACAGGATACTTTTATCCGACTTTTTTCTCCTCCGCGAACGAAGATACGAGCATCCTCTAGTTTTAAATAAGAATTTTAAATAAAACTTTTAATGAAGCAAAGGTATCAATATAGTATTGCTTTCAAATAGTTTTTCATTCAGTGATCCAGATAAGTATTTGTCGTTGTCGCCGATGGATCGCACGGGTTCTGAAGTCATTTCCGTAAACACCGAGTCCGCATAAATAAGGAGCATAAAGCGGCCCACGATTACGTTTATACATGTAGCGTCCATCCGGACTTAGCGGATAATCCGGATATAAGCTCCGTTTAGCATCTGCGCAGCGACTCTACGCAACGTACGTAACACAGTATTACAACACAGATTTATAAATAGGTTATATAGGTACCCACTTGAAGAATAGAATATTAGTGAGTATGTAAATGCTTCGAATCAGGAATGAGTAGATACCTGATACATACATAGATGAACCAGAGTAACCGCCAATCCGGATTTAAACTCCGTTTAGCATCTGCGTAGCAACTCTACGTAACCTATGTAACGCAGTTTTACAACGCAGATGAGATGGTTTGGTTTGATCGGTCGGTTGGCAACTTGGCACAACTAGTTGGCGCTGTCACTGTCAGTAATGGTCGCGTTCACAATAAGTGTGCCGAGCCGACCGAGCCAAGACATGTCATATAGCATCATCCTATCTATTTGTCCTGGACCCGTCATGTGAATATCTTGTCATGACGTCGCCCCTGTCTGGTTCCACCGGAAGACCAGCGCTGGCTCTTAGGTTGGCATTTTGCTGAGGTGGGACCATTTTGTGGCAGCATTCGCCTTTATTGTTTTATTTTATTTTATTTATTTTTTGCTGCTGTCATAAGTAAATGCATTTTCTTTCTTTCTTCTTTCTTTTTTCTTTCAGATGAATAGGTACATGAAGAATAGAATAAAAGTGAGTAAGTAATGTTTCGTATCAGGAATGAGTAGATACCTGATAGTATAGAACCAGAGTAACCGCCAATCCGGATTTAAACTCCATTAAGCATCTGCGTAACGACGCTACGTAACCTACGTAACGCAGTTTTACAACGCAGATGAATAGGTACATGAAGAATAGAATATAAGTAAGTAAGTAGTGATGGGTCGGCGGTAACATTCTCGTTACCAGTAAATTTCCAACTGGAATATTACTAATAACTTACTAGTAAGTTACCCCCGATCGGTAAGATTAGGTAATATTGAAAAAAATGTTAGAAACTAGATGTTTTATTCGTGTTAAGTACTAACAGAGTTTACATTGCACCGATTTATAATGATAAAAGTTACGAATCTTTTTTAAGTTAGTAAATTACCAATCTTACCAGTAACATTCTCAATGTTACTGGGTATTTTCCCAATGCTACCGATAATATCTTACCGATCGTGGGTATATTACTGGTAATGTTACTGGGAATATTCCCGCCTTTAGTAAGTTACCGGTAGCGACCCATCATTATAAGTAAGTAATGTTACGAAGCAGGAATGAGTAGATTTATAGAAGAACCAGAGTAACCGCCAATCTGAGTTTAAACTCCGTTTAAAATCTGCGTAGCGACGCTGCGTAACCTACGTAACGCAGTATTACAACGCAGATAAAAAGTACTTCAAGAATAGAGTATAAGTGATTATCTATTTACTTCGAAACTGGAATGAAAAGATTCATAGAAGAACGGATTTACCCATGTAATTTGGCAAATTTGAATTCATGAGACCTACTACTTAGTAAAAAACTGTCGATCTGAATGTTAACTCCATGATTAACGTCTACAATAGGTACAGATAATAATAAATAACCGGTCCCGCCTCGCTGCCGGCGGCACCATAGGTTAGGTTTTATATAATGTGTTTATGTTTTGTATTTGCATTTTACTTTTTATATAAATGTAATGTAAAAAAACATCACAGAGAAAATAAAAAATATCATAAAAAATAAATATATTATAAATATAATAAATAATATAATAAGGAACCTACTGAAGACGTATGTAGGCCGGTCGATGGACATCAAAAGCGTGCGTCTACTCGTTGCGGAAAACTTTGGGAGAGACCCAAGGACCTTAAAATAAATAGTTGGATGGAGCATCGCTAACAAAGAACTGAAGCATGTCGAATCCGCCGGCTACCTATGTGTGCGTGCTGCTCGCAATAGGAAAAAACTAGTTGATGTGTGCGTGCGGCTCGTAAGTACAAGCAGCCGGCTTATTAGAAATGGCTTCAGTTCTCTGTTGGCGAGCCTCCGTTCGGCTATTTATTTTATGGTCCTTGGAGAGACCTATGTTTAGCAGTGGACGTCTCCGGGTTGAAATCATGATGATAAGGTTATTACTAATTTGCCTAATCCATATTGGATCGCGGAATTTGGAAGAAAAGCTGGAGTGTAACTTTAAATTAACTGAAGCAAAAGTGAAAGATACGTAACAGTCACAGAAAATCTTATTTTGCTCTCACTTATACTATCGCCAATAGGGATTGCAATCGGTTTTTAGGGTTCCGTACCAAAATGGTAAAAAAGGAACCCTTATGGTGCGACTCTGTCTGTCTGTCTGTCTGTCTGTCTGTCTGTCTGTCTGTCTGTCCGTCTGTCACAGCAAGTTATCTCAGGATCTACTGATGCTATCGACTTGAAATTTGGAATAATGTTAAAAACCGCCAACCCGAGCCTATGGGACAGAAAAAAAATCTTATACCTATTTTACTTTTTTTTTAAAGGGGACCGAAATGGGATGTCATAAATCAAAAGTTGAGCTAATATATCGAGTGGGATATCAAATGAAAGGGCTTAATATGTAGATTCCAAAACCATTTTTATTTTTTTTTCTTAGACATGTAGTTTTTGATTGAAGACAAAAACCGTTAAAAAAAATACCGTTCCCCCCCTATTATCTCCGAAGATACTGAACAGAAAAATCTGCAATAATTACCGATTATTAATATTATCCTAAATATTACAGGAAAAATAAAACGGTTTTCCTAACTTGCAGCGTTTTTTAGAAATTCGCAAAAATAGTAAGACAACCTTATTTGCTCCTACTAAACTAACCGCGGCATATGTCGATGTATGGGGACAACAGTTTCACAAGAGCAAAGTTAAGTTTGTCCCACCATACAGTTTTTCTTGAATTATTCACGTATCTACTGACGAGTTTGTACGGAACCCTCGGTGCGCGAGTCCGACTCGCACTTGACCGGTTTTTTTTAGTGTGAAAAAAACTCGAGTTTTAACCGAAACCGATCTTTCCATACAAAACATAGCCGAGTTGCATTCCCTAGTCGCCAACTACTTTATGGAAGACTAGCTTTTGTCCTCGACTTCGTCCGCGTTAATTAATAGCCTTGAGGGATGTTGGCTATTAACTTCCTTTAGGCGTAGTAATTTTATTGTATTCCTGTAGAAACTTCCACCCCATTTCACTCTCTCCCGGGATGCAAAGCGTTTTATGTCCGTTTCCCGAACCGCAAATTATCTAAATACCAAATTTCATCACAATGGGTCCTGCGCTTCAAACGTAAAAACGTAACAGACAGGCAGATAAAAAGACAGACAGAGTTACTTTTGCATTATAATATTAAGTTTAGATCTAGACCGTGCGCCTAAGTTTCACGTTTGTTTGCAGATCTCGCAAACTCTATCGGACCAATTTCCATATAGAATATGATCCCGGTTAACACGTAGGATACTCCTTATCCGACTTATTGACGAATGAAGTTGCGGGCCGGCCTACTAGTAGTTCACTATATATGTAGTTATTTTTTCGAATAAATCTAAGATCATGATCATGACCAAAGAACAAGGAAAGTATAGGAAGAATGAAGATTTAAATTTAATCCTTCATCTACTGCAACTATCTAACCTGTGGCCTCTCGGCGTCTGCTAATAGCACTACAGCCATAAATCGGCCTCGGCGAACTTTGTTAGCCATTCATTGCCAAACATACACAATTTTAATTTAATTTATTGCCGCATTGTTGAAGAAGTTTTTTAATTACAAGCAGCTTAATTTTTTTCACTAAGCGTATCTACCTAGCGGTCTAACTTTACTGTACTTAACTTTAATGAGCGTAGAAGCCAAATATCTTTTCTTGTTAAGGTTATTCGAGTCGGTTCTCCATACAAACACAAAAGGAGTCGTCATTTCCTTCCACGTCATCAATTATTAAATTCGAAATGTGTTTTATTTTATAGCCAAATATAGTTAAACTTATGTAATACATAAATACGTGCATAACAAGGGCTGAATCAATGTAAGTATGCGTCAGACAAAGTCATAAACACTGCGAGTATGTTACGCATATAGGTTAGCAGATATTGCATATATTACACGAGTAGGTAAAACGACCTGATAACGTTTAACGGGGAATACTTCTTATCACCAAAGTTCATTCTGACTGGGGAACTACTTTATCAGGTCAAGTCTGCTATTAATTTAGTTACACATGATGAAGATGAGAGGAATCCCCTTAGCTTCTTGAGTTAGTATATATACCTCCGCGTCTGGGATCCTAAGCATCAAACAGCATATTGTGCTCTTTGTAGTAACTTCTATTATAACCTATAATAAATCTGGTGAGTTTAAATTTTCACGTATTATGTATTATTTTTATATAGGAATTTTAAAGTTTTTTATCATCATCATCATCATCATCATTAGCCCGTAGTCGTCCACTGATAGACGCGTGCCATCGTACCTCAGTCTTCGGCTCCCCGCATCCAATCACATCCCGCCACTCTCTTCAGGTCGTCAGTTCACCTGGCGGTGGTCGATCCACAGGGCGAGTTTTGATATGTTTTTATAATTATTAAAACCATAAATTCTTTTTGGTATTTGGGATTAAGGCCGCTCAATTAACCATTGCTCAAAGTCTATCTTTTGTTTAGGTAGGTAGGTAGCGTCGCGTCCAATGAACTCGATTCCTACCGGCTTGCCTAATATCAGGCATTTGAGCACCTTATTCTAGAGCTCTTCAGGAAAATGTACACCAAATCTGCACCGGCTTGCCCAAGGATATCTTTTACGCCATGCGCGGTGGGGAGTATTGTCCATTCACTCTTATATGTGATGTGAAAGTAGGCTTGTGTCCAGCAGTGGGACGGATATAGGCCGATGATGATGAATAAAGCTTAATTATTTATTTTGACTATTTCAGCCAATATGAAGCTGCTGTGTCTGTTTGCCGCTCTGTTGGTGTGTGTGTGCGCGCAGGAGTTCTACGGGGGCGACCAACTGCAGGGGTACGTGGATAACAGGTAAGTACCTACTGGCGGTGCAGGGTTGCCAACTGCCTTCGATGTAATCCGATCGGCCTCTTAAATATATCTGATCTGATTAAAAAGCAACTTCGGACGTATAATTATTAATTATACTATACGTGGTACGGTTAATTGGTAAAGAATGCGGCATTAAGTTCGCCGTTTGTATTTTCCTGTATTGTGCAATAAAGCCTAAATAAATAAATATATCGACCATCACCTTACCTTATGTGAATAATTAATGTAAACGTACGAGTGCTTGACACTCTCCCAGTAGTTGCCATCCTAAATATTGAGTCATTAGCATTTCAGTACTTATATGATTGGCTTTAGTTTTATACTGTTTTATCACGTAAATACTTAAAGCAGATTATTTATTTTTCAACCAACAGCAAGAAGAAATCATTATTTAGCGATAACGCTGTATTGTTTACCTCCTTATACCTTAATTTTTGTTCTCTGGTTTTCTATTCTGGGGCATGTAATAAAAAGTCTATTGTAAAATCTGAGATAACCTACATAACGTCCGTGTGTTTCTAATAACATATGACTTTATTGTTTCCAGCGAATACCAATACAGACTAGATCAACTGCGTAAGCAACGGGACAGGAGACCGAAACGTGACGTCACAGGCTCTATCCCGGTCGGCCAGGACGGAAGACTGATCGGAACTCTCGGGAACACGGCCAAGGGAGGCCTTTTCGTAAGTGCACCCTCATATGCCATACCTTATATCAAACTTAGAGCTTGACTTTTGCTGTTAAGGGCGTTTTTGGGTTATTTTCGGAAGACATCATTCCCCTTGTCACAAATACTCAGGAGATCTTTCCTGACTAGAATGGCAGTTTTGGGTACTAAATAAAACTTAAGTTGCACACTGACCCTAAACTAACTAACGAAAAATGCTATACTAATGAAGCGTGATCTTCTGAATATTTGCCAACATTCCCAGAATCTAAATCCGACATTCAACTGCTAATGTTTCGTTCACCTAGAACTTGAATAATATGCAAGCAGTATCTATTGAAAGTCTTTTTTATTTTAACAGGGGTAAATACTGCCCTGCCAAATCATGATCATGATCAAAAGCCTGCCCTAAAAGAAACTGGAAGAAATACTTACTAGGGTGACGACTTGTTTAGGATAGTGTACAAAACGGGTATTGGCATGGCGCTGAAATGTTTCCGAGTCAATCCTGTGGAAATTTGATAATCCTGTCTACACAGGATTATCAAATTTCCACAGGATCAGGTTACCTATTGTAAGGTAACGTATTTCTAGAAATACGTTACCTTACAATAGGTAACCATGCCAGTGGTAATAGAATACGTCTTATCGTGTTACAGGGCAGCGGTGGCTACGAGCACGACATCATCAACGACGACCGCGGACGCCTGGCGGCCCAGGCGTATGGCACGCGCGTGCTCAACCCCAACCGCGACTCCACGTACTACGGGGGCAAGCTTAACTGGCAGGACTCCAACTCGCAGGCCTCTCTCGACGCCAGCAAGCGGATCGGCGGCCGCGCTAGGGTTCGTACCAAACCGTTTAATCAACAAAATGGTTATTTTGGGCAATCGGAAATAGCATCTCTCCTTCGGAGGAAGAAACATAAAGGGGTAAAAGTAAAAAAGCTCTTTTAATCCTACGAAGATGGGTTACCAGATCTGGCCACAAAAAAATTACGGTGGTCGCTCAATGCACTGCAATCAAAATGAACGCGCAACTTAGAGTCCTCCTTGTGCCATGCCCTGCTCTTCCTGAGCCAGTCCGTCAGTCAGTACCTTACCTGCTACTGTAGTCGCCCTTTCTCTGAGGTCGACCGCCCCAACCACGTGCTGAGATACGATAATAAATATTGTGATGTTGTTGAGACGTAAGTACGTAATTAACGTACGGACGTAATTCCTTTCCTTCTTAGTGTGGTTTCTTACTTAAACATTTCTGTATCTAGATGGATTTAGAAGCTGGAGGCAGATGGGAGCCCTTCAAAAACTCCGAGCTGACAGCCGGGGGTTACTACAGCCACAGGGAGGGCAGACCCTCAGACTATGGCGGTCGTGCCAACTTCAACTATCGCTTTTAAATTACCTATTCTTAGCATTGGTTATTTACCGTCAATGGACGGTATTATGGGAAAGTATACGAAAAACTGAAGAGTAAAGTTTTGCTTTAATAACATGATAGTGCTAATTATGGTTCAATATTTGTAACAAAAACTAAATAATTTTGACTGAATAATGCGATGTTAAAAATCTATCGAACATTCCTTCACGCCGAAGTTTTCTCCTAATTATTCCGCCTGTGATGTAATTTTAACATTTTTCTACTCCTGTACTGTTTGTTATCTGTCTTTTACTTGGTCACGAACACTAATATAAGAACATACATAATATGAGTTCAGAGAGGTCTATTCTCTATTCCCCCATAACAGCACTAGTGTCGTTATAGTCACTTTACGTTATTGCACGCCAGTCACGTCAGTCAGTAATTAAAAAAAAAGTTTACCATAGACACATACTGTCAGTCATACGTCATATTTGCCTTATTTGCAGGTTATGCTTTTAATTTTGTATTTTATATTTTAAAACCCAGTCGTAGAAAAAGTATTGTATGCAACGTTGTATAATTAAGTCAAAAAACGCTCATTGCGTTTCTATTTGCGATACTCGCCGCATTCGCGGCTCGTATCGCAACTCACGCAATTCGCATTTTTTGAACCCACTTATACAACTGTTGCATAATAGTATTTTATGCAACAGTTGTATAAGAAGGTTCAAAAAATGCGAATTGCGTGAGTTGCGATACGAGCCGCGAATGCGGCGAGTATCGCAAATAGAGACGCAATGAGCGTTTTTTGACTTAATTATACAACGTTGCATACAATACTTTTTCTACGACAGGTTTTAAAATTATAAAATACAAACAAGGCATAACCTGCAAAGAAGGCAAATATGACGTATGACTGTCAGTATGTGTCTATGGTAAACTTTTTATTTTTTAAATGAAGTTGACACGCAGTGAATATATTAAAAATACTTTTGTTTTTATGTTGGCATCAATGAATTTAGTTCAGAAAGTTTTGTTTTTCTTAAAAGCCGTAGGATTTTAATTGTTTGTTAAGTTGGTAGTTGTGCATTTTTACCGTAAAGTTAAAATTGAGCGCTTAATCCTTGACCTCAGTTTAACCTAGATTTAGAAGTCTGTGGTTGCTAGCAATAACGTAAAGTGGCTATAACGACACTAGTGCTGTTATGGGGAATAGAGTATAGACTTCTCTGAACTCATATTATATATGTTCTTATATTAGTGTTCGTGACCAAGTAAAAGACAGATAACAGTACAGGAGTAGAAAAAATACTATTGTGTGTGTTTGTGAAGTATCTTCTTGTTTTTAACTACTTACTAAATAAATATATATTTACCTATGGAATATTATTGTTTTTCCTATTCTACCTATCCTTTATTTTTGAAATAAGTAAAAAGTATTTTAAAAAATACACAAATTGTTTTTTTTGTATGGTTATTTCTGCGCGAAATGACATGAGAAGTTTCAAAATACCCGAATTAACGCGCAATTGGGCCTTTAACGTCAGCGCCATCTATCAGCATCATTTAAAACCAAAGGTTTTTGCTAAAATTATATCTATTTTTGGCTTTTGGAGAGTTTTCATGTCGTTTCGCGCAAATAAGATAAAGCTATAAAATAAAACACATTTCAAACATAATTGATGTTGTAGAAGCGAACAATGACCCTCTTTGGTTTTGTATGAAAAACCGACCTACTCGAATCACCAGGAAGCTGTGAGCAATCGCAGGGTGCTCGTGAAGCAGGCTCTGGAATGCTTTGACAAGCCTATTTCCATGTCTATTTTTAGATTTTCAAAAAGTGATGTCTGGGG